>CM040119.1:211989485-212629795 GCA_022559845.1 Amorphophallus konjac
CAGAGAAACGATCATGCTGGCATGAATTAATTAGAGTATAGCCTGAGAGATACCTACCTTTTTGTAGTTCTATGGAAAAGCCCCAAATATGAGAAGAACCCTAGATCTTCTAAATCTGCCTTCAATTCGCCACCACCTTCACAGCAGCGTATATTTGATCTACACGGATGGTTTGAGGGTCATAAGGGGTGCTTTTTATAGCCAATCCCTTGCCCAAATCGTCAGGTTTTTTTTTCCAGCTAATCTCACCAACGCATTGAGTACGTGTTTAGAAGAAAAGTGTAAACGCAGCTTCCAGCCTATCTTTGGGTGTGAAGGCGGCCGGTCCAAGGGTGGCTTAGGGTCAAAGTCCACCTTCCCAATTATGCACATGTTACGCTTCTCATATGAAGCACATGTAAGAAATTAGGCCTTTCCACCCTTTAATATATCCTGCAATTTTATTTATTCCACCCATCATAAATTGTCAAATGGCCATTCGCTCCCAGTCCATTACATGAACTCCTATTGGGCTTCCTAGGATTTATCCAAGGTTCAAAGCTTTTAACAACTATTCAATAAACTAGCGTTTTTCATATAGAAAAATGTAATTTACTTATTTCATAAAAATTTTAATTACATAATACAGCAATATATATATATATTTTTCATTTGTAATTATCGGGTTTCTACAAACAGAGACGACGCCACCCACCTGAAAAGCAGGGGTAAGTCTCCAAACAGAGACTCAGTAGGGGTCACGCAGATCCCCACTGAACAACACGCAGTACACGGAACAGAAAGCAATAGTAGTAGCAAAGCAGGAAAAGCTACACTACAAAGCTGTAAAAAGAACAGGAACAGCAGGAGTAGGGAACATGCTAAGAGCAAGGGAAGCTAAAAGAAAAGGGAAAAGTGAGGCCGTAAAACTCGGAACACGGCCACCGAGAGGAACTCGGCTCCCTAAGCTACTCCTAGCAGCGACAGAAGGGCGACTCTGATCTAACAAAGTCAGGAGCTATCGATCTGTCGACACGACGCCAGGCCTAAGACGAAGACCTGCAAGGACAGACAAAAGTCTAGAAAAGATCTAGACAAACGACAGACAGACTCGACGACACACACGACTAGAGCGTCGTGCACGCAATATAACACTGACCTCGAGTAGGGCCTCGAGAGGGCTAACTCAGAAAGGTCACGACGCACAAGAAACGCGAAGAGTCACGTGTCACGTGACGGAAGCACCTCCTCACCAGAAGAACAGCCAGCGGCGTCCACTGACGTCTTACACTGCGCCACGAGTGTCTCGCCTACGGTACCGCCAAAGCCACGGCAGAGTTGCAGACACGCACTGAACAAAATAGGAACTACAGCAACGAGTAACTCATCAGGGTTACGCCCGTCAACGTAAGTCCTCAGCCCCTGACCACGTGTACACACACTGGCTCTTGCTTAAGCCAGGCCCTCTAGCTAGTTTTCTCCCTCGGTAGGACGCTACCGCTGGCCGGGAGCCCACGGAACTAGCTTACAAACCGTATTACGGGAACTACCATTTCCACCACTCCGAGGTGGGTCAACACACTGGATCGTGTGCGTCGAAAGGCTACGACTAGAAGAGGTTCACAAGACACCAGACTCAGAAATACAGGTGCTAGAGTACAGACAAGCTAGAACACACTGTCGCACGTACTACTAGACACCACTGGTAGTACGACTACTGCCAACAGACTAAGGACTAGGCAACTAGACCTACTACGTAACGATCCTTGAGTCGGACGACTCAAAGGCAAGATCGTCACTGACAGCGGAACAAGCCGCCAATCGGTCTAATCCTAAGCCACGGGAAATGACGCTCCACAGAAAATGACTCACGGAGACCTGAGGGAACACCGAGGATCCTCAGCACACCTGGACACACAGACCAAGGTAAAATGGTACCTCGAGATGTCCAGAACCCAAGTCTCGGACTGGACAGAACTGCTGAGACCCACACACAAGGTCACCCGTCAACCACTGGGTCACCCCGGGTTGACCGGAACCCAACAAAGACAAGCAAGTACAAACCCTCTTGGCCACCTCGGAACACGGTTACAGCCCTCATAGGACATCGGGTGATGTCCACGTGACAAATGGGCAAACCATAAGGTCGAGCCAAAATATCGGAAACCAAACCACCGATAAACCACTCTCTGGGCATAGGCTATCCATCACTCGGCCTCTAGGTCAACCAAGCAGTCAAGGAGGAATCGCCACGCAACCAGAGTCAAAGACACTGGCGGTCCTAGATTAAGTCGCTCGGAGAAACTATAGCAGTCAAGGAATAGACCGCACATAATTCACCCGAACCGACCGATCCAGGGAACCACCGGACAGACATACCAACACTAGCAGTCCAGGATAGGACCACTAGAAACACCGCCCTAACTCACGTAGATGACCGACATGAAACAGACAGGACATACAGAGACTTGGGGGAACTCCGACACCCTCAAGTCACCTGGACACACAAATCGAGGTCAAATCGAACCCCTAGGTGTCCAGAACCACGTCTCGGGCTGGACAAATCAATCGAGACACAGGCAAGGTCGCAGGTCGACCATTGGATCACACCGGGTCGACCAGACCGGAGCAATGACTCTAACACGACACCGGGAGAAGCCATCACAGCCAACCGATGAAACATCGGGGATGAGCGGTTTAGAATGGACCACTCAACAGGATGGACGGTCCGAAACTAACCACACAAAGGGGTTGAACAGACGTCTGAACGGGAACACACGTGCGGCTCACCCCTAGCCGCGTGGGGGAACAGACAGCTAAGACAACACCGCACAAAGGCTTGTGCGGTCCACCTCGGGCCGCACAACAGCCACCGGCACCAGGGATGTACGGTCAGCTACTAGCCGTACAAAAGGTTAGGCGGCCAGACCCCAGCCGTACAGCCCAACAACGGTCCAAACCGAAGGGGAAAAATGGTTCAACCCTGGCCGCACCTGAGTTATACGGTCTCACGATAGACCGCATAACCCTCGTTGCCCGCCAAGCCGAACAGAGCGCACCGAGCAGATGAACGGTCAAGACAGGGCCGCCCATGGGGATAGACGGACCTAGTCCGATCGCTTAACTCTTACGGCGGGCAAACCGTGAGTTCGGCCCAACGGAGGCCATTCCACACCCCATTCGTCCCGAGACAAAGGGGATACAACCCTGGACCTGCTGGAAATCACATAGACTCTGTCCGGAGTCAAAACGACGCATGGATCGCAAGAAATGGGCGATTCTAACGAAATCACCCAAAAAGGGTTTCCGGAGTTCCCGGAGCCCTAACGGTCAAGCGGGACCACCAAACAAAACGAAATCAGTGACTATGGAACGCTGACGTCCCAGGGAGTCCATTGACAGTAACTAATCTAAAAATGGTTGCCATTTTCCGGCGAACCCTACAAAACCCGAAAATCACGGTTTAGGCTAAACACGCCCAAACTCGACCGTTTCTACACCGAACAACGTGCAATGGCAGGGAAAACGGGCAGGGAGAAGTGGTGATCCATCACCCTACCTCCACCGAAGAAATCGTGTCCCGAAGGGACGAAACTGCACCGAAAACCGCACCGCGAGCTCAAACGTCGGCTTTGAATCTACCGTTCGGGATCGCACCGAAATCGCTCCATCCTCACCCCGTTGCACACCCAGCCAGCTCCACAGCGTCCCCAGCACTCGCCCCTAGGTCCTCTGTCTGCAGCCGGAGCCGAGAAGGTGAAACGAGAGAGAAACGGGAGAGAGAGAGAGGGCGACGACGTGAAATGAGAAGGAGGAGAGAGGAAAGGAAAAGAAATAGAAAAGAAATTAGGAATTTTCCTAATTTCTGAAAATCTGATTTTTTTGCCCTATCTCAGAAAAATACGCAAAAATAGTCAAAACGACCGGCTTGGAGATTACATCGTCGCTGTAGCATCCTTGAGTTGATGAACTGACAAATAAACTCACCATAGGGTTCCACAACTAGTACGGGAGAAAAATCCATACGGATCGTAAAACTCAACTCGGAAGCCACAAAAGTGACCCGAAACTCACCGAACAGATCTGAAAGATCCAATAAAGATCCAACAAGACCTACTAAGGATCCAGCAAAGATCCGGGACATTACACAAATTGTTCCTTTCTCTATGTCATCAACGGAATTGTGCAAATTTTGTGAGAAACCCGGACACAAAGCCGAGGAATGTTGGAGAAAGCTGGGCGCATGTCTTTGATGCGGGAGTTGGGAGCATATGATCCCGAATTGTCCTCTTCTCAACGAGCAAGCTCCACCGGAGAAGCTTCCACCTATTGTCAAAAAGCAAGGAAGACTTCGAGCTCTTATGGATGCGGAACCTACCGAGGAAGGAGGCATCGTGAAAGGTACTCTTTCTGTGTACTTAAGGCATGCCTCTGTCTTATTTGACTCCGAAGCTACACATTCATTTATATCTAGAAGATTTGCTAGTCTTTTACCTATGAAGCTTGTTCCATTAGATTCTACACTCACTATTACTACCCCTATTGGAACGGGAACGGAGATTAAACATTTCTATCCTGCTAGTGAAGTTCTAATTAGCGATTATAACTTACCCGCTGATTTGGTATGCATGGAGATGGACAGATATGATATTATATTGGGTGCCGATTGGCTATCTGCACATGGTGCTAGTGTCAACTGCAAGTTGGGTACGGTAACTTTTATGGGTTACCGCAACCTCTTATTTTCTGGTATCAGGCATTCTAGACACATATCTCTCATTTCGGCCCTCAAAGCCAAGAAATTATTAAGGAAGGGTTTGTTGGGACGCTAAAGGGTGATCTAGAGGGGGGTGAATAGATCACACACCCGTTAACGAATTACTGCAGTAGAATCAAATGCGGAATTATAACTTCTACTGAACAGATAGTGGGCACAATGCGAATACCACCCAGAACAGATGAAGAACCGTCCTAAGCATACATCTACTGCGCGAAGATAGAAATATAGAAGCTAGGCAAACCACAAAATAATCACACAGTAGACAAAGGCTTTTAGGTGGTTCGGTCCTCCAGACCTACATCCACCCCACACTCAACCCGAGTGTGGCTTACTGCTGACTCACAGCTTGAACCGCTGGGCCTCACAGCTTGCCTACAATCCGCTGAGCCTCACAGCTTGCTGTCCGAGGTACCCACCTCGCCTGCTGAGCCTCACAGCTTGCTGTCCAGAGGAATCCTCCTCTGCAAAACCGCTGGGCAATACAGCTTAGCCGTCCCGTGGAATCCTCCACTGTAAGTGCTGCCACACAGCTTGAACACAATAGTTTCGAAAAACAAAACAAAAGACAAACGAAAGACAAAAAGAATCCCTGCAGGGAATATAGCTCAAACAAGTGAGCAAACCTCAGATCTGGTTTTGAACCAAAGATCTGAGGAATAAAACTCTCAACTCTTCACTCTCTCAACTCTCTTCCTTTTCTCTCTTTTCTCTTCTCTCTTCTGCTGGATCGAAGGGCTCTCTGCTCTCTGCTTTTCCTTCAAGGCTTCTGCATTCGATCAGTCTTCATCTGTGGACGAAGGTTTCCTTTTATAAGCAGTCACAGCAGGAGCAGCACTGGGCACGTGTCTTCCACATTTCCCGCCCAAGTGTTTTGGCCACGTGTCATCCTGTCAGCCCTTCCAGCCTCGGATCACGTGCCCCTTCATTAAGCTTCACGAACAGAGCCTGTCAGACAGAGAATTATCAGTTTAATGTCGACACATTGTATAGACTTCGTTCGATGCATCAAGCAATGTGTAGACTTGATAATGCGAAGATAATGTATAGACTTTGCAGTGTGTGCAGTGATGCACAAGATGAAGTATGCACAATGGCTGTATGGACTTGGCGTTCTGAACAATGTACATACTTGCTGTGAAGACCAATGCCCAAATGCAGTGTATGGACTTAGCGTGAATGCAATGCAAACATAAGAGTGTATAGACTTAATGAATGCGATGCAGACACACAGAGTGTGTAGACTTGATGAACAATGCATTCTAGGCAAACCCTGTACAGACTTGAATGATGAAGCACACGATGCAATGTGAAGACTTTGAAGAACATATGCTGTACAGACTTCGAATCAAAAGTTGCACGATGTACAGACATACTCGATGTACATACTTTCTATATGCTCAAGACTATGCACAACGAATGTGTATACTTGCTGTAAGGGATGTGCAGACTTGATAAATGAACCAATGTATAGACTTAGACAGTCTTGCTAACATGCATGAACAAAAGGCATTGTATATACTTGGCCAATGCAACGATGTACAGACTTGCACAGTTCCAGCTACAGTGCAGTGTATGGACATGAAGAATGATGCATGTAATGGATGTATAGACTTTGAAATGTTCAACTGAGATGGAAGATGAGATGATGAAGTCTGTACAGACTTTAAGATTGAGACACTGGACGCTGTACATACTTGAGGACAATGCATGCTTCAATGTGAAGACTTCGCCTATGCATAAGACGCTAATTGAGACGGTCCAGTGTATATACTTATGCTATGCTGTAAGATGGCAGTGTACACACTTGGTGTCCACTTGAGACGCTCAGTGAGACGGTGAGCAATGTACAGACTTGCTGAATTGAGAGCATGAACAGTCTGCAAACAGTGCAATGTATAGACTTTACATATGCACTGGCTGTACAGACTTGCCAATGTATAGACTTTAAGTCCAATGTAAAAGGCTGTACAGACTTCATGAACAATGCATGATTGTACTGGATGATGTATAGACTTAGCCTATGCAGACCAGTACGATGTATAGACTTTGGCTAGACAAGCTACAGGGCCGATGTATAGACTTTGCAAATGTTCAGACTTGAATGCTTGACCAGTGTACAGACTTGCCACCGACCAAAGTATAGACTTGAAAAGCTTGAACACAGCGATGTGCAGACTTTGTGATGTATAGACTTATGAATGCAACGTAGGTAAAGGTCCCAATGTATAGACTTCACCTGAAACAGTCTGATGTACAGACTTTGTCTGAAACAGTCGGATGTACAGACTTGAGTGAACGATGCATGAACAAGCCTAACCAATGTATAGACTTTGATGAACAAACACACAATGCAATGTATAGACTTTAAAGCAGATGCCAAGCCCATGTACAGACTTGAAGAGACAACCAATGTATAGACTTCTCATTATGCATTCAGACGAATGTACAGACTTGAGTTATGCAACTGAAGGCTGTACAGACTTGCTATGAAGTGAGATGCAACGTGAGACGCTCGAAAGACTGCCCACTGTATAGACATTGCCTTAGACATGCAGACACTGTGAATGTATAGACTTTGATCTTGTGCATGCAATGTATAAACTTGCTAAATGTATGGACTTAGCAGAATAAACATTGCACAAACAATGTATGAACTTATGAATGCAGCACAGACAGATGCAATGTACAGACATGCGAAACTGGGGGGTCGACCCATCTAGGTGCACTGATGCAATGTATGCACAAAGCAGATATTGAACTGAAGCTAACTGACAGAATGCAATGCATCTATACTGACTCACTGTGTTGCTATCATCAAAACAACATAGCATATGCTTGTGCCTAAAAGGCACAACATTCTCCCCCTTTTTGATGATGGCAACAAAGTGACAGTGAGTCATATATTCTCCCCCTTTGACATGATCAAAAAGAAAGAAACACATGAATGCAACATGCAAAATACATGCTCAAATATTCTCCCCCTGAAGTACTGACTCCCCCTGAATTATGGCTCCCCCTTTGAGAAGGAATATGGACCGATGAAACAAATGATCAACGGTAGGGAAGAAACATGAAGAGAATAAGGGGTCATTACACAACAGCTGAAGCAGTGGTTCAGAAAAATGAGTATGATTATAAACGACTGTTAAAGCATAAAATTCAATAATATACAGTCTTGAAATAATTCAGGTTTAACAGTGATAAAAAATAGAGTAAAGCAGTTGACCATTGAAAAAGAGTTTTAGACTCCATTTATAGCAATGAATCTAAGGCACATGTTTTTAATAGAGAATTCAGAAATAATACCCTTTGTGATTAAACATGGAAGTTCAAGAAAGGCAACTTGAATATGTATTGAGAAAAACAATTTTCACTCAATGACTTTTGATTTCAAAGGGTTACAACAGTTTGTTTTTCACTTTTTAATTTTCAGAAACTGAGCTAAGTGAATAGACCAGTGGCATTTATGTTGTTGACATTAGGAGTACACCTTGATCAGAGGCAGGTACCCCCAGTTACTAGGCATAAACTACTAGATCTATTTCAGATCAAGACCTACAAGGAACAATTTTCACCTTTGACATTAAGGGCACACCTTGATCAGAGGCCAGTACCCCCAGTTACTTGGGGAAACACTCCCCCTATAGATTTGACCCTATGAACAGAGGTAATCTGAAGCACTTCATGACTTATGAATTCTCCTACTTCATTAGAGGATATCATAGTTTCTCAGTGCAATTCAGCCATTGCTCTGTCACTATGTTCAGCTCTTTGCATTGATGATCTTATTTACTGCTGCCCTTATTTCTTTTAGAGTGATTGTTTAAAAATTCAGTACACACTCTCATTTACCTTTTCTAGTCATTTCCAGTCTAACACTTTTAGGCATAAAAAAAACTTACTGTATTTTAACTACGAGACAAAGATTAAGAGCTATAAAAGTTTTCTTTTATCTCAATTTCTGAAGTGCAGACAGTAAACTCTTCAATTTATAAAAGTTAAACCTTCAGTTCCTTTCAATTTGTACGTGTGATTCTTATAAGTGAACAATTGTAATAATCACAGCTCAATGTATAAACCGAAGCAATACTATTGTTCAGTGAAGGTTAGGGAAATGATGGCAATTGATAAACAGTGATAGCAATAGGCAATAAGGTCCAATGGCATCTGATGTTAAAGAATGTGAATGAATTGAATGGGGACAATTGAGAAGTGATAAGATTCAAAGAATTGAACAGAACTCTCAGCTCCTCCTGACACCAAGATGCAAAAGATATGATATGCAATATACTGTTCTACATGCAGACTATGCAACAAATCTGATAATGATGACCAAGCGACAGCATACAAGCTCCCCCTGTCTATATGCATGAAATGTATTGAAATCACATCACATGATATCAAAATTTGCATTCGGATATGATTCATGCAAGTTAGACAGAAGAGAATTACCATTACCATGATTGTTCAATTCATATTGCAGAAGCTTCAGTTTAGCACCAACAAATCAACATGTATGCATATGCAATTTCAGACAATCATCTATATGCAAATCATGTATGAGGAGAGTTCAGAAAATCCAAACCTGACAATGATGATATGCAATCATTTCAAGTTTATGCATCCAAGTCATGAACATTTTTATCCTTTTCAGATTTTTAACATATGATGATATGCATTACACGACATGCAGACTACAACAATAAGCAAATGATAGTCATGCAAATGATATATGCACACATTAGACACATGCATTGACTATGAACATGGTTGTGTAGTGCATCTAGCATCTTATGTACACATGCAATAACTGGCAAGAGAATCGCATTGAATTTGAGTAGAATTAAATTCAATAGCTGAGTCTGGAATACAGACAGATCAGCTAGACAAGAATAGAATATCAGACATCAAACAATCAAATCAACATGACTTTCTCAATTCAGTTCTGAAGGTAAATCACTTACCTACTTTACCAGATTGATTTATTTTTACCCTTGGTGTTGCATCAGATTTTTGACAAGGCCTCCAATTTCTTTCAGCTCTTAGGATTTTCGCCTTGCCTCTTGTCATATGTAAGGCCCGTGCCTTAGTGGATCCTTAGTGGTTTAGATCTAATATTTGTTCTGGAATTTCTGACTATTTTCCTGTATTTTTAGGAATTTTTCTGGTATTTTTTCGGATTTATTTGGAGTTAATTGAGGGTTATTAGAAACTAATAAGATTTTAATATATATAATAATTATATTATATATATATTAATTTTATTTTATTTTCTTTTAATCCCTCACCCTCACACCCTCTCTCTTCCCTCGTCGATCTCTTCTCACCCTCACGCTCCCTCTCTCCTCACGCGATCGCCTCTCTCCCCTTCCTAGGGATTTCGGGCGAAACGTTGTCGGATTGAAGCGTGGTTAGCGCCGTTGGATTCCTTGCGTCGAGAGGAACGCGAGGGTACCCATTTCGGCACGGTTCGGTGATCGTGGGAGCGGACGGAGAGTGAAGGCTCCGTGGACCTACCTCGGTGCATGCGGCGTTATCAGCCGTTTTGGCTTGCAAGAGGTAGGGGGATGGACTTCTGAACTTGCTAGGATCAATTCCTGTAGCTAGTTCGTTTGATTAGAACCCTGTAGCATGCATAATGTTCATTTTTCCATATTTTGGGTTTTAGCTTAATTCTTGAGTTTAATGCATTGTGGGCTTTGCATGTGATGTTTTTAGCTGTTATATTGTTGTTTGGGATGTATGGTTTGACAGGAAACAGGTTTTTACGTCGTTACCCGACGATTTCTATCATCCGGGAGGGAACCAATTTTCAAACCGAACCCGACCGTGGCCCAGGCGGTGTGACGGTCCTTCCAGGAACCGTCACACGTCTGGCGGTCCTAGATGGACGCGTTACTTAAATGTAACGGCCTAATGAAGGGGCGTTACATTGAGTGTAACGGCCAGGTTTCGACCGTTATTTACTCGTTGACCATCGTTGACTAGTTGAGGCGGTTCTTCTGGCGGCCTATCGGCCGACCGCCAGATGGCTGTAACGCGCCTAGGCTAGCGCGTTACATCCTATTTCATGCAGTTTTATCTGTTAGTTGTAAATCAGCCTCGGGTGGATCTGACGGCCAGTCGGCCGGCCGTCAGAGCCATGTAACGCACGTAGGCTGGCGCGTTACATGCCCGTTTGTTTGGATTTATTGGGCTCGGTAGCGGTGGTAACGGCCAGGTCTAGGCGCGTCACTTCCCATGTAGCGCGCCTACCCACGACCGTTACTTACCTGTGGCGCGTGGGCGGTAGACCGTCACATGCCTGTTGGTTTGAAAAGAATGCCGGCTTATGCTTTAATGCTTCCCGAGCTATTTAATATGCCATGTTTAGCTATTGTATTATATAATGGCATGTTTCTATATCCCAATAGAGTAGCTTTTCTTTCCTTGCAATGGAGCCACTGTTGTTGCCCTAAGGTCTGTTGAGTGCCGACCCGCTTGGGGATAGCGGAGGGGTGTTTCCCGTACACGGTTTGTAAGCTAGTTCCGTGGGCTCCCGGCCAATGGTAGCGTCCTACCAAGGGAGAAAACTAGCTAGAGGGCCTGGCTCAGGCGAGAGTCAGTGTGTGCACACGTGGTCAGAGGCTGTGGACTGACACTGACTAGTGTCACTCTGACTGGTCACTTGGTTTGGTACTGTTTACGCGCTCACCTTGTCGTTTTACCGACTGCGAGTGCTTGAGACGCAGTGTAAGTCGTCAGTGGACGCATCTGGTTTCTGCTCCAGTGGTTGTCCTACTCCCTACTGCTTGGATTGGTTAAGGCTTATCTTGTTTGGTAGATTTAGTTTCAGTCGCTTGCATTTAATTATTATTGGCATGTGTTAGCTGTTATACCTGCTTAGATAGAGTTTACAGCTTTCTTGTGATTAGTTATTCATGCCAATGCCTGTTATTTTATTTAAATGCATGCCCTATTGCCTTTATCTTCGCATGCATGTTTGTTTAGTGCGAGGTAGGGATCCGCGTGACCCCTACTGAGTCTGGCTGTGACTCACCCTTCTCCTTTTAGGCGAGCCGCGCCCGCCGTCTCCCGGTGTTTTATGAGGTTGCTCGGAGACCGTGCTTAGTTGCCAGCAGTTGACGGGTCACCTTTGTGAGGCTCTGTTGTACTTTCGCCGGGGTATGCCCCGCGTAGTTGTACCTTTTGGACTAGTACTCTTGTGCTTCTGGACTAGTTATATAGATATCACTCTGGTTATTTTTGAATTGCTTCCGCACTTGTGTTAATTTTATTACTTAATTGTAATATGCGCGTTCCAAATTGCAATTCGTTATGCATCCCCTCGAAAAACTTCACTCATCCTTCAGGGGCCTCATCAGCCTCTTGGGTGGCTTCCCCAGTTCTTGGTATCGGTGCATCGATGTTATCGGTATATCGGTATCCTGAACTCTGGGTCGTCACAGTTGGTATCAGAGCGGAGTTGAGGAATTGTATAAGGAATTGGAATTTGCAACTTGTCTAGAGCTAGTCCTTTGTGTTGTCTATTGCTGGCTTAGGGTTGTTTTCTGCGTGATTGATGTGATTTCTGTTGCTTTCTATTTTTTGACAGTGCAAGATGCCGCCTCGTCGAGGAAGACCTCCTCGAGTTCCTCGAGCTCCCCGAGATGTGCCCAGAGAAGATAGTGGTTCTGCACCTCCTCCTGCAGTTCCCGCTGTTCCTGCCGTTCCAATCGTTCCTCCTCCAGCGCCGATGGTTGCTCCTCAGGTTGATGTGCTTGGCAGTCGAGGCAGCGCTTTGAAAGAATTTCTTATGTTCAATCCGCCTGCTTTCGATGAACAGCCCGATCCAGAGGTTGCGAGGCAATGGTTGGATGCTATTGAACGCGTGTTCCTGTCTATGGAGAGCGCTGAAGATAAGAAGGTTATGCTTGCCGCTTTTCAACTCCAAGGTACAGCCATCACGTGGTGGAAAGCCGAGTGGCAGATTGCTTTTCATTCTAGACCTCTTCCGCAGATCACTTGGGCAGAGTTCGTTGCTGCTTTCGAGCGTGCCTATACTCCTGCCTGCTTGCAGATGGCTAAAATGTATCAATTTATGGAGCTGACTCAAGGTAGTATGACTATGCTTCAGTATCGGAATAAGTTCTTGGAATTGGGTCAGTATGCGCCCCATGTGCTGGCAAATGAAGCGTTGAAGACTCAGCAATTCTTGCGAGGTTTAAGGCCAGAGTTGAAGATGCCCCTGATTGCAAGTCCTGTTTCCGATCTAGATGGTGCGTGCCAGACAGCTGTGGCACTTGAGCTGGAGATGGCAAGACCAGGTGGGTATCCTCAAGCGGGGTCAGTTCAGCCGGCAGTGCAGTCTCAGCAGGCTTACCGACCACCAGTGGCAGGTGTTCCCTCAGTCCAACCAGAGGTTAGCAGTGCTTCTTCTCCTTCCAACACTAAGTTTAAGAAGTTCAAGAAGAAAAAGAGGTTTTTCCAGCAGCCGTCGTCCGGTACGGATGTATTCCAGCAACCGACAGCGCCTTCTTCTTAGACTCGTCAGAGTTCAGTTGTCAGTCAGCCATGGATGTGTCGGAGATGCGGTGGTCATCATAAGGGACAGCCGTGTTCTCTGCCTGTTGTTTGCTTTCGATGTGACCAGCCGGGTCATGTGGTTCGGGATTGCCCGCTGAGGCCGAAGCAATTGCAAGCTCCTCAGTTCTCTCAGCCTCAGCAGCTGCAATTCAGACCTCCTCCTGTCCCTCAAACTCAACAATAGTTTTATTCTCAAGCGTCGGCGTCTTCTCAGCAATCCTCAGCTGGATCGAAGAAGTAGAAAGGCAAAGTTTCTCATATGACTAGAGCTGAAGCTGTTGCGTCCCATCTGGTGGAAGGTACGATTATGCTTTATGGTCATTCAACTCGCGTCTTATTTGATTCTGGTGCTTCTCACTCTTTTATTTCTGAGGCTTTCTTGGCATGTATTGAGGAGCCGACATCAGAGATGTCTTGTGAGATGTTTGTTGAATTGCCTTATGGAGATTTCATGGTTACACCTTTGTGTTTGGGAGAGTCTCCTGTGATGATTGATAATCACCAGTTGCCGGCAAGAATGTATGCGTTGCAGCTGGCAGATTATGATGTTATTCTGGGAATGGATTGGTTGGAGCAGTATGGAGCTGTGGTTGACTGCAGATCGAAGAAAGTCTATTTTCAGCCCCAAGGGAAATCAGCCTTTTATTTCCAAGGTATTCGATCCCGTTCTTCTTGTATGATTATTTCTGCTATTCGAGCCTATAGGTTGCTTAGTGCAGGTTGCCAGGGATTCTTAGCTTCTGTGGTTGCTGTTGAGAAACCACGACAGGATGTCAATGATATTCCTGTTGTCTGTGAGTTCCCTGATGTGTTTCCTGACGAGTTGCCAGGCTTGCCTCCAGAGCGAGAGATTGAAATGGTGATTGAACTGATTCCTGGTACATGCCCGTTAGCAAAGGCACCGTACCGTATGGCTCCAGCTGAACTTAAAATACTGCGAGCACAGCTACTTGAATTGCTGGAAAAAGGCTATATTCGCCCCAATTTTTCTCCGTGGAGTGCCCCAGTGTTGTTTGTGAAAAAGAAAGATGGAAGCCTGAGACTTTGTATTGATTACAGGCAGCTGAATTAGGTGACTATCAAGAATAAATATCCGCTTCCCAGGATTGATGATTTGTTTGACCAGTTACAGTCTGCTATTGTCTTTACACGAATTGACCTCCGGTCTGGCTACTTTCAATTGCGGATCCGGGAATATGATGTGGAGAAGACGGCTTTCAGCACTCGATATGGTCACTTTGAATTTATGGTAATGCCGTTTGGATTGACTAATACCCCAGCAGCTTTCATGGACCTAATACAGCGTATTTTTCATCCATTTCTTGATCAGTTCGTGGTGATCTTTGTTGATGATATTCTGATCTATTCTGCCTCTGATGAAGATCATGTGCAGCATTTGAGGATCGTTCTGCAGACTCTGAGAGATCACGAGCTCTATGCGAAGTTCAGTAAATGTGAATTCTGGCTTCGGGAATATCATTTTCTTAGCCACGTGATTTCTGGTGACGGAGTGGCAGTGGACCCTGCAAAGATTGAAGCTGTTTTGAATTGGCAGAGACCGAGAACGATCACTGAGATTAGAAGCTTTTTAGGTTTGGCTGGGTATTATCGCAGGTTCATCCAGGATTTTGCGAAGATTGCAGCACCGATGACTAGACTGACTCGTAAAGATGTACCTTTTGTCTAGTCAGATCAGTGTGAGGAGAGCTTTGTTGAATTGAAAAGGCTCTTGACTTCTTCTCCAGTGTTGACTTTGCCTTCCGACTCGGGTGGATTTCTTGTTTGCACAGATGCTTCTCGAGTGGGTTTGGGTGCAGTGCTAATGCAACATGGTAAGGTTATTGCATATGCATCTCGATAATTGAAACAGCATGAAGAAAATTATCCCACGCATGATCTGGAGCTAGCTGCAGTTATTTTTGCCTTGAAGATCTGGAGACATTATCTGTATGGTGAGAAATTTCAGATTCTTACTGATCATCAGAGTTTACAGTATATATTCTCCCAGAAAGATCTGAATCTCATGCAGAGGCGATGGATGGAATACATGAAAGATTATGACTTTACACTCTCCTATCAGTCGGGTAAAATGAATGTTGTGGCTGATGCTCTGAGCAGGAAGGTGCAAGTCAATCAATTGTTGCTTCATGAATGGAAATTGTGGGAACAGCTTCCGAGTGAGGCATTCAGCGTGGAGATTCCTGCCAATCCGAGGATGGCAGTTTGTGCTAGCTTGGTTTTGGGTTCAACTTTGTATCAGCAGATTCAAGAAGCTCAGCAAGCTGATTCTGATTTGGCCCGTGTTATATCAAGATATGATGTGGAATTTGATGACGAGCTGGTCGTCAGCTTCCAGGGCAGATGGTATGTTCCCGCTGTTGATGCATTGAGACTTGAGGTTCTGAGTGAAGCCCATGGTTCCCGCTTTGCTATTCACCCAGGTGTCACCAAGATGTATCAGAATTTGAAAAAGCAGTTCTGGTGGCCAGGTATGAAGAAAGACGTGGCTATATTTGTTTCTAAGTGCTTGACTTGTCAGCAGGTTAAAGCCGAACATCAAAAGCCAGGTGGATTACTTCAGCCTTTAGAGATTCCAATGTGGAAATGGGACCACGTTACTATAGACTTTGTGGTGGGTTTGCCTTGGACTTCTCAGGGTTTTGATGGTATCTGGTTGCTTGTCGACAGATTGACTAAAACTACCAGAATGTTACCGATTAAAGTTGCTTGGAGTGTGCAGAGGTTGGCCGAGCTTTATGTGCAGAAGATCGTGCCACTGCATGGAATTCCTATTTCACTTGTGTCAGATCGTGATCCACGTTTTACCTCCGACTTCTAGCGTAGTTTCCAGAAAGCTTTGGGCACTGAGTTAGCGTTCAGTTCAGCGTATCACCCACAGTCAGATGGACAGTCAGAGAGGACTATTCAGACTCTGGAAGACATGCTGAGATCGTGTTGCCTTGACTGGCAAGGTTCATGGAGTCAACATTTGCCACTTGTTGAATTTGCTTATAATAACAGTTTTCACTCCAATATTGGTATGGCTCCTTACGAAGCGTTGTATGGTCGTCCTTGTCGTACTCCCTTGAACTGGTTTGATGTTGGGGACAGATTGTTGACAGGACCGGACATGGTACAGCAGTGTTCTCATGTGGTTCGTCTGATCAGGCAGAGATTGTTGACAGCCCAGAGTCGACAGAAAAGCTATGCAGATCGGCGCAGACGTCCACTACGGTTTGAGCCAGGAGATATGGTGTTTGTTAAGGTATCTCCGATGAAGGGTGTTTCCAGGTTTGGGAAGCGTGGAAAGCTTAGTCCGCGATATGTTGGCCCGTTTCCTATTTTTGAAGCTGTGGGTCCGGTAGCTTATCGTTTGCAACTACCAGCGGCTATGCAAGCTATTCATGATGTGTTCCACGTGTCTCAGTTGAGGAAATATGTGCCAGATGCTTCTCATGTTCTCGATGATTCAGTTTGGCCCGAGGTAACTGTTGATTTGTCTACGCTAGAGTTTCCTATCAGAATTGAAGACCGTCGTGAGCAGCGGTTAAGAAATAAGGTTATCCCTCTGGTAAGAGTTGCTTGGCAGCGTCACTCTGGTAATGAGTCCACTTGGGAACGTGAAGATGAGATGCGTCAGCTTTTTCCTTTCTTATTCCAGTAAGGTATAAGTCTTTTCTCAGTTTCCTCCTTTTCCGTTGTTGTAAATTTCGAGGGCAAAATTTTTTTTAAGAGGGAGGGACTGTAAGGCCCGTGCATTAGTGGATCCTTAGTGGTTTAGATTTAATATTTGTTCTGGAATTTTTGACTATTTTCCTGTATTTTTAGGAATTTTTCTGGTATTTTTCCAGATTTATTTGGAGTTAATTGAGGGTTATTAGAAACTAATAAGATTGTAATATATATAATAATTATATAATATATATTTTAATTTTATTTTATTTTCTTTTAATCCCTCACCCTCACACCCTCTCTCTCCCCTCGTCGATCTCTTCTCACCCTCACGCTCTCTCTCTCCTCACGCGATCGCCTCTCTCCCCTTCCTAGGGATTTCGGGCGAAACGTTGTCGGATTGAAGCGTGGTCGGCGCCGTTGGATTCCTTGCGTCGAGAGGAACGCGAGGGTACCCATTTCGGCACGGTTCGGTGATCGTGGGAGCGGGATGGAGTGTGAAGGCTCCGTGGACCTACCTCGGTGCATGCGGCGTTATCAGCCGTTTTGGCTTGCAAGAGGTAGGGGGATGGACTTCTGAACTTGCTAGGATCAATTCCTGTAGCTAGTTCGTTTGATTAGAACCCCGTAGCATGCATAATGTTCATTTTTCCATATTTGGGGTTTTAGCTTAATTCTTGAGTTTAATGCAATGTGGGCTTTGCATGTGATGTTTTTAGCTGTTATATTGTTGTTTGGGATGTATGGTTTGACAGGAAACAGGTTTTTACGTCGTTACCCGACGATTTCTATCATCCGGGAGGGAACCAATTTTCAAACCGAACCCGACCGTGGCCCAGGCGGTGTGACGGTCCTTCCAGGAACCGTCACACGTCTGGCGGTCCTAGATGGACGCGTTACTTAAATGTAACGGCCTAATGAAGGGGCGTTACATTGAGTGTAACGGCCAGGTTTCGACCGTTATTTACTCGTTGACCATCGTTGACTAGTTGAGGCGGTTCTTCTGGCGGCCTATCGGCCGACCGCCAGATGGCTGTAACGCGCCTAGGCTAGCGCGTTACATCCTATTTCATGCAGTTTTATCTGTTAGTTGTAAATCAGCCTCGGGTGGATCTGACGGCCAGTCGGCCGGCCGTCAGAGCCATGTAACGCACGTAGGCTGGCGCGTTACATGCCCGTTTGTTTGGATTTATTGGGCTCGGTAGCGGTGGTAACGGCCAGGTCTAGGCGCGTCACTTCCCATGTAGCGCGCCTACCCACGACCGTTACTTACCTGTGGCGCGTGGGCGGTAGACCGTCACATGCCTGTTGGTTTAAAAAGAATGTCGGCTTATGCTTTAATGCTTCCCGAGCTATTTAATATGCCATGTTTAGCTATTGTATTATATAATGGCATGTTTCTATATCCCAATAGAGTAGCTTTTCTTTCCTTGCAATGGAGCCACTGTTGTTGCCCTAAGGTCTGTTGAGTGCCGACCCGCTTGGGGATAGCGGAGGGGTGTTTCCCGTACACGGTTTGTAAGCTAGTTCCGTGGGCTCCCGGCCAATGGTAGCGTCCTACCAAGGGAGAAAACTAGCTAGAGGGCCTGGCTCAGGCGAGAGTCAGTGTGTGCACACGTGGTCAGAGGCTGTGGACTGACACTGACTAGTGTCACTCTGACTGGTCACTTGGTTTGGTACTGTTTACGCGCTCACCTTGTCGTTTTACCGACTGCGAGTGCTTGAGACGCAGTGTAAGTCGTCAGTGGACGCATCTGGTTTCTGCTCCAGTGGTTGTCCTACTCCCTACTGCTTGGATTGGTTAAGGCTTATCTTGTTTGGTAGATTTAGTTTCAGTCGCTTGCATTTAATTATTATTGGCATGTGTTAGCTGTTATACCTGCTTAGATAGAGTTTACAGCTTTCTTGTGATTAGTTATTCATGCCAATGCCTGTTATTATATTTAAATGTATGCCCTATTGCCTTTATCTTCGCATGCATGTTTGTTTAGTGCGAGGTAGGGATCCGCGTGACCCCTACTGAGTCTGGCTGTGACTCACCCTTCTCCTTTCAGGTGAGCTGCGCCCGCCGTCTCCCGGTGTTTTGTGAGGTTGCTCGGAGACCGTGCTTAGTTGCCAGCAGTTGACGGGTCGCCTTTGTGAGGCTCTGTTGTACTGTCACCGGGGTATGCCCCGCGTAGTTGTACTTTTTGGACTAGTACTCTTGTGCTTCTGGACTAGTTATATAGATATCACTCTGGTTATTTTTGAATTACTTCCGCACTTGTGTTAATTTTATTGCTTAATTGTAATATGCGCGTTCCAAATTGCAATTTGTTATGCATCCCCTCGACAAACTTCACTAACCCTTCAGGGGCCTCATCAGCCTCTTGGGTGGCTTCCCCAGTTCTTGGTATCGGTGCATCGATGTTATCGGTATATCGGTATCCTGAACTCTGGGTCGTCACATCATATGCCTGAAGTAGCTTTTTCTGTTTCATCAGTTTGTTCCCGGCTACCAGACATACCTGCAAACACACTTAGGGAGCAGGTTTTGGAACCCAAGATATTTTGGGCCCCAAGACAGAACCAGACACTTGAGAGTGAAAACATGATAACAGCTGTTTAGGGATCCACATTTGTGTAAAGGTGGAAGGTTTGGTGGATTCTACAGCTTGAGAGTTCTTTTTGTTATTTTTCTTTTTCTTAGCACCAATAGGTTTAGTTTTCTTTTTCTGGTGCTTTGATGGTTGTTGTGTAGTCCTGGCATTCATTTTATTAAAAACATTTTTATTTTTCTGCCAGTGCCTTGGCCAATGAATGTACTGAAAGTTGTGGCCCAAATTGGTCCTAGGCTGACCAAAAAACCCTTGGTGACTAGGACTCCATGTCCTAAAATGACTATCCCATCTCCTAGCTGGCTGAGGTCTATAGGGCTGATACCAAATGGGGAAATTCTGATACCTAGACCTCATGTATCCTGGGTTCCACCCAAACCTATTAAGTGGTTGAGGATGAATGTTATGATAGACTTGGGCTCTAGGGAAATAGGGATGAGCAAATGGGTTCCTAGCTGAACTTGGTCTCCCTGCCACCTTTGACCCTCTAGGTTTCTGAACTGACTTATATTGGGTCTTTTTTTGAGCAATTGATGGTGATGGAGACTTAGCAGCCTTGGGCTGGGGTTTTGATGTGCTAGCTGGCTGACCCCAAGCCTTGGACTTATCCTTGGAAGAAGAGCATGCAGCTCTAGGCTCTACAACTTTCTACTTTCCCTTGTCCCTAGCACTGGACACTTTTGATTTAACATTATTGATGGCAAAATTTTCATTGACCATTTTTATGAGTGGTCCTCTATTCTTTTCTCCCACACATGAAATAGTTTTCAATTTAAAGCTCCTTTTAGCTGAGGGATTAAAGCTGAGACCCTCCTTTCTGAAATTAACTTTTGACCCTAGCAAGGCATTTAGATTTTCTGTTCCTTGGGTCATGCTTTCAATGATTTTCATTCTGTCAGAATTTTCATTTTCCAATTTTTCAATAGTTCTCTTCAATTCAACATTCACGGAGAAGATAGCTTCACATTTTTCATTTGAAATCTTTATTTCTTTTTCAGACTTCTGAATTTTCAATTTTAATTCATCAACAACATTTTTCAACAATTCTTTTTCTTTCCTACAATCAATCACAACATGCTTTAATTTATCAAAATCAGAACATATATTTTTCAATTTGTCATTCTTTGATTGTAAGCATGCAATCTTATCAGAAAGAGTTTTATCATTAACCAGAGAGTTCATTTTCTTCTTCAAGAGTCTGTTTTCCTTCCTAATATCATTAGCTTTATCGAACAGATCTCCATAAGCATCTGCCCAATCAGAAATAGTGTAATGTTCGAAAAGGGATGATACCTGATCAGACTCTTCTTCTTCATCTCCATTTCTGGCCATCAAGCAGATGTCCTTTTCTGATTTTCCACTATCTGAGGATGTGCTCAGCGTGCCTTCTTCCTCATCACTCCATGTACTTACCATGGCCTTTCCCTTTGGCGCCTTCTTCCATGGTCTTCCTTTCATTTTCTGTAACTCTGGACAATCAGCCTTCATATGACCTGTCTTCCTGCAATGATAACAAGCATTAACATCAGATTTTTCAGCAGGGTTAAATTTATACCTGTTTTACTTCCTGCTGTGGTATTTTCTGTAGAGATTCTTCCCTTCTCTTCTAAGAAATCTACTGAACTCTTTTGTGATCATATCTATTTCATCCTTTTCAAGATCTGATCCAGATGAATTCCGATCACTGGCTGATCCAATGCTGCTGGACTGTTTTGAGCAGCTATGCTTGGCCTTCAGAGCAATAGGCTTCCTGTATTCGTGCTCTTCAGTTTGAAGTAAATTCATCTCGTACGCCATCAAGGAGCCTATCAGCTCATTGGGTTTCATCTTTTGTAGATCTTTTGACTCCTCAACCACAGTTGCTTTGGTATGCCATATAGGAGTCAACGATCGAAGGATCTTCCTCACAACTTCATGATCAGTATAACTCTTTCCTAGATTTCTTAGACCATTTGTTATGATGGTCAAACAAGCATACATTTCGGTCACTGTCTCACCAGGCTTCATCCGAAATGCTTCATACCTTGACACTAGCATGTTTGCCCTCGTCTCTCTCACTTCAGATGTTCCCTTATAAATGACTTCGAGGGTATCCCACATCTCCTTCGCTGTCTTGCAGGATGACACTCTGTCAAATTCAGTGGGATGGAGTGCACACTGAATGGCGTTGATAGCACTCCAATTCAGAGTAGATTTCCAGACTTCTTCTCTGGTCCATAATTCCTCATTCTCATGCAGCTCATAAGGACCTTTGCTCACAATTTTCCATACCTCATAATCTTTGGCTCTGAGGAAGACCTGCATCCGGTTCTTCCAATATGGGAAGTTTGAACCATCAAAGAAAGGTGGATTCGTAGTGGACTGACCCTCTGCTGTTAGCCCTCTAGCATCCATGGCCGATCCTCTTTAGGATGTTAGTCTTGCACAAAGAGCTAGGTTTTGATACCAATTGTTGGGACGCTAAAGGGTGATCTAGAGGGGGGTGAATAGATCACACACCCGTTAACGAATTACTGCAGTAGAATCAAATGCGGAATTAAAACTTCTACTGAACGGATAGTGGGCACAATGCGAATACCACCCAGAACAGATGAAGAACCGTCCTAAGCATACATCTACTGCGTGAAGATATAAATATAGAAGCTAGGCAAACCACAAAATAATCACAGAGTAGACAAAGGCTTTTAGGTGGTTCGGTCCTCCAGACCTACATCCACCCCACACTCAACCCGAGTGTGGCTTACTGCTGACTCACAGCTTGAACCGCTGGGCCTCACAGCTTGCCTACAATCCGCTGAGCCTCACAGCTTGTTGTCCGAGGTACCCACCTCGCCTGCTGAGCCTCACAGCTTGCTGTCCAGAGGAATCCTCCTCTACAAAATTGCTGGGCAATACAGCTTAGCCGTCCAGTGGAATCCTCCACTGCAAGTGCTGCCACACAACTTGAACACAATAGTTTCGAAAAACAAAACAAAAGATAAACGAAAAACAAAAAAGAATCCCTGCAGGGAATATAGCTCAAACAAGTGAGCAAACCTCAGATCTGGTTTTGAACCAAAGATCTGAGGAATAAAACTCTCAACTCTTCACTCTCTCAACTCTCTTCCTTTTCTCTCTTTTCTCTTCTCTCTTCTGCTGGATCGAAGGGCTCTCTGCTCTCTACTTTTCCTTCAAGGCTTCTGCATTCGATCAGTCTTCATCTGTGGACGAAGGTTTTCTTTTATAAGCAGTCATAGCAGGAGCAGCACTGGGCGCATGTCTTCCACATTTCCCGCCCAAGTGTTTTGGCCACGTGTCATCCTGTCAGCCCTTCTAGCCTCGGATCACGTGCCCCTTCATTAAGCTTCACGAACAGAGCCTGTCAGACAGAGAATTATCAGTTTAATGTCGACACATTGTATAGACTTCGTTCGATGCATCAAGCAATGTGTAGACTTGATAATGCAAAGACAATGTATAGACTTTGCAGTGTGTGCAGTGATACACAAGATGAAGTATGCACAATGGCTGTATGGACTTGGCGTTCTGAACAATGTACACACTTGCTGTGAAGACCAATGCCCAAATGCAGTGTATGGACTTAGCGTGAATGCAATGCAAACATAAGAGTGTATAGACTTGATGAATGCGATGCAGACACACAGAGTGTGTAGACTTGATGAACAATGCATTCTAGGCAAACCCTGTACAGACTTGAATAATGAAGCACACGATGCAATGTGAAGACTTTGAAGAACATATGATGTACAGACTTCGAATCAAAAGTTGCACGATGTACAAACATACTCGATGTACATACTTTCTATATGCTCAAGACTATGCACAACGAATGTGTATACTTGCTATAAGGGATGTGCAGACTTGATAAATGAACCAATGTATAGACTTAGACAGTCTTGCTAACATGCATGAACAAAAGGCATTGTATATACTTGGCCAATGCAACGATGTACAGACTTGCACAGTTCCAGCTACAGTGCAGTGTATGGACATGAAGAATGATGCATGTAACGGATGTATAGACTTTGCAATGTTCAACTGAGACGGAAGATGAGACGATGAAGTCTGTACAGACTTTAAGAGTGAGACACTGGACGCTGTACATACTTGAGGACAATGCATGCTTCAATGTGAAGACTTCGCCTATGCATAAGACGCTAATTGAGACAGTCCAGTGTATATACTTATGCTGTGCTGCAAGATGGTAGTCTACACACTTGGTGTCCACTTGAGATGCTCAGTGAGACGGTGAGCAATGTACAGACTTGCTGAATTGAGAGCATGAATAGTCTGTAAACAGTGCAATGTATAGACTTTACATATGCACTAGCTGTACAGACTTGCCAATGTATAACTTTAAGTCCAATGTAAAAGGCTGTACAGACTTCATGAACAATGCATGATTGTACTGGACGATGTATAGACTTAGCCTATGCAGACCAGTACGATGTATAGACTTTGGCTAGACAAGCTACAGGGCCGATGTATAGACTTTGCAAATGTTCAGACTTGAATGCTCGACCAGTGTACAGACTTGCCACCGACCAAAGTATAGACTTGAAAAGCTTGAACACAGCGATGTGCAGACTTTGTGATGTATAGACTTATGAATACAACGTAGGTAAAGGTCCCAATGTATAGACTTCACCTGAAACAGTCCGATGTACAGAATTTGTCTGAAACAGTCGGATGTACAGACTTGAGTGAATGATGCATGAACAAGCCTAACCAATGTATAGACTTTGATGCACAAACACACAATGCAATGTATAGACTTTAAAGCAGATGCCAAGCCCATGTAAAGACTTGAAGAGACAACCAATGTATAGACTTCTCATTATGCATCCAGACGAATGTACAGACTTGAGTTATGCAACTGAAGGCTGTACAGACTTGCTATGAAGTGAGATGCAACGTGAGATGCTCGAAAGACTGTCCACTGTATAGACATTGCCTTAGACATGAAGACACGGTGAATGTATAGACTTTGATCTTGTTCATGCAATGTATAAACTTGCTAAATGTATGGACTTAGCAGAATAAATGTTGAACAAACAATGTATGAACTTATGAGTGCAGCACAGACAGATGTACTGTACAGACATGCGAAACTGGGGGGTCGACCCATCTAGGTGCACTGATGCAATGTATGCACAAAGCAGATATTGAACTGAAGCTAACTGACAGAATGCAATGCATCTATACTGATTCACAGTGTTGCTATCATCAAAACAACATAGCATATGCTTGTGCCTAAAAGGCACAACAGGGTTGTGCCGGTTTCTTAGTTTCTATCACTATGACCGAGCACACGGAACTAGTTCTAAAGGACATTCCTATCATTCGGGATTATTCTGATATATTTCTAGACGAGTTGCCTGGTATTCTTCCAAAGAGAGAAGTTGTCTTCTCTATTGATTTAATTCCGGGAGCTGCACCTGTTTCTAAAGCTCCATATCGGATGTCTGCCGTTGAAATGAAGGAGTTAAAGGAACAACTATTAGAGTTATTGGAAAATAGGTTTATCTGACCAAGTACTTCACCTTGGGGAGGCCCGCTCCTCTTTGTTCAAAAGAAGGATGGTTCGATGAGACTATGTGTTGATTCTCGACAATTGAATCAACCCACCATCAAGAATAAATATCCATTGCCAAGGATTGATGAATTATTCGACCAGATTTCTGGAGATCGATGTTTCTCAAAGATCGATCTTCGATCTGGTTATCATCAATTAAAGATCAAGGAAGGGGATATTCACAAGACTGCATTTCGGAGTAGGTATGGGCATTACGAGTTCACCGTTATGCCTTTTGGCCTAACAAACGCACCTGCCGTATTTATGCAATTAATGAATAGTGTATTCAGGCCATACCTCGATCAATTTGTGGTTGTCTTCATTGACGACATTTTGATCTACTCCAAGTCAAAGGAAGAACATGAAGAACATCTCAAGAAGGCCCTTCAATTATTAAGAGATTACAAGCTTTATGCCAAATTAAGCAAGTGTGATTTCTGGTTGGAGGAAGTTTCTTTTCTCGATCACATAATTTCCCAGAATGGTATCGCTGTTGATCCTTCAAAGGTCGAGGCCGTAAAGAACTGGGAAAGACCTACTAGTGTGATGGAAATTCAAAGCGTCTTGGGATTGGCTGGATATTATCGAAGATTTATCAAGTACATCTCCAAGATTGCAGTATCTTTGGCAAGATTGACAAGAAAGGAGAATCCTTTTATATGGTCCGGGGAATGCGAGAAGAGTTTTCAAACTTTAAAGGATTGTCTGACGACTGCCCCTATTCTCACATTACCTACGGAAGGAGGAGGATTCGAAGTGTATGCTGATGCATCCGGAATTGGCCTAGGTTGCGTATTAATGCAACATGGTAAGGTTATAGCCTATTCTTCAAGGCAATTAAAGAAACACGAGGAAAATTATCCCATGCATGACCTAGAGCTGGCAGCTGTGGTCTTTACTTTGAAGATCTGGCGACATTATCTCTATGACGAAGCCTTTATTGTGTATTCCGATCACAAGAGTCTCAAATATTTATTCTCTCAAAAGGAGCTCAACATGACACAAAGACGGTGGTTGGAATACTTAAAGGATTTTGATTTCCTTATACAATATCACCCTGGGAAAGGCAATGCCGTAGCTGATGCTCTTAGCCAGAAGCCAATGGCCTTATTATCAAGTTTGATGGTTAAAGAATGGCATCTACTTGAAGAAATGGCAAATTTAAACCTTAATGTGGAGGAGAAGAAAGACGGAGTGTTTATTGCAAATATTCGACTTCAACTCGAGTTACTCTCGGAAATCAAGGAACGGCAAGATGATGATCCGATGATCGTTGAAATTAAAGAGAAACTAGATCAACGACCAGATTTATTCCTGGCTGATCATGGAAGGTTATTATTCAAAGGAAGAACTTGCATACCCGATTATTCTACCATCAAGGGTAAAATCTTAGAGGAAGCACATCGGTCAAGGTACACTATTCACCCTAGTGCTACAAAAATGTACCAATACCTCAAGAGAACTTTCGGGTGGTCTAACATGAAAAGAGAGGTAGCCCCGAGTTCGTAAGTCGATGTTTTGTATGTCAACAAGTTAAAGCCGAGCACCTCAAACCGGCTGGTAAACTCAAGCCTCTCGAAATATCGGAATGGAAATGGGATAGTATCGGTATGGACTTCATAGTTGGATTGCCGAAGACCCGAAGTGGTTTTGATGCTATATGGGTAATTATGGACCGGTTAACCAAGTCCGCTCACTTTTTACCTGTCAAGACTAAATGGACCGTGGATGTTCTAGCCGCCTTATATATCAAAGAGATCGTAAGGCTGCATGGTATTCTAAGTTCTATTATTTTGGATCGAGATCCGAGATTCACCTCTCACTTCTGGAAAGGTTTGCAATCATCTATGGGTACTAGGCTAAGATTTAGCACTGCTTTTCACCCTCAGACCGATGGACAAATCGAGAGGACGAATCAGATTATTGAAGATATGTTAAGAGCATGCATGATAGACTTCGACAGAAGTTGGCATGAACATTTACCATTGACTGAGTTCGCTTATAACAATAGCTATCAGTCAAGTATACAAATGGCACCATTCGAAGCTCTTTATGACCGAAGCTGTAGATCGCCTCTATGCTGGAGCGAGGTTGGAGAGAAGGGATTGCTTGGTCCCGATATTGTCCAAGATACAACTGACAAAATCCAGTTGATTCAAGAAAGATTGAAGGTAGCTCAATCACGGCAAAAGAGTTATGCCGACAATCGGAGGAGAGACCTCGAGTTCCAAGTGGGGGAGCACGTCTTCTTAAAGATCTCACCCACTCATGGAATTAAAAGATTCGGCATCAAAGGAAAGTTGAGTCCAAGATTTATTGGCCCTTTCGAGATTCTGGAGAGAATCGGTGAGGTGGCGTACAAGCTGCCTTTGCCTCCTCAACTGGCCGATGTACATGATGTCTTCCATGTATCAATGCTGAGGAAGTACATGTACGAACCTTCACATGTGATACAGTTTGAAGATTTGAAGCTACAAAAGGACTTATCATATGAAGAAAGACCGATCAAGATACTGGATCAAAAATTACACAAACTGTGGAATCGGGCCATTCCGATGTTAAAAGTTCAATGGAGCAAGCGTGGATTTGAGGAAGCCACCTGGGAATTGGAAGAGTCCATCAAGAAGAAGTATCCGGACTTAATCTCAGGTTAGAAATTCGACTTCTCTATTCGAATTTTTGAATTTTAGTTATATAATGTGAATTTGGAGGACCAAATTCTTTTAAGTGGGGAAGGATGTAGAAACCTGATAAATTAAAATGACAAATAATTTTTTTAAATGAATTATATAATTAAAATCTTCACAAAATAATTAAATTATATTTTTACTATATGAAATAAACTAGATAAATGCATTTACTTGAATTTACTTAAGATAAATAGAAATTAAATACTCTAACCCTTAGAAAAATCATAGTAAGCCCAATAAAATTCCATATAATGGATTAGGATTACAATTGGCCCATTGGATAATCCATAATGGGCTGAATTAATGGTTAAAGGATTCAATAAAGGTTAAATTAACCTTAAATTCGTAACATGTGTTTAATATGGCATTTAAGGGATTAAAATAACTCCATTTCTAGAAGATTGACTCAAGAATCAACCCTTACCTACCAGCCACCATAGACCAGCCGTTTTTACATTGGTCTCAGACCAAATTAAGGCTAGATTAAGAGGAGAAGTTGGAATTTTCTTCTAATTTGGAGTTAATGGGTTTGATAAAATTAGATAAGGAATCTTGACAAATTTGGACAAGTTTCGGCTATAAATAGGACCCCATTCGACCCTCAAATCATCCTTGGTGGCCTAGGCTATGCTGCTGCGGAGATTGGAGGGGATTTGAAGGGAAGATTCTGAGATCAACGACTTTTCTTATTATTGGGGTTATTTTTCTATCTCTTCTTAGATCTGCTTAAAGGTAGGTTTCTCTCAGGCTAAACTTCAATTAAAGCATGATATCTTGTGTATCTTTCAGTGCTCTTTCCATTGATACCTATTTCCATAAATTTCGTTAAGAAATAAGCAAGTTATGTTCATTTTATTGGAGGGATATTCCTGTTTTTCGTCAGAACCAGAACGTGCTATACCTCAGGAGCGCGTTCTGATCGCGCTGCCCCGACATGACGCGTTCATACAGACCCCATTTTTTCATCATCTAGTTTTCAAAAAAATATATATAATAATGCCAGATCGCGCTAGCTTTGGATAGCGCGTTCTTCAGATCGCGCTAGCGAGAGCCAGAGCCTTCTGAAATAATACAGATTTCAAAAAAAATATATATATATGTCCAGATCATGCTAGCACTGGCCAGCGTGATCTTCTGATCGCGCTAGTCAGGGCTAGCGCGTTCAAGAAATTTCCCGAAATGCCCGGTGTAGACACGCCATTCCTGACGTCTCCTGAGAAAGTCTCATATTACTATACGACGCCCCGCGGCGGCTTTCGCATTTTGAATCGCTCGAGTGCATCCTTTTCTTGAGTCTTCTTCTGCCCTTCTCAGCATCCAGAATCGTCTCGTTGCAGCATTTGGACGGCAACAACACCATTCAGACACGCCAAAAAATTCCGGAACCAGGAAGGGTGCCTGTCGGAGAGCTGCCGACGCCTTTTCAGCGGAGCCGGGAGGGTCTTAATGGAGGCGTCCAGGCTCCTGGACGCCTCCATTACTTTAATTTATTTCTTAAAACTAAAAATACATAAAAAAATGACATATTAATGGAGGCGTCCAGGCCCCTGGACGCCTCCTTGAAAATAAAAAACAAAAAATATAAAATGCCAGTTGGCATAAAAAACAAAACAAAAAAATAAAAACATATTTTCTTGGAGGCGTCCAGGCCCCTAGACGCCTCCATCAACTCACTCACGGGGCCCCGCCCACCGATCGACGGTTTTTCGTGTGTGAAAGAATCCAAATTGTGGAGACGTCCAGCCAGCTGGACGCGCCCATTTCCAAATCACGGGTCGTCGCTCCAAAACCACGCGTTGTGTTAAACCGCGTGCGACTTTCGGTGGAGTTCGGTGCGACTTATGGAGGCGTCCGGGACCCTGGACGCCTCCATGAAAATATTCGGAAAAAATGAATAAAAATAAAATAAAATATCTTTTTTACCCTGCTGGAGGTGTCCAGGGTCCTGGACGCCTCCACCCTCCGGAGCCCTATAAATAGAGGCCCACCCCCTCAGTTCTGGAGGAGCTTCTAAGAGATCCGATAGGCTGCCGGAGCCCAGAGGCTACCGGAGTCATTTCTAACCCGTGGGGTCTTTTGTAGGTGGAGGTTCTACCGGCTTCTCGGGTGCCCACGCTCGCGAGAGGAAGGTCGTCTTCATCCACCGCGCTTCCACGTCGGCCCTACGCTGCCAGAGCTCCGCCGGATTTCACCATCGGCACGTCCAATAAGCCAATCCTTTCCTTTTCTTCGTAGTTCTTTTGCATTCATCATCTCGCATCCTCTATCCCCTTTCATAAGGGCGCCTCTTCTTATATACTTCTTGCATCCATCATCTCATTTTCCTCCTACTTGAGTCCGAGAGGGCTTTAAAAGACAACACCAACCAGGTGTGTGTCTTGCCATCATTTCGTTATTTTTATCGCAAGGATTTGAATACTACACCTTCATCTTTCTAATCCACTCGTTACTTGTTTGTCGTTATTTTGCAAGGGTACCCAAGGAAAGCCCTCTCCGTCGGCCGGCCGAAGGGGGAGGAAGAAGCAACCCGCCATCTCCCGCTCTTTAGGTAGGCGCGATCACTTTCTTTATTTTGGGGTCTTTTGGCCCCTGGCGATCACATCTTGTTCTCGAGGCCGCGGCGAGTCACTTCCCCAATGGCCGTTTAAATTCCTGTTCTTTATATTCTCCTTATATTCTGTTATATTCTTATCTGCTCATATTCTTGAGGCCGCGACGAGTCACTTCAACAATGGCCGTTTAAATTCCCGTTCTTATATTCTCTTTATATTCTGTTATATTCTTATCTACTCATATTCTCGAGGCCGCGGCGAGTCACTTCCCCAATGGCCGTTTAAATTCCCATTCTTATATTCTCTTTATATTTTGTTATATTCTTATCTATTCATATTCTCGAGGCCGCGGCGAGTCACTTCCCCAATGGCCGTTTAAATTCCCGTTCTTTATATTCTCCTTATATTCTGTTATATTCTTATCTGCTCATACTCTCAAGGCTGCGGCGAGTCACTTCCCCAATGGCCGTTTCAATTCTTGCTATTTGATTTCTGCACCATTCTCGTCCCCCCGAGGCCGCGGTGAGTCACTTCCCGCTATGGCCGTTTAACCCCCATATCTTGCTATATTACATTTGTCCCGCTCGCCCCGCCGGAGCAATCTCCCGTGGTGGCCCCTTCTCTTTTCTCTTATTTCTGTGTTGCAGCAAACAAAAGAGGAGCCCGCACGCTCCGCGTCTTCTTCGCTCCCCGAACCGCGTGACGTCGCTCACAGATTGGCGATCACGGTGGGACATCTACTGCTTCCTTTTGGCTACCCTTGCAAGTTCGGCACCGTCCGTGCCTCTCCACCTTGGCACCCTCGCGCGCACCCAGTTGTGCTCACGGCAGCACTATCAGTTGTGATTGGTTGGGTGTTTATTATATGTTTGTTATTTCTGTTGTTTTCTTACTCTATATCTCTGTCAGCATTCCATTGCATACATCCATCCCTCTTTTATATCCTTTTTCATTTTTTTCTAAGGATCACCCTTTCCCGGTGAAGGAAGGACTCTCCGTTTGAGAATTCCTCTCAACGGACTAGAATCTCCTCCACTGGGACCTCCGTAAGTCCCCGACATCGAAGAATCTCCTCTTCGTTCACTGGGCTGGTTGTACCATTGAAGTTCCCCGGAGTTAGTCATCCCATTCGTGGTGAGACGAGAGACCCTAGCTGACACGACGGTGAAACAAAAATAAACTAGGGTCCCTATTTTGTGTGAACTTCGGATCTTGCTAAAAACACAAAAAATCATCAAAATCAAAACACAAAAAAGGCGTAAAGACATCCACTTGTTTGATAATCTCTACTACCTGCTTGCTAGTGTATATTTTTGCGTTCTAGGAAAACTGTGAGCATGGCTCACGAGTCTTTTGAGGAGAACCACCCTAGTCGTGGTTTGTCAGCCGACCCGCGAGTCTATGCTATGGACTCGGGTCCTTCTCATGAGCCCTCGCATGAGGTGCAGGTTATTACCGGGGACACGTCCCCACCACAGGATATCTCTTCCTTACTGGGCGTCCTCGCCAACACGGAGCTTACCTCTGAACAGCTCCGGGCCTTCTAGGCCATTCTGAAAGGGAAATCTGTTTCCCCCACGCCCCAGGAATCAACTCCGGCCATCGCACCTCTCCAAGAGTCCGTGCAGGCCATTCCATCTCTTTCATTGGCGCAAGCCATCCAGTCTCCCTCGCTTCAAGGACAAGCGAGCCAACAACCACCCTCATTCCAGTTCCCGTCACAATCTCAAACTCCCGTTGTTCCCCACATACCGCTTCAGCCAGGGCCAACTGTCAGCGGTCCGACAGCTCCCTCTCATTCGGGGTTCCCCCCTCAAGTCTCCGGGAGACAGTTTCTCCCCCAGTGGCAAGTGCCACCTTCACCTCCAGAGGAGCTCGCCCAATCGCTCCTCAATAGGTTCAATCGCATGGACGAGCAGTTTCAAAATCTGAGAAGGATGGTGGATGTGAAAGCCACCCCGGAGGTTGCTTTGCCAATCCTTCCCGTCATTCATCTTCCTCCCTCCGAAATGCCCACGTACCGCAGATACAATGGTACCAGCAACCCCTTCATTCACCTCAAGGATTTCATGTATGAGTCCTCCTATTGGCAAAATGATCAGAGGTCCCTGGCATACCTCTTTCGGAGATCATTGGATGGTCCCGCGCTAGAGTGGTTCTATTCTTTGGAGCCCCGCGAGGCCGAGAATTTTGAAATAGTCCAGAGAAGGTTCTTGCAGAAATATAGGGATAGGGTCGGTCCCTCACTCTCCATTACCGACCTAGTGGCCGAAAAGATGAAGCCCGACGAGGATTTTGTCCACTATGCTGATAGATGGAGGTCTCTGGTGGAAAGAATAAGGGATACCCTCTCCGAGCCCGAACAAGTGAAGATGATTGTGTCTAATGCAACCCCACAGTTCAGACACGTCCTTGCCATGAATAAACTTACTACAATGGAGGAACTCTATGAAAGGGCCCGGTACATCCAAACCCAGTTAAAAGACTCCCCCATTATGAGCATGTTTGAGTCGCCGAAGCCCAAAGTGGTCAGAAAGACAGGCGCTGGTGTCCCGGGCGGAGCCACAGAAGGGGTCGTGACAAATGAGCAAGTGGGTGCGGTCAACAATGCCAACTATGTAGTCAACCCAAGGCCTCCACAAATGCCCCGACTTCCCCTCCAACCAGGTCCTTTCCCTCTTCGTCCTCCACCCCAAAATAATCCACCCCAGGATAATATGCCTCCATTACGTCAACCCCAGCAACAACAATCACAACCTCAGCAACAACAACCACCGCTTCAGTACAACCAAGTTCCACCCCCGGGGAATTATGGTCCCCAACAGCAACAAAGGAGGCCGATCGGTCCCAAGAGAGCCTACTATCCACCGTTGCCAGAAACTCTGGCGGTTATTTTCAATGCCCTCATGGCCTCAAACATACTTGTGCTACCCAGGGAAAGGCCCGTGTGGCCCCCGAATGTTGATACCTCCAAATACTGCGTCTACCACAGGCAGCCAGGACACACAGTAGATTACTGCTTCCATTTCAAAGATTACATCCACGATATGAATGATGAACATCAAATAGATTGGGATGAAATGAGACGATACATCGCCGCTCTCAAGGCTAGGAGACCTCCTCATAGGCCACAGCAGCAGTTACAACAGCAGCAGTAGCAGCAACCACAACAACAACAGCAGCCTCAGCAGGCCCCACAACAACAGCCCAACATGGGCATAATCCAGAATCCATTACCGGAGCACCAACAGCCCAATCATCAGGTTAACCCCATCTCCTCCTTCCCGGAAGTCGGGAGAGAGCAGGTGTGGCACCTGGAAAGTACCTCCATTCTTTCTACCGCCAATCCTATCATCACGCAACACCCTTGCCTTGCCCGGGTAGCACCTCTCTCTCATCAACCCGCGTCAGTATCACCTTCACCATTTCCACTACCATTATGCCCTCTCATCCGCACCCCGATCTCTTATCAACCGACACTCTCCACTACGCCTTCACACCCTCTCATCTTCTCTCACTCCCCCACTTTACCATCCACCTCTACCACATTTACCCCTATGCCTTCTAAACCCCTTATCATCCGTCAACCATACATAACCCCGTCTTTCTCCACCATATCACCACTAATGCCTTCAAAACCACTCATTACCCATCACCCACCTCAAAATCATTGCCCGCTACCCACTTCTACTTCGTCTCCACCTCCACCTTCCAGACCCCTTATCCTCCATAATCCGTGTGATATCCCCTCTACCTCCACCATGCCACCACCTAACAAACCCCTCATCAGAATCCCTGCTCCCGTCATCACCCCTGCTTCATCAACCATTCCTCCACCACTACCCCTCAAATCCCTGTTAAAATCCACTGCTACCCCCACAGAGGTACAAAAGCCGTAGGCAATGGTGCTCCGGAGTGGAAGGATTTTCCACAGGGTCTTCCCCCACAACAGTCAGAATCCTGAGCAATCTCAGCCAGAGAAGGATGATGGAGAACAACCAGAAAGAGCTATCCCTGGAACACAGTATGATCTATTGAAACACTTGGACAAGACGCCTGCTCGGATCTCCATCCTGGAGCTACTTCAAAGATCCACATCCCACCAGGCAGCCTTAATGGAGTACCTTCAAAGAGTCATGGTGAATGAGGACCTCCCTGTAGAAAAGATCTCTACCATCCTGACCCCAACGGACACACAACCGGCCATCATGTTCCACAACTACGGGCTCGCTCCCAAGGAAGCTCGAAAATATGCACTGTGCATTTCAATAAAAATTAATGGGGTATCCATAAACCCGTGCCTTGTAGACACGGGTGCGTCCATAAATGTGATCTCCATGAGCACTCTTCAGTTGTGTGGGGTCGACGAGGAACAAATAAGACCTTCCTCGATCACGGTCACGGCTTATGACAATAGCAAAAGGCCGCCGCAGGGGATGATTATTCTGAAGGCAGAACTAGGCCCCATGTCAATTCCCACGGAATTCCATGTCCTTGACATGGACCCCACATTCAAGGCTATACTGGGTCGCCCTTACATCGAAGCCATGGACGCTGTGCCTTCCACCAACCATCAGTGCCTGATGTTTCCTTACAATGGGAGGATTATTAAAGTGGTCAGTACACCTGTCCTTCACACAGTGGATGCTATCAACACCTCTCTGCCCTCTGTTTGGCCATCTCATCGGCCCATATTGTCGTTACTGGACGTGCGTGATCTATCTCACGTTCCACTAGCACCAAACGAGCCGGTCAGGGCAACCGCAAAATCATATCTCCCTTTTCACTCCAAAGGTTGGGAGATTATGAGGAACATCGGCTATCAACAGGGTAAAGGTCTGGGCGCACAGTTACAGGGTATACTCAAACCGCCAAAGAAAATTAGGTCGAACCGCAGGTTTGGCCTAGGCTTCAAAGGACCATTCAAGGCGGATTGGAAGCCCCTCACATGGACTCTATCGAACCACTTCAACATAGGGCCCGTTGTTCAGATGGGAGATTACCCACGAGAAGCATATGGGGGATCACATGCTGTATATTTGGCTGAAAAATATCCGAGGATCACCAAAAGAGGCAAGATCAAAGATCCGGAATGCGAGTGGGACAAATGGTTCGACATACGGGACATTTCCGTTGCACTGGAAAGGATGTTCTCGTCTCCGCAGCTTGAAGGACCATCATTGATCTCTGGAATACCAGAGAATATTACCACTCTTGCCAAGGTTCCAAACTATCCTCGTCCTCGCCAGAAGGACCCTGTCATTGACGGATCTTCATCCGTCCTCAACATTGCCGTCGACGGCTCATTAGCCGCCATCTTCTCCATCCACTCGTCTCAGCCTTTGCTGATATCTTCCTCCTGGGCCAGACAATTGTCTGATGATCTTCCCAGATCCCCTTCTCTGCTTACATACCTACGCAGGCTTCTCAACCCGCTCCAGGTCTTCAACCATGATCTGCTCTATGAGCCTCACAATCCTCTAGCCATAACCACTTTTCTCTCTCCTCCAATCTCTTTTCACTGCTTTGTCATTAAAACTGAAAACAAAAAAAAATGTCAGTTTTCAAACTCCTCAACAACACATCTTCGTTGAGGAAACTTCCTACATCTCCCACGGGTGCGTCCCGCCCTACGGACCACCCGTCCAAGGTCCAACGTGCGACCTTTTCTACCCCTCCTCTGAGGGGTCTTCTCCTGTACATTCTACACCATCCTCTTCGTCTTCCTCTTCTTCTGTAAATAATGTCAGTCAATCTAGGAATGATAGGTCAAGGGTAGTACCTAGGAAGAAATCCAAGGGTAGGCAGATCCCTCGTCGATTCCTTCTGGATTTACCCGCTAGGTGTCAGGCCCTTCTTGCCTTCCCCCAGTTGCTAGAAAATCCCATCCAGCTACCGGAAATAGAATGTGAGGGCGACGGTGCATTTGATGAAGGGTACGGAGTCTACGAGATCACGGATGAAGAATACCCTACCGAAGATGAGGGTGAGGAATATGAGGACGTAGCTGGCACATATGCTAGTGGAATGAGGAGATTCGACGAGCCGTCAACCGCCGTAGAAGAATCCACCAAAGAAGTCAACTTGGGAACTGAGGAAGACCCTAGGATCATCCTCATAAGTGACAACCTACCACCCTCTGAAGAAGAGGCATTAGTTGAAGTTCTCAAGGAATATAAGGACACGTTTGCATGGAGCTACGAGGATATGCCGGGGCTAGATTCAACCTTGGTCGAACACCATTTAACCCTAAAACCAGGGTCCGTCTCGGTAAAATAAAGGTTAAGGCGTTTCCACCCTCAGATGGCTTTGAAAATGAAAGAAGAGGTCGATAAGCTCCACAAAGCCAGGTTCATTAGAGTCGTTCTTTATCCTCAATGGGTGGCGAACATTGTCCCGGTCATGAAAAAAGATGGGAAAGTCAGGATTTGTATCGACTTCCGGGACCTTAACCACGCGTGTCCAAAAGATGATTTTCCCTAACCTCACATTGATGTGTTGATTGATAACACGGCAGGCTACGAAACCCTCTCATTCATGGATGGATTTTCAGGATACAATCAAATTCGTTTGGCAGAAGAGGATCAGGAAAAGACGTCATTCACTACCCCTTGGGGAACATATTGTTACGTGGTCATGCCATTCGGATTAAAGAATGCTGGAGCTACTTACCAAAGAGCGATGATGGCCATATTTCATGACATGATGCACATATACCTGGAAGTGTATGTGGATGACTTGTTGGTGAAATCAAGGACCAGGATTGAACATCCAGAAGTTTTGGCTAAGGTCTTGCAGAGGTCAAGGGAGTTCCAATTGAAAATGAACCCGAAGAAGTATGTGTTTGGTGTGTCGTCGGGTAAATTACTGGGTTTCATTGTGAGTAAAAGAGGGATCGAGATAGATCCTGACAAAGCCAAGGCCATCAGGGATATGCCGCCTCCCAAGAATTTGAGGGAAGTCCGAGGTTTAATCGGGAGGTTGCAGTTTATTCGTCGGTTTGTGTCCCAACATTCACAAAGGTGTAGACCTCTCTACGAGTTGACCAAGCCAGGAGTAGAATTCCACTGGGATTCTAAATGTCAGAAAGCTTTCGAAGGGTTGAAGGAATATCTGGCTAGTGTTATGCCCCTTGTGCTTTGTTGATGATGTGGTGTTTTAATGATAGCAACATAATTGAGTCACCACTTTGTCTTGAATATGTATGATCTATTCTGTGGGAGATTGCATGAGTGTGCCATGTTTGAATTGTGAAGAATGCATGCGAATGCTTGAGTCATGCTGTGATAAATTGGTTTGTACTTGATTTCTGTTCTGTGCATTGCTTCTCTGCTGATAATGTTCATGTTGTAGTTCATCAAGTCTATACATCCGTCTCACTGTTCACATGCATCAAGTATGTACAATGTCCGTCTCATGTCATATGTGTTTACTTCATTCAGAACTTGGTACACAAAATAGTTAACTGTGAGCATGTCATAGATTATACACTCACCATGTCTGCATGTCTGTCTTTCATTAATATGGGTTCTGTGCAATGAGTGCGTTGACGTAGTGGATCAGCTGGGTTGACGTCATGCTGCTTTGTCTACTTTTTGTTGCTCATTAAGTCTTAAAGTCTGTACAGGGTAGTTCATGCATCACTCTCTTTGCCAAGTGTATACATCGGTCAACATTGCATCTTGTTCGCGAAGTCCATACATTGGGCCATTCATCAAAGTCCATACATTGCATAATGTTTGTCAAGCCAATACATTGCACTGTAGATGCATCGAAGGGAAGTATGCACATTGGTCTGTTCATATGAAGTCTGTACTTTGGAAGTGTGTACAATGTTCAGTTGCCTTCTCATAAAGTCTGCACATCACCTTCAGACTTTCAATTGTTGAGTCTTTACATGTTTTGAGGTTGACAACACTATGAGCCTTAGTGTCGTTATTTGTTCCATCGCGTGCTGAACACTGCAGCACCTCGTGCTGCTTTCTGTGCCACCTCGTGTCGCTCCATCCATGTCACCCCTATGTCTTCGAGTCTCCTGTATTCGTGTTGTTTCTTCCAAGACCCCGTGTCTTTTTTGCCTTGTGATTACACTTCGTGTCGATTTCTATTTTCATCTTCGAGTTGTTTTCAGCCCGTGTCGTCCTTGTGTTCGAGTCATTTTCCTGTATCTTCGTGTTATCTTTTGTTTTTGTGTCTTCGTATTATTTTTATGTCTTCGTGTTAATCTTGTGTTTGAGTCTTCATGTTATTTCTGTGTTTATGTCTTAGTGTTGTATTTGTGTCTTCGTGTTGCTTCTTTCTATCTTCGTCTAAGGTTCCTTTGATCGTGTGTCTTTACTACCGTTTTACTCCGTGTTATTTCCTTCTCACCTCGTGCTGTTCTCATCTGACTTCGTGTCGTTCTCCTTGTAGTGTTAGCTTTGTTACTGTATGTATCTCGTGTCGTTTTCCTTTTATCTCGTGCTGTAGTCACCTTATGTACCTCGTGTCGTTCTCAGTATAGTGCACCTTTTGTTGTTCCTACACACCTCGTGCAGCTTTACCCTGAGTGTCAACCGACTTATTTCAGGTATATATATATATATATAGAGAACCCTGAGCATTAATGTTTTTAATCTCTTTGCAGGAGAAGAAGAAAAAGAAGAAGAAGAAGGATTCTGGTTTCAGGATCAAATCCGAACCAGTTTGCTCTATTATACTGTTCGTGGAGCCTATGCAGAGTGGGCACGTGATACTAGGCTGGCATCTGGCACGTGATCCGAGATGCAGAGGAGCCTCCACGTGGACTGAAGCATTTGGGCGGGAATCGTGGAAAGCACACGCCGCCCTAATCTGCTGCTGCTATATATATGTGTCTTCTTCCTCTGAAGAAGGGTGAGGGCAGAGAGTGACTGAAGTAGAAGCAGCCAGAGCTAAGAGAAGAAGTGTAGAAGAGAAAGAAGAGATAGAGAAAGCTGAGAGCTAGATCGAGAGAGCAGAAGAAGAAAAAGAAAGAGAGACAGTGAGATAGAGAGAGTGAGAAGAAGGAGAAGGCAGAAGCAGTAAGAAGAAGAAGAAGTAAGAAAGAAGAAGATGAAGAAGAAAAGAGAGTTCGTGCTGGGAGAAAGAGAGAAGCAGTAGAAGAAGTTCCTGCTGGACCGTGGATAAAATCCAGGCCAGTTAGCTCCTGCGAGAGCCACATTTGTTTTTATCTTTTCAGCTTTCTGTTGCTGGGTTTTATTTTTCTTTTGAACTATTCACTTACTGTATTTTCGATTCTCTGTAGAGAGGTCGGGGTCCCTCCTGTTGGTTTAGGAGAAGGGAGATTGCTATCTCCGGTTGCAAGTAGCTGGGTGCAACTTGTGGGTTCCCTCTGGTTAAGGGAAGGGAGGCTCGTCCTCCGGTTCTGGGCTTGTAGCTTTCAAGTCCAGGGTTCCCTCCGGTTGGGAGGAAGAGAGGTCCGAGACCTCTGGTTTACAGGTGACTTAATGTCACTTGTGTTTCCCTCTGGGGTTCAGAGGAAGAGAGACTTGGGTCTCTAGGTTCCCCTCCGGTTTGGAGGAAGGGAGGTTTGGTCCTCCGGTTCTGGGCTTGTGGGTAGCAAGTCCAGGGGTTCCCTCCGGGTCTGGAGGAAGAGAGACCGTGTGTCTCTGGTTTCCAAGTGGCTGGGAGTCACTTGGGGTGTCCCTCCGGTTGGGAGGAAGAGGGGAGGTTATTCCCCTGGTCAAGCTGTTTGGCAGCATTTGTTGCAGACTGAGTCTGCTGTGCTAGTGTTACTAGTGGAAGCCTCACTCCGGTTGGGAGTGAGGGGTGGACGTAGGTCTTTGGATCGAACCACCTAAAATCATTGTGCAGTGGTTTGTTTGATTACCTGCTTCCGCTAGATGCATGCTAGGACCATGATTTATTTGATTATCTATATCTTAGAGTTTAATTGAGTTTGCATATCTTGTTTGATCAATTGTCCACTGATCTAGTTGTTATCATCTCATGCGAATTTTAAATTGGGTAGAATTCTTTGAAAGATCCATTCACCCCCCTCTAGATCAGTGTATATCAATCGAACCTAGTTAACAATTGGTATCAGAGCGGTGTCTGCATACAAGGTCCAGCGACCTGCAGATTCGATCTTGCTGTCTTAGGTGCTAATTTGTTTTTAGTGCATAATTATTCATGTTGCCTTGAACTTACTCGCTATTTGGTTTTCAATGGCTTTACCACCCGTCTTTAGTGGTTCTGGTTTCAGTCAGTGGTACACTGCTTTACATGCTTATGTAAATTCTGCTAATCCTGATTTGTGGAAATTAATTTCACAAGGTCCTCACACCTTTCCAACGAAAGTGTCCAAATGGACCGACAGACACAGATCAAAGGATGGAGAAAATCAGAAAGCCTTTAACCTGCTGAAAGTAGCTACTGACAGAGCCTTATGGTCTTGTCTTCATAATTGCAGCTCAGCAAAGGACATCCTGGATAGGCTGAAATAATTTCACAGGGTAAACGAGGACAATTGCATGATAGCTAACAGAAGTAATCCAATTGGCAGCAATCAAGGTAGCAGTCAGACTGAAGATAATGATGATGAGGTAAATCTCTTCGAGAATTTTTCTCTAGAAGATTGGGAGAATGCATATGCTGAATTATTTGAATCTCATGAACTGTTAAGAAAACGGTATAAAAAATTGAAGAAGAGTACTGGTTTAGATAGTTCAAGTTCTCCTTGTAGAAATTGTGTTGAATTGAAAAATATTCATGATGCCTGTATGTCTGATCTTCTAATGTTGAAGAAACAAATTTCTTTATTGAAAACTGAGAATCAAGATCATGTGAAAGAAATCTCTGAACTTGAAAAGAAGATTAGTCTAGCTAGTCATGATTCTGTTCAGAGCAAGGATTTGTTGAAAGAAATTGAATGTGTTAAGTCTGAACTAAACAAGCTGAAATCTGAAAATGATTCTCTTAAAGAGTTCTCCAATAAAAATGATGAAAAAATCAGAGAAACTTAGACAGGAGAACAAATTGCTGATTGAAAAGCTTAATGCCATAAAATCTGTAAACATAGAATTACAGAAAGATTCTGAAAAACAACAGGAAATATTTCAAGAATGTCAGTCTCTCTCAGATGAATGGGTGCTTGATGCTGATCTCCTGGAGCAGAACAGTAAACTGGAAGAGGAAATCAATGAGTTGAAACATCTAAACACCCAGCTGACAGATAGGCTAATGACAATGGAAAAAGGCAAGTGTGTGAGTGTGGATAATTCTGATAGGTTGATGAATGCTGAACAAGAAATTGAGAGTCTGAAAACCATCAACTTAATGTTAAATGAAAATGTCAGTTGTAGTGAACGGAAAATAGCTGGATATGAGCTTACTATCACATCCCTTCAACAAGAAGTTGATGATCTTTATAAGTCCCTATCTGAAGCTGACAATGAAACAAAACTAAAATAGGAAGTTGAAAAACTCAAGAGTCTGAATGATGCCTTGCATCAACAAGTCATTTCCTGTGAAACAGATCTGTCCAAATATGAAGCTAAAATTACTGATTTGAAATTTGAGATTAAAGATTTGAAAAATTCTCTATCAAAATTTGTCAAAGGTAAGGACAATCTGAATAAGCTTCTTGGAAAGAGTGATAACTTTGAGAGAAAGGGACTGGGCTATAGTCCGACAAATAAAAGGAGTAATGGGAATGAAACATCTACTGTTTTTGTCAAAGCCACCAATCAGAACACAACCTCTGCTCCTTCTATCTTCAAATTCACTGCACAAAAATCCACTGTGAAACCCAAAACTGTGGAACAAAATCAAAAACTGAAAAAGGGTGAAACTTCACAGAAGAAGGATAAAGACACTCCTGTTACTATAAAGAAGGCTAAACACAATTCACATGATCTCTCATACACTCACATTAAAAAGGGTTCATGTTATTATTGTGGGAAAGGAGGTCACATAATGGAGGATTGTGGATTGATGTTAAAGGATGAGCATGCTAGTGGAACTTTACATTCTAGAAACTCTTTTGATAGAAACCATGTTGCTAGGAAGCCTGATGCCTCATGTTATTATTGTGGAAAGCATGGTCATCTCATGAGTGAATGTTTTGTCATGAAAGAAGACAATAAACAGCATGCCAAGTTCCCCATTCATGTTCATGGTCCATATGGATCTAACCACAATTCTAGTCAGCACATTGTGTGCTTCAACTGCAATAAGCCTGGGCACAAGACTGCTGAGTGCTGGTTTAGATCTACTTGGGGTAAAAATGTTTTTCATAGAAGAAATTCTTTTGCTTGCTCCCACTGTGGGAAAAAGGGGCATACAGTCAAGGACTGTTGGTATGTTCAAAAGAACTATGTTAAACCCCATTTTGTCAAATTCCCTGCAAAACCTTTTGTGAAAATTTCATGCTATAACTGTGGGAAGCCAGGTCATAAATCTGCCGAATGTTGGATGGTTAAGAACAAGCATCAAACTGCTCATGCATATAACAGAAAATCTTATGAACATGTTTATAAACATCACCCTGCTGTTAATATGCATCATAAGAATCAAACACCAGCCATTTCATGTAGATACTGTGGAAAATTTGGACATTCTATGGATGACTGTTCACTGATGAAATTTGATGATAATGTTGCTATAAAAATGTTTAGAAAACCTGTCAGGGCTAACGCATGACCCAAAGCTGCTTGGGTCCCTGCAGGATCAAGATGATCAAATACTTTACAGGTGTGCCTTGGAGGGAGAAATAAAAGGGGTTAACCAAGGCACTCAAAAAGAAAACCCCAAGACTCAATTCAGGTCAGTTCTGAAATCTGTTTCAATTTCATTATCTGAAATTGTTGTTTTGCTTGGTTGATTTTTGATGTTCTTCTCATGCTGTTGTTTGCACTAAATAAATGAGATTGCTTTGCACTGCATATGTCATTTGCATGACCATCATGGTATATGAAATGAAACAATGCTGGAGGGCAGTTGGAGTATGTCTGGATGCTACTGCCATGTGTGAGGTGGTCCTTGGACCAAGTCCTCCGCTCAGTACCATGGGTCAAGTCATATAGAGCAGTGTATTGCATATCATGTTGATCTGTTGGTGCTAAACTGAAGTTTTCTGAAATATGAATTGAACAATCATGCTTATAGTAATTCTCTTTTGTCTAACTTGCATAAACTGCATCAATTCAGGGGGAGCTTGTTGAGTCTTATGTTAGTCACTGCATATAGACAAGGGGGAGCATTATTATATTGTTGTCACTATTTGAAATTCACATTCTACACTCTTTCAAATCATCAATTGACTATTTTGAGTTCTTACCTTCTTGAATCTGAAAATTTGGCTGCTAATCCTCAATCTGTTGAAGAAAGAGTGTCTCATTTTGTCTGACTGAAATGACTTTAAACCTGTATTGAGTGATTGACTCTGCTAGTGTTTTTAAACCTTATTCTCTCTTGCTGATTGACTCTTCCACCAGCTTGTACTCTTCCTTCATATACCTCTTAGCTGGTGTGACTATTTTGGCTGCATTATTGAGTTGTTGGTCTGCTAAATTTATTGTTCTGATCTGAGGAGCTTAAGCTGCATATCATGCAATTCAGTCTGAGATTTTGGTAGAAACTCCTGTCATATGGGTTTAAGAATTATCACTGAATCAGACTGATATAAGATTAATGTATTCTCAGCCTTGTAATTAAACGAATTGAAATTATCTGTTGATAAAATTTAATAAACTTTAACCTCTTGTGTCATGTAATCCTTAAAGTCTCTCATCTGATATCTGAAAATTTGAAATCTAGGCTACTTTGGTAGAGATACATAGAGTGAGTGTTGTGGTTAAACATTAACTTGAAAAAGTTGACTAAATGAAAAATTATGAATTCAGAGCAATGACTCGGTCACTGAGAAACTGAGTTCTTTATCAATGAAATAAAGTAACTCATGTCATGAGGTGCCACAGTTATCTCTGATAAAAATTTAGTGAAACAAAACCTGACAGAGCAATAGCTTATTTGTGTTGAGTAGCTGGGGAGTCTGGCCTCTGATAAAGGTATCTTCTCATGTAAAAAGACACTCATATTGCTAACTCTGCTCTCAAAGTGAGAGGGAATGTCAGTTATCACACTGAGTAACTGGGTCACTTCAACTAAGACTTGTTGTACCTCATGTAAAAAGGTGTTGATCAACTTAAATTGCTCAGGAAAAATATAATGTGCTTCAAATAAAATTATCTTAAAAAATCTGTCAACTCATGTTCTTGAAAAAGTGTTTAACTTCAGTACTAACCTGTGTATTTTTAAAGGTGCAATTGAGATCATATGTGTAAGATAAAAGATGATTATTTTTGAGTGTTTTCTGACTATTTGATTCACTTTTATTAAAACTTGGATTCAGATATGAGCATTGAGTTTAATTTGGCAAAGTTGGTATACATCAAAATTAAATCAGATTGGTTAAGTTGCCACTTCATAACTCCTTATGATAGAAGAGTCTACATCTTTTAAGACTTATTGAAGTGATGTATGCATTCAAATCCCTCATGATCAGATTCATACATGATCAACAAAGTGAACTCCTCTCTTATCAGTTGACTGATTCCATCTGCTTTTTTCTAACCATACAAATGTGAGGTGCCACTCCCATTATTACCTTGTTCACTTGCAGCCCTCTGAACTTCAGAATCCTTATGGTGGTGGATTTCAGATTGATTCCTGAGATGCATTTCTCTCCACACTGTTGGAATCTTCCATCTTGTTCTGCAATAAGTTCTGATTCTGTGGTATTTTCACCAGAATTCAGATTCTTTGTAATGGCTGATTTCAGATTGATTTATTGGATAACCAGAGTCCATTCCTATGCTTCAGGGGGAGTTATGGTTTATTTACATCTAAGGGGAGAGTAGTCAATCATGCATGTTGATAGGGGGAGAGCTGTTTCATTGTCATAAGGGAGATCCTCATTTTTAAGAACCATGACTCATTCTCTACATTTATGTGCTGTCTTTGTGTGATGCATTTATGTGCTACATTTGACTATCAAACCATTTCCCTTCTTTTTGATTATGTCAAAGGGGGAGAATAGTTTGATGAGTCAGTGTGACTCATTATGTTGCCATCATCAAAAAGGGGGAGATTGTTGTGCCCCTTGTGCTTTGTTGATGATATGGTGTTTTAATGATAGCAACATAATTGAGTCACCACTTTATCTTGAATATGTCTGACCTATTCTGTGGGAGATTGCATGAGTGTGCCATGTCTGAATTGTGAAGAATGCATGCGTATGCTTGAGTCATGCTGTGATAAATTGGTTTGTGCTTGATTTCTGTTCTGTGCATTGCTTCTCTGCTGATAATGTTCATGTTGTAGTTCATCAAGTCTATACATCCGTCTCACTGTTCACATGCATCAAGTATGTACAACGTCCGTCTCATGTCATATGTGTTTACTTCATTCAGAACTTGGTACACAAAACAGTTAACTGTGAGCATGGCATAGATTATACACTCACCATGTCTGCGTGTCTGTCTTTCATTAATATGGGTTCTATGCAATGAGTGCGTTGACGCAGTGGATCAGCTGGGTTGACGCCATGCTGCTTTGTCTACTTTTTGTTGCTCATTAAGTCTTAAAGTCTGTAGAGGGTAGTTCATGCATCACTATCTTTGCCAAGTGTATACATTGGTCAGCATTGCATCTTGTTCGCGAAGTCCATACATTGGGCCATTCATCAAAGTCCATACATTGCATAATGTTTGTCAAGCCAATACATTGCACTGTAGATGCATCGAAGGGAAGTATGCACATTGGTCTGTTCATATGAAGTCTGTACTTTGGAAGTGTGTACAGTGTTCAGTTGCCTTCTCATAAAGTCTGTATATGACCTTTAGACTTTCAATTGTTGAGTCTTTACATGTTTTGAGGTTGACAACACTATGAGCCTTAGTGTCGTTATTTGTTCTATCGCGTGCTGAACACTGCAGCACCTCGTGCTGCTTTCTGTGCGACCTCGTGTCGCTCCATCCATGTCACCCCTATGTCTTCGAGTCTCCTGTATTCGTGTTGTTTCTTCCAAGACCCCGTGTCTTTTTTGCCTTGTGATTACACTTCGTGTCAGTTTCTATTTTCATCTTCGAGTTGTTTTCAGCCCGTGTCGTCCTCGTGTTCGAGTCGTTTTCCTATATCTTCGTGTTATCTTTTGTTTTTGTGTCTTCGTATTGTTTTTATGTCTTCGTGTTAATCTTGTGTTTGAGTCTTCATGTTATTTCTGTGTTTGTATCTTAGTGTTGTATTTGTGTCTTCGTGTTGCTTCTTTCTATCTTCGTCTAAGGTTCCTCTGATCGTGTGTCTTTACTACCGTTTTACTCCGTGTTATTTCCTTCTCACCTCGTGCTGTTCTCATCTGACTTCGTGTCGTTCTCCTTGTAGTGTTAGCTTTGTTACTGTATGTATCTCGTGTCGTTTTCCTTTTATCTCGTGCTGTAGTCATCTTATGTACCTCGTGTCATTCTCAGTATAGTGCACCTTTTGTTGTTCCTACACACCTCGTGCAGCTTTAGCCTGAGTGTCAACTGACTTATTTCAGGTATATATATATATATATAGAGAACCCTGAGCATTAATGTTTTTAATCTCTTTGCAGGAGAAGAAGAAAAAGAAGAAGAAGAAGGATTTTGGTTTCAGGATCAAATCCGAACCAGTTTGCTCTATTATACTATTCGTGGAGCCTATGCAGAGTGGGCACGTGATACTAGGCTGGCATCTGGCACGTGATCCGAGATGCAGAGGAGCCTCCACGTGGACTGAAGCATTTGGGTAGGAATCATGGAAAGAACACGCCGCCCTAATCTGCTGCTGCTATATATATGTGTCTTCTTCCTCTAAAGAAGGGTGAGGGTAGAGAGTGACTGAAGTAGAAGCAGCCAGAGCTAAGAGAAGAAGTGCAGAAGAGAAAGAAGAGATAGAGAAAGCTGAGAGCTAGATCGAGAGAGCAGAAGAAGAAAAAGAAAGAGAGACAGTGAGATAGAGAGAGTGAGAAGAAGGAGAAGGCAGAAGTAGTAAGAAGAAGAAGAAGTAAGAAAGAAGAAGAAGAAGAAGAAAAGAGAGTTCATGCTGGGAGAAAGAGAGAAGCAGTAGAAGAAGTTCCTGCTGGACCGTGGATCAAATCCAGGCTAGCCAGCTCCTGCGAGAGCCATATTTGTTTTTAGCTTTTCAGCTTTTTGTTGCTGGGTTTTGTTTTTCTTTTGAACTATTCACTTGCTGTATTTCCGATTCTCTGTAGAGAGGTCGGGGTCCCTCCTGTTGGTTCAGGAGAAGGGAGATTGCTATCTCCGGTTGCAAGTAGCTGGGTGCTACTTGTGGGTTCCCTCTGGTTAGAGGAAGGGAGGCTCGTCCTCCGGTTCTGGGCTTGTAGGTTTCAAGTCCCGGGGTCCCTCCGGTTGGGAGGAAGAGAGGTCCGAGACCTCTGGTTTGCATGTGACTTAATGTCACTTGTGTTTCCCTCTGGGGTTCAGAGGAAGAGAGACTTGGGTCTCTAGGTTCCCCTCCGGTTTGGAGGAAGGGAGGTTTGGTCCTCCGGTTCTGGGCTTGTGGGTAGCAAGTCCAGGGGTTCCCTCCGGGTCTGGAGGAAGAGAGACCGTGTGTCTCTGGTTTCCAAGTGGCTGGGAGTCACTTGGGGTGTCCCTCCGGTTGGGAGGAAGAGGGGAGGTTGTTCCCCTGGTCAAGCTGTTTGGCAGCATTTGTTGCAGACTGAGTCTGCTGTGCTAGTGTTACTAGTGGAAGCCTCACTCCGGTTGGGAGTGAGGGGTGACGTAGGTCTTTGGACCGAACCACCTAAAATCATTGTGCAGTGGTTTGTTTGATTGCCTGCTTCCGCTAGATGCATGCTAGGACCATGATTTATTTGATTATCTATATCCTAGAGTTTAATTGAGTTTGCATATCTTGTTTGATCAATTGTCCACTGATCTAGTTGTTATCATCTCATGCGAATTTTAAATTGGGTAGAATTCTTTGAAAGATCCATTCACCCCCCTCTGGATCAGTGTATATCAATCGCACCTAGTTAACAGCTAGTCCACCCGTTCTCATTCCACCTAAACCAGAAAAACCTCTGATCCTTTACGTCTCAGTCTTGGATGACTCCGTGGGAGTCGTCCTCGCACAAGCTGATGAAGAAGGCAGGGAACGGGCAACCTATTACTTGTCCAAACTTCTCAATCCCTGTGAGCAGAAGTACACCGTCATGGAGAAAACATGTGCTGCCCTCGTTTGGGTAGTGCATAAATTGAAGCACTACTTCTTGGCTCATGAGGTCCACTTGATTGCTCGAATGAATCCTATCAAATTCCTTCTGGAGAAATCCGTCCTTACGGATAGGCTAGCACGCTGGCAAAGTTTTCTCTCTCAGTTCGACATCACCTACATCCAGCAAAAGGCGATTAAAGGCTATGCCATAGCCGAGCATCTCGCTCACCATCCTCTTCCCAAGTTCGATCCCGTCCAATCAGAGTTTCCAGATGAGGAACTAATGTCCGTCAACCAATCAGATGAGCCAATGTGGATGCTATATTTTGATGGAGCTCTGAATTCTCAAGGGAGAGGAATCGGTGTCGCCCTCCTGTCGCCTGAAGGCCTCACATTTCCATTGGCATACCAGCTCAAATTTTCAGTTACCAACAATATAGCCGAATATGAAGCTCTTCTAGCTGGCCTAGAACTCGCTCATTCTTTTTGTATCACTGAGTTGCGAGTCGTAGGTGATAGTCAACTCATCCTTCGCCAGGTGCTCACTAAATATCGCACTCGCTATCCCAAACGCAAGCCATACCAAGAACTCACTGCTGCCTTTGCCAAACTGTTCACCAAACTGATCTTTGTTCATGTCCCTCGTCATCAGAATATTCTCGCCGATGCCCTCGCCTCGTTGGCATCATCCATAAGGTTCCCTCTAGGAAGATGGTTTGAGTCTATTTCCATCTACAAACTTCACGCCCCTGCAATCGATGATGCTTCCTACGTAAATATCAAAGATATGATAGCAAGGAAGATCCTACAGGAAGATATCCTTGAGAAGAGGGAAATCATGTTGGTAGAGGCCGAAGAAGAACTGGATGATGAAGAGAAACCATGGTTCTATGAAATCGTCAAATACTGCCAAGATCAGTCTTATCCTGAAGGGGCCACCACAGAGGACAAGAAAGCCATAAGAAGGGTGGCTCAAAAATACACATTGGTTGGAGGTCTACTCTATAGGAGGAGCCTTACTGGCATTCTGTTGAGATGCCTGGATGACGATGAGGTTTGGAAATGTGTAGAGGAGACGCACTCGGGTGTGTGCGGTGGCCACGTGAATAGTCAGATGCTCGCCAAGAAGATCATTCGCCAAGGCTTTTATTGGCCCACTATGGAAGAGGATTGTGCTGTCTATGTCCGTAGGTGTGTCAAGTGTCAACTTCACGCCGATAAAATGCATTCACCATCTTCCTCACTTCATCCAATATCCTCCCCGTGGCCTTTCTCCATGTGGGCATTCAACATCATTGGTCCCCTAGGTGATCCCAATTCCCTCACCAAGCAGAAATCTTTCATCCTTACTGTGACAGAATACTTCACCAAATGGGCCGAAGCCGAAGCTTACGCGGAAATCAAGGCATCGACAGTCTGCAAGTTCATCATGAAGAACATCCTCGCCAGATTCGGCATCCCAAGCACAATCGTCACCGATAATGGGCCATAGTTCATTTCTCAGGACCTATACGACCTCTACAAAAGGTACACAATTGCATTGCATCATTCATCGCCTTATTACCCACAAGGTAACGGCCAAGCAGAGGCCACCAATAAAACATTACTCAAAATCATCAAAAAAACCTGCGAGTCTAGTAAGTTTTCAGACTGGCCAGAAAAACTTATCGAAGCCCTATGGGCCTATCGCACTTCAATCCGTACCCCCACCGGGCAGACTCCATTTGCCCTTACTTATGGTATGGAAGCGGTAGTCCCATATGAGACTCTGATCCCTTCTCTCAGGGTACAATTGGACGAGGAATTTTTCCTCGACGATCGTCGTAATTCACTCCTCGCCCAGTTGGAACTCTTGGATGAGAAGCGGCTGGCCGCTGCCGAACACGCGCGTGTGTATCAAAATAGACTCGCTCGCTTTTACAAAAGAAAGTCGTTGAGAGAAAATTCAAAGTCGGTGAGATGGTCGCAAAAAGAATTTTTGTCAAACCTGGAGGGCCGCGTTCTAAGCTCCAACCCAATTGGGAAGGACCATTTGTAATTCAAGCCGTGTACCCTAGCAACGCCTACAAGCTAGTCAACGCCGAAGGGACCGAGTTATCCCACCCTTGAATGGGCTTTATCTTAAGAAATACTACCCTTAGCACAAAACAAAAAAAAACGATGAAAAGATAGAAAACATCAAAAACAAAGAAATATTGAAAACCACTAAAAATATGGAAAATTTAAAATGCCAATGCATGGTGGTCCCCATATAGTCAAGTCACTGCATCTAACCTTCATGTTAGGATAGGGCTCATTAAGGCTTGGTAGGCACCGGGTCTTGGTTTGCCAGAACCGTGGAGATCCCTGTCCGGCCACGTCGGTCTATGCTCGCTCGAAGGAAGCTAACATGTGCTCACTTATGTATTTTATTCAAAAAAAAGTCGGTAGCATCACCTACGGTGGGGCCCCACCCAGAAGATCTCCGGAAGCTATAATCTTTATTCTTTTCTCTTCGACCAAATGAGACAGTCGGCGCCCTTAAAACGCTGAGCATGAGAAACCGAAACTCAAACCCCAAAGGCAAGAGTAGGATCCATTTCCTCGAGCATCGATCAGAGCACGAGAAGAGGGCAGTGTCCCCGCAGGCATACGAAAGGGAGCCCACAAACGTCAAACGACTATATCTCCCTCACAAAAAGAAATACAAAATCAAAATCAAGAGCCTGGTCGTGACCGTGCCTGATGCGATAAATGGAACCCCTCAAAGCAAAAGTTCGAATCCACAAAAGGGGGGGGCTATGGAATGTAAATGCTCGAGATTTGGTCTGAAGTTGTCCGAAAGGAAAGAGTTAATGGGCCCTTATTCGCTCGCCGGGTTAACGGCTTTGCCGGTCCTCTCAGGAGGTTTATCCCCTACACTCTTCCTTCTCCCTCTAAAGATGAAGGTTCGATGGAGTTTCTGAAGGGTGAAAACTGCCCATGGTCTGCGACCTTATTTTAATATACACATATGGTTGCCTACTTTGAAAAGCAAAAGCTATCGCTGCGAAGGAGTCTCTGGTCAAGACCCATGTTTACCGCCTTGATGTCTTCTTGTTTAACCTCGGGCTTAGGCCAATGCAAGCGTGCCACCTATGGGTGCGACGGCGTCTGATTCCGAGTCAGCGTCGCGCGGTTGGTCGTTAGGGTTCCAGGGTGTTCCATCATATACCATCTAAAGTTGTGAGGAAATAGACCCGGGTCAGGCAAATTATTTACCTCAAACACCTTTTGGGTGAATCCCTGTGGTCGAAGTGACTGGGAGCCTAAGCATGGCATGACGCTATTGTCATCAGTGTAAGTCTTAGCCGACGGGTTCGAGGGGTCTAGAGGCTCAAATCAACCTAGATGTGCACTTAGGATAATTGGGAGGTTAGTAAGAAACCCCTGTGCTCACGTAGGTTAGGTGCCATTTGGGTGCTTGCCGGGCGTTAACAACAAAAAATCGAAATGATAAAAACAACAAAAAAGGGAAAAAGAGAAAATGTACATATTTGCAAACAAAAAAAATATTTTTTATGATAAAACAAAAAAATGCTAAATATAAAAAGAAAACAAATCAATTTTGCATGATTGAATCTGTGTGCAACATCTCACTTTTAATACCGCTTGCATTCGTGTGCTTGCCTGTCGCATTTATCATCACCACATCTTTCACTTGCCTTCGTTAATAAAGGCTTGGCCCCTTGACCAGTTATCAAGGACAGTCACAGTGACCATTTGTTTATTGAGCAAGGGGCCAAGTCAGAACAGAAATTCTGATTTGTTTGTTTCAGTGATGTGTGCAGGGATTCAGGCAACAGAAGTAAAGGTGAAAACCAAATAAACCAAACCTTGTATTTTATTCCAAAAACAAAAAAATTACATCAAGTTCCGCCCTCTCTCTCTGCATTACTCGTCCCACTACTCTGCGGGCAAAACGCTCTCAAAGGTGCTCCCCAACTACGAAAAGCGGTACTCCTATCGCTATGTACTCCTCTTCCTATTCCCACACCCCGACGTTGATCCACGGAAGCAGCAGAGAAGCTACCAACACGAAAGCCACGCTCTCGTGCTCTTCGGTAGCGCTCCTCACCATCTCTCAGCCACTGTTCAGCAAGACCAAGGCTGGTTCGGAGTTCGAACAATTGGGCCTCCATGGCCCTTCGTTCCTCCCTTTCAGTCAATCTGTTGGCTCTTTCTCTCTCTGCGTCTCTTTCTCTCTCTGGACGTTCTCCCTCACGGTCTTCCCTCTCCAACTGGAGAGTGATCCTCAGTTCCATAGCATCTCTGGAAGAGTCATCATCTGGACGACGCTGCAGTTCCCCCTCCAGCTCTGCTATCCTAGCCGCCCTCTGCGCAGCTTGGGCAAGCACGTCTTCCGTCTCCTTTTCCTGCCAGATGTACCATCTCAAGATACGCGGCAAGGCATAAACAAGGAGAACTCGACACTGAAACTTTTACCTGTATACAGAGCATCCCTTCTGCCTCCGTAGCACGCTGCGTGGCGTGAGCAAGTTGCTCATGAAGCAAGTCAAGTTCTGAGGTGGGAATCCACAAGTTGGAAGAGACACCACCTACTCCCATCGCTGGGGAAGCCGCGCCAATCTGGGCATGCTACGACCGTGTGAATTAGCAGCCAACATCTGGAATCTGCGACTTTAATTAGGAACGCACTGTACACCTACCAAGGTGCTCGTAGCTCCGCGGGCATCGCCCAACCGTTGCTCCATCTCTGCCAAGCGAGTTCGTAAAGTCGCTATCATCGTATCACGGATATCCTGCAGCCATACGAGTTAGCATTTCCACCAGAAAACCAAAAAAGGGAGAAAGAAGAAAAGAGAAAAAGGGGAGACCTACCTCCGCAAGTCCCCAGGGTTGGAACCGCTCTGCGTACCTTGTCTTGTATAGACGCAGGTAATCCTCGCTATCCCGTGCCTGCGATTCCACGATTATGCCACCCCGTTGCCAGTCTTCGTACTGTTCGGGAATCGCACACGCCAGTCAATGCAGGTCGCCGGTCCCCGCGTCTTTCTCCCGACACGAGGTGACGCAGCCGTATCCACCCATTCCTGAGCCAGTCCTAAAGTCCTCATAACCAATCGTAGCCGAAGCGGCTCGATTTAATTCAGGCAGTGCATCCACAGTTCCCGTCCAAACCGGGCACGACTTGCTAGAACCCACGGCTGGTCGGCATCGACCATGTCTGAGTAGGGTCTCCAGTTTACCATCGCTGTAGGGAACTCTGTAGCTCCCGCCTTAGCACCATCAGTTGGTAGGTTAGGGGTGCCGCACTCATGATGGGTTCCCACCGCCTGGCTAGCGGCACCATCGCGGGTCGCCAATGCCGAGCTCTCCCCATGGGGAGGTAATAATAGCTCCACAGCTGCTCAGCGCAGGTCATCAGTACCTTGCAAAAACAAGAAAAAAAATACAAAACAAGCAAAACCAAAAATACCTGGATTAATGGTGTGAAACCACTCACAGCCATCTCACGATCCGCTTCTTGGAACAGGCCTGCAAACAAGTGTGCCAGCATGGCAGCTCCCCAGGCATAGTACCCTACTCTTTCAAGGTCTGATAGCAGCTCCAGGAAGCGACATTGGATACCGTCACCTTTCGAGCTTAGTACCAATCTCCCCAAAAGGAAGAGGGGAAATCTCCTCAAATCTATGTTGCATCTTTCCCAGTTGCCAAAATCTGTGCAGTACACGGCACGGCATCCTATTTCCATCCTTTCCATGAACTCTTCTGAGGATTCATCGTCCCGCCGACGAGTGTCGGTGAGCCCTAATGCATCCATGAGGGACGCCCTAGCTACCGACCTGTTTTTCCGACCATCTAGGTCCAAACCCAGTAGCTTCTGAGCACCTTCTCGGTAATCCGCATAAGTGACCCCGGTCACTGCCTCGCCCTCCACCTTCAGGCTTGTGATCCGGACCACATCCTCCAAGCTGGACACCATGTGCCCCCAGGGCATCAGGAATGCCCGACTCACTGGGTCCCATCTCTCACACAAGGCTTGGATCAGAACCAGGTCGAGCTCCAGCGGCTCTATCCGAAGAAAGGTGCCAAATCCCATCACGTCTAGCCTCGCCTTCTGAAAATCTGGGAGACCCCTGTATGTGGTCACTGCTAACTCCCATGAAATGTGTGATTTCATCACACTCTATGCGTGCATAAGAAATGGAGAAGGGTGTTGTCAAGAGGAAGGAAGAAAGAATGAGAAAAGGGCAGGAAAGCTCAGCTTACGAGTTGTGATTGGGCCCTTTCGCTGAAGTGCCCTTCGAGGTCCGAAAGCCTCCTGGAACTACTACCACTGGACCTGCTTCTCTTTGAGGAGTGGGAAGATTCGCCCTCCATCCAACTCTCGGAATTTTGAACTCCTCCTCTCCCGTGAGAACTTGTGCTCCTCGAGTTAGCTCTCGACATACCTGGGAGGATAAAAGGGACAAGAATTTATAGAAATAGAAGGTGTGCAGGCCAAGATTGTCTCCATCACCTTTAATGATAGCCCTCGCGATGAGGCACCTACCATGCGGTCCCGTGTGTCACTTCACCGCTCGCACAGGGTGATTGATTGGACGAAGAATATGACGACTAGCCCCCTATGTTGTCTAGGGATACCCTATCATGTTTTGGAGGACGTCCGCAAAATTTGACACAACATCCGAGAAAAGGGACTAGGGCCGTCATTATTGACTTCGACGGCAGATTCCCGTGGAAAATGATCATAACAAGACGCGATTCTCCGCTTGGGGTGGAGTTTCGGCAGGCACATCACATGGAAACAGTACAAAGGAAGCATGGCGAAGAGGGAACACACAAGAGAACAAACAAGCAGCAGAAAATCAAATCACTCCATTCTACATAAGCTGTCATAAACATCATAATCATAGAGTGAAGGTGGGTCCACTAGCTCGCCAACTCTTGCCATTATCTTCATGCTCGTCCCTCTAGGCGTCCCTCTCCTCTCCCCTGAGGTGAGGGTCCCTCAGAAGCCTCCTGGATCCCCGTGCAGTAGCACCCGCCTCGCCTCGTGGCGCCGGCTCCACAGCAATGACTCGCTGCTCCTCCCCTGGCGTGGCGAAGAAGCCACTAGCGGCAAAGCGACCAGACTGGCGCAGTCGCTCCTCGAACTCTCGCGCTCTCTCATCGCGCGTCTCCATCCCTCCTAGCCTCTGCACGACGGCCTGAAGGCCCAGCTGGAGCTCCCTCACTTGGGCCTCTAAGGCCCTCCTCTCGGCCTGATCTCGCTATCGCTCGGACCTTCTCTCAGCTTTCTCTCTCTCTGCCTCTCTCCTCATCATCTACAGAAGAACTCTTAACTCCAGGATGTCTGGAGAAGGTCTCTCCTCACTGCGATGTCGCAGCTCTGCTACAGTCACCACCTAGGCATCACGCTCCTCTTCCGCCCAGGCAGCCTGAGCCACCGCACCGACAAGTTGCTCCCGGAGGGAGGCAATCTCAAGAAAAGGGGCCGAGGAACTGGAAGATGTGCCGCCAGCCACTCCCACCATCGCTGTCTGCTGGGCACGCTGGAACGAACAAACAACAGCTGTCAGCTAAGCTCCACATTTAAAAATAGAAAATACAGCACTTAGCTTACCAGGAGCGACAGTTCCTGTTGAGTGGCGGCCAGCTGTCGCCTGACCTCGGCTAATTGGGCACGCGAGCCGTTGACGTCGCGCGTATCCCCGGCTCGGGGAAGACCCACGTAACTCTCTCTCTGCTGCCGCAGGAAGTCAGCACTATCCTGCACCAGTACGCTCCCTTGATATCTAGGGAGACGTATGCGCCAGTCTTCAAGCTTCGCCTTGCCGCGACTCTCCTTCCTGACGCGGCTCGGCTCGTCTGCACTCGCCCACTCATCGGCCAGGCCCAGGGTCCTCGCCATGTCCTGCACCAAGAAAGAAGGGCCTCGCATCATATCAAAGAACGCGTCTCCTGTTAAGGACGCGTCCATCATTTGAGTGCAACACTCATCGAACCCTTTCCCCCCTCGCGCGGCTCGCTTCAAAACTCAAAATGGATCAAAAGAGGAAGAGATCGGAGGACCTACCAGACTGTGTTCACCTCCCTCCGCGACATCGGGCCCCTCGGGTCCCTCGAGGGCCCGAAGCGGCCCTTCCTCCTCCATGAACGCCGTTCCGTGCTCTGGCGCGTCCCTCCTTGGGTGAGGGGTCCCGCGTCCCTCTCCACCTTCGTCGTGGTCCAGACCACCAAACTCTATCGATCGAGGGGAAGAAGACAAAGACGGGCGAGCGAGTTTCGGCGGAAGGCAGGCTCGTTTGCGGGTAAGGCACGGGAGAGGAAAGGCCACCCGTCACTTTAAATTTGAATTCGAGGATTAAGACGCGTCCTCGCGCCTGGACGCGCCCAAAAAAGGGGGAGAAAGGAAATAGAATCCCCCCGTGCAAAGCGTAGTTCCCCGCTGTTCAGGGCAAAGTCTCGTAAGGCATGCCTCGAAACAACTCGGTGCAGCAGAAAAGTGAGAGAGGAAAGGTACACACAACACAAGAAAGCCATTTTCATTTCATATAATAGTCGAAAGTACATCATGCAGTAAGGAGGGTGGAGCGTACAAGCAACTCTCTAACTCTCACCATCACCCTCCTGGTCATCTCTCTCCTCCCTCCTCTGACGGGGATCCCTAGGGGGCCTCTGCGACCTCTGTGAACCCTGAGAAGCCGTGCTCACCTCCCCAGGGGGCACCATGCCAGCCTCCAAGGTGCGGCGACGCTCCTCGGCAGAAGAAACTAGAAAGCTGCCCACGGAAAAGGAACCAGACTGACAAAGTCGCGCCCCGCGCTCCTTCACCCTCTGATACCGCTCCTCACTCTCCTGAAGTCTCCCCTCCGCCGTGCCAAGACTCAGTCGGAGCTCCCTCACCTGGGCCTCCAAGGCCCTCCTCTCGTCCCAATCTCCATGTCTCTCTCTCTAGGATCTCCCTATCCCTCTCCCTCTCTCTCTAGGATCTCCCTATCCCTCTCCCTCTTCTCTCTCTCTCTCATCGCCTCTCTCCTCGACAGCTCGAGGGCAATCCGCAGATCCAACACGTCACGAGGGAGCTCCTCAGCCTCCCGTCGCCGCTCCTCCTCCAGCTCAACAATCCGGGCGTCACGCTCCGCCACCCGAGCATCGCGCTCCTGCTCGGCACGAACAGCACGGGCCAGGGCCTCCCGAATCTCGACCACCTGTCCAAACACGCATGCACCGTGAGAGAGCAGTGATAGAAGAAAAGCAGCTAGAAGAGGGTCAGGGCCAAGCAAGCACTCACTCGAGCCTCGCGGTCACGCTCGGCCTCCTCAGCCCGAGCCACTGCATACGCCAGCTGCTCCAGAAGGGCAGAGATCTCCGGGGGTGGGCCCCACGAACTGGAACCCGCTCCACCAGCCATCCCGGCTGCTGCTGCCTGGTGGGCCCGCTGAAACACGGGGCAAACGACAGTCAGAGGCTAAGCATCAAAATCCAGGTCACAAAAAAATGCATTGCATAGACTCACCAGGATCTCCAACTCCTGTCGGATGGCCACCAACTGCCGCCTGGCGTCCGCCAACTGGGCCCGCAGGTCGGCGATCATGTCGTCACGAGCATCCTGCATTGCATATAAGTTAGTATCACATGCATATACACATAGAAGAATGAAGCATTTTCATTTCACACCCACCCCTGCCATACCACCGAGGGAAAGGCGGTCCCCGTACGTAGCTCGATACTGTCTCATGTAGTCTGTGCTGTCTTGTACATGGGACACCACTGGGACCCCGCCCTGCTGCCAATCCTGGTACTGTGCTGGGAAGCGCGTACGCCAGTCCACGATCTTCGCCTTCCCCTTGGTCTTTCGCCCGATACGGACCGGCTCATCTACATCGACCCACTCTTGGGCCAGCCCCAACGTCCTCATAACCAGCCTCAGCCGAAGCGACTCAATCTCGTTCAGGCAATGGACCCACACGTCCCGCCCGAAACGAGGAAGACCCGCTACAACCCAGGGCTGGCCAGCGTCAGCCATACCCAGGTAGGGCCTCCACACCACCTACATCACCATACATACATCATACTAGTCGCCATTAGGTCGCATGCATAAAATATACAAAAAAATCATACGCATCATACCATAGCCTCGGGGTACTCGCTCAACTCCCGACAAAGTAACGCCAGCTGATAGCTGTGTGGTGCCGCTACCACGACCGGCCTCCCCTGTCACGCTAGAGGAATGGCTCTCCTGTTCCCCTGCGTGGCCCTCCCCATCGGGAAGTAGTAATAACTCTACACCTGCATCCATCATACATCATTAGCACGAGTAATTGCATATTTAACTACGGTAAAATGCATAAATAAATTGTGTACCTGGAGAAAAGGTGCGAAGCCGCTGACTGTCATCTCCCTCTCTGAAGTCTAGGAGAGATCAGCAATCAAGTGGGCAAGCAGAGCCGCTCCCCACGCGTAGCGCCCCACTCTGTCAAGGTCCACCAGGATCCCGAGGAAGCGGCAGTGGATGCCGTCACCCTTCGTCCCCAGTAGAAGGCGGCCCAGGAAGAAGAAAAGAAACTTCCGAGGTCTAGATCCACCAGCTCCCGCTCGCTCGGGTCCTGGGTGAAAGCTGCACGGGCATATCCCTCCAGTCGTGCCAGAAACTCCACTCCAGTCTCGCTAACCCGCTGGCGCGGGTCAACGAATCCGAGCGCCTCCATAATCTCCACTCGGCCGACTACCCTGCTGTCTCTATCGGTCACGCTCGTCTCTAACCACAGCAGGTCCAGGGCACTCTCTCGGTAGTCGGGGTAGGTGACCCCGCTGACTGCCTCTCCGTCAACTCGTAGCCCGGTGATCCGAGCTACGTCCTCTAGTGTCGGCACCATGTGCCCCCAGGGCATCAGAAACGCCCGACTCGGCGCATGCCACCGATCCCTCAATGCCTGGATAAGAGGAAGGTCGAGCCGGAAGGGCTCGATCCTGAGGAAGGCTCCAAAGCCCATGGCGTCTACACGCGCCCTCTGGAAGTCTGGCAGCCCATGGTACGCTGCCACCACTAGAGACCAGCTGATCCGGCCCTTCATCACGCCCTGCACACCACAAAACCAACAGGGCAACACATTAGCAACATGGATAGTAATAAACAATAACACTGTATATGCTACTTATTTATTTTATTTTTTATTTTATTTTTAAAAATATTTATATTTTCTTAGAGGCATCCAACCCCTTGGACGCCTCCTCTTTATTTTCTTTATTTTACTTTTAGAAAAACCCAAAAAAACAAAAACAAATAAAATAATATATATTATCATGGAGGCGTCCCAAGCCTTGGACGCCTCCTTATTTTTAATCTTATTTTATAAATAAATAGATAAAAAGAAAAAAAAATAAAATGTGGAGGCGTCCAGGCCCCTGGACGCCTCCTTCCCTCACTCCCCGGCCTTCTCCGCACAGCCTCTCGTCCGCCCGTTTAGCCCAGTGAACCAATAGAATGGAAGTCTAAGGGGCTTACCGGATCGTGCTCGTCCTCTCCCGCGTCACCAGCGCCCGTAGGGTCCTCCACGGCCAAAAGAGGAGCCTCCTCCTCCACGGCAATCTCCTCCGCCATGGCAGCCTCCTCGGCGTCATCTCTCAGCCTCCTCGGACGACGAGCCCGTCATTTCCGCTTCTCCCCACCCTGGCTCGGGCCTCCTTGCTCCATTGGAATTGGGAATGGGTCGTTTAGAGTGAACGAGTCGTCAGAATGAACATTAGAAGTGAAAGGCCCTTATATAAGAAAATTCCTTTTTTTGGGGCGTCCAGACGCCTGGACGCTCCCACGTTTTTCTTGCCTTTTCAAAAAATTCAAAAAAATTAGGGGCGTCCAGGCGCCTGAACGCCCCCAAAAAAATCCAAAAAAATAATAAAAAAGAAATTATAGGGGCGTCCAGGCCGCTGGATGCCCCCCCCAAAAATATATATATATAAATAATAATAAAAAATTATAGGCGTCCAGGCCCCTAGACGCCCCCATTAAAATATTTTTTATGATCATATCATGAATAAATAGGTACATTAAAAGAAAGAAAACACAAAAATAAAAAAAACGGAAAAATAAAAATCATAACAAAGGGAACGTGGTCCAAAACATCAAAATGCCAGATTTTATTACATCAGAAAACAGAACGAGTTACATCAGGGGCTTAGGCGCCTAAGGCCTTAACTTCCCCAACTCGGTTACATAAGCTCTCCACAGCTCACATTCTTCCCCCACATGCGCTAAGTCCTTTCCTGCAACACTTGTCTTCCAGGGTGCTTTGACGGCCTTCGCTTCCTTCGCATCCGCTTCAGTGCCCAACTCTCTCTTCTTCAAAGGAACGATGCCAGTCGGTGGTGGGAACGAATGACGTGGAATGCCGATCTGGAGGCAGCACCGATGCACGTTGTAAAGGACAAACTCGGTCGCACCAATCAGTTGGAGATCAACTTCACAAGAAGACCTCATGAGGAGCTCGAGCGAAAGTAGACATGCCGGTGCGCAAGTAAAGAAGCTTTGTGTCATGGTTCGAAAGTGGGACCGCCAGTCTTCACGTTTCTTCAGCCACGGAACACGGTTCGCTACAGTGCCACCGAAGCCTAACACGTCGGCTATGTGATGAAGCGGGCTTTGTTGGAAAAGCTTCGAAGCCGTTGGCATTCCCTCGCGGTGGTCGAATTTAAAATGCAAATCAAGCCAGCAATTCAAGACAAGTGCGTAACCAAATGGAGGCTTACCCATGCTCGAGGCAGTAAGACCGCTGTAAAGATAGGCAAGGACGGCGGGTCCTACCCTCTTTCCACTCCAGATCCCACGAATGGCACTTAGTTGGTCTTCCTCCACCATGTTGTCGGTATAAGGAAATAAGAGAGCACCCGCCAGACAAATGGTGAACCCCTTCATGATTCCCTCCAAATAGTCATCGTCTGGTGACCCTCTCAGGGCGTCCATGAACCACTCCGCAAGCTTTTGGAGATCGATCCCCTTTTGAGTACGGACCTTTCTGGCTGCGTCGGGCGGCATGAAACTTCCAAGGACGCTTTCAGAAGTCCCCCATGTCAGCATCCGCATAGCCTTCACTTTCCCGTCACTCTTGAATTTCTTCAATCCGAGCAGAAGTTCCACCTCCTCGAGGAGGATGGTCGCCTCGAAGGTCGGGAAGATAAAAGTGTGGGTCTGGGGATGCCAGATCTCCACTAGTGCGCCCATAGCCGCCCAGTCCATACGAATCTTCTCGTAGTGTTTGGCGTGAATAAGGAGCCCCTGCAGATGCCACTTCGAGAGTATGACCCTCATGCTGATGGATATGTTGGAAGTTAACTTTGAAAGCCATGGCAATTTGGAAAACTTCCTCGGTCCCGGGAAGGGTGGATATGGCTGAAAAAAGGAAAAGAAAGAAGGAGGAAGAGAGCAAGTGAGAAGAAGGTTCAAGAGGAGAAAAGTTGAAATGAATCAGCTTACCATATGCGACATGATCATCCCGCTAAGATGACCCTCGAGGTCGGAGAGTCGCCTAATCTCGCTGCCAGGCCTGCTCCTCTTCATAACGCGGGAAGACTCTCCTTCCATCCTGAGATCTCTAGATTCCCCTCTCCTTCCTCTCCTGAGCTTCCAAAACCCACCTTGGTGCATTTGAATGAACTAGCCTAAGGGGAGTTCGTATAGGAAGGAAAGATCGCTACAGGACAAAACATGTCACATCAGTGGTCATTGTCAAGATTTTGTCTGGATCTCCTTTGTACTGTGGTGCGATTTTGCTATGATTCTGCTACTTTCTGATGTTGCTAACCTTTGCTGGTCTGTGCAGGTTTTACTAACGGACGTCTTTGTCCTGCCTCCTGTCCCACCTTTCATTGGTTGGTCCCACCTTGTCACCCATCATAGTATATGATACCTACGCTACTAGAATATGTCAAGGACCTTGCGGCCCGAACGAATCTGGGATTTGAGTTCCCCTTCAACAAAAATAGTGATGATCCCGGAAGAATTTGGGTTGTGCGGATAGGCCGTTAACTTGTGATAGCATGGGGACGACGGTTCCATTCAGTAAGTTGGTGCGTGGATAAACGGGTCCCGGCCCAGTACCAGCTCACCGGATCGGTATCCTGACCCGTTCTTAACAAGTTGACAATATTATCCTTGGCTATCTTCTATTTTAGTTTGTTTTAAATTTTTCTTTAAGCCCAGCATGCATTCATATAGGACTTTGATTTATTGCGGAAGATCATTCAAGTGATTCGAAAGCCACTGTGCTTCAATTCTTACAAATATGAGATATTCCACTCCGAATGAAATACTGAGTTTCCTTGAAACGGGCCTACGCTGCTCTTCCAAAGGAGACCCTTTTTTGGATAGACTCTCAGATATTTCTTTACTTTTTACCTTGTTTGACCCACCTTGGCCGCAGCACTTCCACATTGACTGGTAACCGCTCACCAAAGGTGAAACCTGCGGGTTTATGACCCAGGTACTTCCACACCGAGAAGTTGGTCTCCTTTATTTTTCGTGCCTGAGCACACATCTCACCCTCCCTTATTTGATTTCCGTCCAAGCAATCGTCAATATTTGAAAGACCTTCTTCAAGGTCGCCTCATTGAAACTTCAGGAAAGATTCCAAACAGTAACGTCAAAAGCGTGTCTCATCACACCTTGGCATCGACTTATCAGTCCGCTCCCACTCCGTTTCACTCCACTTCGATACCATTCCACTACGTGTCGCTCCCTTGCAAAGCAGACGCCAAGGCGGGACAACTGTAGACACGCCATTCCTGACGTCTCCTGCGAAAGCCTCATATTACTATACGACGCCCCGCGGCGGCTTTCGCATTTTGAATCGCTCGAGTGCTTCCTTTTCTTGAGTCTTCTTCCGCCCTTCTCAGCATCTGGAATCGTCTCGTTGCAGCATTCGGATGGCATCAACACCATTCAGACACGCCAAAAAATTCTGGAACCAGGAAGGGTGCCTGTCGGAGAGCTGCCGACGCCTTTTCAGCGGAGCCGGGAGGGTCTTAATGAAGGCGTCCAGGCTCCTGGATGTCTCCATTACTTTAATTTATTTCTTAAAACTAAAAATACATAAAAAATGATATATTAATGGAGGCGTCCAGGCCCCTGGACGCCTCCATGAAAATAAAAAATAAAAAATAGAAAATGCCAGTTGGCATAAAAAACAAAACAAAAAAATAAAAATATATTTTCTTGGAGGCGTCCAGGCCCCTGGACGCCTCCATCAACTCACTCACGGGGCCCCGCCCACCGATCGACGGTTTGTCGTGTGTGAAAGAATCCAAATTGTGGAGACGTCCAACCGGCTGGACGCGCCCATTTCCAAATCACGGGTCGCCGCTCCAAAATCACGCGTTATGTTAAACCGCGTGCGACTTTCGGTGGAGTTCGGTGGGATTTATGGAGGCGTCCGGGACCCTGGACGCCTCCATGAAAATATTCAAAAAAAATGAATAAAAATAGAATAAAATATCTTTTTTGCCCTGATGGAGGTGTCTAGGGTCCTGGACGCCTCCACCCTCCGGAGCCCTATAAATAGAGGCCCACCCCCTCAGTTATGGAGGAGCTTCTAAGAGATCCGATAGGCTGCCGGAGCCCAGAGGCTACCGGAGTCATTTCTAACCGGTGGGGACTTTTGTAGGTGGAGGTTCTGCCGGCTTCTCGAGTGCCCACGCTCGCGAGAGGAAGGTCGTCTTCATCCACCGCGCTTCCACGTCGTCCCTACGCTACCGGAGCTCCGCCGGATTTCACCATCGGCACATCCAATAAGCCAATCCTTTCCTTTTCTTCGTAGTTCTTTTACATTCATCATCTCGCATCCTCTATCCCCCTTCATAAGGGCGCCTCTTCTTATATACTTCTTGCATCCATCGCCTCTTCTTATATACTTCTTGCATCCATCATCTCATTTTCCTCCTACTCGAGTCCGAGAGGGGTTTAAAAGACAACACCAACCAGGTGTGTGTCATGCAATCATTTCATTATTTTTATCGCAAGGATTTGAATACTACACCTTCATCTTTCTAATCCACTCGTTACTTGTTTGTCGTTGTTTTGCAAGGGTACCCAAGGAAAGCCCTCTCCGTCGACCGACCGAAGGGGGAGGAAGAAGCAACCCGCCATCTCCCGCTCTTGAGGTAGGCGCGATCAATTTATTTATTTTGGGGTCTTTTGGCCCCTGGTGATCACATCTTGTTCTCGAGGCCGCGGCGAGTCACTTCCCCAATGGCCGTTTAAATTCCCGTTCTTTATATTCTCCTTATATTCGGTTATATTCTTATCTGCTCATATTCTCGAGGCCGCGGCTGTTAGGGTGCAATGCCCGGATACAGAGGGGGGTGAATGTATCCTTTTACAATTAATGCCCAAATAAAAACTCAAGTGCTGGACGCAATCTCAGAATAAAACCAAATTCAATTAAACCAATGAGCAAACACAAGAGACGCGCCTATTCAAGCATCTAGTGGAAGCACACTCACAATGCAAACCACTGCTCAAGAGATTTTTAGGTGGTTCGGTCCACCAGACCTGCATCCACCCCACACTCAAACCAAGTGTGGCTACACTAACAGCTGGGCAACACAGCTTGCCAACAGAAGCTGATACACAGCTTACCCATGGGAACATACTCCCCTCTTCCTCCTACCTGGAGGGAACCTCTAGCAACCCTCGGTCACTAGAAAACCAGAGACTAGCGTCTCCCTTCCTCTATACCAAGAGGGAACCCCACTGGTAGCAGCCCCACTACCTGTGAACCAGCCAGTAGCACTCTGCTACTAGCAACCCACCAGAGGCAGAGCCTCTCTTCCTCCAGACCAGGAGGGACCCCTGGACTTGCAACCCACAAGCCCAGAACTGGAGATCAGATCTCCCTTCCTCCAAACCGGAGGGAACAGACAAGTGACTTCCAGCCACTTGCAGACTAGAGGTCGAAGACCTCTCTTCCTCCAGACCAGGAGGGACCCGACCTCAGTCCAGAGAATCGGAAGTACAAAGCTAACCAAATGAAAAAGGAAAAAATAAGAAAAGAAAAATACACAGTGATCAGAAAGCTGTAAGGAAAGATAACACAGATGTGGCTCACAAGGAGCTGACTGGTCTGGATTTGATCCACGGTCCAGTAGACAGATCTTCAGGTAAGCTTCTCTTCCTCTTCTCTTCTCTCTCACTTTCTTTTTCTCTTAACCCTCACGAGCTCTCTAACTTTCTCTCTTTCTCTTCTCCTCTTCTTCTGCTCTTTTACTCTCTCGATCTCTGCTCCTCTATTCTTTCTGGCTCATACGCTTGCTCTCTCCTTCATCAGCCTTTCTTCCATTTATATCAGCAGCCAGCAGGATGATGGGGTACAAAGTGCGTGTGCCTCCCACGCTTGATCCAGAACCTTCCTGCCACGTGCCCTTTTCGTATTTGTTCCTCTAGTATTGGATCACGTGCAGCCCAGTTATTGGGGAATATTCTTCCTCGGACCTTCAATGAGATAAAAACTATTAATACTCAGGGTTCGCTCTATATATCTACCTGAAATGAGTTGTTTGACACTCAAGCTGAAACTGCACGAGGTATGTGGGAACGACAAGAGGTGCACTATACTGAGAACGACACGAGATACAGTGGTGACAAAACAAACACTACCAAGAGAATGACACGAAGTCCAAGGGTGACAAAACAGATACTACAAAGAGAACGACACGAGGTAGAGAGAGAACAACACGAGATATAGTGGTGACAAAACAAACACTACCAAGAGAACGACACGAAGTCCAAGGGTGACAAAATAGATACTACAAAGAGAACGACACGAGGTAGAGAGAGAACAACACGAGATATACAATAATAAAGCTCACACTACAAAGAGAACGACACGAAGTAGAGAGAGAACAACACGAGATATACAATAATAAAGCTGACACTACAAAGAGAACGACACGAAGTAGAAAGAGAACAGCACGAGGTAAAAAGGAAATAGCACGGAACTAAAAAGGTAGTAAGACATGCGGTCAGAGGAAACCTGGACGAGGATAGAAAGAAACAACACGCAGACATAAACACAAGAATAACACGAAGACACGAATACAAAAACAACATGACATAACAAACAGCAAAGAGAATGGCACGAGATACAACATGGACTGAAACCAACTCGAAGACGGAAACAAAAACTGACACAAAGTGTGGTCACAAAGCAAAAAAGACACGGGGTCTAGGAAAGATAACACGAGGACAGAAGATAGGAACGGTTACAACGACACGTGATAAAACAAAGAAAGCAGGAAAACGACTCGAGTATCTACAGTAAATGACACGAAGACAAGCCCTGAAAATACTGTTTAGACTTCACGCTGTACAGACTTTGAGGAGTCTGAACCAATGTACAGACTTTAAAGGCTATGAATACCAAGGCATGCTGAACAGACTTGACACCTATGAAGATGGAGTGTATAGACTTGAAAGTCTGAATGCGATGTGCATACTTGCTGAGTTGACGCTGCAGCCCAATGAGTTAACGCTGCAACGTATACACTTTGCGTTCAACTGAAGGTGTATATACTTGAAGTTTCAAGGCCACAATGTATAGACTTTAAAAGAAGCAGTCTGATGTACAGACTTCAAATGTGAAGACATTGTGACTGCAAATGCAGTGATCAGACTTCATTGTATAGACTTGGAGAACTTGAAACAATATGCATACTTGGGATGCCTGAAGACCAATGTATAACATGACTGAACATAATCAATTATGCAATGCCATATTAGAACTAATGAAGAATTGCATTATGATCAGAAAGTAGCGATTTGACTCACACAAGATGATTCACAGTGAATAGCTCACTACAAAGGCCAAACATCAAAACCACCATTAAAACCATCATCAAAACCACAGGGGCACAACAATCTCCCCCTTTTTGATGATGGCAACACTACACAGTGAGTCATTTGAGAAGTCTGATGACTCAAACTGTTCTCCCCCTTTGACTTCATCAAAAAGTAAATAGTTTGAGAAATTAAAGCAACCAGCATGCTATAATTGAAAACCAATCTCCCCCTTGATATACCCAAGATGAATCATGGGAGGATAAGAATGCATATGCACGTGGAGATTTCAAAATGCAAGATCACAATTCTTCCCCTTTGGCAACATCAAAAAAGAAAGAAACAAAAGGAGATAGAAATGCAAATGATATGAGATGTAATTAACAAATCCAAGAGTGTGAGAGAGAGCCTCAAAATGGGCAACAAGATACAGATCACTGTCTTTTTATGGATTAAAATATCTGGTATGTCTGCTGGAAGGGCCACGCGTCCTGCCTTGTGGTGGTCTCCCCCTAGGAGCAGCAGAGGTATATTCTTGAGGTGGAGTTCTGCTAGAGGAAGCCTGACCAGGGGCTGAACCCAAGACAGATTGAAATTCCTTCAGATCATTGGACAATTCAGCTAGCCAATACACCACAGCGCTTTTGAAATTTGCCACTTCAGAAATGATGTCTTCTTGGCGAATATTAACAGTTTCATACCTGTCAGTCAGAGTTGTCATTTCTGATACGAAAGCGATCAATTTATCATAGATCTTCTGGACATCTGGACCTAGGACACTGAATGACCCCTTCAAAACTTCTAAGGATGTCCTGATCTCAAAACAATGATTTATAATGCTGGCAGAAGACTTAAAGGAGGAAATTTGAGCATCTTGTAATTCACGAAGTGCTGTTGCGATCTTTGAACATGCCTCCTGCAAGCCTGACATCAAGGACCTGTTGGCATCATCTGAAGCTTTCTTGTTTAACAGAAACCTTTTCCATTCAGTTAGGAGAGAAATTTCAAGCTTCAGTAGCCTGGAATGAACTTGATTGATGTTGAGAGTGACATACGTGAGCAGATCATCCATTTTCTTATCTTGTCTTTGCATTTGCTGAGTCAAGTTTATAAGAAGTTCTTCAATATTTGGCGCCCTAGCAGATAGAAGTCGAGGTTGACCTAGAGGTGTACCAAAAAATGCACAGCCAGGTGCAGTTCTCTCATCTGTTTCTTCTTGCACTGGCGTTTGGTTGTCTACTGCTAGAGCCTGATCTTCATCTTCAGCTTGGATGTCTTTGTCAGGAACTACATTTTCAGGTGCCTCTTCTTCACTAGATGATTCTGTTTCTAGGTCTATGATAGGAACTTTCTCCTGACACTCATCCACTATTTCTTCCATGAGATCATGATCTGCAGGACTTTCAACAGGTGCCTGTTCTATAATTTCAGATGTAACTACGTTTTCAGCCTCTTCCAAACTTTTCTCCACAGCTTCTCTTAGAATGACATTAACAAAATCAGCAAGTTCTTGATCATTACTTACTTGCTCTTGATCAGGCTGTTCCACGGGCACCCTCACTTCGTCTGATGTCTTCCCAAAAGAATCAAACAGACCATCAATGTTTGTATCTAGATCAGTCTGAATGCTATTTTCAGACAACCTGACTTCTTCAGATGCAAACTCGACAAGCTTCTGAAAAGAAAAAGATACTTCAGTGGGTGCAGCAGACATAGTTGACTGTGGATGTTCAGATGGTGTTTCCTGTAGAGCAACCTCAGAAGCTGATGCTAAAACTATTTGGGTTGAATCTTGAGGGTGTTCCAGAAGCTCCCCCTGAGCTTGTGATTCCTTAACTTTCTGGGCCTTAACCTGCCCCAAGAGAGAAGAGCCCTCCAACCCCAAAAATACTGAAACAGAATTCATGTTAAAAATGTTTCGAGCCCTAACTTCTGACATGGCCTCTCCATCCAAGGGAATCTTTGAATACTTGAAGATGTCTGTCAAATGGGCGGCGTAGGGCAGATGTCTTTTAGATCCAATACACCCCTTCATGACATTAAAAATAACTTCAGGCAAATAGATCTTTACATTCTGAATCAGGCAGAACAATAGGAACCTCTGTGTGTCTGTGATTCTTCCTCTAGCTCCAGTCTGTGGGGTGACTATTGAAGCAATGATGTTCTGAAGAAGCTTGTGAAGAGGGGGAAATGATGAGGTTTGGTAAGCTTTCAGCTTCAACTGCCCCTTGTCATGAATGTTACTGGGTTTACCAGTAATGACCGAAAAGGCTTCATGCAGACTATATCTATATCCTCTCTCCACTTCCCCTTTTTCTGGAATACTAAGAGCTTTGTGGAGAGAGTCACATGTTACTGTCATCTCAACCCCTTTAACAGACGAGATCAAAGCAGATTTATCTCGGCTCAAAGACAAATTATTGTAAAATTCCATTACCAGGCTAGGGTAATAGACACGGTGGTTTTCTAGAAATTTCCTCCATTCCTGAAACTCAAGAATCTTCAAAAGTTCTGGAAACTTCAAAACCAGGGTTTCATCTCCGAAATCTACTATCCTTGGAGGAATGATTTTCCCACTCTCTAAAAACACGGTAGACTGAGAGGGCCTAGTACCTTGTGCTGAAGACATTTCCACAGCTGTTTCTGGTTCAAGACATCTTTGCTGCTTGGACGAAGGCTCCTCATCTATTTCTTTTCCCTTCCTCTTCCTTTCCACAGGAGCGACGGATTCTGGCTGATCCATTTGTCATAACTCTTAGAGTATCAATTCTTTCTTGCTGGTTGCTACTGGAAATGAAGCTAGAGCCAAGAATAGAGGAGAACTCTGTGGTGGAGATGAGATTTTGGTGAAGAAGAATGAGCGGGAGAGAAGGGTTTGAAGAAGCATACAAGACGTATCGACACGAGGAGACACAGGAAGCGGCAGGGGCACGCGAGGGTTTATTTATGTAACCTTGAGGAACAAGAAGGGTTTTGGGGGGTCACTTTTCACTCTTATCGTACTTTTCAGGAAATGCCCAAACTACCCTTATTCAATAAGTAACACAGCCGTTTCCCGTTAAAGTTCGCTCTTCAATATATGGAATTATTATATTCTTCTGAATACCTTGGTCAGTTACCTCAAGACGTTAAATCAACATGATCACAAAACTAGCTGTTAAAGGTACTTAACCTAGAGAAGGTTACGATTAAAATACTCCTTATGTTTGTCAGGCAAAGAAATACCAAACAGATAGTTAAGCACGGTTCATTACCTCATTTAAAAGACAAGAGAGGGCATACAGAGTCAACCAATTTGTTGAGCACTAGGTAGAATTGTACCTTTTTACACAAGGAGACATGTTTATAAGACACCAGAATCCCTGGTTACTCAGGACAAGCTACCTTTATGCCAATGAAAACCAATGAATGTTTTGTTGACTTTTCTTTCCCTTTTTTTTTATTTCAACTTTTCCATAATATACAGAGATAGCTAACTGTATCATGACAGAACCTCTAGACTTCTTTGATCTAGAATATCTATTTCTCCACAATTGCCATTGCTCTGCCACAAGGTATGGCGTATTCCCTGGTAGCACCTTTCAAGATCTTAGACACAAGACAGAACCCTTACTTAACATAATTTGTTATCTCACAGCCATCTTCACATAAGTTTCAGTTAAGACGAAATCCTCAGCAAGACTTTTCCATTTAACAGAAATTTTTACAATGTGTTGACCAACAATTGAGGAATACCTTGGAAGGATTAAAGGACAAAATATAACCCCCATACATTAAAGTTCTTTATTAACAGGTATAACTTGTTACAAAAGATTTTGGGTGGTTTAAGGTATTCTGATCAAATCTGATAAGAGTGACAAAGCTAAAAGAAGGAATTTTCCTTCAAGAGAATTCCTGAACCAAAGGGGATAAAACAAGGATAAGAAGGTGACAAACAAGATGGAGAGAGATGAGACGAGATGAGAAGCACTCCATACAGCAAAGCAGCAGGTGAGAGATAACTCTAGAGAGTAAAGACCAAGGAGCTCACATATAAAATCTTCCTAAGGAGATACAATCTAGAAACCAGAGAGTGCTCTTGAGCAATAAGCTGCAACCTCATGAGATGACTGAACTCAGCACCAATTAACCACATTGGCAGACAAAGGTTCTTCTGATACCAGATGACCTGACAAGCTCCTTTTTCAGTCCATGCAAGGGCATCTCACACACAACTCTTGGAAATATTAATTAATTATTTTTTTTTCAATAAGTGGAATGTAATGCAATGAGCATGAGTCAGTAAATTGACACAAAAATAGCATGCCTCCCCCTGACTATGAGCATGAAGCTTTTTCTGAGAGCATGTAGTGTTTGCCATGAACACTAAACAAATGAATTTGTGATTCATGCACATTCAGGCTGCCCTGTTCAGTAGAATGACCTATGGTACTAGGCGGAGCACTTGGTCAGAAGGACCACCTCACATATAGTAAGCACCTCCAGACAGATTTTCCCTGCCCTTATGATAGCTTACTATTTGATATACCATAATGGTCAAACATGATGATCAAAGGGCATGCCAGACAAGTAAGATTGTTCTAATCATGATAATCATGTCTAGTCTAAAACAGGCAGTTTATATGTTCAACAACAATCATCAGTCTGATGGATTAAGAATTGAATTCAGATTAGGAAGGCAGCAGTAGATTTACCTGAAGCGTTCAGGCATGGGGTCGTTTTATGTGCCCTGGTTTATTACCCCTTTATTCCATCCAAGGCACACCTGCCAGGCACCTTCCTATTTTCCACTAGCAGGTACCCAAGTGGTCTTGGGTCTTGCATAGTGATTGGCCCCTTTTGGGACTGCCTGCATCCTTTTCTGTGCCAAATAGTCGTCAGAGTTCATGATAAAACAGTTATGCATTGAATGCCCAGACAGCCCACAATAGTGGCATGAACTAGTAGGTTTCATGTTCCTCTTATGTACACTAGCATGAACTTGAGCATTATAAGAGTGAGCATGAGGGTTTCTGTTATAATTATGAAATTTTTTTCTTTCATGACCAGCCACCCAACAAGCAGCAACGTGGTGGCCTGGTTTTCTGCAATTTGAGCAAACATGAATTCTTTTAAGAACATGTTTGTTCCTACCAAATCCTTTGAAATTTCTATTCCTACCCTGGACATGCCAGCAGTCCTTGACTGCATGCCCATGCTTCCCACAATGGGAGCAGAAAGGAGACTCTCTTCTAAAAAAGCTTGCCCAACATTCAGTGGCCTTGTGCCCAAGCTTGTTACAATTAAAACATTTGACATGCTGGTTCAGAGAAGTAGTTTTCTTGATATTAAGAGCATGTTGGTTAGCATAAGATTTAGAATGATGTGAGAGTGGTTTTTTCTTTCCATTAGCAAACCAACATTGAACAAGGGTGTGGCCTAATCTACCACAATGCGAGCATTCACTTTTCTTTGAATGAGCAGCAGGATTTCTATCATGATATTTCCCAGCATCCATCATTTCAGCATTTAAATCATCCAGTTCTTTTAATTCACACTCATGCATCAAATGGCCTATCTTGTGACAGTAATGACATTTCATGATTTCCCTCTTATGTGCATGTCTCGGTATACCAGTGTGTTTTACAGCATGCACATTTTCAGTGTGATCCAATCCTTTCTTCACATGACTGACCATATCAATAACTTTTGTTTGTTTATGATTCTTCTGAACATTTGGTTGTTTATTTTCTGAGGTGGTGGCTACATCAGATGCTTTGATAAAAGATGCCATTAGCTTATTTTTGAAAGCCTTTTTATTTATATCGTTGTTGCCTAGCCCTTCCTTTTGAGTATTGACCTTAACACCTAACAACCTGTCCAGATTTTCTTGTCCTTTCACAAATTTTGACAGGGATTTATTCAAATCGTCAATTTCATTTTGCAGAGAAACGATGTGTATTTCATAACTGGCAATTTCTTGTTCATTGTAATTTACACATTCGCTTAGCACTTTGTTTGTAATTTTGCAATCCTCAACTTCTTATTCTAGATTTTTCATTTTTTCAGATTCTTCAAAGTAAACAAATTTTCCTTTTTCTAAAGCTAGAAGCCTCTCAGACATAGTGGAGTTCAGCACTTTTAACTTCTCATTTTCTTCCTTAAGCTTGTCATTCTGAATTAACTCATTTATTAAGATCTGATCTTCTGAGTTAGTTTCAAGTTTTCTTCCAGCCATAAATTTCTTCAAATCTTTTTTCTTCTCTTCAATATCTTTCTGTAATTCCACATTCACAAATTTTATGGCTTCAATTTTCTCAATCATCAGAATGTTCTCTTTTTTCAGTTTCTCTAAACTTTCTTCATTTTCTTTGGAGAACTTTCTAAGAGAATTATCTTCAGATTTCAGCTTATTTAGATCAGATTTTAGACATTCACATTCCTTCATCAAGTTTTCGTTCTGATTTTTATACCTACGAATATCAGATAGACAGGTATCATGAAGTTGCTTGATACTGGAGCAATTTTCACATGGGGATCTAGACCTTTCTAACCCAGTATTCTTTTTCAACTTTTTATACTGACTTCTTAAGCTCTCATGTGATTCTAACAATTCGGCATATGCATTTTCCCAATCATCTACAGTATAATTTTCAAAAGGATTTACCTCATCATCTTCATCTTGAATGCTGCCTTGATTATTTCTATCAGCCATCATGCAGCTGTCCTTCTTTGTCTTCTGAATTCGCTTCAGCATGTTCAGAATATCTTTAGCAGAACTGCAATCATAAAGACAAGACCATAAGGCTCTGTCAATAGCTGCTTTCATCAGATTAAAAGCTTTCTGATTCTCTTCATGCAAAGAGGTATGCCTGTCAGTCCATTTGGACTTTTTCTTTGGTAGTTCATGAGGACCGTGTGAAATTACTTTCCACAGGTCTGGATTAATAGATTTAGCATAACTCTTTAGATTAGCAAGCCATGCACTGAAGTGTGTACCACTAAAAATCGGTGGATTAGCCATGGGAACAAATAGCAGGTAGATTTGAGGCAACAAGAGTATTGATGCACTAAAACCAGATAAGTATCGAAGACTACAAGATCGGATCTGCAGGTCGCTGGACCTTCTAGGCAGACACCCGCTCTGATACCAATTGTTAGGGTGCAATGCCCGGATATAGAGGGGGGTGAATGCATCCTTTTACAATTAATGCCCAAATAAAAACTCAAGTGCTGGACGCAATCTCAGAATAAAACCAAATTCAATTAAACCAATGAGCAAACACAAGAGACGCGCCTATTCAAGCATCTAGCGGAAGCACACTCACAATGCAAACCACTGCTCAAGAGATTTTTAGGTGGTTCGGTCCACCAGACCTACATCCACCCCACACTCAAACCAAGTGTGGCTACACTAACAGCTGGGCAACACAGCTTGCCAACAGAAGCTGATACACAGCTTACCCATGGGAACATACTCCCCTCTTCCTCCTACCTGGAGGGAACCTCTAGCAACCCTCGGTCACTAGAAAACCAGAGACTAGCGTCTCTCTTCCTCTATACCAAGAGGGAACCCCACTGGTAGCAGCCCCACTACCTGTGAACCAGCCAGTAGCACTCTGCTACCAGCAACCCACCAGAGGCAGAGCCTCTCTTCCTCCAGACCAGGAGGGACCCCTGGACTTGCAACCCACAAGCCCAGAACTGGAGATCAGATCTCCCTTCCTCCAAACCGGAGGGAACAGACAAGTGACTTCCAGCCACTTGCAGACTAGAGGTCGAAGACCTCTCTTCCTCCAGACCAGGAGGGACCCGACCTCAGTCCAGAGAATCGGAAGTACAAAGCTAACCAAATGAAAAAGGAAAAAATAAGAAAAGAAAAATACACAGTGATCAGAAAGCTGTAAGGAAAGATAACACAGATGTGGCTCACAAGGAGCTGACTGGCTTGGATTTGATCCACGGTCCAGTAGACAGATCTTCAAGTAAGCTTCTCTTCCTCTTCTCTTCTCTCTCACTTTCTTTTTCTCTTAACCCTCACGAGCTCTCTAACTTTCTCTCTTTCTCTTCTCCTCTTCTTCTGCTCTTTTACTCTCTCGATCTCTGCTCCTCTATTCTTTCTGGCTCATACGCTTGCTCTCTCCTTCATCAGCCTTTCTTCCATTTATATCAGTAGCCAGCAGGATGATAGGGTACAAAGTGCGTGTGCCTCCCACGCTTGATCCAAAACCTTCCTGCCACGTGCCCTTTTCGTATTTGTTCCTCTAGTATTGGATCACGTGCAGCCCAGTTATTGGGGAATATTCTTCCTCGGACCTGCAAGGAGATAAAAACTATTAATACTCAGGGTTCGCTCTATATATCTACCTGAAATGAGTTGGTTGACACTCAAGCTGAAACTGCACGAGGTATGTGGGAACGACAAGAGGTGCACTATACTGAGAATGACACGAGATACAGTGGTGACAAAACAAACACTACCAAGAGAACGACACGAAGTCCAAGGGTGACAAAACAAATACTACAAAGAGAACGACACGAGGTAGAGAGAGAACAACACGAGATATAGTGGTGACAAAACAAACACTACCAAGAGAACGACACGAAGTCCAAGGGTGACAAAACAGATACTACAAAGAGAACGACACGAGGTAGAGAGAGAACAACACGAGATATACAATAATAAAGCTGACACTACAAAGAGAACGACACGAAGTAGAGAGAGAACAACACGAGATAAACAATAATAAAGCTGACACTACAAAGAGAACGACACGAAGTAGAAAGAGAACAGCACGAGGTAAAAAGGAAATAGCACGGAACTAAAAAGGTAGTAAGACACGCGGTCAGAGGAAACCTGGACGAGGATAGAAAGAAACAACACGCAGACATAAACACAAGAATAACACGAAGACACGAATACAAAAACAACACGACATAACAAACAGCAAAGAGAACGGCACGAGATACAACATGGACTGAAACCAACTCGAAGACGGAAACAAAAACTGACACGAAGTGTGGTCACAAAGCAAAAAAGACACGGGGTCTAGGAAAGACAACACGAGGACAGAAGATAGGAACGGTTACAACGACACGTGATAAAATAAAGAAAGCAGGAAAACGACTCGAGTATCTACAGTAAATGACACGAAGACAAGCCCTGAAAATACTGTTTAGACTTCACGCTGTACAGACTTTGAGGAGTCTGAACCAATGTACAGACTTTAAAGGCTGTGAATACCAAGGCATGCTGAACAGACTTGACACCTATGAAGATGGAGTGTATAGACTTGAAAGTCTGAATGCGATGTGCATACTTGCTGAGTTGACGCTGCAGCCCAATGAGTTAACGCTGCAACGTATACACTTTGCGTTCAATTGAAGGTGTATATACTTGAAGTTTCAAGGCCACAATGTATAGACTTTAAAAGAAGCAGTCCGATGTACAGACTTCAAATGTGAAGACATTGTGACTGCAAATGCAGTGATCAGACTTCATTGTATAGACTTGGAGAACTTGAAACAATATGCATACTTGGGACGCCTGAAGACCAATGTATAACATGACTGAACATAATCAATTATGCAATGCCATATTAGAACTAATGAAGAACTGCATTATGATCAGAAAGTAGCGATTTGACTCACACAAGATGACTCACAGTGAATAGCTCACTACAAAGGCCAAACATCAAAACCACCATTAAAACCATCATCAAAACCACAGGGGCACAACAGCGGCGAGTCACTTCCCCAATGGCCATTTAAATTTCCGTTCTTATATTCTCTTTATATTCTGTTATATTCTTATCTGCTCATATTCTCGAGACCACGGCGAGTCACTTCCCCAATGGCCGTTTAAATTCCTGTTCTTATATTCTCTTTATATTTTGTTATATTCTTATCTATTCATATTCTCGAGGCCGCGGCGAGTCACTTCCCCAATGGCGAGTCACTTCCCCAATGGCCGTTTAAATTCCCGTTCTTTATATTCTCCTTATATTCTGTTATATTCTTATCTGCTCATACTCTCGAGGCCGCGGCGAGTCACTTTCCCAATGGCCGTTTTAATTCTTGCTATTTGATTTCTACACCATTCCCGTCCCCCCGGGGCCGCGGTGAGTCACTTCCCGCTATGGCCGTTTAACCCCCATATCTTGCTATATTATATTTGTCCCGCTCGCCCCACCGGAGCAATCTCCCGTGGTGGCCCCTTCTCTTTTCTCTTATTTTTGTGTTGCAGCAAACAAAAGAGGAGCCTGCGCGCTCCGCGTCTTCTTCGCTCCCCGAATCGCGTGACGTCGCTCACATCCGGGGGTCAGAATGAAATATTGTGAGCATATACATATATATATATAAGGCTCGGCTCGGCTTGGCTCGGCACAAATAAATAAATATATTAATAGTTTCATATCCACACACAGCTCGAGCTCACATCTTATGCCCCTTGGGTCCTGACCCAAGGGTGAGCTCTCCAACATATAAAGCTAAGGAAGTTTTTTCTAACTTCCAATGTGGGACTAAAGTTTAGTCACTATACAATAGGAATTATAGCATTTGGAATCCACATTAATTGTAAGCATTCAGTCACCAAAAATAAGGAAAAGTAATATTAGCATATTTAAAATTTTACAGCATGTTAAAAATTACTTTTGTAGAATAAAAATTATTTTTATGATGTAAAAATCTATTTTTACCATATTATTAGTAAACTAATACATGAAAAATATTTTCAGCATGTTAAAAAATTACTTCCGGCATGATAAAATTATTTTATCCATACTGAGATATGAAAACTATTTTTCAGCAGGTTAAATCCATTTCAAACTATTTTTTTTGCATGCTAAACCTAATTTCCTATTAAATAATTAGTAAATTGATGTATGAAAATTACTTTTAGCATGTAAAAATTACTTCCAGCATGATAAAATTATTTCCAGCATGGTAGAATTATGTTAGCATGTTAGAACTATTTTCAGCATATTAAAACTATTTAAAAACTATTTTTTAGCATGATAAATCTATTTCCCCATCAAATAATTAGTAAATAAATGTAAAAAAATATTTCAGTATGATAAAAATTTATTTTTGTTATCAGAGAATTTCTGAAATCAGCATGGTAAACTTCTTTTTATCATCTCATCAGTAAGTTAATGTATGAGAATTATGTTAGCATGTTAAGTATTAATTTTAGCATGTTAAATATTAATTTTCAGCATGATAAAATTACACTCAGTATGATAAAATTATTTCTAGCATGTTAAAATTACTTTAACATGTTAGAATTATTTTCAGCATGATGAAACTTTTTTTAGTATAATAAATCTATTTTCTTAAGCATGAAAATCTATATTTATCATAATATCAGTAAATAAATATATGAAAATTGCCTGCAGCATGTAAGAATCTGTTTTATCATGATTATCAACAAATTGGTGTATAAAAATTACTTTTTAGCATGTTAAAATATTTTCTGCATGATAAATCTATTATTTTATCTTATTATCATTTATCCTATCTTATTATCATTAAAAATAGCAATAATATGTGAAATCACGATGTTAATTCAAAAGTATATACATCTTATCTAAAACTTAATATTTCTGAATTTTAACAGAATTAAGAATGAATTCTCAAATGATTTCGTGAACATGGTGCTTACCTACACCACGTTCATAATAGAATTCCGATTAGCTATAAAACCCGCGTTTTGGCTAAACTAAATGTAATGCCCTGGATCTTGTTGGATCTTTCTTGGATCTTTCAGATCTGTTTCGGATTGGTTTCGTTGAGTTTCGGTTCGCTTTTGTGGCTTCCGAGTTGAGTTTGACGAGCCGTGTGGGTTTTTCTCACGTACTAGTTACGGAACCCTACGGTGAGTTTGTTTGTCGATTCTCGAGCTCGTGGATGCTACAGCGACGATGTACTCGTAGAGCCGGTCGTTTCGCCTATTTTTGCGTATTTTTCTGAATTTGTGCATTTTCGGCGCATTTTCGGAATTTTCAGAAATTAGGAAAATTTCCTAATTTCTTTTCTTTTTCTTTTACTTTTCTCTTCCTCTCTCCTCATTCGTGCGATCGCCTCTCTCTCTCCCGTTCTCTCTCGTTCTTCCCCCTCTTTGGCCCCGGTTGCAGACGGAGCGATCGTGGGCGGGTTGGCGAGGCCGTGGAGCTGGTCAGATGCGCGATGGAGCAAGGATCGGATCGATTCTGGCGCGATCCCGAACGGTGGATTCAAAGCCGGTGAAATCGGTTCGCGAGTGGTTTTCGGCGTGGTTTAGTCCCTTCGGGGCACGATTTCTTCGGTGGAGGTAGGGTGACGGATCCTTGCTTTCTTATCTTCGTTTTCCCTGCCATTGCACGGCGTTCGGCTAGGAAACGAGTGTGTTTGGGCTTGTTTTGCCTAAACCGTGATTTTCGTGGTTTTTAGGGTCGGCCGGTAAACGGTGACCGTTTGCGGTTCAGTTAGTTTCTAAATGACCGCAGGGATGTTAGAATCCCATCCACGTAGTTTACGTGCGATTTGGTGTTCATTCGAGGCCGGTAGAAGCCCGGGAACCTCGGTGACCTATTTAGGGTTGATTTGATAAAATCGCCCGAATCTTGCGTTTTTGATGTTGCATGTGGGGTTTGAAGTTCCCTGATGTTGTGTTTTGTCGTTGCGGTGTGTTTCCCCTGCGTTTCGGCGTGAATGGGGCGTGGAACGGGCCGATCCGGCCATTCCTATGTTTTCCCGCCGTAACCGAAGTGGCGGTCATGCCAGCGACCGTTACTTGATTTAGCGGCCCTACGACCGACCGTCGTTTGGTCTGTGTTGTTTTGAGCTTTTCGCTTCTGGGTGAGTGACGGCCCAAGGGTGGTGCGTCATTCTCGTGTAACGCGCCGGTGCCTGGCCGTTACTTCCGTTTTGTCGTTTTCCTTTGGGGTTAAGTCAGCTGATCTAACGCGCTTGACCCAGTGCGTTAGATGGAAATAACGCGCCTTGCCCAGGCCGTTACTTTCCGTTGACTGACGTCTGACTCGTTGAGGCGGTGCCTCTAACGGTCGAGCCCTTGTGCGTTGTTTGAGTGTAACGGTAGAGCCCCTGACCGTTACATTCTGCGTGGACGAGGTTGGGTGGCTGTCCCGTTGGAAGTGACGGTGGAGTCCCCGTGCGTCGTTTGTGAGTAACGCGCATGCCTCCGTCCGTCGTTTGCTGTCGTGTTGGGTTGAGGGTGGCTATGCCGTTGGATGTAACGGATAGGCCCCTGCGCGTCGTTTGGAATGTGACGGCCCTCTCCTGTTGCGTCGCTTGTGAGTAACGCGCCTGGCGTCGCGCGTTACTTCGCCTTGGTTTGGGTTTGCTGCACCGTGGATGTGACGGTGGGAACCCTGTGCGTCGTTTGCTTGTAACGCCCCTGGTCCCGTGCGTTACTTGGCTTTGGTGTGGTTTTTGTAGGTTATCAGGGTGGTGTGTGACGGCCTGGTGTCCGTCCGTCGTTTGGGAAATAACGGCCCTAACCTAGACCGTCACTTGCTTGTAGCGGTCTAAGGCCCGTGCGTTACTTCCTTTGTGCCTTGGTTTTCCGCCCGATGATTCTGTGTGTCTTGGCTTGGCCTTGTAGTCTGCCTGTTGTCCCGTGGATGTCTCTTGATGTCCTATGAGGGTTAAGACTACGTTGTAAGGTTGCCAGGAGTCTTCTTACTTGTGGTAGGACTCTTGATCCTACTCTTGTATGCTGTTGTTGTTTGGTTCAGGTCAACCCGGTTTGACCCAGTGGTTGACATGTGACCTTGTTTGTGCGTGTCTTGGCGGTTCGGTCCTGTCCGAGACACTGCTTCTGGATGCTTCGAGGTGTTGTTCTACCTCGGTTTGCGTGTCCAGCTGTGCTGAGGGTTCTTGGTGTTTCCCTCAGGTCTCCGTGTGTTGTTTTCTGCGGAGCGTGGTTTCTTTGGCTTAGGATTAGACCGATTGGCGGCTTGTTCCGCTGTTTGTGACGATCTTGCCTTGAGTCGTTCGACTCAGGATCGTTACATAGGAGGTCTAGTTGCTTGTCCTGAGTTGTCGGCAGTGGCGATGCTGCCATTTGGTGCCTCGAAGTACGTGTTGAGGGGTGTGGTTGCCCGCTTGTACTTCGGCACTTGTGTTTGAGCTTCTGTGTCGTGTGAAGCCTCCACTTGTTGTTGCTCTAAGGCCTAGAGGTGCCGACCCGCTAGCGGATGGCGGAGGGGTTATTGCCGGTGAGCGGTTTTTAGTTAGTTCCGCGGGCTCCTAGTCAACGGTAGCGTCCTGCCGAGGGAGAATACTAGCTTGAGGACCTGGCTTAGACTATAGCCAGTGTGTGCACACGTGGTCAGGGACTGAGGACTTACGTCGACGGGCGTGACCCTGACTAGTTACTTGTTTGTTGTTCCTGTTTGGTTCAGCTTGTGTCTCTGTCTCTGCTGTTGTTACAGCAGTGCTGTAGGCTAGACACTTGAGGTGCGACATAAGACGTCAGTGGACGCAGCTGGCTTTTAAGGGGGTGCTTCCGTCACGTGACGCGTAGCTTTCGCGTTTTCTTGCGCGTTGTGACCTTTGCGAGTTGCCCGTTCGTGGCTGCACTCGGGGTCAGTGTTTTGTTATCCGCACGGTGTTCTGTTCGTGCGTGGGGCTTTGTGCACGACGTTCCCTGTCGTGTTTTGTCTGCTTCTCGGCGTCGGCGTTCGCCTTCGCCTTTGTTTGGGGCTGGTTGACAGACTGGTGTACCCTTCTGCGTGAGTTCAGGGTCATCCATCTGTTGCCTTCTGTTTGGAGTAGTTTGGGGTGCTGAGGTTAGTTCAGTAGCCGCTTGTTTGGTGCGGGTTCTCACCCTCTCCTGCGTGTTCCCTACTCCTGCTTCCCGTCTGTTCCTTTACAGCTTTGTAGTGTAGCTTTTCCTGCCTTGCTACACCTGCTGTTCTTGCTGCGTTTGTTGCTGCATCCGTTGCTTTTGCTTTGTGCGTTTTCCAGTGGGGATCCGCGTGACCCCTACTGAGTTTCTGTTGAGACTCACCCCTGCTGCTTTTCAGGTGGGTTTCGCCGTCTGCCTCTGCTGTTCCTGGCGGAGTGCTCGCTTGCTGTTGTAGCTGCCAACCGTACCTGCGTCGGGTTTCTCCCGACTTCTATGTACGTTTTTTTCTGTCGTACTGTACTGTGCTAGACTTGTTGTCTTTCCTTTGGGCTGGACTCTGTGTTTAATTGTTAAAAATTTATTAATGAAGCTGTAATTTTATTTCTGCTACTTTAGCAATCCAATCTAATGAAATTGCTTACTGTTATATCTCTGTGGCTTCAATGTACTCTACACATGCCTTTTATCCCTTCGGCGCTTTCCCGCGCTTGGGAGGCCTCGCGGGTCCCTCATGGTATCACGTGTATCCAGTATTTATATCGGGTGCACCGGGTATCTGGAATCCGGGTCGTTACAGGTGGTATCAGAGCAGTGTTCTGAGATGTTCGGAGTTTCTTTCTGAGCTATCAGAGCGTTGTTGTGTGAAGTACATGGGAATCCGAGATATACAATTTCCAGAGTCCTTAGGCCCAGTACAGTCTCTTGCTGGCGTAGGTGTTGCGATGTTTATCGCGGTGCTTCTCGCGTGTGGTCTTGTACGTGCCTTGTTGGCACTGTACGAGATGGTTTTTGCTCTCGTCTGGATATGACGATGTGCTTCGTTCGTTTTGAGGTTGGTCTCGATCGTGTTGCGCTTGGCAGTGTTTGTCGGTTGGCATGAACCTACAGTGCATTGTTCGAGCTGTTTTCTGTATTTTGCTCAGGTAGCTTATGACTTTTAGCGTTGGTGTGATGGCCATGCACGTTCTTACGTTGCTTTGGTTGTCCCGGCTTGAGTCTATTTAGCTTCTGATGCATGGTTGTTTCGGTTATTTCGGTTGTCGTGTTGCCTCGATTGAGAAGTTGCTCGAGCGAACCTAGGATTTTCCCTTCCTGGTGAGCTGTTGTTGTAGAGCTTGTAGCTTCTCGTCCTTCTTGGTGAAGCTTTTTCGAGGTTGGCCTTGGATTTGCTGTCTTAGTGCTGCCTTGTCCTGTGTCTGCTTAAGCGTAGACAGCTTTGTGTTGAGCCTGATCTGCTCCTTGTTGTACGGTTGCTTGGCTTTGGACTCCGTAATGGTGTTAAGAGCTGTTGTGCACCGTATTTGTCGTGCTGTGTCTAACGGCCGATGAATTATGAAGGCTCATTTATCGTTTCAGGACGTGATGGTAAACTGAGATTAGCTCTTTCCTTGTGCTTTGTGCTGAAGCTGGTGCTCTTTCTTTGTTGCACTTAGGCTCCTTGTGTTCGGTTATTCGTTGGATTGGTGCGCGTGGCGCGTGAATTGCGATCTTGTTGATTGCGATGGCGCTGGTGTGTGCTGAGATGCGATTACCGATGTTGTTCTGTTGCCTATGCACGTTGTTGAGAGTACAGCTGAAGTGTGTGGGTTGGCTACCCATTTGTCGAGAGGTTCTTTCCTTCTCGATGTGACTTTGTCTTGACTTTGTCTTGACTTTGTCGGTTGCCGTGCCTGTGTTGGTGGTTTTCCGTTGTTGGCATTGGCATGTTGCGAGTGTTGGGGAATTGGTTGGCATTCCTTGCTGATTGAGTACCTTCTACTCTGTATTTTCTTTCTTGGGTGTTGTGCTCTTGAGGCGTGTTGCTAGTCCTTGAGGTACGTTCACCGAGATTATTGTTGTTTCTCGTTGTTGTGGGTCTTCTCTTGGTGAGTAGTCTGATGCGTAACCCGTTCTTGTGTGGTTGTGTGCTCAGCTGTTCTTGTGCCTTGTTGTGACCCTGCTTGCAGATGTGTTCCTTGGCCCTGTGTGTTGTGCGGAGCCGAAATTCTGCAGGTGCTGCCGTTGTGTTGTTGTGGCGCTGTTTCTCTATGATTTTGTGTTCTTGCCTTTGGACCATTGTCTTGTCAGTTAGCTTTGCTGTACTCTTTTTCCTTGGAGTTAGCTTGCGACTCTATCAGATGTGATATCTGAGTGAGGATTGACGTGATGGTGTTTGTGGTCCAGCGTTGTTGTTGTCGTTGGCGTTCTGTGTGCTAGGTGTTCCCTGTTGCCTTTGGCACTGGAGCCGATGATGTGGTCGAGCTGTCAGCTGTGAGGACTGTGTCTCCTTGTGTGAGCTGCTGCTTGCCATGTTGTTGTCGTGTTTTTCGGTGTTGGTTCTCTGTTGTTGTGGCTGTCGTGTCTCCTGCTCTGTGAGACGTAAGCGACGTTGCCCTTGCTTCGGAGGTGTCAGGTGTGTTCACTTTGGTGCCATACTCGTGCTGTAGACTTGCTGTCTTAGAAGCTAGAGTGTGTACCTGTAATTGTGGTCTGACGGTGTTCCTCTGAGCTGTGTTTTCCGAGATTTGTGCTGTTGGGTTGTTCTTCCCTGCTTCTCCTTTGTTAGTCCTTAATTTCGAGGGCGAAATTCTTTAAAGGAGGGGAGGATGTAATGCCCTAGATCTTGTTGGATCTTTGTTGGATCTTTCGGATCTGTTTCGGATTGGTTTCGTTGAGTTTCGGTTCGCTTTTGTGGCTTCCGAGTTGAGTTTGACGAGCCGTGTGGGTTTTTCTCACGTACTAGTTACGGAACCCTACGGTGAGTTTATTTGTCGATTCTCGAGCTCGTGGATGCTACAGCGACGATGTACTGGTCGAGCCGATCGTTTCACCTATTTTTGCGTATTTTTCTGAATTTGTGCATTTTCGGCGCATTTTCGGAATTTTCAGAAATTAGGAAAATTTCCTAATTTCTTTTCTTTTTTTTTCCTTTTCTCTTCCTCTCTCCTCATTCGTGCGATCGCCTCTCTCTCTCCCGTTCTCTCTCGTTCTTCCCCCTCTTTGGCCCCGGCTGCAGACGGAGCGATCGTGGGCGGGTTGGCGAGGCCGTGGAGCTGGTCAGATGCGCGATGGAGCAAGGATCGGAACGATTCTGGCGCGATCCCGAACGGTGGATTCAAAGCCGGTGAAATCGGTTCGCGAGTGGTTTTCGGCGTGGTTTAGTCCCTTCGGGGCACGGTTTCTTCGGTGGAGGTAGGGTGACGGATCCTTGCTTCCTTATCTTCGTTTTCCCTGCCATTGCATGGCGTTCGGCTAGGAAACGAGTGTGTTTGGGCTTGTTTTGCCTAAACCGTGATTTTCGTGGTTTTTAGGGTCGGCCGGTAAACGGTGACCGTTTGCGGTTCAGTTAGTTTCTAAATGACCGCAGGGATGTTAGAATCCCATCCACGTAGTTTACGTGCGATTTGGTGTTCATTCGAGGCCGGTAGAAGCCCGGGAACCTCGGTGACCCATTTAGGGTTGATTTGATAAAATCGCCGGAATCTTGCGTTTTTGATGTTGCATGTGGGGTTTGAAGTTCCCTGATGTTGTGTTTTGTCGTTGCGGTGTGTTTCCCCTGCGTTTCGGCGTGAATGGGGCGTGGAACGGGCCGATCCGGCCATTCCTATGTTTTCCCGCCGTAACCGAAGTGGCGGTCATGCCAGCGACCGTTACTTGATTTAGCGGCCCTACGACCGACCGTCGTTTGGTCTGTGTTGTTTTGAGCTTTTCGCTTCTGGGTGAGTGACGGCCCAAGGGTGGTGCGTCATTCCCGTGTAACACGCCGGTGCCTGGCCGTTACTTCCGTTTTGTCGTTTTCCTTTGGGGTTAAGTCAGCTGATCTAACGCGCTTGACCCAGCGCGTTAGATGGAAATAACGCGCCTTGCCCAGGCCGTTACTTTCCGTTGACTGACGTCTGACTCGTTGAGGTGGTGCCTCTAACGGTCGAGCCCTTGTGCGTTGTTTGAGTGTAACGGTAGAGCCCCTGACCGTTACATTCTGCGTGGACGAGGTTGGGTGGCTGTCCCGTTGGAAGTGACGGTGGAGTCCCCGTGCGTCGTTTGTGAGTAACGCGCATGCCTCCGTCCGTCGTTTGCTGTCGTGTTGGGTTGAGGGTGGCTATGCCGTTGGATGTAACGGATAGGCCCCTGCGCGTCGTTTGGAATGTGACGGCCCTCTCCTGCCGCGTCGCTTGTGAGTAACGCGCCTGGCGTCGCGCGTTACTTCGCCTTGGTTTGGGTTTGCTGCACCGTGGATGTGACGGTGGGAACCCTGTGCGTCGTTTGATTGTAACGCCCCTGGTCCCGTGCGTTACTTGGCTTTGGTGTGGTTTTTGTAGGTTATCAGGGTGGTGTGTGATGGCCTGGTGTCCGTCCGTCGTTTGGGAAATAACGGCCCTGACCTAGACCGTCACTTGCTTGTAGCGGTCTAAGGCCCGTGCGTTACTTCCTTTGTGCCTTGGTTTTCCGCCCGATGATTCTGTGTGTCTTGGCTTGGCCTTGTAGTCTGCCTGTTGTCCCGTGGATGTCTCTTGATGTCCTATGAGGGTTAAGACTACGTTGTAAGGTTGCCAGGAGTCTTCTTACTTGTGGTAGGACTCTTGATCCGACTCTTGTATGCTGTTGTTGTTTGGTTCAGGTCAACCCGGTTTGACCCAGTGGTTGACATGTGACCTTGTTTATGCGTGTCTTGGCGGTTCGGTCCTGTCCGAGACACTACTTCTGGATGCTTCGAGGTGTTGTTCTACCTCAGTTTGCGTGTCCAACTGTGCTGAGGGTTCTTGGTGTTTCCCTCAGGTCTCCGTGTGTTGTTTTCTGCGGAGCGTGGTTTCTTTGGCTTAGGATTAGACCGATTGGCGGCTTGTTCCGCTGTTTGTGACGATCTTGCCTTGAGTCGTTCGACTCAGGATCGTTACATAGGAGGTCTAGTTGCTTGTCCTGAGTTGTCGGCAGTGGCGATGCTGCCATTTGGTGCCTCGAAGTACGTGTTGAGGGGTGTGGTTGCCCGCTTGTACTTCGGCACTTGTGTTTGAGCTTCTGTGTCGTGTGAAGCCTCCACTTGTTGTTGCTCTAAGGCCTAGAGGTGCCGACCCGCTAGCGGATGGCGGAGGGGTTATTGCCGGTGAGCGGTTTTTAGTTAGTTCCGCGGGCTCCTAGTCAACGGTAGCGTCCTGCCGAGGGAGAATACTAGCTTGAGGACCTGGCTTAGACTATAGCCAGTGTGTGCACACGTGGTCAGGGACTGAGGACTTACGTCGACGGGCGTGACCCTGACTAGTTACTTGTTTGTTGTTCCTGTTTGGTTCAGCTTGTGTCTCTGTCTCTGCTGTTGTTACAGCAGTGCTGTAGGCTAGACACTTGAGGTGCGGCATAAGACATCAGTGGACGCAGCTGGCTTTTAAGGGGGTGCTTCCGTCACGTGACGCGTAGCTTTCGCGTTTTCTTACGCGTTGTGACCTTTGCGAGTTGCCCGTTCGTGGCTGCACTCGGGGTCAGTGTTTTGTTGTCCGCATGGTGTTCTGTTCATGCGTGGGGCTTTGTGCACGACGTTCCCTGTCGTGTTTTGTCTGCTTCTCGGCGTCGGCGTTCGCCTTCGCCTTTGTTTGGGGCTGGTTGACAGACTGGTGTACCCTTCTGCGTGAGTTCAGGGTCATCCATCTGTTGCCTTCTGTTTGGAGTAGTTTGGGGTGCTGAGGTTAGTTCAGTAGCCGCTTGTTTGGTGCGGGTTCTCACCCTCTCCTGCGTGTTCCCTACTCCTGCTTCCCATCTGTTCCTTTACAGCTTTGTAGTGTAGCTTTTCCTGCCTTGCTACACCTGCTGTTCTTGCTGCGTTTGTTGCTGCTTCCGTTGCTTTTGCTTTGTGCGTTTTCCAGTGGGGATCCGCGTGACCCCTACTGAGTTTCTGTTGAGACTCACCCCTGCTGCTTTTCAGGTGGGTTTCGCCGTCTGCCTCTGCTGTTCCTGGCGGAGTGCTCGCTTGCTGTTGTAGCTGCCAGCCGTACCTGCGTCGGGTTTCTCCCGACTTCTGTGTACGTTTCTTTCTGTCGTACTGTAGTGTGCTAGACTTGTTGTCTTTCCTTTGGGCTGGACTCTGTGTTTAATTGTTAAAAATTTATTAATGAAGCCGTAATTTTATTTCTGCTACTTTAGCAATCCAATCTAATGAAATTGCTTACTGTTATATCTCTGTGGCTTCAATGTACTCTACACATGCCTTTTATCCCTTCTGCGCTTTCCCGCGCTTGGGAGGCCTCGCGGGTCCCTCATGGTATCACGTGTATCCGGTATTTATATCGGGTGCACCGGGTATCTGGAATCCGGGTCGTTACACTAAAATACCTCCGGGATATAAAAACTTCCTGAAAACATGCCTAAACACTTGTTAAATCAAATTGAACACAAGAGTAAATTATGGAATTAAAATAATTCTATTAGTTCTATTTACTTAAATTTTCTTCTTAGTTACCGTTCGTTCTTGAATTCCACGACTTAATGTCGTTAACCATGATGCCTTAAAATTATTATTCACTTCTCTTGCAACTTCTGAGATTTTTTTCCAGATCTATACTTTTTACAAATGAGCTTATTCTTGAAATTCATTGGCCATAGTGTTAAGTGGATGTCTAAACGTACTTGGGATCTTATGATCCACCGACCCAATGCCTCGCATTAATGGGGCCCGGTCTGGTCCTGGGAGGAGCACCCGAAAGTACTTGTGCCCATGGGATTTGATTGACCACGATGTGACATTGCACCAAAGTGTATGACTTGCTAGATTTTTACGGCATTCCACTATTCGTACTTGTTATTTGTTTACATGATTACTTGAAAATTACATGAATTACTTGACTTGCGTGAAATGGCCAATTACATGAAATTCTCTACTTATTCAAAGTTATTACTTGAAAATTTCTCTTGATATCTTGTTATCTCGAACTTGGGAATTCCACACATGTTATACACTTTTCGATGCAACTTGGAAAGATTACTTAAATTGTTAAACATTTAAAGATTGCCTGATTTTTAGAGATATAAAATCCTACTGAGCTTTTTGCTCTCCCTACGTTTTGGTTAAATTGTTGCAGGAAATGACATTGAACAAGGGAATGGACAAGAGTGAAAGAGTGATTTTCTTTTCTCTAGGATTTATGTAGATCATTAGTGTTTTACAAGGATCATGTACTTTGGGTTTGGAAGTTTGTAATTTACCTTTATGGCTTATGAATTAGCAATGTAAACCTCTATTTTGATGGAATAAAAGTATCATTTTCTCATCAATCTTTGTCTTAGAATTAAATTTGTACATGCTCTGATCGACACGATTGATTACGACTCGCTCACGCCCTCGATATTCCGCGTCGGGGCGTGACATTTAGGCCCTGGAACCCAACTCACAAACTATTACCCCGATTGTGAAGTAAGGGTGGAAGGTTAAAATCTACCTACAAACCTCGTATGCCTTGACATGGAAGGCTATGATGCCATTCTAGGGGTAGATTGGCTTGTGGATCATGATGCCGATATTAATTATCGGAATAGGATAATATCCTTTCGCAAACCAGGCCTTCCAAGATTTTTCTTTCTTGGTATCAAGTATAGGAAACATCCTACCATCATTTCTTCCCTTCACGCTTGCAAACTTATTTCGCAAGGATGTGAAGCTTTTCTCGCTTCTGTGATCGTTATCAAGTCTGACGAGATCATCTTAGCAGACATCCCCATCGTAAATGAGTTTCCTGATATATTCCCATCAGATTTACCCAGTTTACTACCCGAAAGAGAAGTAAACTTCTCCATTGAACTCATTCCCGGAGCAGCACCTGTTTCTATAGCTCCCTACAGGATGTCCCCCACAGAACTTAAGGAACTGAAGATGCAGCTTCATGAATTATTGGACAAGGGATTCATACAACCTAGCACATCCCCTTGGGGTGCGCTAGTCCTTTTTGTCAAGAAGAAGGATGGATCACTCATGCTCTGTATCGATTATCGGCGACTAAATCAACTTACAATTAAGAACAAGTATCCGTTGCCGCGTATCGATGAACTCTTTAATCAGCTTTCGAGAGCAGAGTATTTTTCCAAGATAGACCTCAGGTCTGGTTATCACCAGCTCAAATTTAAAGATGAAGACATATACAAAACTACTTTTCGAAGCCGTTATGGTCATTATGAGTTTGTTGTAATGCCGTTCGGGTTAACCAATGCCCCGGCAGCATTTATGCAACTCATGAATAAAGTTTTCCAGCCTTATCTGGACAAGTTTGTAGTCGTCTTTATTGATGACATTCTTATTTACTCTAAGACAAAGGAAGAATATGAAGAACATTTGAAAATAGCCTTGCAGACTCTAAGAGAACACAAACTCTATGCCAAACTTAGTAAATGTGAGTTCTGGCTTAAGGAAGTCTCATTTCTTGGCCATATCATTTCAAAGGAGGGTATCGCTGTGGATCCTTCTAAAGTGGAAGCTGTCAAGAACTGGAGCCGGCCAACGACTGTGTCAGAAATAAGAAGTTTCCTAGGGCTAGCTGGCTATTACAGGAGATTTATTAAGGATTTCTCTAAAATTGTTGTTCCTTTGACAAGACTTACAAGAAAATAAAATCCTTTTGTATGGTCAAAGGATTGTGAAAAGAGTTTCCTAACTCTTAAGGAACATCTCACGACAGCCCCTATATTATCATTGCCCGTTGAGGGTGGTGGATTTGAAGTCTATACGGATGCATCTGGCATTGGCCTAGGGTGCGTTCTGATGCAAAATGGGAAGGTAATTTGCTATTCTTCAAGACAATTGAAGCGTCACAAGGAAAATTACCCTGTGCACGATTTAGAATTGGTGGCTGTTATATTTGTCTTAAAAATTTGGCGTCACTACCTTTATGGAGAGAAATTTATGATTTATTCAGACCACAAAAGTTTAAAATATTTGTTCTCCCAAAAGGAGTTGAATATGAGGCAAAGAAGATGGTTGGAATACCTAAAGGACTTTGATTTTGCTATTCAATATCATCCTGACAAAGCTAATGCTGTAGCGGATGCACTCAGCAGAAAACCAATGGGAAAGCTATCAAGTCTTATGATTAGTATGACTAATATCATTCCTCAATTTGCTCAGTTGAACTTAGATATTGACATGAAGGAGGAAGATTATTTTATGGCCAGTATTTGAACTCAACCTACATTAATAGAAGATTTGGTCAAGCTACAAGACGATGACCCAGTATTACTGGAGATTAAAATCAATATTGAGCAAAGGCCGAATTTCTCTATTGCCAATGATGGAAGATTGCCATTGAAGGGCCAAATTTGTATACCAGATCATGTGGATACTAAGAAACTAATCCTGGAAGAAGCTCACAATTCCAAGTACACCATTCATCCTGGTGGTTCTAAAATGTATCAAGATCTTAAAAGAAACTTTTGGTGGCCCAATATGAAAAGAGAAATAGCAGATTTCGTGTCTCGCTGTCTCACTTGTCAACATGTAAAGGTAGAGAGAGTATTTAAGACCCGCAGGTAAATTACACCCCTTGAATATTCCCGAATGGAAATGGGAAAGTGTAGGGATGGATTTCATCATGGGTTTACCTAAGACAAGAGGAGGACACGATGGAATATTGGTAATCATAGACCGATTGACGAAATCTGCACATTTTCTGCCAATTAAAAGTCGATGGTCTGTAGATATTCTAGCAGCATTGTACATAAGGGAAATCGTCAAATTACATGGTGTCCCTGTTACTATCATATCGGATCGAGATCCTCGATTCACATCACAATTTTGGAAGGGTCTTCAACATTCTTTAGGGACCCGACTAAACTTTAGCACAACATTCCATCCACAAACAGATGGTCAAACGGAAAGGACGAATCAAGTGGTGGAAGATATGCTAAGCGCTTGTGCTATTAATTTTGGAGATAGTTGGCATGATCACTTACCATTAGTGAAATTTGCATACAATAATTGCTACCAGTCTAGTATACAAATGGCACCATTTGAAGCTCTATATGGAAGAAGCTGCCGATCACCGATATGCTGGAATGAAGTAGAAGAAAGGCAATTTCTAGGCCCCGACATGGTCAGGGATACTATAGAAAAGATAAAGCTTATTCAGGAGAGTCTTCAGATGGAACAAGACCGATAAAAATCTTATGCTGATAATCGAAGGCGTGACTTGGAGTTCCAAGTGGGAGACCATGTGTACCTTAAGGTTTCTCCGGGTCGTGGTATTCAAAGATTTGGCATTAAAGGCAAGCTTATTCCAAGATTTATTGGCCCATTTGAAATTCTGGAAAGGGTCGGTGAAGTGGCTTATTGACTGGCTTTGCCTTCACAACTAGCAGGAGTTCATGACGTATTCCATGTTTCTATGTTGAAGAAATATGTGTATGATCCTTACCATGTTATCACTTATGATGATTTGGAGATACAGAATGATATGACGTACGAGTAAGCACCAATTAAGATTTATGAACGAGAAGTGCATCAACTAAGGAATAAGGCCATTCCTATGGTCAAGATTCAATGGAAGAAGTCATGGCCCTTTGAAGCAACATGGGAGACGGAGGAAGCTATGCGCAAGAAATATCGAGAGTTATTTAATTGTAAGTACACTCTCCCTAAAATCCATATATATTGAATTTGGGAACCAAATTCTCTTAAGTGGGGGAGGGTGTAATGCCCCAAAATTTTTATAAATTATTTTTGATGAATTTAGGAATTTTTTAGAATTATTAAAGGCCCAAATGAATTTATAAATAAATATTAGGTTAAATAAATCATTATTTAGGCCCAATTATGATAAACAATTAACCCAGCCTAATTAATTGAAGCCCAAAGGGTTTAAGGACCAAGCCCATGAAGTTTGGCCCATGTTCTAGAAGGTTAATTAGCCTATTCACGGAATTTAGGGATAAATACACCTTGAATAGATAATTAAATGGATAAACCAAAATTAGAGTTTGAACTCATTTCAAATTCGACGCCCAGGATCTGTAGCGGTCTATCGTGCAACCGCTAAATGCCATCAAGCGGCCCATTAAGCAACCGCTACAATCTGTCATGTTGGGTCCCGTAGTGCAGGAACACGGATCTAGAGGGGGGGTGAATAGATCCGTCTACTAAAAACTATGTCTAATTAAAAACACAAACTAGCACACATCAGAATTAACAAGATTGATAAGATTGAGGAATTTAATATAAACAGATTTAAACTTAATTCACTCAATCTCACCGAGCTCACATGATTACAAAAACAGATAAGATAGTGAAGCACACTATCACAAAGATCAAACCACAAGACACGGAGATTTTTAAGGTGGTTCGGGACCACGACGGGCTCCCTACGTCCACCCCTCACCAAACCGATACGGCTTCACTACTGTAAAAATAGCTCGAGGATAAATCCCCACACACACACGGAGCCAAGCTGCACCACACACACGTAGGGCAATGCCTACACAACCACACGGGAGTAAACTCCCAACCACACACGGGGAACACACCCCAAAATACGTCCAAGCACACACGTGGATATACTCCGCACAAATCGACGCACACACATCAACACGAATACTCGGAGAACCCTTTCTCCGAACACCCACACAAAGTATTCTTTCAGATGTATATGAAACAAAGACAAATATATGCTATGACCCCCCAAACAAATTCTATAGATGGAAACTAGAAAGATGCATCAAGAATAAAGGTCCCCCTTCTTCAACAAAATCTGGTTCTTCTTGGCTCGTTGATGGATGTTCACGATTTTGACATCATCTTCTTCCTCTTCTCAAGCCACTTCTCTTTTCGTTCTTCCACGAGCTCCGGATCTTCACGGATGTAGATGATATCCTCCTTGCAAGAGCTCCACCACATTTTCCCTCTTTTCTTCACCTATACAAAAGAACAAATGAGCATTAGGGTTCTTGTCTCACAAAAATTGCAACTCATATATATATGCAAGAGAGAGTGGACAAAAGACACATAAAACCTTCCTAAAACATGTTAGAGACACCGGAATATGTTTAGGAACCTTTGGGGGGTAGTTTGGTAAAGTTTCATAGGGTTTTCATTGGGTTTTGAAGACTTTCGCAAACTCCCGTTGTGGACCTGCCGGAAGGTGTCGACACCTAGTGTCGACACCAACACCCTGCACACACAAAAACATGAAAAACAGAACTCTGGCAGATAGGTGTCGACACCTTCTGGGCAGCTTCACTAGTTAGAGCCAGTGAGCACTAGGTGTCGACACCTTCTGCCCAGCAAGCACTAGGTGTTGACACCAGGTGTCGACACCTTCTGCCCAGCACAAGGACTGCTTAATGCAGTCTAATGTAGTCTGAAAAACCTTCAACCCCAATTGAAAACTTGATTTTTCCAAGTGAAAAACATGCATTAGAAGGTCTTAAAAATATCTTTCAACCTTGGATTCAATAAGGAATATGGAAGGTTAAATGAGCAAGATGCTACCACAAGACTATCATGAGAAACATGCATGAAGGGCACTTGAGAACCCATTTAATCATGTATTTGTCTTCTCATATCAAACAACAAAAACACATTTCACCATATGACAAGTTTGTTGTGATGAAATTGAATCTCTCAATTGTTGAAATACAAAGGCATGAAAGCTCAACCTCAACCTCCTCTAATTCAAGCACACAAGGTGGGTAATAGATATTACCATATCCACTTGATATGGGAGGGTATAAAAATCATCCTTGGACCTACAAAATCACAAGAGTATCAAGTTACCATATGTATGAAAGTTAAGAGTTTATAAATTTGATTCTTCCAAAAGAACCTCCATAACTTGTCAACCATCCAAATGCTTATTGCATAAATAAATGTTTCCATAAAGAAGTAAGTCACAAGCTTTGGCATTTGAAGCACTTTGAATCTTCCATCGCATCTAAGGCATATACAATGATATGGGGGCTCAATCATTCAAATATAAAGACATGGGAGCTCAACCATTCAATAGCATTCTTGTATCTTTATAGCCTTCAACATCAAGATGCTTCGACACACACATGTAGACAATCATGTCAAATGCAAAGGTATGTACAATAGCATTAGAACTCATTCATTCAAATGACATTCTTGTTGATAAAAATCACATTCATCGATCATTGAACACATGAGGGGCATTGTTATAAACAAGGGATCTTCTTGAGTCTTCCAAGCAACCAATTAAGGCAAATGCAATGGTATTGCATCTCAATCATTCATTTAGCATTAGCCGAAGTACACATGCATAACATGAGGCTCAATATGACATTTATCCAGACATGCTTTTCACAAAATCTTTCTCATTGAATACAAAGTAATCTCACCAAGTGTATATGCAATGTATATGCAATGTGCTAACATCAAAGCACATATGAGCCTTATAGAGTCACAAATGCATCCACATGATGATATCCCAATAACAACATTTTGTAATCATCTCCACAACCATTTCAAACTTCATAGCTAGAGGATAAGGAGTTCAAGCACATGAAGACATGAATAACCATTCATGCACAAGGCCAAGCAACAAGGTCATTTTGTAATCATCAAAATCACATACACAACATGTCAGTTCTGTGAAGTGAAGAAAGAGTAAAAAAGATTAGATTTTGATGAATTATCTCCTAGAGATCGAGATGGGTGGACTAGTAAACATCTTAAGGACTCTCAGGAATCGATCTAAGGTTTAATAAGGACTCTAGGATCGATATAATCCTCAAACCCTAGCAAAACCCTATAAATAGAACCTAGTTTTGACCTGCGCGACCCTTACATTGGCTCGCATGAAACCAAGGTAAGACGATGTTATTTCAGGTAGATTCTTTAGAAGCTTTTATTGTTAATATATAGGACTAACATCTTCCAAAATTTCATGCTAGGAGATCAAGCACACAAGGAGATAGAAGCCTACAAAGTTGTTGGTTCCATATTAGCGACCCAGGAAACATGTGCAAAAGTCCGGTGAAGATCAAGGAGTTAGGATACCAAAACGAGGTAATTAGCATTAGTGCCTTTTGAACTTTTTGTTCCCTTTAATATCTACTTCTTACCCTCCAAATTTCATGTCGTTAGGTCAAGAGAATAAGAAGTTAGAGTAGCGTGAAATTGCTGATTTACCACAGGAAGTTCAGGATTAGGGTTAACTTCCAGTCTGAAATTCCAAGACTAGAAGCCTTAGCAGAGGTAGGTCATCTCATGAACGGCTGAAATATCATTTTAGGGATAAAAGCCCTCTGGTTTTACTCGATTTCATGCTTTATGTGTGGAGAATTTCATGTTTCAATAGGACCTATGCACTTAGTATGTCATACATGCATATCTCTTAGCCCTAATGAACTAAAGTATTTCCTTTGTCATGATACATGATTCCCATGCATATTGTAGCATATTTCTCGTTCTATCATGTATAAGTTTTGTAAATATGTTGATTTCCAGACATGATGTGTTTAGACATAGTTTCTTCTTATTTAAGTTTACTGTCAGTCGTGCTCTAACGGCCTAAGGTTCGACCGCCGACCTCGTGCAGCGGCCCTACGATAAACTGCTAGACACTCTGTAAACTTGGTTTTTATGAAATCTCTGGCGGATCAGAAATATACCATTTTTATCTCTCTAGCGGCCTTACGATAAACTGCCAAATCGCTGTAACGGATCTATGATTGTAACGACCCAGAGTTCAGGATACCGATATACCGATAACATCGATACACCGATACCAAGAACTGGGGAAGCCACCCAAGAGGCTAATGAGGCCCCTGAAGGGTTAGTAAGGATATGTCGAGGGAATGTATAATGAACTGCAATTTGGAATGCGTAGATTACAATTAAGTAATAAAATTAACACAAGTGCGGAAGCAATTCAAAATAACCAGAGTGATATATATATATATATACTAGTCCAGATAAACAAAAGTACTAGTCCACAAGGGTACAACTACCCGGGGCATACCCCGGCAAAGGTACCACGAAAGCATCAAAAAGGCGGCTCAACTAGAGCTGGCAGCTAGACGCGGTCTCCGAAACAGCTCACGAAGCTCCGGGAGACGACGGGCGTGGCTCACCTGAAAGGAGAAGGGTGAGTCACAGCCAGACTCAGTAGGGGTCACGCGGATCCATACCTCGCACTAACAAGCATTCATGCATAAATAAAAGCAATTAGAGCATGCATCAATTAAAATAACAGGCAATGGCATAAATAAACTACTCAAGTAAAGCTGTAAACTCTAACTAAGCAAGTAGAACAGCTAACACATGCCACAGCTAAATAAATGGAAGCGACTAAAACTAAATCTACCAAAATAGAATAAGCCTTAACTAATCCAAACAATAAGGAAGGACAACCACTGGAGCAGAAACCAGAAGCATCCACTGACGACTTACACTGCATCTCAAGCACTCGCAGTCGACAAAGCGACAAGCTGGGCGCGTGAACAGTACCAAACCAAGTGACCAGTCGGAGTGGCACCCGTCAGTGTCAGTCCACAGTCTCCGACCACGTGTGCACACACTGACTCTAGCCTGAGCCAGGCCCTCTAGCTAGTTTTCTCCCTTGGTAGGACGCTACCATTGGCCGGGAGCCCACGGAACTAGCTTACAAACCGTGTATGGGAAACACCCCTCCGCTATCCCCAAGCGGGTCGGCACTCAACAGACCTTAGGGCAACAACAGTGGTTCCATTGCATGGAAAGAAATGCCATCGAACAATGAAACAACATAAACATGGCACATTTACGTAAAGGAACGCATAACAAATGGCTGGCAACTTATTAAACCCAATAGGCAAGCGGCGGTCAGATGCCCACGCGCTACATGAAAGCAACGGTCGGAGGCTGGCGCGTTACACCAAGAACGACGCGTCTGTCTCTGTCCGTCACTTCCGCCTGAGTTCCAGCTCAAAAAGCCCAAAAGGGAATGTGACGGTAGGGGCCCTGTGCGTTACATCGATGCAACGCATTGGGTCACCGCCGTTACATCCACCCGAGGCCAAAAACCAACGTAAAGCGTTCGAAATCAGACGCAGTCGAAGCGACGCGCTCGCCCAGGTGCGTCGGACGGAAGCGACGGCCGGCCGACTGGCCGTCGGGCTAACCGCCTCACCCGGTCAACGTAAAACGACGGACGAGTAACGGATGGGGGTCCCACCGTTACTCTCCAAGTAACGCACCCTCATCGGGCTGTTGTTTGGAAATGACGCGTCCACTAAGGACCGTCAGGCGTGTGACGGTTCCTGGCAGGACCGTCACACCACCTGGAGCACGGGCGGGTACGGTTTGAAAATCGGAGCCCTCCCGGATGATAAAAATCGACGGGTAATGTCGTAGAACCTGTAACCTGTCAAACCATACAGCCCAAACAACAAAATAACACCCAAATACCACACATGCAAAGCCCACAATGCATCAAATTCAAGAATTAAGCTAAAACCCCAAAATTATGAAATATGAACATTAAGCATGCTACGGGGTTCTAATCAAGCGAACGAGCTATAGGAAATGATCCTAGCGAGATCAGGATTCCATCCCCCTACCTTCTGCGAGCCGAAACCGGCGAAAGGGCCGCATGCAAGGAGGAAGAGCCACGAGGCCTTCACGCTCCGCCTCGCTCCCACGAGCCACGAAACACGTCGAGGTGGGCGTCCACGCGATCCACGCGACGCGAGGAATCCACCGGTACCCCCCACACCTCAATCCGGCGCCAAAAAGCCTGCTTCCCAAGGGGAGGGGAGAGAGGCAATCGGCGAGAGGAGAGAGAGAGAGAGATGAGATCGACGAGGGAGAGAGAGAGAGAGAGTGAGGGTGAGGGATTAAAAGAGAAGAAATATAAAATTAATATATATATAATATAATTATTATATATATTAAAATCTTATTAATCTCTAATAACCCTCAAAGCTCAAAATAAATCCGGAAAAATACCAGAAAAATTCCTAAAAATCCAGGAAAATAGCCAAAAATTCCAGAACAAATACTACTAAGGATCCATTAAGGCACGGGCCATACAGTCCCTCCCTCCTAATAAAAATTTTGCCCTCGAAATTTACAACAACAGAAAAAGGAGGAAACTGAGAAAGGACAAATACCTCACTGGAATAAGAAAGGAAAAAGCTGACGCATCTCATCTTCGCGTTCCCAAGTGGACTCATTACCAGAGTGACGCTGCCAAGCTACTCTTACAAGAGGGATAACCTTATTTCTCAACCGCTGCTCACGACGGTCTTCAATTCTAATAGGGAACTCTGGCGCAGACAAATCAGCAGTCACCTCAGGCCAAACTGAATCATCGAGAACATGAGAAGCATCCGGCACATATTTCCTCAACTGAGATACGTGGAACACATCATGAACAGCTTGCATGGCCGCAGGTAGTTGTAGACGATAAGCCACCTGACTAATAGCTTCGATGATCGGAAAAGGGCCAACATACCGCGGACTAAGCTTTCCACGCTTCCCAAACCTGGAAACACCTTTCATCGGAGATATTTTAACAAACACCATATCTCCTTGCTCAAATTGTAGTGGACGTCTGCGCTGATCTGCATAACTTTTCTGTCGACTCTGAGCCGTCAACAATCTCTGCCTGATCAGACGAACCACATCAGAACACTACTGCACCATATCAGGTCCGGTCAACAATCTGTCCCCAACATCAAACCAATTCAGAGGAGTACGACAAGGACGACCATACAGTGCTTCATAAGGAGCCATTCCAATACTGGAGTGAAAACTATTATTATAGGCAAATTCAACAAGTGGCAAATGCTGACTCCACGAACCTTGCCAGTCAAGGCAACACAATCTCAGCATATCCTCTAAAGTCTGAATAGTCCTCTCTGACTGTCCATCTGACTGAGGGTGATACGCTGAACTGAAAGCTAACTCAGTGCCCAAAGCTTTCTGGAAACTGCGCCAGAAGCCGGAGGTAAAACGTGGGTCACGATCTGACACAAGTGAAACAGGAACTCCATGCAGTGGCACGATCTTCTGCACATATAGCTCGGCCAACCTCTGCACATTCCAGGCAACCTTAATTGGCAATAATCTGGCAGTTTTAGTCAATCTGTCGACAAGCAACCAGATACCATCAAAACCTTGAGAAGTCCGAGGTAAACCCACCATAAAATCTGTAGTAACATGATCCCATTTCCACATCGGAATCTCTAATGGCTGAAGCAAACCACCTGGCTTTTGATGTTCGGCTTTAACCTGCTGACAAGTCAAGCACTTAGAAACAAATATAGCCACGTCTTTCTTCAAACCCGGCCACCAGAACTGCTTCTTCAAATTCTGATACATCTTGGTGACACCTGGGTGAATAGCAAAACGGGAATCATGGGCTTCACTCAGAATCTCATGCCTCAAATCATCATCGGCGGGAACATACCGTCTGCCCTGAAAACTGACAACTAGCTCGTCATCAAATTCCACATCATATCTTGATATAACGCGGGCTAAAACAGAATCCGCTTGCTGAGCTTCTTTAATCTGCTGATAAAGAGCTGAACCCAAAATCAAACTAGCACAAACCGCCATCTTCGGATCAGGAGGAAACTCTACACTGAATGCCTCGCTCGGAAGCCATTTCCACAATTTCCATTCATGAAGCATCAAATGACTGACCTGCACTTTCCTGCTCAGAGCATCAGCCACAACATTCATTTTACCCGGCTGATAGGAGAGTGTAAAGTCGAAATCTTTCATGAATTCCATCCATCGGCGCTGCCTGAGATTCAAATCTTTCTGGGAGAATATATACTGTAAACTCTGGTGATCAGTAAAAATCTGAAATTTCTCACCATACAGATAATGTCTCCAAATCTTTAAGGCAAAAATAACTGCAGCTAGCTCCAGATCATGAGTGGGATAATTCTCTTCATGTCGTTTCAATTGCCGAGATGCATATGCGATAACTTTACCATGTTGCATCAGCACTGCACCCAAACCTACTCGAGAAGCATCAGTACAAACCAGAAAACCACCCGAGTCGGAAGGCAAAGTCAACACAGGAGAAGAAGTTAATAGCCTTTTCAATTCAACAAAGCTAGTCTCACACTGATCCGACCAGATAAAAGGTACATCTTTACGAGTCAGTCTAGTCATCGGGGCTGCAATCTTCGCAAAATCTTGGATGAATTTGCGGTAGTACCCAGCCAAACCTAGGAAGCTTCGTATTTCTGTCACAGTTCTAGGCCTCTGCCAACTCAACACGGCATCAATCTTTGCAGGGTCTACTGCCACTCCGTCACCAGAAATCACGTGACCAAGAAAATGAATCTCCCGAAGCCAGAATTCACATTTACTGAACTTCGCATACAGCTCGTGATCTCTTAGAGTCTGCAGAACGATCCTCAAATGCTGCACATGATCTTCATCAGAGGCAGAATAGATCAAAATATCATCAACAAAGATCACCACAAACTGATCAAGAAATGGACGAAAGATACGCTGCATCAGGTCCATAAAAGCTGCTGGGGCATTAGTTAGACCAAACGGCATGACCACAAATTCAAAGTGACCATAACGAGTGCTGAAAGCCGTCTTCTCCACATCAGATTCCCAGATTCGCAATTGGAAGTAGCCAGACCAGAGATCAATTTGTGAAAAGACAGTAGCAGACTGTAACTGGTCAAACAAATCATCAATACTGGGAGGCGGATATTTATTCTTGATAGTCACCTGATTCAATTGCCTGTAATCAATACAAAGTCTCAGGCTTCCATCTTTCTTCTTCACAAACAACACTGGAGCACTCCACGGAGAAAAGCTGGGGCGAATATAACCCTTTTCCAGTAACTAAAGTAGCTGTGCTCACAGTACTTTCAATTCAGCTGGAGCCATTCGGTACGGTGCCTTTGCTAAGGGAGTTGTACCTGGAATCAGTTCAATCACCATATCTATTTCTCGCTCTGGGGGCAAGCCTGGCAACTCGTCAGGAAACACATCAGGGAACTCACAAACAACAGGAATATCACTGACTTCCTGTCGTGGTTTCTCAACAGCAACCACCGAAGCAAGAAATCCCTGACAACCTGCACTAAGCAACCTGCAGGCTCGAATAGCAGAAATAATCATACGAGAAGATCGGGATCGAATACCTTGGAAATAAAAAGTTGATTTCCCCTGTGGCTGAAAGTAGACTTTCTTTGATCTACAGTCAACCACAGCTCTATAATGCTCCAACCAATCCATTCCCAGAATAACATCATACTCTGCCAACTGCAATGCATACAATCTCGCCGGCAACTAGTGATTATCGATCATAACAGGAGACTCTTCCAAACACAGAGGTGTAATCATGAAATCTCCCGAAGGCATCTCAACATACATCTCACAAGTTATCTTTGAAGTCGGTTCCTCAATACATGCCATGAAATCCTCAGAAATAAAAGAGTGAGAAACACCAGAATCAAATAAGACACGAGCTGAATGACCATAAAGCATAATCGTACCTTCCACAAGATGGGCTGCAACAGCATCAGCTCTAGTCATATGTGAAACCTTGCCTTTCTGCTTCTTTGATCCGGCCGAAGATTGCTGAGAAGACGCCGACGCTTGAGAGAAGAACTGTTGAGCTTGCGGTGCAGGAGGAGGTCTGAATTGCGGCTGCTGAGGTTGAGAAAACTGAGGAGCTTGCAATTGTTTCGGCCTCAGCGGGCAATCCCGAACCACATGACCTGGCTGGTCACACCGAAAGCAAACAACAGGAAGAGAACACGGCTGGCCCTTGTGATGACCACCGCATCTCCGACACGTCCATGGCTGACTGACAGCTGAACTCTGACGAGTCTGAGTAGAAGGTGCTGTCGGCTGCTGAACTATATCTGTACCGGACGGCTGCTGGTAAAACTTCTTCTTCTTCTTGAACCTCTTAAACTTGGTCTTGGAAGGAGAGGAAGCACTGCTAACCTCTGACTGGACTGAGGGAACACCTGGCGCTGGCGGTCGGTACACCTGCTGAGACTGTACTGCGGGCTGAACTGACCCTGCCTGAGGATATCCACCCGATCTCGTCATCTCCAGCTCAAGTGCCACGGCTGTCTGGCACGCACTATCAAGGTCTGCAACACGACTAGCAATGAGGGGCATCTTCAATTCTGGCCTCAAACCTCGCAAGAATTGCTGTGTCTTCAAAGCTTCACTAGCCAGCACATGGGGCGCATACTGACCCAATTCCATAAACTTATTCCGATACTGAAGCACAGTCATACTACCCTGAGTCAGCTCCATGAATTGATACATTTTTGCCATTTGTAAACAGGCAGGAGTGTAGGCGCGCTCAAAAGTAGCAACAAACTCTGCCCATGTGATCTGCCGAAGAGGTCTTGAATGAAAAGCGATCTGCCACTCGGCCTTCCACCACGTAATGGCTGTACCCTGGAGTTGAAAAGCAGCAAGAATAACTTTCTCATCTTCAGCACATTCCATTGAAACAAATACACGCTCGATGGCATCCAGCCATTGCCTCGCAACCTCGGGATCAGCTTGACCATCGAAAGGAGGCGGATTGAACATCAGGAATTCTTTTAAAGCCTTTCCTCGACTGCCAGGCACTTCAACCTGAGGAGCAACAATCGGCGCTGGAGGAGGAACAACTGGTGCAACGGGAACAGCAGGAACTGCAGGAGGAGGTGCAGAACCACTATCTTCCATGGGCGCATCTCGAGGAGCACGAGGAACTCGAGGAGGTCTTCCTCGACGAGACGGCATAATTACTCTACCGAGATCATAAAACAACAATAAAATCCATCAATCACACAGAAAACACCCTAAGCCAGCAATAGACGACACTGGACTAGCTCTGGACAAACACAAATTTCAATTCCTTATACGATTCCTCAAACAGCTCTGATACCAACTGTAACGACCCAGAGTTCAGGATACCGATATACCGATAACATCGATACACCGATACCAAGAACAGGGGAAGCCACCCAAGAGGCTGATGAGGCCCCTGAAGGGTTAGTAAGGTTATGTCGAGGGAATGTATAACGAACTGTAATTTGGAACGCGTAGATTACAATTAAGTAATAAAATTAACACAAGTGCGGAAGCAATTCAAAATAACCAGAGTGATATATATATATACTAGTCCAGATAAACAAAAGTACTAGTCCACAAGGGTACAACTACCCGGGGCATACCCCGGCAAAGGTACCACGAAAGCATCAAAAAGGCGGCTCGACTAGAGCTGGCAGCTAGACGCGGTCTCTGAAACAGCTCACGAAGCTCCGGGAGATGACGGGCGCGGCTCACCTGAAAGGAGAAGGGTGAGTCACAGCCAGACTCAGTAGGGGTCACGCGGATCCCTACCTCGCACTAACAAGCATTCATGCATAAATAAAAGCAATTAGAGCATGCATCAATTAAAATAACAGGCAATGGCATAAATAAACTACTCAAGTAAAGCTGTAAACTCTAACTAAGCAAGTAGAACAGCTAACACATGCCACAGCTAAATAAATGCAAGCGACTAAAACTAAATCTACCAAAATAGAATAAGCCTTAACTAATCCAAACAATAAGGAAGGACAACCACTGGAGCAGAAACCAGAAGCATCCACTGACGACTTACACTGCGTCTCAAGCACTCGCAGTCGACAAAGCGACAAGCTAGGCGCTTGAACAGTACCAAACCAAGTGACCAGTCGGAGTGGCACCCATCGGTGTCAGTCCACAGTCTCCGACCACGTGTGCACACACTGACTCTAGCCTAAGCCAGGCCCTCTAGCTAGTTTTCTCCCTTGGTAGGACGCTACCATTGGCTGGGAGCCCACGGAACTAGCTTACAAACCGTGTATGGGAAACACCCCTCCGCTATCCCCAAGCGGGTCGGCACTCAACAGACCTTAGGGCAACAACAGTGGTTCCATTGCATGGAAAGAAAAGCTATTCTATTGGTATAAGAAAACATGCCATCGAACAATGAAACAACATAAACATGGCACATTTACGTAAAGGAATGCATAACAAATGGCTGGCAACTTATTAAACCCAACAGGTAAGCGGCGGTCAGATGCCCACGCGCTACATGAAAGTAACGGTCGGAGGCTGGCGCGTTACACCAAGAACGACACGTCTGTCTCCGTCCGTCACTTCCGCCTGAGTTCCAGCTCAAAAAGCCCAAAAGGGAATGTGACGGTAGGGGCCCTGTGCGTTACATCGATGCAACGCGTTGGGTCACCGCCGTTACATCCACCCGAGGCCAAAAACTAACGTACAGCGTTTGAAATCAGACGCAGGCGAAGCGACGCGCTCGCCCAGGCGCGTCGGACGGAAGCGACGGCCGGCCGACTGGCCGTCGGGCTAACCGCCTCACCCGGTCAACATAAAACGACGGACGAGTAACGGATGGGGGTCCCACCGTTACTCTCCAAGTAATGCACCCTCATCGGGCCGTTGTTTGGAAATGACGCGTCCACTAAGGACCGTCAGGCGTGTGACGGTTCCTGGCAGGACTGTCACACCACCTGGAGCACGGGCAGGTACGGTTTGAAAACCGGAGCCCTCCCGGACGATAAAAATCGACGGGTAATGTCGTAGAACCTGTAACCTGTCAAACCATACAACCCAAACAACAAAATAACACCCAAATACCACACATGCAAAGCCCACAATGGATCAAATTCAAGAATTAAGCTAAAACCCCAAAATTATGAAATATAAACATTAAGCATGCTACGGGGTTCTAATCAAGCGAACGAGCTATAGGAAATGATCCTAGCGAGATCCGGATTCCATCCCCCTACCTTATGTGAGCCGAAACCAGCGAAAGGGCCGCATGCAAGGAGGAAGAGCCACGAGGCCTTCACGCTCCGCCTCGCTCCCACGAGCCACGAAACACGTCGAGGTGGGCGTCCACACGATCCACGCGACGCGAGGAATCCACCGGTACCCCCCACGCCTCAATCTGGCGCCAAAAAGCCTGCTTCCCAAGGGGAGGGGAGAGAGGCGATCGGCGAGAGGAGAGAGAGAGAGAGAGAGATGAGATCGACGAGGGAGAGAGAGAGAGAGAGTGAGGGTGAGGGATTAAAAGAGAAGAAAAATAAAATTAAAAAATATATAATATAATTATTATATATATTAAAATCTTATTAATCTCTAATAACCCTCAAAGCTCAAAATAAATCCAGAAAAATACCAGAAAAATTCCTAAAAATCCAGGAAAATAGCCGGAAATTCCAGAACAAATACTACTAAGGATCCATTAAGGCACGGGCCTTACAATGATAGACCGCCAATGTTCCATTTTCTGTCAACCCGAGATAGATCAAGAACAGTTCATTTAACTTATAAGTAAGCCTAGTTAACTATGTTCTAACCTGTCTTAATGTTATTAACTACTCTGAGTTTTATTTTACGGATTCATAACAGTGATTTCATGTTCTTTATGGTTCTTAGGATTATTTTAAACATATGATAGTTTCATGCCAAAAACCTTATAGTCTTGTATTAAATTATGGTTTAAGTGCTTGTATGAACGAGATTGAACGTTGATTTCTCACTGTACACGTTCTATTCCTATCTCAGAGTCATTTCTGTAAGTTCATGGTGTATATTATGGTATATGGCCATTAGTTACACACTTTGTACTTATAGGAACATAATCTTGAACATGATGATCTTTCTTGGATATTCCTTCCAATGGACTAGGAAATCTTGTTTCAAGGCCTCCGTAATTCTCCGCGAGCTTGGGATTCCCACTAGGACGCCGAGTTGGTTGTACCATTAAAACCCTATTGTCTAGAAAATACTATCGATGTTTTCTGATTTTGATTCTATAACGGTTCAATACTTGACCGCTAAAGCCCATTAACGGTCCAGTATCTGACCGCCACGTCATTTGAGTCCAATTGATTTCTTTCTGGATTCAGCCCATTCTAGCGGCCCAATACTAGACCGCCATGTAAATATAGCGGCCTAGTTATAGACCGTCAAGTTTCCCGAGTTCCGTTAACCCAAGGTTTGACCAAGGGTTAATATCTATATGATCCTAGAAAGACTATTGAATTTCTGGGACATGTCACCTTAATAAAAAATGATTTGACTAAATTCTAAAAGTTAAGAAAAGTACCGTTATGCTGCCGATTGATTTCCATGGCATAACCTAGTTATTTAAGGTAATTATTGAAATTACTTATTTTCTTATAGAAGCGTTCATATTTTTGGTTACTTTATCATGAGTTTATCATTGAAATTGTACATTCTTGGCCACATTATTTACATGCGTGGAAGTAGCTTGATTTATACTTGAAGATGCGGTTCGAGCACTGATTGTGTTCAAGGGCTCTATGCTAGTCCCCTCGGCTGATTGTCAGAAACATACTATTATAAACCATATGGTATGATGCTACTGGCGTCGTATTACGCTGGGAGTACTTTCTTTATAAATAAGTGAAATGTCCACGGCAATCACGGAAATATTCACAACTTGTGAAAATATCTACAGAAATTCACAAAGTACTTGTTACTAAGTGAAGAGTACATTCTTGCTTGACTTGCTAGTACATTCTTGTTACATTCTTGAAAGGCCATAATTACATTCTTGCTTGATCATACTTGTTCAATTATATCTTAACTTGGTCATGTCTTGTTACTTTGGCTTATTTACATGATTTACCGCATTCACATGATTGTACCTCATTCTTTAGAGCTAAAATACTAATCACTTTAATATTGCCAATCATGTTGATGCAAAGATACCTACTAGGCAAGTGTGCTCATTACCTACTTTTCAATCTTTTCAGGAGATGCAAGTAGTTCGGATTCGAGTTATTCAAGTGATGGGTCCGAGAGCGAATGAAAGTCTCATAAAATTGAGAGAGAAGACTTAAGAAGTCAATAATGTCTAGATCGAGTTCATGTAATTTTCTCTTTATTGAGTCAACTAGATTTGGAATCGTCTATGTACTTGGATTTTTATCATTCTTATTATTAATGGTAGGAGAAGTTGATTAAATTATTGTGCAATTGCATCTTATGTGTGATTATCTTGCGCTCTGATTATTCTTGCTTGCAAGAGGCTTACCATGCCGGCTGTTCACGATTCTCGAAATTATCTTCCGCTGTATTAAAAGTTCGGGGCGTGACAACCTTCTCCCACGTTCTTCTCTTCTGCGCCTTGGCTTTAATCTCCTGCAAGATAGAAAGATTAGCTTATTAGGGTTAGTTCTCCCCAAATTCGTAGCTCATATATAAACCCACACTAAGTGTATGAAAAGACCATTTAACCCTTGTCAAAACTATGTGAAACATGCCTAAACATGTATATCATAACCCTAGGGGCAAGTGAGTACAAGTAGAGCACAAATGGATTGGGTTTAGACGGTTTTCGGATCCACGTTTTTGGGTTTCACTGGTCCCGGTCCACCTACATGGGATGGGCGGTCGACCTAAAATTTACAGACTAAAAATAACCCTTTCTGGGGATTTCAGTCGACCGAGACCCCAGGTGTCACGCCCCGAGAGCGAAAGAAACCCGGAGAGCGTGACGAGTTTATAATCATTCATGTCAATCAGAGCAATAACAATTTCGACGACAACGACAGAGCGCGCTAATAACAACAATAATTTATAAAACTGACACCTTCCATACTGAATCATTAATACATAATGTCAATTTAACAATGACTCGTTTAAATAAAGGTGACTTAATAACAATAACGGAAAGACACGACGCAACAGGACTTGGCACGGTGCTTGGAAACTTCTACACTCATCACTCTTGGTCATTCCCATCTGGTCGCTATTCAGAGTCCAAATTACCTGAAAAATTATTGGAAAACACTTGATGAGTGAACGCTCAGTAGGAATTATATCTTCAGACCTAGACTTACTTTACGTGATTAATATATTATGCAATATGGCATGATTATGTATAAAAAAATGCAAGTGAATAACGAGAGTGGAATAACAATAAATATTAAGAACGAGCTAGCATGGTATCATGTATATCAAGTAAATTTAACAAGGGTACCGAGCAAGTAATATCAAGTCATGTCACGAGATAGTGGCTACAAATTTATTCAAGGACTGCCCAATCAGGGCCACGCAAGTCACGTGTATCAAATCAAGCACGAGAGAAAAGTGGAACGTCGTCAATCAAGCTAGTCATGCACTCCGGTACAATGTCACACTGTAATCATTCAACTCCCATGGGTATAAGTACTTTCAGGTGCTCCTCCCAGGACCAGATTGGGCCCTATATGCACAAGCATTGGTCATATAAATTGACATCCACTATAGTTTTGTAGCCATTGGGAATTTCAAAGAAAATAGCTTATTGTAGGATGTTAAGGCAGATTAATAGAATTTGGAATTCAAGGCCAGAGATTTATGTAGAGATGACTTAACTAGAAAACATGCATAAGACTGGGTAATTAGCGTCCTTCTAGGAAGGCGCTCATTAGTTCAATTCATTTTATCCTGAATTATTAAATTTATTTCTGAGAATATGGTGTCCTTATATGTGGACGTTCATTTCTCATATTCAAATATTTACGTCTATTTTTCAAGACATTATTTCATTTAATAAGTTAATAAGTTTAGAAAGAACATCCCTTTTAAAAAGGACACACATTATTAAATAAATTTTTTGAAAATAAAGTATATGATAATTAGGAAAAAAATTCAAGGATTTCAAATATATAATTTTTATAATTTGTGTTGCCTAATTTAATAGATATAGAATTTCAAGATATGGGTACAAGTTATATTTATATATATATAAGTATATATATATTTATATTCAAACGCGGTGATTGGCGTGAACGCCATTTAACAATGCATGTCACTGTTCATCTTAGGGATGAACAGTGACACTTTTTATTTATTGAGTTTTTTACAGAAACTAATTACATGATAAATAGGAGAAAAATCTAAGGATCTTAATCCTAAAATATCATAATTTTATTACATCAGGATAAAAAGATAAAAATCGACAAAGATGGTACGGGTGTTAACACATGAACAGTAACCCGTTTCGAATACTAATCCTTTTCCGAAACTAAATACATGAAAATTACGAGAAAATTATGTAGGTTTCAAAAATAGATATATCCAAAATCTTTGATGTGTGATTAAATGTTTAAAAATTTTTGTTAGCATATGATCTTTATTTATCTAATTAACATAGATCATGGTCTTTATTTATCTAATTAACATAGATCATGTAAATAACCGGAAAGCTTATAGCGTGATCACCTAACCATTTACCTAAGCATGCTTTTAAGAGTTTTCGTCTGGGAAGAGAAGACCTACCTTAAACGACGATCTGGGAAATGAACAGTAATATAACAGAAATAAGACTCCTCTGCTTCACGTTCACCACCACCACAGGAAGGAAATAAAGAGTGCGCCCCTTTGTGCAGCAGGAACGAACAGAAATGGAAGAGAAAGAAGTGTGTAGAGGAGAAGACAGTGCAACAACTTTGCATGTAAGAGGGCAGGGGGATTTATATGAGATGTGTGGTTCGGGTGAGAAGGTTTTGTTGGCCTTCTGTGTGAACAAATTTCCAGCCGTTTCAACAGTCGCAATCTAGGTGAACAGTCCCCACCCATTCAACAGTCGAATTATCTTTTGTTTGGAGACAACCCTCCGTGTATGACCATTTCCCCCTCCTTTTGATGTCGGCTGTCCCCATTGAAGTCTCATTTCTGACATGTGTTAAGATTAGGTGGTTGGGTAGGTGGCAGATAACACGTTTTTGGTTTTTAATGAAAGGCTTGAATGGCTTGTGTGAGATAACAAGTTGGGTTTTTAAGGGAAAAGGACTTGTATGGGCTTGTGCATATACATGTGGTTATTTGGGTTGGGGTTAGCCCATTGGGAAACTCACATGGGTTTGGGCTCTTTGATGTGGGTTTTAAAACCTCCAAGGCCCATTTATGTATTAAGAGAAGAAAAACAAAATAAGCCCACTTAAGTACATATGTAACAATTTACTCCATTTGCCCTTTTTGTTTGTTTATTTATTTTACACTAGTTTATTTCTATTTAGAGTGCATATATTTCTTTAAAATTTTTTTAGGGGTGCTACACCCTCCCCCACTTAAAAGAATTTGGTCCCCAAATTTAACTGCATAATTGGAGACATAAGGGGTATAGGGTACTTACAGTCCAGAATAGCTCCGGATATCTCCTTCGCATGGACTCTTCAGTTTCCCATGTAGCTTCTTGTTCTAGGCATTTATTCCATTGTACTTTTACCATGGGAATGGTCTTGCTTCGTAGTACTCAAACTTCTCGATCAAGAATCCTCATCGGCTTCTGTTCATATGTAAGGTCCTTTTGAATCACCAAGTCGTGGTGATCGATGACATGGAGAGGGTCATGCACATACTTTTTTAGCATAGAAACGTGAAATACGTTGTGCACTTCTGACAGTTGAGGAGGCAAAGCAATGCGATAAGCTACCTCGCCAACTCTTTCTAGCACTTCGAATGGACCAATAAACCACTGTGTAAGCTTGCCCTTGACACCGAATCTTCTAATGCCACGACCAGGAGAAACCTTGAGGAAAACAAGGTCCCCAACTTGGAACTATAGGTCTCTTCTTCTGTTGTCAGCATAGGACTTCTGCCTGGACTGAGCTGTTTTGAGTCTATCTCTGATGAGTTGGACCTTCTCATTCGTGTCTCGAACCATATCTGGGCCAGGTAGTTGTCTTTCACCAACTTCATCCCAGCATATTGGAGATCGGCAACTTCTGCCATAAAGTGCTTCGAATGGAGCCATTTGGATACTGGCCTGGTAGCTGTTATTATAAGCAAACTCGGCGAGAGGCAAATGGTCAGGCCAACTTCCACCGAAGTCAATGACACATGCTCTCAACATATCTTCCACAATCTGATTCGTCCTTTCTATCTGTCCATCAGTCTGGGGTGTTGTGCCCCTGTGGTTTTGATGTCAGCAAGCACTATGAGTATGAATGATGATTGTTTGAGCATCTTATTTGCATGTCATTCCATCGAACAGGTTGTGTGCATATTCATCGTGCGTTGACGCTGTATGAGCATTGCGTTGTGTGTTCTAGCATTATCTCTGTAGAAACACATGCATACTCGGTGCATCTGTGCATCTGTGCATTCATCAGTTGCTTCAACTCAAGTCTGTACAACATTCTGTATTGGTCCAAGTCCACAAGCCCATGCACGTTTGCTACATAGCATATCTTGAATCCGTGTAGTGTTGTCTTATTCAGTCATAAAGTCTGTGCATGCCTTCATCTGTTCATATCTTGCATTAGTGCAGTCATATAGTCAGTGCCTGGTTCAGTGCATTTATGCATAATATGCATGCATATAGAGGACATCTTAGATAGGTCAATGCATAGTTCATTGCTAAGTCTGTACACTCTTTACCATGCACTCAAAGTCTATACATTCTGTTCGTGCAATTGAATACTGTGTCTGCAGTCGGTTGCCTTGATGACTGAACAAGTCTGTACATTCTTCGACGGCATGTCTGTACATCTGTTGTACCATGCACTCAAAGTCTGTACATTCTTTGGTGGCAAGTCTGTACAACCGGTGCTGATATGAGCATCAATGTTTGTGCATCATTTCACAAGTTTGTACAGCCTCTGATGATTCGAACGTTTAAGCGCATACATCAGCCCATCAGCAAGTCGATGCATCGTTTGTACATCGCACACAAAGTCTGAACACTCTTTAATGGTGTGTCTGTGCATTCATCTTCAATGTGCATACTTTCCTGCATGTAAACTACATTATACGCATCAAGTCTGTACATGCTTAGTTCAATTCTTGAACTAACTCGGTGCGTCTTTATGTCTTTCCTTTCAGATTAACTCAAACCGATGATAAGTCTGATTTGACAGGACAGCTGGTCGAGGAACTTAAGAAAGGGCACGTGATCCAAGAATGTAGGATGTGCCAGGATCGTGACACGTGTATTACAGTAGGCCGAAATGCTGCCACGTGGTCAAGGCGCTTGGGCGGGAATCGTGGAGGACATGCCAACCTATCTGCTGCTGCTATATAACAAGAAGACATCTCCATCTGAAGTGATGATCGTTGCATTGAGATAGAAATCAGATCAAGAAGTGTAGAAGCAGAGAGAGCCTGCACGATCCAGAGACAAGAGAAAGAGAAGAAAGAGAGAAGAAGAGAAGTAGAGAGTTGAGAGAGAGGAGTCTGAGAGATTTACTATGAATGTTTGTTCATCAGTCTCTTGGTTCAGATACCAGAACTGATATTGCTCATTGTGAGCTACATTCCCTCTGGGGATTTCTTGTTTTTCGTTTGTTTCTATTCTATTTTCTGAAATCTTGTTTTCAAGCTGTGTGTCAGCAAAGCAAGCTGTAATGCTCAGCGGGCAGAGGAGGATTCCTCTGGACGGGTGAAGCTATAAGTCCCCAGCGGTTTGTAGAGGAGGATTCCTCTGGATGGCATAGGCTGTAATGCCCAGCTATCTGTAGGGTCGTGACCCCGAAGCTGTGTATCAGCGGTTGAAGCCACATTCTGGTTTGGAGTGTGGGGTGGACGTAGATCTCGGGTTTGAGATCGAACCACCTTAAAAATTTCCTGTCTACTGTGTGTTTGTCTTGCGAATTGTTGTGCCTCTTGATTATATCTTCCATCCGCAGTAGATGCATGTTTAGGATAGTTTAAGTTCAGATCTGCTTGAGTTGGCTTTCTGTGATCGCTTTAGCTTATCTTTCTGCCGTCCAGCAGCAGTTTGTATTATTTCCACACTTGAAACTGTTGCAGTCGATTTTATTGGGTGATTGATCTATTCACCCCCCTCTAGATCGTTCATAGACTCTCATCAGTTGGTATCAGAGCCTAATGGGGTGTTTGGGAACATTTTTAAAAAGAAAACTCTTTCTATCTTTAAAATTATGACACATCAATTTTCTACTTCATTTTTAAAATTAATAAAAAGGGTCGGATGTGTTGTTTGGCAAAGCTCTCAGTTTTGCCGTCGGAGGAGAAGCTGCTGGAGGAGGGAGCTGCCGGAGAGGGGGGGGCCTAACGGGGAGGGGGGGAGCCGCCGGAGGAGGGGGAGCTGCCGGAGGAGGGGGAGGAGCTACCGCGGCGGAGCCCCGGCGGGGGAGGGAGAGGGGGGGATCCACCGCGGCAGAGGGAGGGAGCTGCCGGAGGAGGGGGAGGAGCTGCCGCGACAGAGCCCCGGCGGGGGAGGGAGAGGGGGGGATCCACCGCGGCGGAGGGAGAGGGAGAGGGCCATCCCAGGCGAAGCTGCCGAGGGAGGGGAGGGGGCCACCGTCGGGGGGGGGGCACCGTCGGGGGGAGGGGAGGGGGGCGCAGGGGGCGCCAGGGAGGGAGGGGGCCGCCGTTGGGGGGGGGGGGCACCGTCGGGGGGAGGGGAGGGGGCCGCAGGGGGCGCCAGGGAGGGGAGGGGAGGGGGCCGCAGGGGGCGCCAGGGAGGGGAGGGGAGGGGAGGGGGAGGGGGGTTCGCCGGGGCAGTGAGGGGGAGGGGGGGTTCGCCGGGGACGGCGAAGGGAGGGGGGCCGCGGGGGGGGGGGGGGGTGGTCGCCGGGGACGGGGAAGGGAGGGGGGCCGCGGGGGGGGGGGGGGGTGTTCGCCGGAGCCGGTGGGGGAGGGGGGATCCGGTCGGTCGAGGGAGGGGGAGGGGACGCACGGGGAGAGAGAGCGGTTTCAAAAAAAAAAGGTAGGAAGTTGTTTTTTTTTTGAGGAAGATTTGTACGGGAGTAAATTCTCTCCCTAAAATTTAGGAGAGTCTACCAAACACCCATAAATGAGTTCTCTCTCTCTTTTTTAAATTTGAGAGAGAAAGAGGGAAAAAAATTGTAACCAAACACCCTATAACTCTTTTTCAGGGACTAACATCGTAAAGAGGAACGGCCATGAACGCTAAGGGAATAACAGCAGAAGGACATTCAACCTCCAAGCCTCCATACTTCGACGGCTCTAACTACACCTACTGGAAGAACAGAATGCAGGTCTTTCTGAGGGTGAAAGACTACGAGATCTGGAGGGTAGTGAGCAAGGGACCGTTCGAACTGCACGAGAATGAAGAGGTTTGGACGAAAGAGGAAATTAGAAAGTCTACTTTGAACTGGAGTGCCGTCAACTCTATCCAGTGCACACTTCATCCCACGGAATTCTCCAGAGTGTCATCGTGCAAAACCGCCAAGGAGATGTGGGACACATCGGAGGTTATCTACGAAGGGACATCATAGGTGAGAGAGACCAAGGCTATTAGGTTGGTCTCTAAATATGAAGCATTCCGGATGAAACCTGGTGAGACCGTGACTGAGATGTATGCTCGTCTGACGATCATAACTAACGGTCTGAGGAATTTGGGAAAGAGCTATTCCAACTACGAGATTGTAAGGAAGATCTTGCGGTCTCTGACTCCTGTCTGGCACACAAAGGTGACAGTGATCGAGGAGTCAAGAGATCTTCAAACGATAAAAGTTGACGAGTTAATAGGTTCTCTAATGGCATATGAGATGAACCTTCCCAAAATTGAGGAGCTCGAGAATAAGAAGAAACCAATCGCACTGAAGGCTAGTTCCAGCAGAACAAGCAGATCCAGCCACAGTGAATCATCAAGCCAGCAGAGCAATCTATCTGGGTTAGAAATAGATGGAGACCAACTTGCTATGTTGACCAGAGGGTTCAGGCGATTCCTGAGAAAGGAAGGCAGAAATTTCGACCGAAGACAATTCAGCGGCCGGCGATATAACAGGTATAGGTCTACCCCTGCGAAGAAACCTGATACTAATGTTTGCTATCACTGCAGGAAGGCCGGACATATGAAGGCAGATTGTCCAGAGCTCCAGAGCTAGAAGGAGAAACTAAGAAGAAAGGAGGAAAAGTGAAAGCCATGATTAGTACTTGGAGCGATGAGGATGAGAGAACACTGAGCACCACCTCAGAGGGCGAGGATGAAGAAAAGATTGTCTGCCTGATGGCCAAAAGTGACAAAGAAGAAGAAGGAGACTCCGATGAGGTATCCTCTCCTTTTGAGCACTATATAATTTCTAATTGGGAGGATGCCTACGGAGACTTGCTAGATAAAGTGGATGATATTAGAAAGGAGAATAGGCATTTGAAGAAGAAACTAAACTCACTTATGAATGATAAAACCATGTCTGATAAAATTGCCTGTCTGTAATCAGAAAATGATAGTTTAAAATTTTCATGTGCTGAATATGATGAATTGAAGCATGCTTTAATAGATTCTAGAAAGGAAAATGAATGGTTAAAGAATGTCATCGATGATTGGAAGCTGAGAGTTCAAATGTTTGAAAATAAAGCAAAAATTTCAAATGAGAAATATGAAGCTATTTTGTGTGTGAATTCTGAATTAAAGAAAACCGTTGAAAATTTAGAAAAAGAAAATGTTGATAAAAGGATAATTATAGAAAATATGACTCAAGGCACAGATAATCTCAATGCTCTGTTAGGGTCAAAGGTGAATTTCAGAAAAGAAGGTCTTGGATTCAACTCAACTGCCACGAAAAGCCTTGCCATGAAAACCATATCATTTGTGGCAGAGAAAAGGAAGGTGTTGGGTTCGGTGCGATGGATTCAGAGGGGGGTGAATGAATCAACCCTTTAAAAGTTTTGCTCAATTAAAAATCTAGAACGCTAGCTAGACAAAACTAGACAATCTGAAGAACTAATCAAATTCTCTTTTGAACCAAAGTGCAAATATGTATAGCGCGCCTAAACATTCATCTAGCGGAAGTAGAATAAAGCAATCAACCCACTGTACAGATGATTTTTAAGGTGGTTCGGTCCTCCAGACCTACATCCACCCCACACTCAAATCCGAGTGTAAATTCCGCTGATACACAGCTTAAACCGCTGGGCCTCACAGCTTGCCTACAACTGCTGAGCATCACAGCTTGCTTCCGCTAGGCAATACAGCTTAACCATCCGCTGCCTAACAGCTTGCGCTGAGCCTCACAGCTTGCTCCGCTGGGCAATACAGCTTAGCCGTCCGAGGTATCCACATCGCCGCTGTGCATCACAGCTTGCACTGCTGGCAAACAGCTTGAAGAAAGGTTTGAAAAGAAAACACAAAATGGGAAACAAGACAGCAACATAAAGCTGTATACAATAAAGCACAAAATAGCTCTCAAGGAGCAAGTTGGTCTGGATCTGATCCAAGAGCCAACAGATAACACCACTTCGAAGAATTCTTCTCTTCTTCTTCTTCACGAGCTCTCTGTCTCTCTTTCTTTCTCTTTCTCTTTTGCTTCTTCTCTCTTTCTCTTCTTCACTCTTTTTCTTCTTCTGGATCGTGCAGGCTATCTCTCTGCTTCTACTCTTCTATCACGATCAGATCTTCTTCTGAGGAAGAAGCTTCATATATATAGCAGCAGCAAACAGATAGGGCGTGTGCTCTCCACGATTCCCGCCCAAACGCCTTGACCACGTGGCATCATTTCAGCCTGCTACACTACACGTATCACAATCTTGGCACCTCCTCAAGTCTTGGATCGCGTGCCATTCTTAATCTTCTTGACCAGATATCCTGCAAAGGTTAGACTTAATATCAGTTAAAATCAATATGAGGATAGTAGAGAGATGTACAGAGTTGGTTCGAGAATGTATAGACTTGCCACCGACGAGTGTACACACTTTGTGTGTAATATATAAGCGATGTGAAGACTTGCTATAATGATGCACACACATAGTGACAATGTATAGACTTAGAAGGGATGCACGAGCAGGCTGTAATGTATATACTATACATATGCATGAAGAGCACTGACGATGTACAGACTTGCTCGATTATCAACAAAGCACTGACGATGTACAAACTTGCTCGATTATCAACAGATGAATGTATAGACTTTGCATATGCATGAAACGCACAGGCTGTACAGACTTAGTGTGGACTTGTGCAAAGACACAGGGCGATGTACATACTTGCATGAGATGCTGGGTATGTTGAGACACAACATGAGACGCTAAGTGAGACACAACATGAGACCCAGAACTGCAAAGAATGTATAGACTTGTGTGTGCGGACAGACGATGTACATACTTGCATGAGACACAACATGAGACTCTAAGTGAGACGGATCTTATCATGCACTGACTTATCATTGAAGCAAATGCTGAATGCTCAGGCATGTCATCCACGGATGTACAGACTTTGAACGTGTGTACGACCAGACAATATATAGACTTTAAATGATGCATGCACAAGACATAACGAATGTATATATTTGGTGTGCTTAGGCATGTTGTCAAGCAATGTACAGACTTTGCTACCTAGCGTTAATGCATGAATGCATCATGTATAGACTTGATGAACTGGCTCAGTTCAGCTAGTGAATGAAATGCAAGATCATATGCAGTAACTAGCAGTAATGCACCTGTAATGCATGTACACTAAACACAATGACTGACTCACTGTGATACTCTCACTGTGTTGCTATCATCAAAACAAAATAGCATATGCTTGTGCCTAAGGGGCACAACAGAAGGGACCTCTTATAAAAATGGTTAATGAAAATTCTGCTTCAAAAATTGTTAATTTGAAAATGTCCAGTGCCAAGGACAAAGGTAAACAGAAGGTTGGTGAGGCTAGCAGATCCTGCCCTTTACCCAAAAGTAAGTCTCTGGTTCGGGGTCAGCCTCCCAGCAAATTTAAACTCCAGGGCAAGATCACCAAGTCTCCACCACCATCACCTATCCAGAAGAAGACGCAACACAAATCTGTACAGAAGTCTAGTGGGTCAAAAATGCAAGGGAGACTTAATGCTGCTCGGGGGCAAACCAGCCGTACTCACCAGCCCAAGGTCCAGACCTATTACACCTATCCTCAGAAACAGCCACAACCATTCTATAGGACTGGATGGAATCAAGTCCAGGGAAGGTCTAGATATCAATCTTTTCCCACTCACTGGCATAGACCTCATTTTGCTAGTTGGGTCGGTCAGTCTAGGACATGGGGTCCTAATAGATAGGTCTTCTTTGGTCAGCCTAGGACCACTGCAGGCCGCAATTATCTGAGTACCTATTGGCGTGGGCACTGGCACAAAAATAATCATGCTGCTAATAAAGATGGTGCCAGAACTCAACAAAAACCACAGCATCAGAAGAAGAAGGTTCAATCAGTTGGTGCTGAGAAAAAGATAAATGATGAAAAGAATGTTAGGAATTCCACTAAGCCAACCATGTCTAGACAAATGTGGATTCCTAAACAATTGCTATCTTGCTTAAATTGTTCTGTTCCTGCTTCGGAGCCCAAACAGTTTTGGGTTCCAAAATTCTCTACCTGATTATGATTGTAGGTATGCCTAGCAGCCAGGAGCAATATGTGGTATCTTGATAGTGGCTGCTCCAGGTATATGACAGGAGACAAGGCCAAATTTTGCATGTTGACTGAGAAGAATGGAGGTCTTGTCACCTTCGGAGGAAAGACAAAGGGTAAAATCATCGGGTCAGGTAAGGTAGGTAAGTGTACTACCTGTTGCATTGAATAAGTACTGCTGGTTGATGGTCTAGCATATAACTTACTCAGTATCAGCCAGCTCTGTGATAAAGTACACAAGGTAGTATTTGATTCTCATTATTACAAAATCTTTGAACCTGATTCTGATGTAGTTAAATTCTCAGGAAAAAGGGTGAATAACATTTATTTGGTAGATTTAGATGATTTAGCTCATTCTAATCTCTGCCTTACTGCAAATAAAGATGATTTAGCATTTCTGTGACATCGTAGATTAGCTATACTGTTTTGTATAAATTGAATAAACATAGCATGGTTAGAGGACTCCCTGAAATTTCTTTCAAGAAGGAAAATAAGGTGTGTGGTGCTTGCACACAGTCCAAGCAGACTAGAAAGTCATTTAAATCAAGAACTGAAAACATGTCCCTTAAACCTTATGAGCTGATACATATGGATCTATTTGGACCCACATGATCAGTCAGCTTGTCAGGGAGTAGATATGGATATGTCCTAGTTGATGACTTCTCTAGGTATACTTAGGTCTTTTTTCTTACAAATAAAAATGATGCATTCATAGAATTTCAGGAGTTCTGTTTGAAAAAAAATAGAAAAATGAAAATTCAATTGAAAATATTTTATCTGATCATGGAGGTGAGTTTAAGAATTCACAATTTGATGAATTTTGCTGGGTCAATGGGATTACTCATCGGTTCTCCTCACCAAGGACACCAGAGCAAAATGGAGTGATGGAGAGGAGGAACCGGACTCTTGTGGAGATGGCCCGAACACTCCTAGTTGAAGGTGGCCTACCAAGAAAATTTTGGGCAGATGTAGTTAATACTGCATGTCATGTAATAAATAGAGCCATGGTAAGGCCGTTAACTCAGAAAACACCCTATGAAATCCTCAAGGGTAAGAAACCTTCAATTGCTCACTTTAAGGTTTTTGGATGTAAATGTTTTATCCATGTTAATGATAAAAGAGATCTTGATAAGTTTGAACCTAAAAGTGATCCGGGCTTGTTCTTAGGATATTCTGAAACCACTAGAGCATATAGGGTGTACAACTCAAATTCTAAAACGGTTGAAGAATCTCCACATGTAGTCTTTGATGAGTCCCTGACTAAGTGTGACAATGGTCTGTGCAGGAAAGAAGATGATGGAGAAATATTAAATGAAAGATAATCGGCAGACCAATCAGATCAAGAAGAAGAGCCAGAAGAAAACAATGCAGAAGAGCCTGCTGTTCAGGGGGAGGTAAATGAAGATCAAGGTAACCAAGTTATCAATATCAGATTTTTAAGAGATCATCCAGCAAGTAATGTCATTGGTAACCTAAATGAACCCCCTAGGACTAGAGGCTACTTTAGAGATCAGCATGAATTAAATACATATGCATTGGTTTCTCATGTAGAACCCAAGTCCATTGACAATGCCTTAAAGGATGTGCATTGGATCAACGCCATGCACGAGGAGCTTAATCAGTTTGATAGGAACAAGGTGTGGTACCTAGTCCCACCTCCTGATCATGGGTCAGTCATTGGAACTAAATGGGTTTTTAGAAATAAAACTGATGAGCTAGGTAATGTAGTAAAGAATAAAGCCAGACTTGTTGCTCAGGGGTACAACCAGGAATTCGGTATTGACTTTGAAGAGTCATTTGCCCCTGTAGCCATGAAAGAAGCTATCAAAATTTTGTTAGCTTATGCATGCTCCCTTGGAATAACTCTCCTGCAGATGGACGTAAAATCTGCCTTTCTTAATGGGGAAATTAAGGAGGATGTCTTTGTCCACCAACCTCCTGGCTTTGAATGCTCAGATTTCCCTTCTTATGTATATAAGTTGAATAAAGCTCTCTATGGTTTGAAGCAAGCTCCTAGAGCTTGGTATGACAGACTCAACAAATTCCTTACCGAGAAGAAGTTCTCGAGAGGTGAGAGTGACCAAACGTTGTTTACAAAGGTAAGTCACCCTGACATACTTATTGTTCAGATTTATGTGGATGACATTATTTTTGGTTCAACTAACCCAAAGATGTGTAAGGAATTTTCTGACTTAATGACACAAGAGTTTGAAATGAGCTCAATGGGTGAGCTGAAACTCTTTCTTGGATTGCAGGTAACTCAAACCAAAGATGGAACCTTTATCACCCAGTCCAAATACATTAGGGACCTCCTGAACAAATACAAGCTCGAAAATCTCAAGGACATTGCAGCTCCTATGGGTACCTCCACAAGTCTTGATCAAGATACAAAAGGTAACCCAGTGGATCAAAAACTATATAGAGGTATGATCAGATCCCTTTTGTATCTCACTGCATCTAGGCCTGATATACAATTTGCAGTATGTTTATGTGCTAGATTTTAGGCTAATCCTAAGGAGTCTCATTTTAGTGCAGTGAAAAGGATCTTTAGGTATCTGTCAGGCACCCAAGAACTAGGTCTTTGGTACCCTGCTAGGTGTGAGTTATAGCTTATAGCTTACACTGATGCAGACTATGCTGGGTGTCGGATAGATAGAAAGAGCACTAGTGGATATTGCCAATTCCTAGGTGGTTGTCTAGTATCTTGGGCCTCTAAAAAGTAACACACTGTAGCACTCTCCACTGCAGAGGCAGAATATGTTGCTGCAAGGAATTGTGCTGCCCAGGTACTATGGATCAAACATCAGCTCTCAGATTATCAGATAACTCTGGGATGCATTCCTATTTTATGTGATAACACTAGTGCCATCTGCCTTACTAAAAATCCTGTTCACCACTCTAGGACTAAGCACATTGATATTAAACATCATTTTCTTAGAGATGCTGTGAGCAAAAGTGAAATTGAATTAGTCTTTGTTGAAACTGAAAAATAAGTTGCTGATATTTTTACAAAACCTCTTGAAAATGAAAGATTTAGATATCTAAGAAGAGAAATAGGGCTTTGTAAATTTCAACAGGAAAATGACTAATTTTTCTCTTGTGATGTTTTTTAGAGTGCTTAAAATAATTAAGTTTGCCTGTTCTTGAACCTGTGAATAGGGTTGTTCGATGATAGAATAATCACTTGTGGACTGAGTACATAAGTGGCTGCACATCTTGCACATACTATCTCTGAAGTCGATGCATAGTTGGGCATATAGTTGACGGATGGTTGTGCATATAGTCAATCAATTGCCTTGTATAGACTTTATGTCGAAGCACACTCTACATATAGTTGATGCACTTTTTCACTGGGGTGCATAAGCTTTCAGCATGAAGTCGATGCATTTGATGTTTTAAACAGCATGACGATCGGTGCATCCTATGTTCATGTTGCGTGTAGGTCGGTGCATCTTGCATATCACATATGTCAGAGTCGGTGCATCTTTATACCATCTGCATATAAAGTCGATACAACTTGAGTTGATGCATAGCGATGTTTGGGGAAGTGCTGTTAAGTCTGATCTTTAATCAACTTCTCCTAACCTTTCCTCCTTTTTCAGATATAATTATCCTTTGATATCAGTCCATATAATCTTGCAAACCTTTTTTTTTTAGCTGCTCCTATGCATCATTATCACCTTTTATCAATTGGTATCATTATCACTTGGTATCACTTTGTTTAGATAACAATCATGCTATTGGTTCATTACAGTAAGCTGCAGTTATTGCAACCCTTCCTTTATAAGAATCATGGTTGCTTCTTGACTGAATTAAAGGTTTAACCTTAATAGACTGAAGAGTTCAGAGACTGTCCATCAGAAAATAAGGTGTTCGAAACTGTTTATTGCTCTTAACTTTGTTTTCACATGGTTAGAATAGAAAGGTCTTCACTGTACCTGAACATAACAGACTTAGTGAAGTCAAGATGCAGAAGACTAAAGTGTGTATTGTCTTTAAATAGTCACTCTAAAAATCATAATGGCAGTAGAAATAAGATCATAAAAGAAAAAGAAATAAACAAAGTGGCAGAGCAATGACTGAGTTACACTGAGAAACTGAGGCCTCCATCAAAGAAATGGAGAATACCTTAAGTCATGAAGTGATTCAGATTAACTATGTATCCTTGATCAAATCTACATGGGTAGTTTCACTAAGTAACTAGGGGTACTGGCCTCTAATCAAGGTGTACCCTTAACGTCAAAGGTGCGAACTGTCTTTGTAAATTTTGACATGAAATAGATCTAGTAGTTTATACCTAGTAACTGGGGGTACCTGCCTCTGATCAAGGTGTACACCTAATGTCAACGGTATAAATGCCACTGATCTATTCACTAAGTTCAGAATCTGAAAAAGGAACTGCTGTAACCCTTAGATAACAAAAGTCATTGAGTGTCAACTGTTTAACTTCAATACAAATTCAAGTGACTTTCCTTGATATTCACTATTTCTGAAATCAATAGGGTACTGTCCTGACCTAGTTTTATTATGACTATGTGTTTTAGGTTCATTGCTATAAACGGAGTCTGTAGCCCTATTTTTCGGAAGTCAGTTGCTTTACTTCACTTTCTATAACTGTTAAACCTAGATTTAATCAAGCATACACATTGTTGACTCTTATATCCCAAGGGATGATTTATAACCTGCTCATTTCCTGAACCATTGCATCGAATGTTATTTCATTCATCCTCCCTGGTTTCCTTCTCTCTTACCTTCCTCCTTTTTGCTGACGTCAACGGGGGAGAATTAGGGGGAGATATTATGTGGAGAGAATTAGGGGGAGATATTATGTCAAAAGGGGGGTAAAAGAAGCATCTATTCAGGGGGAGTTTCCTTGTCTATGAATCATGCAAATAGTTTGGGTCTGAGTGACTCATAGTGTTGCCATCATCAAAAAGGGGGAGATTGTTGTGCCCCTGTGATTTTGATGTCAGCAAGCACTATGAGTATGAATGATGATTGTTTGAGCATCTTATTTGCATGTCATTCCATCGAACAGGTTGTGTGCATATTCATCGTGCGTTGACGCTGTATGGGCATTGCATTGTGTGTTCTAGCATTATCTCTGTAGAAACACATGCATACTCGGTGCATCTGTGCCTTCATCAGTTGCTTCAACTCAAGTCTGTACAACATTCTGTATTGGTCCAAGTCCACAAGCCCATGCACGTTTGCTACATAGCATATCTTGAATCAGTGTAGTGTTGTTTTATTCAGTCATAAAGTCTGTGCATGCCTTCATCTGTTCATATCTTGCATTAGTGCAGTCATATAGTCAGTGCATGGTTCAGTGCATTTATGCATATTATGCATGCATATAGAGGACATCTTAGATAGGTCAATGCATAGTTCATTGCTAAGTCTGTACACTCTTTACCATGCACTCAAAGTCTATACATTCTGTTCGTGCAATTGAATACTGTGTCTGCACTCGGTTGCCTTGATGACTGAACAAGTCTGTACATTCTTCGACGGCATGTCTGTACATCTGTTGTACCATGCACTCAAAGTCTGTACATTCTTCGGTGGCAAGTCTGTACAACCGGTGCTGATATGAGCATCAATGTTCGTGCATCATTTCACAAGTCTGTACAACCTCTGATGATTCAAGCGTTTAAGCCCATACATCAGCCCATCAGCAAGTCGATGCATCGTTTGTACATCACACACAAAGTCTGAACACTCTTTAATGGTGTGTCTGTGCATTCATCTTCAATGTGCATACTTTCCTGCATGCAAACTGCATTATACGCATCAAGTCTGTACATGCTTAGTTCAATTCTCGAACTAACTCGGTGTGTCTTTCTGTCTTTCCTTTCAGATTAACTCAAACTGATGACAAGTCTGATCTGACAGGACTACTGGTCGAGGAACTTAAGAAAGGGCACGTGATCCAAAAATGTAGGATGTGCCAGGATCGTGACACGTGTATTGCAGTAGGCCGAAATGCTGCCACGTGGTCAAGGCGCTTGGGCGAGAATCGTGGAGAACACGCCCACCTATCTGCTGCTGCTATATAACAAGAAGACTTCTCCATCTGAAGTGATGATCATTGCATTGAGATAGAAATCAGATCAAGAAGTGTAGAAGCAGAGAGAGCCTGCACGATCCAGAGACAAGAGAAAGAGAAGAAAGAGAGAAGAAGAGAAGTAGAGAGTTGAGAGAGAGGAGTCTGAGAGATTTACTATGAATGTTTGTTCATCAGTCTCTTGGTTCAGATACCTGAACTGATATTGCTCATTGTGAGCTACACTCCCTCTGGGGATTTCTTGTTTTTCATTTGTTTCTATTCTGTTGTCTGAAATCTTGTTTTCAAGCAGTGTGTCAGCAGAGCAAGCTGTAATGCTCAGCGGGTAGAGGAGGATTCCTCTGGACGGGTGAAGCTGTAAGTCCCCAGCGGTTTGCAGAGGAGGATTCCTCTGGACGGCATAAGCTGTAATGCCCAGCTGTCTGTTGGGTTGTGACCCCGAAGCTGTGGATCAGCGAAGTTGTGTATCAGCGGTTGAAGCCACATTCTGGTTTGGAGTGTGGGGTGGACGTAGATCTCGGGTTTGAGATCGAACCACCTTAAAAATTTCTTGTCTACTGTGCGTTTGTCTTGCGAATTGTTGTGCCTCTTGATTATATCTTCCATCCGCAGTAGATGCATGTTTAGGATCGTTTAAGTTCAGATCTGCTTGAGTTGGCTTTCTGTGATCGCTTTAGCTTATCTTTCTACTGTCCAGTAGCAGTTTGTATTATTTCCACACTTGAAACTATTGCAGTCGATTTTATTGGGTGATTGATCTATTCACCCCCCTCTAGATCGTTCATAGACTCTCATCATGGGGATGAAAGGCAGTACTAAAGTTGAGCTTTGTCCCCATTGAGTGCTACAAACCCTTCCAAAAGTGAGAGGTGAAACGTGGGTCTCGGTCAGACACAATAGTTACAGGTACACCATGCAGTCTAACAATCTCCTTGGTGTATAGTGCGGCTAGGACGTTAACCGACCAACGGCTCTTGATAGGTAGAAAGTGAGCCGATTTGGTGAGACGGTCTATTATTACCCAGATACCATCATGTCCACCTTGAGACTTAGGCAAGCCCATGATGAAATCCATTCTAATATCTTCCCATTTCCACTTGGGAATGTCCAGAGGATGTAACTTTCTAGCCGGTTTTTAGTGTTCCGCCTTTACTTGCTGGCACGTAAGACAGCGAGATACAAAATCTACTACCTCCCGTTTCATGTTGGGCCACCAAAAAGTTCTTCTCAAGTCTTTGTACATTTTGGTTGCTCCAGGATGGATAGTATATCTATAGCGGTGAGCTTCTTCTAGAATCCTCTTCTTCAATTCCGGACAGTCTGGTACACAGGTCCTTTCATGGAATAACAGTCTGCCATCAATTGCTGACTTAAAATCAGGTCTTTCACCTAGCTTGTCCTTTATCTCCATAAGTATAGAATCTTCTTCTTGCAATCTCTTGATCTTAGAGAGTAGGTCCGGATGCAAACTCATGTGTGCCAGAGTAATGCACCTTTTCTCTTTGTTCATACTTATGTCGAGCTCAGAAAATTTCTCTAATAACTTCCATTCCTGAATCATCAAATTGGACACTATTGCTCTTGGGTTCCAACTTAAGGCATCTGCCATAGAATTACCCTTACCAGGGTGATATTGTATGGTAAAGTCAAAATCCTTGAGGTACTCCAGCCAACGCCTTTGCCTCATATTAAGTTTCTTTTGAGAAAATAGGTGCTTGAGACTTTTATGATCAGAGTACACTGTGAATGGTTCTCCGTAGAGATAGTGTCTCCAAATTTTTAAAGCAAACACTACCGCGGCTAGTTCCAGGTCATGTACCGGGTAGTTTTCTTCATGTTTCTTCAGTTGCCTAGAAGAGTATGCAATAACTCTTCCCTGTTGCATCAGCACACACCCGAGGCCAATACCGAAAGCATCGGTATATACCTTGTACTTTTCTCTTTCGACAGGCAGGGCCAAGACCAGAGCAGTAGTCAAGTGGTCCTTTAAAGCTTGAAAACTTCTTTCACAATCCTCGTTCCATTCATATGGTACTTCCTTGCGAGTCAGCTTGGTGAGCGGTACTGTAATTTTTGAGAAGTCCTTGATAAAACACCGATAATAACCTGCTAGACCCAAGAAACTTCAAAATTCTGTTGCATTTGTAGGTTGTTCCCATTTCCTCACGGCTTCAACCTTTGTAGGATCCACAGAAATTCAATCCTTCGAGACTATATGGCCTAGAAAGGATACTTCTTCTAGCCAAAACTCGCACTTGCTGAATTTGGCATACAATTGATGGTCCCTCAATATCTGTAACGTCGTCCTTAAATGTACTTCATGCTCCTCTTCAGACTTTGAATATATCATAATATCATCAATGAAAACCACGATGAATTTATCTAGATGTGGTCTAAACGTGCTATTCATGAGCTGCATAAACGTTGTAGGGGCATTTGTTAGTCCAAAAGGCATAATAGTAAATTCATAATGCCCGTACCTACTTCGAAATGTAGTTTTGTGAATATCCTCATCCTTGATCCTCAGTTGGTGATTACCTGACCGAAGATCAATATTTGAGAAGTACTTTGTGTTGTGCCCCTTAGGCACAAGCATGTGCTATTTAATATTGATGATTTGATGATAGCAATGCTAGTTCTGTTTTGATGATTGCAACAAAGTAAGTGCATTTCTGTGCATTCTTATCCTTGAGCATTCTACATATGATAGCAACATGAATGGTGCTGAAATGATGGTTTGAATGTATTATTATGTTTGAAGAGATTGTATAAATGTGTCTCAGCATACATTGCATCTCCCTGTTTGCATCGTTCATAAAGTCCATACATTCACTGAAGCTTGCTTAGCTGAAGTGTGTACATTGCATTGCATGACTTGAAGTCTGTACATCGCATTCACGTTTCACAAAGTCTATACATTATGCATGTTTGAGTTGAAGTCTATACACTGGTTCATATATCAAGTCTGCACATCCCTTACAGCAAGTATATACATTCGTTGTTCATAGTCTTGAGCATATAGGAAGTATGTACATTGTTCAGTGCATTGCATGCATCATAGTTGAAGTCTATACACTGGTTCATATATCAAGTCTGCACATCCCTTACAGCAAGTATATACATTCGTTGTGCATAGTCTTGAGCATATAGGAAGTATGTACATTGTTCAGTGCATTGCATGCATCATGGTTAAAGTCTACACAGTGAGCTGAAGGATGCCTAAGTCTATACGTTGGCTACTGAATGTTATGCAGAGTCTATACATTGCACTGCATTCAATCCCTTGTGCATTGTGGTTTGATTTTGTTCTATTGTGCTTTCGCTAGATGAATGCATAGGGGCGCTCCATGTGTATGGCTTCTGGTTGAGCAGAAGAGTTAATTAGTTTTCTTAGAGTGTTTCAATTTGTCAAGAGAGCGAAATTCTAGTTGAGCTATATTTTGTTAGCACTCTAGTGATCTCACTGTGTGTTTGTTTAGTTCGGCAACTGCCCATTAACTTTCAAGTTTGTTTAGTTTACGAACTAGCATTTTTAGTGAGCATAAGATTTTTATTGGGCGAATTTTAAAGGACATATTCATTCACCCCCCCTCTGAATACTTGCACCGAACCCAACACTTTGCTCCAGAAATTTGATCGAAGAGTTCATCTATCCTCGGCAGTGGATACTTATTTTTGATGGTAAGGTGGCTCAACTGACGATAATCAATACATAGCCTCATCGATCCATCCTTCTTCTTGACAAATAACACTAGTGCTCCCCATGGGGAAGTACTCGGTCTGATGAAACCTTTCTTTAATAACTCCATGAGTTGCTCCTTCAATTCCTTCATTTCTGTGGGGGACATTCTGTAGGGTGCTTTGGAAACAGGTCCGGCACCCAGAACAAGGTCTACGGTGAAAGAGACTTCCCTCTCTGGTGGTAAACCAGGTAAATCTTCAGGGAAAACATTGAGAAATTCTCGAACTACTTGAATGTCTTCTAGTCTGGCCACCTTAATTTCCGTGGCAGTTACAAATGCTAAGAATGCCTCGCAACCTTTGCTGATAAGTTTATGGGCTCGAAGAGCCGAGATAACTAGTGATATCTTCTACGGAGTAATGTAAGTTAACTCTGGGTAATCTACAAAGGTTACTTTCCCATTCCGACAGTCTACAGTTACCCGATGGGTAGAAAGCCAATCGACACCTAGAATGACATCATACCCCTGTAGATCCAAGCATATCAGATCAGCAGGTAGATTGTGGCCTTTAATCATGACCTCACAATTTTGGTAATGATGTGTGACTTCGGAATCATTCCCTAACGGAGTAGAAATTACTAAGTTCATCCGTTCAGGTTCCATAGAGAATGAAGCAGAAAATTTCTTTGAAACAAAAGAATGGGTTGCACTGGTATCGAACAGAACTTGAGCGAACTTGGAACAGATAAATAAAGTACCTTCCACCAGTCCACATTCAGTTAGTTTCATCTTCTACAGAGCTTGGAGACGTCCTTGCTTCTTCGCTGGGCGCTTTTCTTCCTTGATTGTTGGTTCCGCCCGTTCATTCAACAGGGGGCAATCGGGGATTCGGTGTTCCCGACTCCCGCATCGGAGGCACGCTCCCAACTTTCTCCAGCATTCATCGGCCTTATGGCCGGGCTTGTCACAATAATAGCAATTTTCCTTAGCTGGCGTAGTGATGGAGAAAGGCTTGTTGATTTGCTTGGACTTCTTATCCTTGGAATACTCTCCTCCAACATTGGGTCGCTTCTTGTTGAAAGAAGGTTTGAAATTGTCAGAGGTAGTAACGATCTCCTTCTTATCCTTACCACGGATTTTGTCGGACAACTCCATGGCATCTTCCAGCAGTTGAGCACGTCAAACAATCTCCGGATATACTTGGATATCCATTGGCGCCCATTGAGTGATGAATTGGGGCCTAAGCCCATTCAAGAAATGCCAGGCTTTCATCTTCTCTGTACACATGAAGTGAGGTGCGTACCTTGATAGCCTAGAGAACTGGGCCTCATATTCGGCCACAGTCAGAGTTCTTTGCTTGAGAGTGGCAAATTCTGCGGCCTTCTTCTCTTGGACGCGATCGGAGAAATATTTGTTGTTGAAATGACCAACAAAGTTGGTCCATGAAACATTGTCTTCCATTAATGTAGCTTCGACTGACTCCCACCAGCACCTTGCATCTCGTTCCAGTTGGAACGTAGCTAGTAGGACCTTTTCATCATCCGTGCACTACATGACACGAAATATTCGCTCGATCTCCTTTAACCAATTTTCAGCATCATCTGGGTGAGAAGACCCGTGAACTTAGGTGGGTTCATGTTCCTGAAACCTCTGTGGAGATCTCCCGCTCCACGGTTGGCTCCACCTTACGCTATCTGTTGTAGTGCTTGGGTAAAGTTCTGGACAGTACGCTGCATCTCACGCCACTGGGCACGTTCTGCAGCCATAATCTTACAAGAATGTAAATTAGTCTCATATTTATTTATAAGGATGGTCACCCTATGATGACTTAATCCCTTGGCTCTACCCAATCTCGTGAGTTTAAGGGTTGACCTATCCTTGGACTTGGGGTTACCTAGGAGTTGAAACCCTAGGCTCTGATACCACAAAACTGTCATGCCCCGAGCGTGGAAGAAACCCGAAGAGCGTGACGAGTTTATAATCATTCATGTCAATCAGAGCAATAAAAATTTTGACGACAACGATAGAGCGCACTAATAACAACAATAATTTATAAAATTAACACCTTCCATACTAAATCATTAATACATAATGTCAATTTAACAATGACTCGTTTAAATAAAGGTGACTTAATAACAATAACGGAAAGACACGATGCAACAGAACATGGCACGGTGCTTGGAAACTTCTACACTCATCACTCTTGGTCATTCCCATCTGGTTGCTATTCAGAGTCCAAATCACCTGAAACATTATTGGAAAGCACTTGATGAGCAAACGCTCAGTAAGAATTATATCTTCAAACCCAGACTTGCTTTACGTGATTAATACATTATGCAATATGGCATGATTATGTATAAAAAAAATGCAAGTGAATAACGAGAGTGGAATAACAATAAATATTAAGAATGAGCTAGTAGGGTATCATGTATATCAAGTAAATTTAACAATGGTACCGAGCAAGTAATATCAAGTCATGTCACGAGATAGTGGCTACAAATTTCTTCAAGGACTGCCCAATCAGGGCCACGCAAGTCACGTATATCAAATCAAGCACGAGAGAAAAGTGGAACGTCATCAATCAAGCTAGTCATGCACTCCGGTGCAATGTCACACCATAATCATTCAACTCCCATGGGCACAAGTACTTTCGGGTGCTCCTCCCAAGACAAGATCGGGCCCTATATGCACAGGCATTGGTCATATAAATTGACATCCACTATAGTTTTGTAGCCATTGGGAATTTCAAAGAAAATAGCTTATTGTAGGATGTTAAGGCAGATTAATGGAATTTGGAATTCAAGGCAAGAGATTTATGTAGAGATGACTTTACTAGAAAACATGCATAAGACTGGGTAATTGGCGTCCTTCTAGGAAGGCGCTCATTAGTTCAGTTCATTTTATCTAGAATTATTAAATTTATTTCTGAGAATATGGCGTCCTTATATGTGGACGTTCATTTCTCATATTCAAATATTTACGTCTATTTTTAAAGACATTATTTCATTTAATAAGTTTAGAAAGAACATCCCATTTAAAAAGGACACATATTATTAAATAAAATTTTTGAAAATAAAGTATATGATAATTAGGAGAAAAATTCAAGGATTTCAAATATATAATTTTTATAATTTGTTTTGCCTAATTTAATAGATATAGAATTTCAAGATATGGTTGTGAGCGACGTCACGGGGTCGAGAAACGAAATGCGGAGCGCGCGGGCTCGTTTTGTTTGCTGCAACACAGAAATAAGAGAAAAGAGAAGGGGCCACCACGGGAGATTGCTCCGGCGGGGCGAGCGGGATAAATGCAATATAGCAAGATATGGGGGTTAAACGGCCATAGCGGGAAGTGACTCGCCGCGGCCTCGGGGGATGGGAATGGTGCGAGAATTAAATAACAGGAATTGAAACGGCCATTGCGGGAAGTGACTTGTCGCGGCCTCGAGAATATAGCAGGCAGATATAGCAGGCAGATATAGAAGCAATTCAAGATATACAAACGAAAGGACAGAATTCAAACGGCCATTGCGGGAAGTGACTCACCGCAGCCTCGAGAATATGAGCAGATAAGAATATAACAGAATATAGAGAGAATATAAAGAACGGGAATTTAAACGGCCATTGGGGAAGTGACTCGCCTCGGCCTCGAGAATATAAGCAGATGAGAATATGACAAGATATAAATGACAGAATTTAAACGGCCATTGCGGGAAGTAACTCGCCGCGCCCTCGAGAGTATGGCAGATATAAAAGCAGCATAAAAATATAAAGACAGAAATTTAAACGGCCATTGCGGGAAATGACTGGCCGCGGCCTCGAGATTATGATGTGATCGCTAGGGGCCAAAGACCCCAAAATAAGAAAATGATCGCGCCTACCTCACTAGCAGGAAGTGGCGGGTTACTTCTTCCTCCCCCTTCGACCGACCAACGGAGAGGGCTTTCCTTAGTTACCCTTGCAAAATAACAGACAGTAGGTAAACAAAATTAGAAAATGGCGGTGTAGTATCAATCCCTTGTGAAGAAAATAACGAAATCGTGATAGAACACACACCTAGTTGGTGTGGTTTTAAACCCCTCTCGGACTCGAGTAGGAGGAAAGTGCGATGATGAATGCAAGAAGTATATAAGAGAAGGCGCCCTTAAGAAGGGAGATAGAGGATGCGAAATGATGAATGCAAAGAACTACGGAGAAGAAGGGGGAGAGAATTGGCTTATTGGATGTGCCGATGGCGAGATCCGGCGGAGCTTCCGCAGCGTAGGGATGACGTGGAAGCGCGGTGGACGAAGATGACCTTCCTCTCGCGAGCGCGGGCACCCGAGAAGCTGGCAGAACCTCCCCCTACAAAAGATCCCACAGATTAGAAATGACTCCGGCAGCCTCTGGGCTCCGGCAGCCTATCGGACCTCTTAGAAGCTCTCTTCGGACTGAGGGGGGGGCCTCTATTTATAGAGCTCCGGAGGATGGAGGCGTCCAGGACCCTGGACGCCTTCATCAGGGCCAAAACAATATTTTATGTTATTTATATTTTTTTATTTTGAATTTTTCAAGGAGGCGTCCAGGCAAATTGACGCCTCCATAAAAGCCCACCGAACCCCCGCCGAAAGCCGCACGCGGTTTGGCACAACGCATGGTTTTGATCGGCGCCCGTGATTCATGAATGGGCGCGTCTAGTTGGCAGGCCGTGTTCACATTTTGGATTTTTCTCAAACGACAAGCCGACCGGCGGACGGGGGTGCCCGTGGGCAAGTTGATGGAGGCGTCCAGGGGCCTGGACGCCTCCATGAAATTATTATCTTATTATTTTATTTTTTCACCATTATTAATATTATATATATATATATTTTATTATCTTGTATTTGATGGAGGCGTCCAGACAGTTGGACGCCTCCATTAATTTATTATATTTTTATGTTGTTTTTGTGTTTTTTGTAAAATAAAAATCATGGAGGCGTCCAGGGGCCTGGACGCCTCCATGAAGACCCCCCGGATTCCCCGGAAAGGCGTCGGCAGCCGCCTTCCTGACACTCTCCTTGTCCCGAAAACTTCCGATGCGTCCGATTGGGGGTGATGCCGCCCGAATGCTGTATGATTTCTGCAACGAGGCGATTTTCGGATGCCGAAAAGGCGGAAGAAGACTCAAGAATAGGAAGCACTCAAGCGATTCAAAATACGAAAGCCGCTGCGGGGCGTCGCATAGTAATATGAGATTTTCTCAGGGGACGTCAGGAATAGCGTGTCTACAGCTGCCCCGCCTTGGCGTCTGCTTTGAAAGGGAGTGGCACGTAATGGAATGGTATCGAAGTGGAGTGAAATGAAGTGGGAATGGACTGATAAGTTGATTCCAAGGTGTGATGAGACACGCTTTTGACATTACTATTTGGTATCTTTCCTGTAGTTTCAATGAGGCGACCTTGAAGAAGGTCTTTCAAATTTGACGATTGCTTAGACGGAGATCAAATAAGGGAGGGTGAGATGTGTGTTGTGCCTCTTAGGCACAAGCATGTGCATTGTGTTTTGATGATAACATGTGCATTATGTTTTGATGATAGCATGCTGATTTGTTTTGATGATTGCAACACAATCAGTGCATTATGATATTGTGTTTTGAATATGACTGCTCATATGATTGCATAGGACTGTGTCTGATATACAGCATTGAATGCATGAGTTTGCATGAGTATTGCATGATGCATTGACGCATGGGATCATTACGTCAACTCACTGGTCTGTCCCAGAGCTGGTCTATAAAATGTGTCAACTGGTGCGTCGACGCAGTGGACTCAATGCGTTGACGCATTGGAATTATTTTGAAAGAGCTCTTGCTTTGCTTCATACATTAGTCTTGAAGTCTGTACAGCCAGTGCACTTGCAAAGTTCATACATTGAACTGTGGCTTGCACTGTTCATGATTTGGGTAGCAAAGTCTATACACTGCAGGGTAAAGCCCAATGTCTAGGCATTGCTGCATCGCTTGCATTTCAGAGTCTATACATTGGTTTTGTCATGCACATAGACTTCCAAGTCTACACATTCCTGCATTAGTGTGCTTCATGCTTTGTTCATGGCTGAGAGTCTATACACTGGACTTCATTTCACCAACTCTATACAATGGTCTTCACTTCAAGTCTATACATCGGTTTGATTCAAGTCTGTACATTGCTTCAATTCGTCAAAGTCCATACATTGGACTGTAGCATTTGAAGTCTGTACAGCGTCCGTTGTCTAGAGTTCTTGAAGTATATACATTGGACTGTTTCTTTTGAAGAATATACAATACAATGTACATACTTAGACCTTATGACTTCATTCTTGTTGCTGAAGGGAACAGGGTCGACGCTAGAGCTTAAGGCGTCCACGCACCAGTGAAGATGCATCCACGGATACTCTTCACAGCGTCAACTCTACGCAAAGGCTACGTCAACTCAGCCACTCAAGAAGCAGAGGCCTTGTCAGAAATATTCCAATGCGTCAACGCAGCAGTGGAGCAGCGTCGACGCAACAGTTAAGAAAGGCTAGGCTGGTTGCTCACTGGAACGCATCAATGCGTCAACGCCACGGGTTGGAAGCGTCAACGCAGCGGCTTAAGAGACGCCAATATACAAATGTACATGTTCGTGCGTCAACGCCACCAACTGGCAGCGTCGACGCAGCAGTTCAAGAAAGGGGTGACTTATCTCTGGCTATCTTCAACGCGTCAACGCTATCCACAGCAGGGTCGACGCAGTGGGACAAATTCAAAATGCGTACTAATGAAGGGCACGTGATCCGAAGTGCCTGGCTCGTGATCCAATGATGGACGAGATACCAAGATGCTGCCACGTGGTCCGAACTTCTAGGGCAGGAAATGTGGAAGCCACACGCGCCCAGTGTGCCTGTTGCTGCTATATATACGAGTCTTCATCCTCTGTAGAAGACCGATCGAAGAAGAAGCTTGGAGAGTAGAAAGAGCAATAGCAGAGCAGAAAGCTCTTCGATCCAGAAAAAGGAAAGAGGAAGAAAAAGAGAAGAAGAAGAAAAAGAAGAAGAGTGAGCCGGCAGAAGAAAAAGGGTTGCAGAGAAGGAGAGAATAGCGTGAGAGAAAAGGAGAGCAGAGGAGAAAGAAAGAGAGAGAGAGTGAAGAAAGAGAGTGAGATCGAGAGAGGTCTGTTCCTACTGGACCGTGGATCAGATCCAGGCCAGTCAGCTCCGATTGAGAGCCACATTGTGCATTTCATTTTTCAGCTTTCTGTTTGCTGAAGTTATTTTCATTTCGTGTTTTTATTTTTCCTTTTTCATTTGGTTATCTTTGTTCTTCCGATCCTCTAGACTGAGGTCGGGTTACTCCTGGTGAGTCAGGAGAAGGGAGGATTGGTCCTCCGGTTCTGGGCTTGCGGGTTTGCTGGTAGCAGAGTGCTACTGGCTGGTTCACTGGTAGTGGGGCTGCTATTAGTGGGGTTCCCTCTTGGTATAGAGAAAGAGAGACGTGAGTCTCTGGTTTCTAGTAACCGTGGGTTGCTAGAGGTTCCCTCCGTGTAGGAGGAAGAGGGGAGGTTGTTCCCCTGGGTAAGCTGTGTATCAGCGTTTGTTGGCAAGCTGTGTTGCCCAGCTATTAGTGAAGTCACACTCGGGTTGAGTGTGGGGTGGATGTAGGTCTGCTGGACCGAACCACCTAAAACCCATTGTGCAGTGGTTTGATTTCTTCATCTATCTTATTGCTTCCGCTAGATGCTTGCATAAGGGCGCTTCATGTGTTTGCTTCAAGTTCAACGAAGTTGATTAGCTGCGCACGCTATCTGTTTGACACTGGGATTGTGTGTTGCTTGAATTGTCTAATTGCTTAGAGTGTCTTAATTTGTTAAGTGATTGAAATTCTAATTGAGCTATAGTCATCTAACTTGTCTTGTTAGAGTGCTTACTGTCAGTTGGTTTTATTCCGTAACTGCTAATTAGTCTTTTAGATTTGATAGATCTGTCTAGTTAGCATTCTAGATAGTTAGTGAGCCGAATATTTTAATTGGGCGAAAGATTTTAAAGGGCTATATTCATTCACCCCCCCCTCTGAATACTGCACCGAACCCAACAATTGGTATCAGAGCCGGTCTCTGACTTAACAGATCTAACAATCTGCAGAGGATCCTGCTAACTGTTGAGTGCATTTCAGAGTGGGTGTATTGTGCTAGTTGTTTTGTTTCACCGGTTTAGTGCTTTACCTTGCCCATCTGGTTTTGCTGCATTTCTTGTCATTTATTTTAGTGAGTTGAATCTGTTTGCCATCTGTCCAAATGGATCGTCCTCCAATTTATGATGGTTCTAACTTTGAAAGTTGGCTAGGAGGCCTAGCTGTGTATGTAGATTCCATTGATCCCAAACTATGGAGTTTGCTATCCAAAGGCCCACATCGATTACCCAAAGATCAGACCAAGTGGTCTAGTGAGGACACCTTTAAGAACCGTGATAATGTCATAATTCTTAATATCTTGAGAGCTGCTGTTAATACTGATGTATATTCTTTTGCTCTTAGGTGTAATTCTGGAAAAGAGATATATGACAAAGTTATCTCTGCGCATAACCAACAGAGTGATAGTTGTTTGATGGCCAACCGGGATAATGAAGATTCCTCATCCAAGGTAAATTCTGAATCTGAATCCGAAGAGATTTCAATTGATGAATTATGGGATATGTATGAGGAACGTTCTGAGAAATGTAAATATTTGAAATCTGAAAATAGAAAGCTGAAAAAGAAATGTGATCAGATTAATTCGAATGCTCATTGTGAAAAATGTCAAGATTTGAGAAAATCTCATGAAATATGCTTAGCTAATCTGAATGTGAGTAAGGAACAAACTTCTGTTTTGGAAAATAAAAATCAGGAACTCACAGACAAGATTTCTGAACTTGAAGATAAGCTGAATTCATTAGGAAATGATCAAATCTTAACTAATGAATTAGTTCAGAATGAACAAACTAGAAAGGAGAATGAAGAACTGAAGCTGCTTAATTTTGCTATGTCTGAGAGACTCTTAATGCTTGAAAGAGGGAAAAGTTCAATTGAAAATGAACGTGAGAGAGTGATTGCATTAATAGAAGAGATTGATAGCTACAAAGCCATTAATGTCTTACTTAATGAAAAGATCACAGATTCTGAAATTCTCATTTCCTCTCTCAAAAAGGAAATCACTAAATTGAATAATTCTCTGTTTGAGTCATTTAAAAACAAAGAAAATTCAAAGGCTGCTTCTAAGAAGAAAGTCTCTGATGGAGGCAGTAAACAGGAAGAGAGAAAAAGAATGTATACAACCTTTGTGCGTAGCTCTGAGTTAGCTAGCACTTCAGCTTCTCCTTCATGTCTGCCTGAGAATCAGATAGAAAAACAAAAGAAAACAAAACAGAATAAAAATTTGTATACTGAAATTTCTCAGGCCAAACTGTCTCATGTTAAAAGAAAGAATGTGAAATGTTTCTATTGTGGTAAATCTGGCCATGAGATGGCTGATTGTTTTGTGATGAAGAAGGATGAATTGAAGTATGATAGAATTCATGCTAGGAAGCCTACTGTGAGGAAACCTTCTTCTGCTCACACTAAAAGGCATCAATGTTTTTATTGTCATAAAATAGGTCATCTCATGCATGATTGTAGACAAATGAAATTAGATGATCTATATGCTGTTAGAATGCATGATAAACTGTTCCATGCTAAAAATCATGCATCTCATAAAAAGAACACTCAATGTTCTCATTGTGGCAAATTGGGCCACATAGTTGAAAATTGCTGGCATGCTCAGGGAAATAGATTGAATTCTAAATTTGTAAAATTCTCTGCTTTCTATGATTCTGTTAGAAATAATTCAATTGATAAAAAGAAAAACTCTGCATGCTTCAACTGTGGAAAGCCAGGCCACAGAGCTGGTAACTGTTGGCTGGCTGGTTATGAAAAGAAAAATTTCCATGTGAATAACAGAACCAATCATGTTCACTTACACCAATCTCATGCCCATGCATATAACAGAAATTTTAATGTTCATGCACATGAACTTAATGCTTACAATAAAGTGCATAAAAGGAACTTAAATTCTGTTCGTTATCATGGTAAGTCTGGTCAATTTGGTTATTCCTTGTCCAGCCATAAGTTGATGGGCTATGATGATAGTTCTGTTAAGAAACCATTCAGAACACCTGTGAGGGTAAATTCAGGACCCAAGACTTCTTGGGTTCCTGCAGGATCAACTTGATTTTATCTTGCAGGTGTGCCTTGGAAATGAAAGGGTTTAACCAAGGCACTCAAGAATGAAAACCCCAGGATTCAATCCTTCAGGTTAGTTCTGAACTTTGTTTAAATTCATTATCTGAATTTGTGAGTATGAAAAAAAATGTGAATTTCATGTTGATCTGCTTGTCTGAATTTTGATGATCTCTTCACTGAATTCAATTCTGAATATATTCGATACTCTTCTCATGCTGTTATTTGCACTAAATGGATGAGATGCTAGATGCACTACATTTTGCACTAGGCTAAACGGTTCTTTAATGTATAGAGTCGATGCATGTGTCTTGTGTCAATGCATTGCATGCGTGTTGTTAGATGCATAAATTTAAAATGATTGCATAATTGCCTCATGTTTCATTATTGCATAGTCTGCATGTAGAACAGCATAGTGCATAGCATATCTCTTGCATCATGAAGTCAGGGGGAGCTGAGAGTTCTATTCAATTCATTGAATCCTATTCACTTCTCAGTGTTCTCATTCAAATGATTCATATTCTTTGACATCAGTTGCTCATTGAACCATATTGCCAATTGCTATCCTTTCCCCATCATTTTCACTAAACAACAGCTTTGCATCTGGTTTAGTACATTGAGTTGTGATTATTTCAATTGTTCTTTTATAAGAATCACTCTCACAAATTGAAAAGAACTAAAGGTTTAACCTTTATAAATTGAAGAGTCAAATGCCTGCCTTCAGAATCTGAGATAAAAGAAAAACTTTTATAGCTCTTAATCTTTGTCTCATGCTAAAATAGAAAAAGTTGTTGTAATGCCTAAATGTGTTGAATTGGATATGTCTAGAACAGGCTAATAAGAGTGTGTACTGATTTTTTTTTAACAATCACTCTAAAAGAGATAAGGGCAGCAGTAAATAAGATCATAAATGCTATGAACTGAACATAGTGACAGAGCAATGGCTGAATTACACTGAGAAATTGTGATCTCCTCCAATGAAGCAGAAGAACTCATAGTCATGAAGTGCTTCAGAATATCTCTGTTCAAAGGGTCAAATCTATAAGGGGAGTTCTCACCAAGTAACTGGGGGTACTGGCCTCTAATCAAGGTGTACCCTTAATGTCAAAAGTGAAGACTATTCCTTGTGGGTTTTGATCTGAAATAGGTCTAGTAGTTTATGCCAAGTAACTGGGGGTACCTGCCTCTGATCAAGGTGTACACCTAATGTCAACAGCATAAATGCCACTGATCTATTTACTTAGTTCAGGTTCTAAAAAATTCAAAGTAAAAATCAAACTGCTGTAACCTTTCGAAAAATCAAAAGTCAATGAGTGAAAATTATTTTTATCAATACATGTTCAAGATTGCCTCTCTTGAATTTCCTTGTTTAATCACAAAAGGGTATTATTTCTGACTTATCAATTAATACCATGTGCCCTAGATTCATTGCTATAAATGGAATCTATAAACTCTTGTTCAGGGGTCAAATGTTTTACTCTAGATTTATCATTGTTAAACCTGAATTTTTGTCAAAATTGTATGTTGCTGATTCTTATACTTTAACAGTTGTTTATAATCATGCTTCCCTTCTGAACATATGATTCAGCTGTTGTCAAGTGACCCTCCTACCTTCTCTTCCTTGTTTATCTGTTCATATTCCTTCTCAAAGGGGGAGCTATTATTTAGGGGGAGAAATAATTCAGGGGAGTCTTACATTCAGGGGGAGAATGTTCTAGAGGAATTTGCATGCATAATGCACTTTGCACTCTTATTTTTACTATTTTTCTCTTTTTGATCATGTCAAAGGGGGAGAAAATCTTGTGTGTGACTCACTGTCACATTATGTTGCCATCATCAAAAAGGGGGAGAATGTTGTGTCTCTTAGGCACAAGCATGTGCATTGTGTTTTTATGATAGCATGTGCATTATGTTTTGATGATAGCATGCTGATTTGTTTTGATGATTGCAACACAGTCAGTGCATTATGATATTGTGTTTTGAATATGGCTGTTGATATGATTGCATAGGACTGTGTCTGATATACAGCATTGAATGCATGAGTATTGCATGATGCGTTGACGCATGGGATCATTGCGTCAACTCACTGGTCTGTCCCAGAGCTGGTCTATAAAATGTGTCAACTGGTGCGTCGACGCAGTGGACTCAATGCGTTGACACATTGGAATTGTTTTGAAAGAGCTCTTGCTTTGCTTCATACATTAGTCTTGAAGTCTGTACAGCCAATGCACTTGCAAAGTTCATACATTGAACTGTGGCTTGCACTGTTCATGATTTGGGTAGCAAAGTCTATACACTGCAGGGTAAAGCCCAATGTCTAGGCATTGCTGCATCGCTTGCATTTCAGAGTCTATACATTGGTTTTGTCATGCACATAGACTTCCAAGTCTACACATTCCTGCATTAGTGTGCTTCACGCTTTGTTCATGGCTGAGAGTCTATACACTGGACTTCATTTCACCAACTCTATACAATGGTCTTCACTTCAAGTCTATACATCGGTTTGATTCAAGTCTGTACACTGCTTCAATTCGTCAAAGTCCATACATTGGACTGTAGCATCTAAAGTCTGTACAGCGTCCGTTGTCTAGAGTTCTTGAAGTATATACATTGGACTGTTTCTTTCGAAGAATATACAATACAATGTACATACTTAGACCTTATGACTTCATTCTTGTTGCTAACGGGAACAGGGTCGACGCTAGAGCTTAAGGCGTCCACGCACCAGTGAAGATGCATCCACGGATACTCTTCACAGCGTCAACTCTACGCAAAGGCTGCGTCAACTCAGCCACTCAAGAAGCAGAGGCCTTGTCAGAAATATTCCAATGCGTCAACGCAGCAGTGGAGCAGCGTCGATGCAACAGTTAAGAAAGGCTAGGCTGGTTGCTCACTGGAACGCATCAATGCGTCAATGCCATGGGTTGGAAGCGTCGACGCAGTGGCTTAAGAGACGCCAATATACAAATGTACATGTTCGTGCGTCAACGCCACCAACTGGCAGCGTCGACGCAGCAGTTCAAGAAAGGGGCGACTTATCTCTGGCTGTCTTCAACGCGTCAACGCTATCCACAGCAGGGTCGACGTAGTGGGACAAATTCAAAATGTGTACTAATGAAGGGCACGTGATCCGAAGTGCCTGGCTCGTGATCCAAGGATGGACGAGATACCAGGATGCTGCCACGTGGTCCGAACTTCTAGGGCAGGAAATGTGGAAGCCACACGCGCCCAGTGTGCCTGCTGCTGCTATATATACGAGTCTTCATCCTCTGTAGAAGACCGATCGAAGAAGAAGCTTGGAGAGCAGAAAGAGCAATAGCAGAGCAGAAAGCTCTTCGATCCAGAAAAAGAAAAGAGGAAGAAAAAGAGAAGAAGAAGAAAAATAAGAAGAGTGAGCCGGCAGAAGAAAAAGGGTTGCAGAGAAGGAGAGAATAGCGTGAGAGAAAAGGAGAGCAGAGGAGAAAGAAAGAGAGAGAGTGAAGAAAGAGAGTGAGATCGAGAGAGGTCTGTTCCTACTGGACCGTGGATCAGATCCAGGCCAGTCAGCTCCGATTGAGAGCCACATTGTGCATTTCATTTTTTAGCTTTCTGTTTGCTGAAGTTATTTTCATTTCGTGTTTTTTTTCCTTTTTCATTTGGTTATCTTTGTTCTTCCGATCCTCTGGACTGAGGTCGGGTTCCTCCTGGTGAGTCAGGAGAAGGGAGGATTGGTCCTCCGGTTCTGGGCTTGCGGGTTTGCTGGTAGCAAAGTGCTACTGGCTAGTTCACTGGTAGCGGGGCTGCTACTAGTGGGGTTCCCTCTTGGTATAGAGGAAGAGAGACGTGAGTCTCTGGTTTCTAGTAACCGTGGGTTGCTAGAGGTTCCCTCCGTGTAGGAGGAAGAGGGGAGGTTGTTCCCCTGGGTAAGCTGTGTATCAGCGTTTGTTGGCAAGCTGTGTTTCCCAGCTATTAGTGAAGCCACACTCGGGTTGAGTGTGGGGTGGATGTAGGTCTGCTGGACCGAACCACCTAAAACCCATTGTGCAGTGGTTTGATTTCTTCATCTGTCTTATTGCTTCCGCTAGATGCTTGCATAAGGGCGCTTCATGTGTTTGCTTCAAGTTCAACGAAGTTGATTAGCTGCGCACGCTATCTGTTTGACACTGGGATTGTGTGTTGCTTGAATTGTCTAATTGCTTAGAGTGTCTTAATCTGTTAAGTGATTGAAATTCTAATTGAGCTATAGTCGTCTAACTTGTCTTGTTAGAGTGCTTACTGTCAGTTGGTTTTATTCCGCAACTGCTAATTAGTCTGTCAGATTTGATAGATCTGTCTAGTTAGCATTCTAGATAGTTAGTGAGCCGAATATTTTAATTGGGCAAAAGATTTTAAAGGGCTATATTCATTCACCCCCCCTCTGAATACTGCACCGAACCCAACAATGTGCACTCAAGAACGAAAATATAGGAGACCAACTTCTCGGTGTGGAAGTACTTGGGTCATAAACCTGCAGGTTTCACCTTTGGGGAGCGGTTACCAGCCAATGTGGAAGTGCTGCGGCCAAGGTGGGTCAAACAAGGTAAAAAGCAAAGGAATATATGAGGGTCTGTCCAAACAAGGGTCTCCTTTGGAAGAGCAGCGTAGGGCTATCTCAAGGAAACTCAGTATTTCATTCGGAATGGAATATCTCATATTGTAAGAATTGAAGCACAGCGGCTTTCACAATCGAATCGGCTTGAATAATCTTCCGCAATAAGATCAAAGTCCTACATGGATGCATGCTGGGTTTAAAGAAAAATTTAAAACAAACTAAAATAGAAAATAGCCAAGGATAATATTGTCAATTTGTTAAGAATGGGTCAGGATACCGATCCGGTGACCTGATACTGAGCTGGGGCCCGTTTATCCACGCACCAACTCACTGGATGGAACCGTAGTCCCCATGCTACCACAAATTAATGGCCTATCCGTACAACCCAAATTCTTCTGGAATCATCACTGTTTTTGTTGAAGGGGAACTCAAATCCCAGATTTGTTCAGGTTGCAAGGTCCTTGATGTGTTCTAATAGTGTAAATATCATATAGTACGATGCAAGACGTAGGGGGACCAAACACCGAAGGACGGTACACAAGATAGGACAAAGACGTCCGTTAGTAAAACCTGTACAGACCAACATAGATTAAATACATCAGAAAGTAGCAGAATTACAACAGAATCGCACCACAGTACAAGGAGATCTAGACAAAACCCTGACGACTGACCACTGATGTGACGTGTTTCGTCCTGTAGCGCCTCTCCTTCCTATAAGTACCCCCCTTAGGCTAGTTCATCCAAATGCACCAAGGAGAGTTTTGAAAGCTCAGGAGGAGAAGGAGAGGAGAATCTAGGGATTTCAGGATGGAAGGAGAGTCTTCCCTTGTTATGAAGAGGAGCAGGCCTAGCAGCGAGATCAGGCGACTTTCCGACCTCGAGGGTCATCTGAGTGGGACGATCCAGTCGCATATGGTAAGCTGATTCATTTCAAATTCTCCGCGTGAACCTTCTTTCACCTCTTTTCTTTTCTCTTCTTCTTTCCAGCCATATCCACTCTTCCCAGGCCCAAGGAAGTTTTCCAAACTGCAATGACTTTCAAAGTTGACTTCCAACATCTCCATTGGCATGAGGGCCATACTCTCGAGGTGGCATCTTCAGGGGCTCCTTATTCATGCCAAGCACTATGAGAGGATTCGCATGGACTGGGCTGCTATGGGCGCACTAGTGGATATCTGGCATCCCCAGACCCACACTTTCATCTTCCCGACCTTCGAGGCGACCATCCTCCTCGAGGAGGTGGAACTTCTGTTCGGACTGAAGAAATTCAAGAGTGACGGGAAGGTAAAGGCTATGCGGATGCTGACAAGGGGGACTTCCGAGAGCGTCCTTGGAAGCTTCATGCCGCCCGACGTTGCCAGAAAGGTCCGCACTCAAAAGGGAATTGATTTGCAAAGGCTCACGGAATGGGTTCTGGATGCCCTGAGAGGGTCACCAGATGATGACCACTTGGAAGGGATTATGAAAGGGTTCACCATTTGTCTGGCAGGTGCTCTCTTGTTTCCTTATACCGACAACATAGTGGAGGAGGACCAACTGAGTGCCATCTGCGGGATTTGGAGTAGAAAGAGGGTGGGGCCCGCCGTCCTTGCCTACCTTTATAGTGGCCTTACTGCCTCGAGCATGGGTAAGCCTCCTTTCGGTTGTGCACTTGTTCTGAATTGCTGGATTGATTTGTACTTAAAATTTGACCACCGTGAGGGGATGCCGACTGCTTCGAAGCTCTTTCAACAGAGCCCCCTTTATCACATAGCCGATGTGTTAGGCTTCGGTGGCACCGTGGCGAACCGTGTTCGGTGGCTGAAGAAACGTGAAGACTGGCGGTCTCACTTTCGAACCGTGACACAAAGCTTCTTCACTTGCGCACCGGCATGTCTACTCTCACTTGAACTCCTCATGAGGTCTTCTCCCGAAGTTGAACTCCAACTGATGGACGCGACTGAGTTTGTCCTTTACAACACACATCGGTGCTGCCTCTAGATCGGCATTCCACGCCATACGTTCCCACTGCTAACCGGCATCGTTCCTTTGAAGAAGAGAGAGTTGGGCGCGGAAGCGGACGCGAAGGAAGCGAAGGCCATTAAAGCGCCCTGGAAGACAAGTGTTGCAGGAAAGGCCTTAGCGCATGTAGGGGAAGAATGGGAGCTGTGGAGGGCTTATGTAACCGAACTAGGGAAGTTAAGGCCTAAAGCGCCTAAGCCCCTGATATAGCTCACTCTGTTTTCTGATGGAATAAAATCTGGAATTTGACATCTTGGACCACTGTTCCCCTTCGTTATTATTATTATTATTATTTTTTCTTTTTTCATATTATGATCATATATATATATTTATATTATATATGTTTGTATACACAATTTTTAATGGGGGCGTCGAGGGGCCTGGACGCCCCTATATTTCTTTTTTTTTATTTTTTCATTTTTTAGATGTGGGGGCGTCTAGGGGCCTAGACGCCCCACATTTTTTGAATTTTTTTTCTCATTTTTTTGATGTGGGGGCGTCTAGCGGCCCTATATTTTATTTTTTTATTTTTTCATTTTTTAGATGTGGGGCGTCCAGTCCGGCGTCCAGGGGACTGGACGCCCCTATATTTTCTTTTTTTCTTTTTTCATTTTTTTTAGATGTGGGGGCGTCCCGGGGACTGGACGCCCCTATATTTCTTTTTTCATTTTTTAGATGTAGGGGCGTCCAGGCGCCTAGACGCCCCAAATTTTTTGAATTTTTTTTTAATAAAATTTTTTGGGGGCGTCCAGGCGCCTGGACGCCCCATAGAAAGGGCAATTTCTATAAAAGCGGTGCTTCACCCCTTTTTCACTTCTACTGTTCACTCTGATGACCCATTCTACTCTGAACGACCCATTCTTAGTTCCTAATGGAGCAAGGAGGCCCGAGCCAGGGTGGAGAGAAGCAGAAACGACTTGCTCGTCGTCCGAGGAGGTCGAGGGACCGTGTAGAGGAGGGTGTTGCCGCGGAGGAGGAGGCACCTCCCTTGGCCGTGGAGGGTCCTGAGGGCCCTGGCGACGCGGGAGAGGATGAGCACGACCCGGTAAGCCTCTTAGACTTCCACATTGTTGATTTATTAGGCGTAAAATGGGGTGAGAGACAGTGTTCAGAAAGCGGTGAGTGTGAGGGAAGGAGGCGTCCAGGGACCTAGACGCCTCCATCCTTTCTTTTTTATTTTGTTTTGTTCTTATTTTTTTGGGTTATTATGTAATTACAATATAAATAGATGTGTAAGGAGGCGTCCACATATTTGGACGCCTTCAAATTTTTTATTATTATTTATTTATTATTAATATATTTTTTTAAAATAATTTTTTATTAAATTTGCAAAAAAAGAAAAACAAATGATGGAGGCGTCTACATGGGTGGACGCCTTCACATAAATTATATAATTATATAAAATAGATAAATAAATAAATAAGAAAGTGTCTAGGAGGCTGGACGCCTTTAAAAAAACCTCTTTTTTTGGGGAAAATAAATAGAAAATAAATGTGTGCAGTCTTTGTTATTTATCATTCATGATTCTGATGTGTTCCCTTTTTGTTTGTTTTGTGGTGTGCAGGGTGTGATGAAGAGCCGGATCAGCTGGTCCCTGGTGGTGGCGGCGTACCGTGGGCTGCCGGACTTTCAGAGGGCGCGGGTGGACGCCATGGGTTTTGGAGCCTTTCTCAGGATCGAGCCCTTCCGGCTTGACCTTCCTCTTATCCAGGCGTTGAGGGAGCGGTGGCACGCGCCGAGCCGGGCGTTCCTGATGCCCTTGGGGCACATGGTGCTGACACTGGAGCACGTAGCTCGGATCACCGGGCTACGAGTTGACGGAGAGGCAGTCAGCGGGGTCACTTACCCTGATTACCGAGATAGTGCCTTGGACCTGCTGTGGCTAGAGACGCGTGCGACTGATAGAGACAGCAGGGTAGTTGGCTGGGTAGAGATTATGGAGGCGCTCAGATTTGGTGACCCGCGCCAGCGGGTCAGCGAGACTGGAGCGGAGTTTTTGGCACGACTGGAGGGAGACGCCCGTGCCGCTTTCACCCAGGACCCGAGCGAGCGAGAGCTGGTGGATCTAGACCTCCCGAGGTTCCTTTTCTTCTTCTTGGGCCGCCTTCTGCTGGGGACGAAGGGGGACGGCATCCACTGCCGCTTCCTCGGGATCCTGGCGGATCTGGAGAGAGTGGGGAACTATGCGTGGGGAGCGGCTCTGCTTGCCCATTTGATCGCCGATCTCTCCCAGACTTCAGAGAGGGAGACGACAATTAGCGGCTTCACACCTTTTCTCCAGGTAAACATTTTATTTATGTATTTTATCGTAGTTAAATATGCAATTATTCGTGCTAATGATGTATGATGGATGCAGGTGTGGAGCTACAACTACTTTCCGATGGGAAGAGCCAGATAGGGGAACAGGAGAGCCGTGCCTATGGCGCGGCGGTGGAGGCCGGTCATGGTCGCGGCACCCCACAGCTACCAGCTGGCGTCGCTTCGTCGGGAGCTGAGCGAGTACCCCGAGGCTATGGTATGATGCATATGATTTTTATGTTTTTATGCATGTGACTTAATTGGGTAAAATGGTAACTAACATGACACCTGTATGGTGATGCAGGTGGTGTGGAGGCCCTACCTGGGCATGGCCGACGCTGGCCAGCCTTGAGTTGTAGCGGGTCGTCCTTGTTTTGGGCGGGACGTGTGGGTCCATTGCCTGAACGAGATCGAGCCGATTTGGCTCAGGCTGGTCATGAGGACGCTGGGGCTAGCCCAGGAGTGGGTCAACGTAGATGAGCCGATCCGCGTCGGGCGGAAGACCAAGGGGAAGGCAAAGATCGTGGACTGGCATACGTGCTTCCCTGCACAGTACCAGGACTGGCAGCAGGGCGGGGTCCCAGTGGTGTCCCATGTACAGGACAGCACCGACTACTTGAGACGGTACCGGGCCACGTACGTGGAGCGTCTCTACCTCGGTGGTGCGGCAGGGGTAAGTGTGAAATGAGGGTGTTTTCCTTTTCTATATGTATACATATGTGACACTAACTTATATGCAATGCAGGATGCTCGTGATAACATGATTGCTGACCTACGGGCCCAGCTGGCAGACGCCAAGCGGCAGTTGGTGGCCATCCTACAGGAGTTGGAGATTCTGGTGAGTCTATGCAATGCATTTTTTTTGTTTTGTGACCTGGATTTCGATGCTTAGCCTCTGACTGTCATTTGTTCGATGTTTCAGCAGGCCCATCAGGCAGTGGCAGTCGGGATGGCTGGTGGAGCGGGTTCCAGTTCGTGGGGCCCTCCTCCGGAGGTTTCTGCCCTTCAGGAGCAGCTGGCGTACACGGTGGCCCGGGCTAAGGAGGCCGAGCACGATCGCACGGTTCGAGTGAGTGCTTGCCTGACCCCAACTCTCCTTCCAGTTGCTCTTCTTCCTTCACTGTTCTCTTACGGGGTATGTGGCCTCTGGCAGGTGGCTGAGATTCGGGACGCCCTGGCCCGTGCAGTCCGTGCTGAGCAGGAGCGTGACGCCTGGGCGGCAGAGCGTGACGCCCGTATAGTGGAGCTCGAGGAGGAGCGACGGCGGGAGGCTGAGGAGCTTCCTCGCGATGTGCTGGATTTGCGGATCGCCCTCGAGCTGTCGAGGAGAGAGGCGATGAGAGAGAGAGAGGAGAGGGAGATCATGGAGAGAGAGAGAGGACAGGAGGGCGGAGCGACATCGAGATTGGGACGAGAGGAGGGTTCTGGAGGCCCAGATGATGGAGCTTCGATTGAACCTCAGCATAGCAGAGGGGAGGCTTCGGGAGAGTGAGGAGCGGTATCAGAGGGCGAGGGAGCGCGGTGCGCGACTTCGTCAGTATGGTTCCTTCTCCATGGGCAGCTTCCTAGTTTCTTCGGCCAAGGAGCGTCGTCGCACCTTTGAGGCTGGCGTGGCACCACAGGGCGAGACGAGCACTGCCTCTCAGGGTTCACGGAGGCCCCCTAGGGATCCCCATCAGAGGAGGGAGGAAAGAGATGATCAGGAGGGTGGTAGCGAGAGTTAGAGAGTTGCTTGTACACCCCACCTTCCTCACTGCATGATGTACTTTGACTATTTGCTTATGTGAAATGAAATGGTTCCTTGTGTTGTGTGTACTTTCTCTCTCCCATGCTTCTTTCCTTGCACTTGTTCTTTCGAGGTGTGTTTCACGAGACCTTGTCCAAAGAAGTAGGGAATTACGCTTTGCATGGAGGAACATGTTTCTTCCTTCTTCTCTCTCTCTTTTTTTGGGCGTGTCTAGGCGCGGGGACGCGTCTTATCTTTTGAATTCAAATTTAAAGCGCCATGCGGCTTTTCTTCTTTCGTGCCTTACCCGCAAACGAGCCCGCCTTCCGTCGAGATTCGCTCGCCCATCTTCGTCTTCTTCCACTCTCGATCGATGGAATTCGATGGGCCGGACCATGGTGAAGGGAGAGAGGGACGAGGGACTCCTCGCCCGAGGAGGGACGCACAAGAGTACAGAGAGGCGTCCATGGAAGAGGAAGGGCCGCTTCGGGCACCCGAGGGACCCGAGGGACCCGATGGCGCGGAGGGAGGTGAACACGGTCTGGTAGGTCCTCCGATCTCCTCCTCTTTGATCTATTTTGAGTTTTGAGCGAGCCACATGTGAGGGAAAAGGGTTCGGTGAGTGTTGCACTCAAATGATGGACACGTCCTTGACAGGAGACGCATTCTCTTTAACTGATGTGGGACCTCCCTTTTTGATGCAGGGTACGGCCAGAATCCCGGGATTGGCCGACGAGTGGGCGAGCGCGGATGAGCCGAGCCGTGTTAGGAAGGAGAGTCACGGCAAGGCCAAGCTCGAGGATTGGCGCATACGTCTCCCTGGACAGCAAGGGAGCATACTGGTGTAGGATAGCGCTGACTTCCTGCGGCAGCAAACGGAGGACCGAGTGGGACTTCCCCAAGCCGGGGATACACGCGACATCAACGGCTTGCGTGCCCAACTGGCAGAGGCTAGGCAGCAGCTGGCCGTCACTCAACAGGAACTGTCGATCCTGGTAAGTTAAGTGCTGCATTTTTTTTTATTTTGTTTAAATTTGGAGCTTAGCTGACGGCCGTTGTTTATTTGTTCCAGCGTGCCCAGCAGACAGCGATGGTGGGAATGGCCGGCGGCGCATCTTCCAACTCGTCGGCCCCTTTTCTTGAGATTGCCTCCCTCCGGGAGCAACTCGCCGGTGCGGTGGCCGGTGCGGCCCTGGCGGAAGAGGAGCGTGATGCCTGGGTGGCAGCTGTAGCGGAGCTGTGGCGTCGCGGTGAGGAGAGGCCTTCTCCAGACATCCTGGAGTTAAGGGTCCTTCTCCAGATGACGAGGAGAGAGGCAGAGAGAGAGAGGGAGGAGAGAAGGGCTGAGCGACAGCGAGATCAGGCTGAGAGGAAGGCCTTGGAGGCCCAGGTGAGGGAGCTCCAGCTAGGCCTTCAGGTCGTGGTGCAGAGGCTAGGAGCGATGGAGACGCGCTATGAGAGAGTGCGAGAGTTCGGGGAGTGACTCCGCCAGTCTGGCCGCTTTTCTGTTGGTGGCTTCTTCGCCACGCCAGGGGAGGAGCAGCGAGCCACCGCTGTGGAGCAGGCGCCACGAGGCGAGGCGGGTGCTGCTGAACAGGGATCCAGAAGGCTTCTGAGGGACCCTCACCTTAGGGGAGAGGAGAGGGACGCCTAGAGGGATGAGCATGCAGATAATGGCGAGAGTTTGCGAGCAAGTGGACTCGCTTCCTCTATATGATTGTGATGTTTATGACAGCTTATATAAACTTATGAATGTAGTGATTTGATTTTATGCTGCTTGTTTGTTCTCTTGTGCGTTCCTTCTTCCCTACACTTCTTCTTCTTTGCACTGTTCCCATGTGATGTGTCTGCCAAGACCCTGTACGAAACGGGGAATCATATCTTGCTCTGATCATATTCCATGCGGAAATCAGCCGCGGAAGTCAACAATGACAGCCCTAGCCTCTCTTCCCGGGCGATCTTTCAACCTTTGCAGACGACCTCTATATCGTAACAGGGCATCCCTAACGGTATAGGGAGGGTGTTGTCCAATCAATCACCCTGCGCGAGCGGTGAAGTGGCACATGGGATCGTAGGGCATGCGTCTTATCGCGAGGGCTGTCGTTAAAGGTGATGGAGGCAATCTTGGCCCGCACTTCTCCCATTTCTATAAATACATGTCTCTTTCCTCATCGAAGGGACATCGAGAGCCAACTCAAAGAGTACAAATTTTCACGAAAGAGAAGGAACTCAGAGTTCTAAGATCGGGATGGAGGGCGAATCTTCCCATTCCTCGAAGAGAAGCAGGTCCAGCGGTAGCAGTTCCAGCAAGCTCTTGGACCTCGAAGGGCACTTTAGTGAAATGACCCAATCACAACTCATAAGCTAAGGTTTCCCGTCCTTTTCTCATTATTTCTTCCTTCCTTTCTTTCTTCCTTTCTTTTGACAACACCCTTCTCCAGTCCTTATGCACGCGCAGAGTGTGATGAAATCACACATTTCATGGGAGTTAGTAGCGACAGCATACAGGGGTCTCCCGGATTTTCAGAAGGCCAGGCTAGACGTGATGGGATTTGGTGCCTTCCTGCGAATCGAGCCGATCAAGCTCGACCTAGTCCTGATCCAAGCCTTGCGTGAAAGATGGGACCCAGTGAGTCGGGCATTCTTGATGCCCTGGGGGCACATGGTGCCCAGTCTGGAAGATGTGGCCCGAATCACGAGCCTCAAGGTGGATGGCGAGGCAGTGACTAGAGTCACTTACGCGGACTACCGAGAAGGTGCCCAGAAGCTACTAGGTTTGGACCTAGATGGACGGAAGAACAGGTCAATAGCCAGGACATCTATCATGGAGGCATTAGGGCTCACTGATACTCGTCGACGGGATGATGAGTCCTTAGAAGAATTAATGGGAAGAATGGAAAGAGGATGTCGTGCTGTGTACTGCACAGATTTTGGCAATTGGGAAAGATCCAACATGGATTTGAGGAGATTTCTCCTCTTCTTGCTGGAAAGATTGATACTGAGCTCGAAAGGAGACGGTATCCATTGTCGTTTCCTGGAGCTGCTATCAGACCTCGAAAGAGTAGGGCACTACGCCTGGGGAGCTGCCATGCTGGCGCATTTGTTTACATGTCTGTCCCAAGAGGCAGACCGTGAGATGACTGCGAGTGGTTTCACACCATTTATCCAGGTATTTTTGATTTTATCTTGTTTATTTTTTTTGTTTGTTTTTGTTTGTTTTTTTGTTTTTGTAATAGTCCACTTAAGGTATGATGGCATATAATGATACAATTGTGGAGCTATTATTACCTCCCGATGGGGAGAGCTCGGCATTGGCGACCAGTGACGGTGCCGTTAGCCAGGCGGTGGCAACCCATCATGAGTGCAGCGCCTCTAACCTACCAGCTGATGGTGCTAAGTCGTGAGCTACAGGAATTCCCTGCAGCGATGGTGGGATTTTTTTTTTTTACTTTTATTTTGTTATTTTTGTTTTTGGTTTTGACCGGCTAAACGGGTATGTACAACCTAACCTAGGTAAACAGGAGACCCTACTCAGGCATGGTCGATGCCGACCAACCATGGGTTCTAACGAGTCGTGCTCGGTTCGGACGGGAACTGTGGATGCACTGCTTAAATGAAATCGAGCTGCTTCGGCTACGATTGGTTATGAGAACCCTAGGGCTAGCCCAGGAATGGGGGGATACGACTGCTCCACCTCGCGTCGGGAGAAAGACACGGGGACCGACAACCTGCATTGATTGGCGTGTGCGGTTCCCTGAGCAGTATGAAGACAGGCAATGGGGTGGCACAATCATGGAATCACATGCACATGATAATGAAGACTATCTGCGTCTGTATAAGATAATGTACGCAGAGCGGCTCCGACCCCGGGGACTTGTGGAGGTAGGTCTCCCTCTTTTTTCTCTTTTCCCTCTCTCTTTTGGTTTTTGTTGTGGAAATGCTGACTCTTATGGCTGCAGGATGTTAGTGATACCATGATAGCGAGCTTGCGATCTCGCCTGGCAGAGATGGAGCAACAATTGGGTGACACACGTGGAGCCTTGAGTGCCTCGATAGGTGTATACAGTGCACGCTCCGAATCACGGCCCCAGATTCATGGTGTTCGGCCACTAATTATCATCTCATGAATAAAGCGTGCCCAGATTGACGCGGCCTCATCGGCGATGGGGGCCGGTGGAGTCTCTTCCAGCTTATGGATCCCTACCTCAGAACTTGACTTGCTTCACGAGTAACTTGCTCGTGCCACGCAGCGTGCCGTGGAGGCAGAAAGAATGCTCTCTATACAGGTGGAGAGGGGGATTCCTGCAGCCCACTCAAAGAGCTGACCCAACTAGACCCAATAGGGCCCAACGAGGCAAGCTCGTCCAAGTGACAGCCCACAGGGCCCACTTAGAAAAGTCCAATAAAATAATGCTCGAGGAAACAACTCTCCTATGCGGCCCCAAGGCTCGGAGAGCCCGAGCATCGGTCAGGTCACAGGAAGACCCGCGCACGAGCTATCCCCCCGCACGAAGGAGGGAAGCCCTAGCCGGTCTGTCTGACCCATCTCCTCACCGAGCTAGTCCTATTACCCAAGTAGGGCCGGCCCCTCTAAGCTCGGTATGACCGATAAAATGTTTATCATTGCAGCCGTTAGAGTCCACAGCGGGCCGGGCGCTAAGAAGTCTAGGAGCTCCGGCTTCCCCGCGAGGATAACGCCCCCACGATGAGGCCATAAAAGCCCACGACGAGGACGTAACCTCCACCGGAGACCCCTCAGCTTGCAGGACTCCAGAGGGCGGTGCACTATTTAAACTTGGGAAACCCTCCGGTGAAAGGTAAGTCCAAAGGACATTGATCCACCCCCAATTCCTGAGCACGGATCACTTCACCCCATTAGTGGAGAGGGATCTCGCGCCTTCACCTTCTCCTCCCTATCGCTGCTCCCACCATTACTCCACTGACTTGAGCGTCGGAGGGTTTCACCCCAGGGAATCCCCCTGGGCCCTCTGACCCGTTTCCCTATCTTGCAGTTCACTAACTTGGTGATTACCAGCCCGCTCAGGAACCAGCACGAGATTTCGCCTCTTCATCTGGCGCCGTCTGTTGGAAATGTACGAAGATCCAACATGGTAAGAAGGAGCTCAGGGAGGAGGTCCGCCGGTGAAAGGGGTAAGGCCATGGTAGCAGCAGGGGATGGCCCTTCCAGGGTCTCACAGAACCCTCCCTCCAACGCCAGCATCCCCGCCGACGGACCACCACCCCCCCTGCGGCGGTGGGGCTACCCCCCTACGGTGGCGCCGAAGCCTTCCAGGCCCTCAACGCCAAACTGGATGTCCTCGTGGAACTCATGAAGACCCAGGCAGCCAGGGATGCAAGGTCCCGTGCCCCGTCAGAGAGTCCCCCCCTGCAGGAGTACTTCCCAGCATACAGCTGGGGGCCGCTTCACCCTCTGCGGCCAGCAGCTCATTCGAAACAGGGTCGGAGGACCCTCGCAAGCTCCGCCTCCGAAGCAAGAGGCCTCCTCCACGCCGAGGAAAGGAAGGCGGGGGACGCAACGGCCAGATCTGGAAGCCGACGTTCCCGGAGATCGCCAAGACGCTCCCCCCAGCCCCGCGGCACGACAGCAACCGAAGTTATCCCTGCGGCTGTGAGATTTCGCCTCTTCATCTGGCGCCGTACAGAAGGCCTCTTCCCCGGAAGACGAGGAGAAATCCCCGTTCTCCGAGTATATCTTGAAGGCAGAGGTATCTCCCAGAGCACCCATACCAACCTTCAAGCTTTACGACGGCCAGGGTGACCCGGCCGACCATTATGATAGCTTCGACGCCCTGATGACTCTACAAGGAGCGTCGGACCCCATCAAGTGCCGAGCCTTCGTGACCACTCTGGTCCAGGGTGCTCAAGCATGGTTCCGGGCCCTCGCCCCCGGATCCATCCGAGACTTCAAGCAATTCAGGCGAGTCTTCAAGGAGAGCTTCGCCGGAAGTGCCCCCCCAAGGTCGATAGTGGGGCTCTTGGCCCTTAAACAGGTGCAAGGGGAAAGGCTCCGGGCTTACGTCCACCGATTTAAATCGGAAGCCCTTCGAATCCCCCGCCTGGATGTGGCCTCGGCCACAACTGCACTGACCGGGGGTACCCGGGACAAGAACCTCCGCCGTGAACTTGTCCTCCACCCTCCCTCGACCCTTGCCGAGCTAGTGACTCTGGCTCTACGCCACGCCGAGTGCGAAGAAGTACTCAGCGCTTGCCGAGACGCAACCGGCTCGGGTCGGGAGGGGGACAAGAAGCGGGGCCCCGAGCCAAATCCTAGCTCGGGAAAGAAGCGAGACCGAGATGGAGAACGCAAGCGGAAGTACGAGCAGTACACCCCGTTAACCGCACCGGTCTATGAAATCTATGAAGACGTCAAAGACTCGGGACTCCTCCGCAGGCCCGAGCCGATGAGGTCAAAAAACCACAAGCGAGACAGACATTGTCTATTCCACGGCGATCATGGGCATCACACCGGTGACTGCCACCAGCTCCAAGATGAAATCGAGCGCCTCATCCGCCTGGGGCACCTGGCTCGGTTCACTGCCGAGCGCAGAGAAGATCAAGGCGCCGCAGAAGAGATCGACAACGCCCCCCGAGGGGTTCACATCAACGTCATCTCTGGAGGAATAGAATCAGGAGGCGACAGCAGCCGTGGAAGGAAGCGTCATGCCGAGCGGGCGAGCCGAGCCCCAGAGCCACCCAAGGCCCCGCCCCAGGTCATAGTCTTCTCCGATCAAGACTTGGAGGGGCTGAGCACCCCGCATGATGGTGCCCTCATAATCTTGGCCACTCTCCCCGAAGGAGCCCTAAGCCTGCCAGTTACCCTCGGCACCCCACCCAAAACTGTTACGGTCATGGTAGACTTCATGGTGATCAAAGGGATGATAGCGTACAACGCCATCTTCGACCGGGGAATCCTCAGCCGGATCAAGGCAGTACCATCTACCTATCACCAAAAAATGAAGTTCCCCACCAAAAATGGGGTAGGGGAAATCCGAGGTAACCAGGCCACGGCCTGAAGGTGCTATAATATCTCGGTGGAGGCCACGAGGCCGGGCGAGAATGATAAGGGCCCCCGGGAAGTCGAGAAAAAACCGCAACCACTGAGCCAGGTGGCGAGTTGCTAACAATTTTCCTAAACGATGACCCGACCCTAGGAGTAAGGATCGGAGCTGACCTACCACCCGAGGAACAGTAGCAATATAAGAAATTTCTTTCTGAGTACATCCGAGTCTTCGCTTGGTCCGACGATCAGCTCCCTGGGATACCAGAGGAGACTGTGATGCACAGACTCAACCTCAACCCCACCATGGAGCCCGTGCAGCAGCGCCGAAGGAAGCACGCACCCGAGAAGCAGACGATTATCAAGGCGCAGGTCACCAAGGGGCAAGAGACTGGTCTTTTTAAACCGGTCATGTACCCAACGTGGCTAGCCAATGTCGTCCTGGTAACAAAGGCTTCCGACAAGTGGCGAATGTGCGTGGACATCACCGACTTGAATAAGGTGACCCCTAAGGACTGCTATCTCTTGCCCAGCATCGACCAACTAGTCAATTCGACATCAGGCAACGAGATGCTCAGCTTCCTGGATGCCTATTCGGGTTACCATCAGATCAGAATGAATTCTGAAGACGTCGAAAAGACCGCCTTCATCACCAACTACGGCGTGTACTGTTATACCCGGATGCCTTTCGGGTTGAAGAACGCCGGAGCCACATATCAAAGACTGGTCAATCACATGTTCGAGGAGCAGCTAGGTCAGAACGTTGAAGTCTACATTGACGACATGCTCGTCAAGACCCCCAAGGCCCAGGACCACTTCACCGACCTCGCTGAAACCTTCGGCGTCCTCCTAAAGTACAACATGAAGCTCAATCCTGCCAAGTGCGCCTTCGGAGTAAGATCCGGGAAGTTTCTGGGTTTCCTGGTCACTCAGCGTGGGATCGAAGCCAACCCCGACAAAGTCCAAGCCATCCTGGACATGCGCCCGCCCGCCTGCATTAAGGACGTCCAGCGTCTGACGGGGCGTGTCGCCGCTCTCAGCCGTTTCTTGTCCCGTGCAGCCGAACGATGTCTGCCCTTTTTTAAACTATTGAGGGCGCCCAAATTGGCATCTGCTACGTTCGCATGGGATGAGGAAAGCCAGAAAGTGTTCGCCGAGCTCAAGGAGTTCCTGGCTTCACCCCCGGTGCTCTCCAAGCCCGTGCCGGGCGAAGTCTTGCTGCTCTATCTCTCGGCGACGTCATCAACGGTCAGCTCGGTCCTAGTCAGAAATGACTCGGGAATCGAAAGACCAGTCTACTACACCAGCAAGGTGCTCATCGAGGGCAAGAGGAGGTACCCCACAACCGAGAAGCTCGTGCTAGCGCTGGTTACCTCCGCGAAACGCCTCCGACCCTACTTCCAGGGGCACCCCATCACCGTGCTAACCGGCGAGCCGTTGAAGAAGATTTTGGCCCACCCCGAGGCCTCGGGACGACTCATCAAATGGGCCATTATGCTTGGGGCCTACGACATCTCGTATCACCCGCGCTCAGCTATAAAAGGTCAAGCGCTCACCGACTTCATCGCCGAAAGCACCATCCCGATCGAAGGTAGACTACCGACCATGCCCGGGCCAACCTAGGAACTGTACGTTGACGGATCTTCCAACTCGGTCGGTAGTGGGGCTGGGATCCTCCTAAGATCCCCCGAAGGAGTGGAGCTGCAGTACGCCTTGAAATTCAACTTTCAGGCGTCCAACAACGCTTCCGAGTACGAGGCCCTTATATCGGGAGCGCGCATGGCCCGGCCGTTGGGGGCTGAGCGAGTCAGGATCCACACCGACTCTCAGCTGGTCATAAGCCAGGTCAACGGCGAGTACGAAGCTCGAGAGGCACCCATGATTAAATACCTCCAGCTGGTCAGGAGCCTGGCCCAACAATTCGAGGGGTTCGAGGTAGTCCGAATAGCCCGGGAAGAAAACTCCTGAGCGGACGCCCTCTCTCAGTTGGCCTCCTCCCTAGACCCAAAAGGTACCCGATCGGTCCTCCTCGAAGAGCTAGAACGCCCGAGCATTGACTCGGAGCTCCTCACTGTTGACTCGGCCGTCCCGAGCGACTGGCGTACCCCCTACATGTCTTGGCTCCGAGACTCCCAAGAGCCCTCCGACCCTCGAGAAGCACGCCGAATGAAGTACCAAGCCCGGCGCTTCATCGTCCTGGACGACACACTCTACCGAAGGTCTTTCGCCGGCCCTCTCCTGAAGTGCCTCGGCCCCGATGAAGCCAACCGAGCCATCCAGGAGGTTCATGAAGGCCTGTGCGGAGCGCACTCAGGTGCAAGGTCACTGGCCAGGATCCTGTTACGACAGGGGTACTGGTGGCCCACCCTGCAGCGCGACTGCTCGGCATACGCTCAACAGTGCGACCGATGCCAGCGGTTCGACCACTTGGTCCATCAGTCGGCTACAGAACTCGTCACCCTCACCGAGCCTTATCCCTTCGCTCGGTGGGGGATCGACATTCTCGGGCCATTCCCTACGGCTCAGTCCCAGAAAAAGTTCATTATCGTCGCCATCGACTACTTCACTAAATGGATCGAGGCCGAAGCCACTGCAAGGATCACCGAGACAGTCGTATGGAGTTTCGTCTGGAAATCGATCATTTGTCGCTTCGGCATCCCCCGAGTGATAGTGAGTGATAACGGTCGGCAATTCGATTCTCGATATTTCCGAGACAGATGCGCCGACCTAAACATCAACAACCACTTCACTTCGGTTGCCCACCCTCAGGCCAACGGGCTGGTCGAAAGTGCCAATAAGACTATCTTGAAAGGCATAAAGACCAGACTCGGCAAAGCCAAGGGTAGTTGGCTCGAGGAATTGCCTAGCATACTGTGGTCGCACCGAACGACTCCCAGGACGGCAACCGGTGAAAGTCCTTTTCAGTGGGTGTACGGCACTGAGGCCGTCATTCTGTTAGAGATCGCCAACCCGTCTCTCCGAGTCATCTGCTACTCGCTCGAGGAAAACAACCAAAAGTTACTCGAGAACCTCGACCTAGCCGATGAACTCCGGGATATTGCCAGCATCCGAGCGACGGAATATCAGCAACGCCTCACTCGATACTACAATGCCAGAGTCCGAAACTGACACTTCCAACCGGGAGACTTCGTCCTCAGGAAAGCCCAAGCCTCTCGACCACTAGAGGCGGCGGGCAAGCTGTCCCCTAACTGGGAAGGCCCCTACCGAGTGGTCGAGATGCTCGGGAAAGGTGCGTACAGGCTAGCAATAATGGAAGGGGAACCCATTCCTCAGACATGGAACGCAGCCGCACTACGCAAATTCCATTTTTGAAATTGTACAGCAAGATGGACAAAATAAATTCCTTTTCTTTTCATTCAAAACTATTGATACATCAGAAAGGCAAAGGCCAGTACATTGCATGACAAAAAGCAATAAAATCCATCTAACACCGCTGCAAGGGGTCATCGCTCGGTTGACTCGATCTCGATCTCCTCGGGTCCAGCCACTGACTCTGTCTCGCGTAGAAACTGGCTCGGACAAGAGGGGGCCGATCTAGTTGGCTCAGATGACCCCTAACAAAAGTGACAGAGGGACTGCAGAGAAGGTAACCACCTTCTAAGGTTGGGGAAGGCCACCTTCCAAGTTGATAGAGGCTAGGGAGAAGGAGCGCCGTGAAGACCTCCTCTTTCCCAACCTACCAACTCCTTGGAAGGGAATAGAGAGCAAGCAGCCTCCGAAGAGTAAAAGAAATGAAGAGCAGAAGAGGGAAAAAGAGGCTGCAGACGGAGGAAGGCTCCGGTGAGGAGGGAGCTTGGTGCACCTCCCCCCCCCCCCCCATGCAGCGGGGGAGTGGCGGCAGGCATCCCTAATACCCCCATCCGTCCTCCGCCTCGGCGCCCGCCCGGAAGCCACGCCAGAACTGAGAAAGGGCAAGAGCCGTGCCCTCACACATCGGAGCCCTCTCCAGATCCGCGCGGTGACCGTCGGACCCGTCTCAAACCCGCGCGGTGACTGTGGGACCCATCCAACAAGCCAGGACAGCAAGAGCTCTCTGCTCCCCGTCGTCGGCGGCGTCACCCTCCGAAGGATCCTCCATGCTCCGAATGCAATGGCACAACGCAAAGTGAAGAAGAAGGAGTGAGGAAAGACCGTTAGAGAAAATCCCAAGCAGTAAAGAGGAAAGGGCGCCCTTCGGTCCTTCTTATAGGCCAAAGGAGGCTACACGCCTTAAATGACTCCCCCCTCGAAAACACGCCAAAGGATTTCTCCCCTGAACAGTCACCTCCAACTCCTCGTTTCCCGCCCCAGCGGGATTCACGAAGCGGCCTGGCATTCAAAGCGTGAGGGAACGGAAAGACACCCCGTCAGAAGCCTACCAAATCAGCATGCGAAAACCACACAGGACATATCGGCACTCTCCAACTACTTCAGATACGCCAACCAAATCACGGCAAGGATGGCGATCAAACAAGTAAGTCATTCATTATCTCATAAAGAGGAAACTCTCTAAAGGAGGAAAGAGAGACAAACAAGAGATAGGGGCAAAATAAGGTAAAATACATCAGGCCTCGGGCCCACTTTGAAGCTCGGGAGTGACGGAAGTGGGCGCGTCACCCCCAGCACCCTCGGTGACGGCCGACCCGGGCACTGACCTCGCCTGTGCGAGAACTGTCTCGGTCGCGAGCCCTCCCGAGACGTCCGGAGTTGGTGACCCCGCCGGAGGAGACCCCTCTGGATCTTCCCCGCCCGACATAGAGGAGCTAGAAGCCGACTCATCCGAGTCATAGCTCTGGCCCAAAGGGAACTCGATCCCGGAGTCTTGCTCCTCGGCGTAGTCCACCGCCCGACAATAACCCTGCTTAAACCCCTTTCGGGCGCCCCGGTGAAGTGCTACCTCGTAATATGGTAGGGCGGCTCTCTCCAGGTCGGCTGAGTAGGTGTCCGAGCTCCTATACCACTCGATCGCCTCCGCCTCGATCTGCTCCATCCTTCCAACGAGCTCGACCCAAGCCCGCTCCACCTCGGCCGCATGCTCCTCTGCTCCCGCCAGGCGTTCCTCTGCCTCGACCCTCCCTCGGTCGGCTTCGCTCGATCGCCTCTCCGCCCGGGCTCGGTCCGCCTCGACCACAGAACGAAGGTGCTCCGCTACCTCCGCCCGGTCTAGTAGCTCGGCACGTTCGAGCTCCCAGCGACCGTCCAGCTCGAGGTGACCCAGACGCTCCTCTTCCAAGAGTTTGCCCTTCCTCTCGAGCGACTCCCGGGCCTTAGCCAACTGCTCAGTCAACGCCTCGGTTTCTAGCCGGCTCGCCCGTGCCAAATCCCTGATCACGGAGAACTCCCGTCGAAGCCCCTCATGCTCCTCGCTGAGGCGGGCCAGTTTCCTCTCGCACCCCCCGAGGGCCCAGGCAAGGAGATCTGCTCCCCACCGGACGCCCCGCCAGAAGGTTTGGCTCGAGCAACGGGGCCGACTGCCCCGCGCGCCGCGGTCGGTTGGGGTTACGACGCCTCCCCGGGCGAACCCCCAACCTCGACCGACGCCACGGGATCAACCGCACCGGGAACTTCGAGCACTTGGGGCTGCGACGCCCTCGCAGGCGAACCCCCAACCCTATCTGTCTCGGCCTGTGCCTCGCCGCCCGAGACATCGCCGACCTTGACCGGTCTCCCGGTCTCGACGTCGGCTACTTCAGCACCGGCCCCCTCCATCCCCGGGGAGGGGAGAACCGACCCATCTCCGCCCTCTGAGGGGCCCCTGGTCTCCTCGGCCCCCTCTCGCCTGGTAGGTGGGGGAGCTGGCCCAAAAGGGTCGGCCCCATCTTGCCCCCGAGAGGGGAGCGCCGCCGAGCTAGAGTCGCCCCCGACAGCGGTAGGAAGGCCAGCCTTCTTGGCCCGTTTCTTGGCCTTCGCGGCTTCCCGCAATTTTCCCTCCATGGGATCCTTGCGCTTCGCCCCGCTTGGCCGCGAAGATCCCTCGGAGGCCACCCCCTTGCCCTTATCTCGGGCTTGGGAATGACCCGCGGGAATGACAGGCTCATCAGCCGCCGAGTCATCCCCAAGATCGATGACCTCGGTGACCTCTTCCAAAGGTTCCCGCCGGATGTCTGTAATGAAGAAGAAGATTCAGTTAAGAAGCGAAAAGGTGACACTCCGACCCCGCAGAAGGATCCGAATGATGATACCTGATGGCTTGAGCTGCGTAAGCAGATGCTGCTCTACGTTCTCCAACGTCACCAGCTCCTCAGTCGACCGGTGATTTGTCAACAAGCGAACGGCGTATTCCTCCACATCGGTGGGGAACTCCTCCTGCCGCGGGGGAAGATTCGGATGGAAGTTGGGCATAACCTGGCACCTCTAGGATTCATCCACTGCTTCCGCCTTCACCCTGAAAAATTGTCTCTTCCACCCTTTGTGCGAAGAATCCTTCGCCGCCAGCGGAATACAACTCCGATTCCTGCGCGCCTGAATAAAGTAGAAACCTTTCCCCGCCGACGGATGTGCCTTCAGCTCGAAGAAATAATGAAAAAGATCCAGGGACGGGGGAACCCCCTACAGGCGGCAGAGGATCCGAAAGGCAGACATCAGAAGATACGAGTTGGCCACCAGCTGAACAGGCGCCAACACAAAAAAATTGAGAAGCTTCAGAACGAAGGGCTCGAAGGGGAGGCAGAATCCACTCTTCCATGCCAGGAGAAAAGTATAGATATGGCCCGTGCGGCTATCCAAGCTCGTCTCGTATGGGGCAGCGGCCGCAAAGCTATATCGGAGAGGCAGGCGAAACCGATGCTCCAGTTTCTTCACATCAGCCTCCCCCAACTCGCTGCAATTGGGGACGGGCTCCCGCCTCACCTGCTCGATTTCCGAGCGCAGATCCGCCATAAAGCTAGAAGAAGAACCTTCACGAGAGCCCGAAGACTCCGGGGGAGAAAGAAGCTGCCGGATCGCCTCTGTGGTTATACGCGCCAGCTCCTCAAATGCCACCGCAAGAACTCGCTCCCCCGCTGTATCTTCACGGCACATCAAGGAGCCCCAGAAGTAAAGAAGTGGAGGAAAGGCCAAAAACCCTAGAAAGGCTGGGGGGACGAGTAGCGCCCTACGCCTATAAACCCTCGCGGGAGGCGGCGCGCCGTTCCAACCTCCAAGAAAAAGGGGGCCCCTTCATTTCAAATCCGCCAGGATCATTATTACTACGGGTCCAGGCGACCACTACACGTGGCTTCATAACATCGACAGAATTCCACCCACCCGAGCCACGCCGGTCCAAAGCCTCGAAAAACTACTCAACCGAGCCCCCTTGGCTCGGGAGTAGGAGGGGGACAAGTGGAGAGGGGGATTCCTGCAGCCCACTCAAAGAGCTGACCTAACTAGACCCAACAGGGCCCAACGAGGTAAGCTCGTCCAAGTGACAGCCCATAGGGCCCACTTAGAAAAGCCCAATAAAACAATGCTCGAGGAAACAACTCTCCTAGGCGGCCCCAAGGCTCGGAGAGCCCGAGCATCGGTCAGGTCACAGGAAGACCCACGCACGAGCTATCCCCCCGCATGAAGGAGGGAAGCGCTAGCCGGTCTGTCCGACCCATCTCCTCACCGAGCTAGGCCTATTGCCCAAGTAGGGGCGGCCCCTCTAAGCTCGGTACGACCGATAAAATGTTTATCATTGCAGCCGTTAGAGTCCACAGCGGGCCGGGCGCCAAGAAGTCCAGGAGCTCCGGCTTCCCCGCGAGGATAATGCCCCCACGATGAGGCCATAAAAGCCCACGACGAGGACGTAACCTCCACCGGAGACCCCTCGGCTTGCAGGACTCCAGAGGGCGGCGCACTATTTAAACCTGGGATACCCTCCGGTGAAAGGTAAGTCCAAAAGGACATTGATCCATCCCCAATTCCTGAGCACAGATCACTTCACCCCATTGGTGGAGAGGGATCTCGCGCCTTCACCTTCTCCTCCCTATCGCTGCTCCCACCATTGCTCCACTGACTTGAGCGTCGGAGGGTTTCGCCCCAGGGAATCCCCCTGGGCCCTCTGACCCGTTTCCCTGTCTTGCAGTTCACTAACTTGGTGATTACCAGCCCGCTCAGGAACCAGCGCGAGATTTCACCTCTTCAATAGGTAAGAGTCTCAGTGTTGAGTTCTCCTTGTTTATGTCTTGCCGCATATCTGAGATGGTATACCTGGCAGGAAAAAGAGATGCAAGAGTCACTTGCCCAAGCTGCGCAGAGGTAGGCTAGAATAGTAGAGCTGGAGGAGGAACTGCGACGTCGTCCAGATGACGACTCTTCTAGGGATGCCATAGAGCTGAGGATCACTCTCCAGCTGGAGAGGGAAGACCGTGAGAGAGAATGGGCAGAGAGAGAAAGAGACACAGAGAGAGAGAAAGAGCTGACAGATTGGTTGAAAGGGAGGAACGAAGGGCCATAGAGGCACAGCTGTTCGAACTCCGAACCAGCCTTGGTCTCGCTGAACAATGGCTGAGAGATGGTGAGGAGCGCTACCGAAGAGCACGAGAGCGTGGCTTTCGTGTTGGTAGCTTTTTTACTGTCCTCACGGATCAACGTCGGGGTGTGGGAATAGGAAGAGGAGTACAGAGTGGTAGGAGTACCGCTTTTCGTAGTTGGGTAGCACCCTTGAGAGCGTTTTGCCCGGAGAGTAGCGGGACGAGTAATGCAGAGAGAGAGGGTGGAACTTGATGTAAATTTGTTTTATTTTGGAAAGGAATAAAATGTTTGATTCTTGGATTCTTACCTCTTTCTTGCTTTCTCGAATTCCTGCATACATCACTTAAACAAACAAGTTAGAATATCTGCTCTGACTTGGCCCCTTGCCCAATATGCGAGGTTTGTTCTGATCTGTCCTTGATAACGGGTCAAGGGGCCAAGCCCTTATTAACGAAGACAAGGGAAAGATGCGGTGATGATGAATGTGACAGACAAGCACACGAATGCAAGCGATATTAAAAAGTGAAATGCTGCATACAAATGCAATCATACAAAATTGATTTGTTTTTCTTTTTATATTTGACATTTTTTTGTTGTTTTGTTATATTCAATTTTTTTGTTTGTAAATATGTACATTTTCTTTTTTCCTTTTTTGTTTTTATCATTTCATTTTTTTTGTTGCTAACACCTGGCAAGCACCCAAATGGCACCTAACCTACATGAGAACATGGGTTTCTTACTAACCTCCCAGGCATCCTAAGTGTACATCTAGGTTGATTTGGGTCTCTAGACCCCTCGAATGATAATCCCACCGGCTAAGACTTACCCTGATGACAATACCGTCATGCCATGCTTAGGCTCCCAGTCGCTTCCGACCACATGGATTCACCCAAAAGGTTTTCAAGGTAAATGATTTGCCCGACCCGGGTCTATTTCCTCACAACCCTAGGTGGTATATGATGGAACACCCTGGAACCCTAACGACGAACCGCACGACGCTGACCCGGAATCAGACGCCGTCGCGCCCATAGGTACATTGACCTAAGCCCAAGGTTAAATAAGAAGACATCAAGGTGGTAAACAGGGGTCTTGACCGGTCAAAAACACAGAGACTCCTTCACAGCGATAGCTTTTACTTTTCAAAGTAGGTAACCATATGTGTATATTAAAATAAGGTCGCAAACCTTGGCGGGTTTCGCCCTTTAGAAACTCCATCTAGCTTTCATCTTTAGAGGAGGAAGGAAGAGTGCATGGGGTAAACCTCCTGAGAGGACCGACAAAATCGTTAACCCGGCGAGCCAATAAGGGCCCATTAACTCTCCTCTTTCAGACAACTTCAGACCAAATCTTGAGCATTTACAATCCATAACTCCTTTTGTGGATTTAGACTTTTTGCCTTGAGGGATTTCATTTATTGCATCAGGCACGGTCACGACCAGGCTTTTCTCTTGATTTTGATTTTGTGTTTCTTTTTGTGGGGGAGATATAGTCGTTTGACTTTGTGAGCTCCCTTTTGTATGTCTGCGGGGACACTGCCCTCTTCTCGTGCTCTGATCGATGCTCGAGGAAATGGATCCTACTCTTGCCTTAAGGGATTTGAGTTTTGGTTTCTCATGCTCAGCGTTTTAAGGGCGCCGACTGTCTCATTTGGTCGAAGAGAAAAGAATAAAGATTACAGCTTCTGGAGATCTTCTGGGTGAGGCCCCACCGTAGGTGATGCTACCAACGTTTTTTAGATAAAATACGTAAGTGAGTACATGTTGGCTTCATTTGAGCGAGCATAGGCCGGTGTGACCGGATAGGGATCTCCACGGTTCTGGTAAACCAAGACCCGGTGCCTACCAAGCCTTAATGGGCCCTATCCTTACATGAAGGTTGGATGCAAGGACTTAACTACATGGTGACCACCAGGCATCGGCATTTTGAATTTTCCATATTTTTAGTGATTTTCAATATTTTTTGTTATTTTTGATGTTTTCTATCTTTTCATCATTTTTTGTGTTTTGACACTAAGCTAAGGGTAGTACTTTTTAAGATAAAGCCCATTCCAAGGGTGAGATAACTCGGTCCCTTCGGCGTTGACTAGCTTGTAGGCATTGCCGGGGTACACGGCTTGAATCACAAATGGTCCTTCCCAATTGGGTTGGAGCTTAGAACGCGGCCCTCCAGGTTTGACAAAAATTCTTTTCACGACCATCTCACCGACTTTGAATTTTCTCTCAATGACTTTCTTTTGGTAAAAGCGAGCGAGTCTATTTTGATACATATGCGCATGCTCGGCAGCGGCCAACCGCTTCTCGTCTAAGAGTTCCAACTGGGCAAGGAGTGAATTGCGACGTTCGTCGAGGGGAAATTCCTCATCCAATTGTACTCTGAGAGAAGGGATCAGAGTCTCATACGGGACTACCGCTTCCGTCCCATAAGTAAGGGCAAATGGAGTCTGCCCGGTGGGGGTACGGATTGAAGTGCGATAGGCCCATAGAGCTTCGATAAGCTTTTCTGGCCAGTCTGAAAACTTACTGGACTCGCAGGTTTTCTTGATGATTTTGATCAATGTTTTATTGGTGGCCTCTGCTTGGCCATTACCTTGTGGGTAATAAGGTGATGAATGATGCAATGTAATTGCGTACCTTTTGTAGAGGTCCTCAAGGTCCTGAGAAATGAACTGTGGCCCATTGTCGGTGACGATTGTGCTTGGGACGCCGAACCTGGCGAGGATGTTCTTCATGATGAACTTGTAGACTGTTGATGCCTTGATTTCCGCGTAAGCTTCGGCTTTGGCCCATTTGGTGAAGTATTCCATCGCAGTAAGGATGAAAGATTTCTGTTTGGTGAGGGAATTGGGATCACCTAGGGGACCGATGATGTCGAATGCCCACATGGAGAAGGGCCATGGGGAGGATATTGGATGAAGTGAGGAGGATGGTGAATGAATTTCATCGACGTGAAGCTGACACTTGACACACCTACGGACATAGATGGCACAATCCTCTTCTATAGTGGGCCAGTAAAAGCCTTGCCTAATGATCTTCTTGGCGAGCATCTGGCTATTCATGTGGCCACCGCACACACCTGAGTGGGCTTCTTCTACGCATTTCCAAACCTCATTATCGTCAAGACACCTTAACAGAACGCCAGTAAGGCTCCTCCTATAGAGTAGACCTCCAACCAATGTGTATTTCTAAGCCACCCTTCTTATGGCTTTCTTATCTTTTGTGGTGGCTCCTTCAGGATAAGACTGATCTTTACTGTATTTGACAATTTCATAGAACCATGGTTTCTCCTCGTCAGCCAGCTCTTCTTCGACTTCTGCCAGCATGATCTCCCTCTTCTCAAGAATTTCTCCCTTCTGGATCTTCTGTAGGACTCATTCCTTGATCTTTAAGAGGTAAGGGTCCTGGACGGCAGGGACAAGACGCTTGTAGAGAATGATGGATCTAAACCATGCACCTAAAGAAAATTTGAAGGATGACGCCAAGGAGGCGAGGGCATCAGCCAGAATGTTCTGTTCGCGAGGAACATGGACAAAGATAAGCTTGGTGAACAATTTGGCATAGGCGGAGACCAGCTGCTGATAGGGTTTGAGCTTGGGATCGAGGGTGCGATATTTGGTAAGCACTTGGCGGAGAACAAGTTGACTGTCACCCATGACTCGCAACTCAGTGATATAGAAAGAACGGGCTAGTTCCAGGCCAGCTAGAAGAGCCTCGTATTCAGCGATGTTGTTGGTGACTGGGAACGCGAGCTGAAATGTCTCTGGGATAGCAACGCCTTCAGGCATTAGAAGGACAATGCCGATACCCTTCCCTTGGGAATTCAGAGCACCATCAAAATATAATGTCCACATTGGCTTGTCAGACTAAGTGACGGACATTAGTTCCTCATCTGGAAACTCTGATTGGACAGGATCGAACTTAGGAAGAGGATGGTGAGCGAGATGCTCGGCTATGGCATAGCCTTTAATCGCCTTTTGCTGGATATAGGTGATGTCAAATTGAGAGAGGAAACTCTGCCAGCGTGCTAGCCTATCAGTAAGGACGGATTTCTCCAGAAGAAACTTGATAGGGTTCATGTGAGCAATCAAGTGGACCTCATGAGCCAAGAAGTAGTGCTTCAATTTCTGCACTACCCAAACGAGGGCATCACAGGTTTTCTCCATGACTGTGTACTTCTGCTCACAGGGATTGAGAAGTTTGGACAAGTAATAGGTTGCCTGTTCCTTGCCTTCTTCATCAGCTTGTGCGAGGACAGCTCCCACGGAGTCGTCCAAGACTGAGATGTAGAGGATCAGAGATTTTTCTGGTTTGGGTGGAATGAGAACGGGTGGACTAGTCAAATATTCCTTTAACCCTTTAAAAGCTTTTTGGCATTTAGAATCCCAGTGGAATTCTACTCCTGGCTTGGTCAACTCATAGAAAGGTCTACACCTTTGTGAGTGCTGAGACACAAACCGACGAATAAACTGCAACCTCCCGATTAAACCTCGTTCTTCCCTCAAATTCTTGGGAGGCGGTATATCCCTGATGGCCTTAGCTTTGTCGGGATCTATCTCGATCCCTCATTTACTCACAATGAAGCCCAGCAATTTGTCCGATGATACACCAAACACACACTTCTTCGGGTTCATTTTCAATTGGAACTCTCTTGATCTCTGCAAGACCTTAGCCAAAACCCTTGGATGTTCCATCCTGGTCCTTGATTTCACCAATAGATCATCCACATACACCTCCAGATATATGTGCATCATGTCGTGAAATATGGCCATCATAGCTCTTTGGTAAGTAGCTCCAGCATTCTTTAACCCAAACGGCATGATCACGTAACAATATGCTCCCCAAGGTGTAGTGAATGATGTCTTCTCTTGATCCTCTTCTGCCAAACGAATTTAATTATATCCTGAAAATCCATCCATAAATGAGAGGGTCTCATATCCTGCTGTGTTGTCGATTAACACATCAATGTGAGGCAAGGGAAAATCATCCTTTGGACACGCGCGGTTAAGGTCCCGGAAGTCGATGTAAATCCTGACTTTCCCATCTTTCTTCATGACCGGGACAATGTTTGCCACCCATTGAGGATAAAGGACGACTCTAATAAACCTGGCTTTATGGAGCTTGTCGACTTCTTCTTTCATTTTCAAAGCCATTTGAGGGTGGAAACGCCTTAACCTTTGTTTTACAGAGACGGACCCTAGTTTTAGGGTTAAACGGTGTTCGAAAAGGGTTGAATCCGACCCCGGCATATCCTCGTAGCTCCATGCAAACATGTCGTTATATTCCTTTAGAACTTCAATTAATGCCTCTTCTTCAGAGGGTGGTAGATTATCACTTATGAGGATGATCCTAGGGTCTTCCTCAGTTCCCAAGTTGACTTCTTTGGTGGACTCTTCTACGGCGGTTGACGGCTCGTCGAATCTCCTTATTCCACTAGCATATGCGCCAGCCGCATCCTCATATTCTTCACCCTCATCTTCACTAGGGTATTCCTCATCTGTGATCTCGTAGACTCCATACCCCTCATTAATTGTGCAGTTGCCCTCACATTCTATTTCCGGTAGCTGGATGGGATTTTCTAGCAACTGAGGGATGGCAAGAAGGGCCTGACACCTGGCGGCTAAATCCAGAAGGAATCGACGAGGGATCTGCCTACCCTTGGATTTTTTCCTAGGTACTACCCTTGACATATTATTCCTAGATTAACTGACATTATTTACAGAAGAAGAAAAAGATGAAGAGGATGGTGAAGAATGTACAGGGAAAGACCCCTCAGAGGAGGGGTAGAAAAGGTCGCTCATCGGACCTTGGACGGGTGGTCCGCAGGGCGGGACGCACCCGTGGGAGATGTAGGAGGTTTCCTCAAGGAAGATGTGTTGTTGAGGAGTTTGGAAATTGACGTTTTTTTTCGTTTTCATTTTTGATGACAAAACAGTGAAAAGAGATCGGAGGAGAGAGAAAAGTGGTTAGGGCTAGAGGATTGGGAGGCTCGTAGAGCAGATCATGATTGAAGACCTGGCGCGGGTTGAGAAACCCGCGCAGGTATGTAAGTAGAAAGGGAGATCTGGGAAGGTCATCAGACAACCGTCTGGCCCAGGAAGACGACAACAACAAAGGCTGTGACGAGTGAATGGAGAAGATGACGGCTAATGAGTCGTCGGTGGTGATGGTGATGGCGGATGAAGATCCGCTGGTGACAGGGTCCTTCTGACGAGGACGAGGATAGTTTGGAACCTTGACAATAGTAATGATATTCTCTAGCATTTCGGAGATCAATGGCGGTCCTTCAAGTCGGGGAGGCGAGAACATCCTTTCCAGTGCAGCGGAAATATCCCGTATATCAAACCACTTGTCCCATTCGCATTCTGGATCTTTGATCTTACCTCTTTTGGTGACCCTCGGACATTTTTCGGCTGAATACACAACATGCGACCCCCCATGTGCTTCTTGTGGATAATCCCCCATCTGAATAACGGGCCCTTTGTTGAAGTGGTTTGATAGGGTCCATGTGAGGGGCTTTCAATCCGCCTTGAATGGTCCTTTGAAGCCTAGGCCAAACCTGCGGTTCGGCCTAATCTCCTTTGGTGGTTTCAGCCTACCTTGTAGCTGTGCGCCCAGACCTTTGCCCTGTTGATAGCCGATGTTCCTCATGATCTCACATCCTTTGGAGTGAAAAGGGGGATATGGCGCTGTTGCCTTCATCGACTTCTTTGGTGCTAGCGGAATGTGAGATGAATCACACACGTCCAGCAATGACAATATGGGCCGATGAGACGGCCAAACAGAGGGCAGAGAGGTGTTGATAGCATCCACCGTGTGAAGGACAGGTGTGCTGACTACTTTAATAATTCTTCCATTGTAAGGAAACTTCAAGCACTGATGGTTGGTGGAAGGCACAGCATCCATGGCTTCAATGTAGGGGCGACCCAGTATGGCCTTGAATGTGGGGTCCATGTCGAGGACATGGAATTCCGTGGGGACTGACATAGGGCCTAGCTCTGCCCTCTGAATAATCATCCCTTGCGGCTGCCTTTTGCTATTGTCATAAGCCGTGACTGTGATCGAGGAAGGTCTTATTTGTTCCTCATCGACCCCACACAACTGAAGGGTGCTCATGGAGATCACATTTATGGACGCACCCGTGTCTACAAGGCACGGGTTTATGGATACCCCATTAATTTTTATTGAAATGCACAATGCATATTTCCGAGCTTCCTTGGGAGCGTGCTCGTAGTTGTGGAACATGATGGCCGGTTGTGTATCCGTTGGGGTCAGGACGGCAGAAATCTTTTCTACAGGGAGGTCCTCATTCACCATAACCTTTTGAAGATACTCCATTAAGGCTGCCTGATGGGATGTGGATCTCTGAAGCAGCTCCAGGATGGAGATCCGAGTAGGCGTCTTGTCCAAGTGTTTCAACAGATCATACTGTGTTCCAGGGATAGATCTTTCCGGTTGTTCTCCATCGTCCCTCTCTGGCTGAGACTGCTCGGGATTCTGACTGTTCTGGGGGAAAATCCTGTGGAAAATCCTTCCACTCCAGAGCACCATTACCTGCGGCTTTTGTACCTCTATAGGGGTAGCAGTGGGTTTTAACAGAGGTTTGAGGGGTAGTGGTGGAGGGATGGTTGATGAAGCAGGGGTGATGATGGAAGCAGGGATTCTGATGAGGGGTTTGTTAGGTGGAGGCATGGTGGAGGTAGAGGGGATATCACATGGGTTATGAAGGATAAGGGGTCTGGAAGGTGGAGGTGGAGGTAAAGTGGAAGTGGGTAAGGTTTGGAGCGGGTAATGGTTTTGAGATGGATGGTGGGTGATGAGTGGTTTTGAAGGCATTGGCGGTGGTATGGTGGAGACAGGCGGGGTTACGTACGGTGGATGGGTGATAAGGGGCTTAGAAGGCATCGGGGCAAATGCAGTAGAGGTGGATGGTAAAGTGGGGGAGTGAGAGAAGATGAGAGGGTGTGAGGGCGTAATGAAGGGTGTTGGCTGATAGGTCATTGGGGTGCGAATGAGAGGGAGTGATGGCAGTGGAAATGGTGAAGGCGATACTGATGCGGGTTGATGAGAGAGAGGTGCTACCCGGGCAAGGCGAGTGGGTTGCATGACGATAGGGTTGGCGGTAGAAAGAATAGAGGTACTTTCTGGGTGCCACACCTGCTCTCTCCCGACTTCCGGGAAGGAGGAGATGGGGTTGACCTGATGATTGGGCTGTTGGTGCTCCGGTAATGGATTCTGGATTATGCCCATGTTTGGCTGTTGTGGTTGGGCCTGCTGAGGCTGTTGTTGTTGTTGTGGTTGTTGCTGTGGCTGCTGTTGTAACTGCTGCTGTTGTTGCTGGAACTGTGGCCTAGGAGGAGGTCTCCTAGCCTTGAGAGTGGTGACGTATCGCCTCATTTCATCCCAGTCAATCCCGCCTTCATCATTCGTATCGTGGATGTAATCTTTAAACTGAAAGCAGTTGTCCACTGTGTGTCCTGGCTGCCTGTGGTAGACGCAGTATCTGGAGGTATCAACATTCGGGGGCCACACGGGCCTTTCCCTGGGTAGGATGAGTGTGCTTGAGGCCATGAGGGCGTTGAAAATATCCGCCAGAGTTTCTGGCAATGGTGGGTAATAGGCTCTCTTGGGACCAATCGGCCTCCTTTGTTGCTGTGGGGGACCGTAATTTCCTGGGGGTGGAACTTGGTTGTACTGAAGTGGTGGTTGTTGTTGCTGGGGTCGAGGTTGTTGCTGGGGTTGAAGTAGTTGAGGCATGTTGTTCTGGGGTGGATCGTTTTGGGGTGGAGGACGAGAGGGGAAAGGACCTGGTTGGAGGGGAAGTCGGGGCATTTGTGGAAGCCTTTGGTTGGCTGCATAGTTGGCATTGTTGACCGCACTCACTTGCTCATTTGTTACGACCCCTTCTGTTGCTCCGCCTGGGACACCCGCGCTTGTCTTTCTGACCACCTTGGGCTTCGGCGGCTCAAACATGTTCATAATGGGGGAGTCTTTTAACTGGGTTTGGATGTACTGGGCTCTCTCATAGAGCTCTTCCATTGTGGTCAGCTTGTTCATGGCCAGGACATGTCTGAACTGTGGGGTGGCATTGGATACAATCATCTTCACTTGTTCAGGCTCTGAGAGGGTATCCCTTATCCTTTCTGCCAGAGACCACCATCTATCAGCATAACGGACGAAATCTTCGTCGGGCTTCATTTTCTCGGCCACTAGGTCGGTGATGGAAAGAGAGGGACCGACCCTATCCCGATACTTTTGCAAGAACCTTCTCTGGACTGTTTCAAAATTCTCGACCTCGCGGGGCTCCAAAGAATAGAACCACTCTAGCGCAGGACCGTCCAATGATCTCCGAAAGAGGTATGCCAAGGATCTCTAGTTATTTTGTCAATATGAGGACTCATACATGAAATCCTTGAGGTGAATGAAGGGGTTGCCAGTGCCATTGTACCTGCGGTACGTGGGCATTTCGGAGGGGGGAAGATGGATGACCGGAAGGATTGGCAAAGTAACCTCCGGGGTGGATTTCACGTCCACCATTTTCTTCAAATTCTGAAACTGTTTGTCCATTCTATTGAACCGGTTGAGGAGCGATTGGGCGAGCTCCTCAGGAGGTGAAGGTGGCACTTGCCACTGGGGAGGAAAATGTCTCCCGGAGACTTGAGGGGGAAACCCCGAATGAGAGGGAGCTGCCGGGCCGCCGACAGTTGGCCCCGGCTGAAGCGGTATGTGGGGAACAACAGGGGTTTGAGATTGCGAAGGGAACTGGAACGAGGGTGGTTGTTGGCTCACTTGCCCTTGAAGCGAGGGAGATTGGATGGCTTGCGCCAGCGAAGGAGATGGAATGGCCTGCACCGATTCTTGGAGAGGTGCGATGGCCGGAGTTGATTCCTGGGGGGCGGGGGAAACAGATTTCCCCTTCAGAATGGCCTGCAGGGCCCGGAGCTATTCAGAGGTAAGCTCCGTGTTGGCGAGGACGCCCAGCAAAGAGGAGATGTCCTGTGGTGGGGACGTGTCCCTTGCAATAACCTGCACCTCATGCAAGGGCTCATAAGAAGGACCCGCGTCCATAGCATGGACTCGCGGCTCGACTGACTCACCACGACTAGGGTGGTTTTCCTCAAAAGACTCGTGAGCCATGCTCACAGTTTTCTTGGAACGCAAAAACATACACTAGCAAGCAAATAGCAGAGATTATCAAACAAGTGGATGCCTTTACGCCTTTTTTTGTGTTTTGATTTTGATGATTTTTTTTTGTGTTTTTAACCAGATCCGAAGTTCACACAAAATAGGGACCCTAGTTCATTTTTGTTTCACCGCCGTGTCAGCTAGGGGCTCTCGTCTCACCACGAATGGGTCGACTAACTCCGGGGAACTTCAATGGTACAACCAGCCCAGTGAACGAAGAGAAGATTCTTCGATGTCGGGGATTTCCGGAGGTCCCAGTGGAGGAGATTCTAGTCTGTCCAGAGGAATTCCCGAACGGAGAGTCCTTCCTTCACCGAGAGGGGGTGATCCTTAGAAAAAATGAAAAAGAATAGAAAAGAGGGATGGATGTATGCAATGAAATGCTGATAGATATATGGAGCACAACAGAACAATGAAACAATCAAGGTATAACAACACACAAGAGATAGTAAAGCAAATCACAAGAAATTGCAAGGGTAACTGAAAGAAAGCAACAGAAGTCCCACCGTGATCGCCAATCTGTGAGCGACGTCACACGGTCGAGAAACGAAATGCGGAGCGCGCGGGCTCGTTTTGTTTACTGCAACATAGAAATAAGAGAAAAGAGAAGGGGCCACCACGAGAGATTGCTCCGGCGGGGCGAGCGGGACAAATGCAATATAGCAAGATATGGGGGTTAAACGGCCATAGCGGGAAGTGACTCGCCGGGGCCTCGGGGGATGGGAATGGTGCGAGAATTAAATAACAGGAATTGAAACGGCCATTGCGGGAAGTGACTCGCCGCGGCTTTGAGAATATAGCAGGCAGATATATAAGCAATTCAAGATATACAAACGAAAGGACAGAATTCAAACGGCCATTGCGGGAAGTGACTCGCCGCGGCCTCGAGAATATGAGCAGATAAGAATATAACAGAATATAGAGAGAATATAAAGAACGGGAATTTAAACGGCCATTGAGGAAGTGACTCGCCGCGGCCTTGAGAATATAAGCAGATGAGAATATGACAAGATATAAATGACGGAATTTAAACGGCCATTGCGGGAAGTAACTCTCCGCGGCCTCGAGAGTATGGCAGATATAAAAGCAGCATAAAAATATAAAGACAGAAATTCAAACGGCCATTGCGGGAAATGACTCGCCGCGGCCTCGAGATTATGATGTGATCGCCAGGGGCCAAAGACCCCAAAATAAGAAAATGATCGCGCCTACCTCACTAGCAGGAAGTGGCGGGTTGCTTCTTCCTCCCCCTTCGACCGGCCGACGGAGAGGGCTTTCCTTAGTTACCCTTGTAAAATAATAGACAGTAGGTAAACAGAATTAGAAAATGACGGTGTAGTATCAATCCCTTGCGAAGAAAATAACAAAATCGTGACAGAACACACACCTGGTTGGTGTGATTTTAAACCCCTCTCGGACTCGAGTAGGAGGAAAGTGCGATGATGAATGCAAGAAGTATATAAGAGAAGGCGCCCTTAAGAAGGGAGATAGAGGATGCGAAATGATGAATGCAAAGAACTACGGAGAAGAAGGGGGAGAGAATTGGCTTATTGGATGTGCCGATGGTGAGATCCGGCGGAGCTTCGGCAGCGTAGGGAAGACGTGGAAGCGCGGTGGACGAAGACGACCTTCCTCTGGCGAGCGCGGCCACCCGAGAAGCCGGCAGAACCTCCCCCTACAAAAGACCCCACGGATTAGAAATGACTCCGGCAGCCTATCGGACCTCTTAGAAGCTCTCTTCGGACTGAGGGGGGGGGCCTCTATTTATAGAGCTCCGGAGGATGGAGGCGTCCTAGACCCTGGACGCCTTCATCAGGGCAAAAATAATATTTTATGTTATTTATATTTTTTTATTTAAAATTTTTCAAGGAGGTGTCCAGGCAATTGGACGCCTCCATAAAAGCCCACCGAACCCCCGCCGAAAACTGCACGCGGTTTGGCACAACGCGTGGTTTTGATCGGCGCCCGTGATTCATGAATGGGCGCGTCTAGTTGGCAGGACGTCTTCACATTTTAGATTTTTTCTCAAACGACAAGCCGACCGGTGGACGGGGGCGCCCGTGGGCAAGTTGATGAAGGCGTCCAGGGGCCTGGACGCCTCCATGAAATTATTATTTTATTATTTTATTTTTTCACCATTATTAATATTATATATTTTTTATTATCTTGTATTTGATGGAGGCGTCCAGACAGTTGGACGCCTCCATTAATTTATTATATTTTTATGTTGTTTTTATGTTTTTTGTAAAATAAAAATCATGGAGGCGTCTAGGGGCCTGGACGCCTCCATGAAGACCCCCCGGATTCCCCGGAAAGGCGTCGGCAGCCACCTGCCAGACACTCTCCTTGTCCCGAAAACTTCCGATGCGTCCGATTGGGGGTGATGCCGCCCGAATGCTGTATGATTTCTGCAACGAGACGATTTCCGGATGCCGAAAAGGCGGAAGAAGACTCAAGAATAGGAAGCACTCAAGCGATTCAAAATGCGAAAGCCGATGCGGGGCGTCGCATAGTAATATGAGATTTTCTCAGGGGACGTCAGGAATAGCGTGTCTACAATGGTTACAAGTTATACATATATATATATATATATATATATATATATATATATATATATATATATATATATATATATATATATATATATATATAATTTATCTTCAAACGCGGTGATTGGCGTGAATGCCATTTAACAATGCATCTCACTGTTCATCAGTTGTTATTTATTGAGTTTTTTATAGAAACTAATTATATGATAAATAAGAGAAAAATCTAAGGATCTTAATCCTGAAATATCACAATTTTATTACATCAGGATAAAAAGATAAAAATCGACAAAGATGGTACGGATGTTAACACATGAATAGTAACCCGTTGCAAATACTAATCCTTTTCCGAAACTAAATACATGAAAATTACGAGAAAATTTTGTAGGTTTCAAAAATATATATATCCAGAATCTTTGATGTGTGATTAAGTGGTTAAAATTTTTTGTTAGCATATGATCTTTATTTATCTAATTAACATAGATCATGGTTTTTATTTATCTAATTAACATAGATCATGTAAATAATCGGAAAGCTTATAGCGTGATCACCTAACCATTTATCTAAGCATGCTTTTAAGAGTTTTCGTCTGGGAAGAGAAGACCTACCTTAAACGACGATCTGGGAAATGAACAGTAATATAACAGAAATAAGACGAGGACTGCTTCACGTTCACCACCACCACAGGAAGGAAATAAAGATTGCACCCCTTTGTGCAGCAGGAACGGACAGAAATGGAAGATTAAGAAGGGTGCAGAGGAGAAGACAGTGCAACAACTTTGCACGTAAGAGGGCATGGGGATTTATAGGAGGTGTGTGGTTCGGGTGACAAGGTTTTGTTGGCCTTATGTGTGAACAAATTTCCAGCCGTTTCAACAGCCGCAATCTAGGTGAACAGTCCCCACCCATTCAACAGTCGGATTCTCTTTTGTTTGGAGACAACCTTCCGTGTATGACCATTTCCCCCTCCTTTTGATGTCGGTTGTCCCCATTGAAGTCTCATTCTGACATGTGTTAAGATTAGGTGGTTGGGTAGGTGGCAGATAACACGTTTTAGGTTTTTAATGAAAGGCTTGAATGGCTTGTGTGAGATAACACGTTTGGTTTTTAAGGGAAAAGGACTTGTATGGGCTTGTGCATATACATGTGGTTATTTGGGTTGGGGTTAGCCCATTGGGAAACTCACATGGGTTTGGTCTCTTTGATGTGGGTTTGTAAAACCTCCAAGGCCCATTTATGTATTAAGAGAAGAACAACAAAATAAGCCCACTTAAGTACATATGTAACAATTTACTCCATTTGCCCTTTTTGTTTGTTTATTTATTTTACACTAGTTTATTTCTATTTAGAGTGCATATGTTTCTTAAAAAAATTTTTAGGGGTGCTACACTAGGGGCGGTCGATCGAAATCTAGAAAATTCCAGATTTGCAACCGTTCAAACCCTTAACCCATTAGCAGCCCATTCAAGTTTGTGGCATCAAACTCCTTTGACTTTGGAGGGTTTATACTGAGTATTTTGACCTGCAAAACCATAGAGAAAGGATTAGAGCTTTAGCTCAATAATCCATATGATAAATGCATGAGCTTCATACAAAACATTAAGAACGAGTAAGAGATAAGTATGAAAACCCTTTTAGTATCCTTCAATCCATTGACCGAAGAAGAATCCATTTCACACATTAGATGGGCATCAAGAAACCAATTTCACCAAGATTAATGTGAATGTTTTAAGCACATCTCGACCATTGACAAAATATCAAATGAAGTTATGTTCATAATGGGATGAACTCAAAAGAGACTTTCATTTGTGAAAACCCAGAATCCATCAAATCTTCCACTCATAGCAAACCATGAGACTCAAGCATCACACACACATGCCACCAAGATTAATATGAATGATTTGCATTCTAGCCCTTGAAAACACAAGTCTTACACCCAAACAACAAGAGCTAATGACTATGAGGTTGTTCACAATGAATGATCTCTGCCAAACTGTATGTGAAATTCTGAAGGGCATTGTGAACCTCAAAAGCCATGAATGAACTGTATTAAGGAAGGCTACGTGAAGTGCACATGGTGAGATCGATGTTATGACAAAGCAATAATCTTACCAATGGTTCTTGACAGATTAGACATGGCATATACTACATATTACCGATTATAGAAAGCAAGGTGCTTGTCCACATGCTTGTCCACATGTTTGTTTTACCTTTCAAGCGACCGCCATGAGATTTGATCTTACAATTCAAAATAGTTAAGTCAATACATCATGAGTTGCATAAAGACTTGTTCAATCATAAAAGTCTTTGAAGCCTCTTGACAACCTAAGTTTTCTTCAACCAGAAGCCAACTCCAAATAGTCATGTTCAAACAACATGTCTCAAAATGCATGACGGAATTGCATGTAAATCACATTAACAATTTGATCATTCTTCTCAAGGTTCAATCAGGACATGAGCTAGATTGCAAACACTTCACAATCTATCCATGCAACATGTATATGCAACATTTAAACCATTTACAGTCTCGACCATATTTGAACATCAATAGCACAGTTGCCCAAATGAAACACATACAGGCATAGCAAATATCATGAGTGCTATCATGAGTGCACACAAGCATCAAAAGTATATGCAAGCATACACAAAGTGTAGTTATCATCAAAAACATAAACATATGCAAGGCACACATCATAGAGGCCTGCACCAGGAAAGAAGACCGAACGACCCGTCCACCCCCGGTTGACGGGGGGCAGTGGAGCAACAAGGCTCACCAATGACGAAGGCCGACGCAGCACGCTGGCCATGCCTACAAACTGGCAAGCGAGGCCGACTGCCCTGCCTACCGTCATCTTCGGGCAGAGAAACGCTTCTCATAACTCGGGAAGGTGCCTCATCATGCACCTACAGGCCAAGAAGCACAAAGAAAAAAAGTCACACACCATGAAGGTAGAAGAAGGGAGGATCTTATTCAGAAGCAGAGGGGATAGATACAAAGATATCTCCCATCCCCTTAAGCACGGAACCTGTCTGGTTCAAGGAATAGAACCCCCCTGCCAGCATACAAGCAGTTAACCTTATCCAAGGCCTCCCGCCAACCGTCCAAGTATCTGAGCCTGTATTCCTCAGAGATGGGACCACCCTCTCTCGGTTCCGACCATGGCCGCCACGGTGCTGGTGCAAGATCTCTTTGAAGGATCAAGGGTTGACGATGAGCCTGCAAAGATTCATCATCCGATGAAGTACCCACAATCGCCTACGCACTTGCACCCGTGGAACCCCATCTCTCCACGTGTCGCCCGATCGCCCGAGCCCATGTGCCGCGTCCTGGTGACGCTTCCCCGGTCAACCCTTGGTTCCATGGGTGATTATCGAGAAATCGACTGGCACGCCCGCACCCTGTCCGGTTAACCCGTACTCTTACATTCCTGTGCCATTCGACCCTTCTCGACTTTCCGTAAAAGGAGAGTGCCCGATACCGCCGTGAGAGGCATGCAACCGTAAGGAGGATACCCGAGATATATCAAACTCCCGTGTCTTGCTTCCCTACTGTATCCCTTCCTTCACCCTGGTCATTCGGCATAAAAAACCACACAACAGAGATGATGGCATGCCCGGTGGGACGTCTCCCACCTTCCTTCTTTTTGCTAAAGAAAAGTCTGTGCCAGTCTTGAAGCCCTGGTGCCCTTTCCCTGTCCTTGCAGGAGAGGCAGAGGAGGGTACTCGCGCGCGCATTCCCTAGCAGCTTCCGGTTCACGTTCTGATCATCAGACCGCTCTTGCCGACTGTCAGCAACCGTCACCTCCACAGCACTCAACACTCCAGCAACCATGGTGGCCGTCACCTATGGCCCCAACGTTATTGCCACCCATGCCCGGGTGGGCTATTTGGCAACGCCGATCGCTTTCGGCAGCTTCGCCCATGTTATCGGATCACCCTACTTCTTGGGTGTCATCCCTGTGGTTGCTTCTCAGCCAACCCCGGTTTCTCCACTGGCTCCCGTGGCCAATGCGCCACGCGCACTCCCAGAACCAGTGTCCCGCCTGAGTGCCGGGCATCGGGCCGTCACCACTGGCCTCTGCAGGGCCCCCAGATCAACACCGACACGGGTAAGCGTTAGCTCCCGAGGCCAGCCTCGTCCGATCTCCGGCACGGGCCCCCCGCCCCGGACTTCGGTCACTACCTCAGCATCTTCCTCGGGTTCCCAACCCCGAGCCCCAGTAAAGCCGGCACCCAACACGGGCTCCCAGCCCCGGGTCCACGGCTTCTCAGCATCTTCCTCGAGTTTCTAATCTCGAGCCCCAGCAAAGCCGACACCCCACACGGGCTCCCAGCCCTGGGTCCACGGCTTCTCAGCACTTTCCTCGGGCTCCCAACCCCGAGCCCCAGCAAAGTCGGCACCCAACACGGGCTCCCAGCCCCGGGTCCACGGCCTCTCAACACCTTCCTTGGGCTTCCAACCCCGAGCTCCAGCAAAGCCGGCACCCAACACGGGCTTCCAGCCCTGGGTCCACGGTTCCTAAGCGCCTTCCTCGGGCCCGCAGGCCTGAGCCCCGGCAAAGCTGACTCTCGATATGGGCTCCCAGCCCCGAGTTCGTGGCTCTCCGATATTACACTCGGGACCCCGGTTCTGAGCTCCAGTCGAACCGGCTTTCCCCGTGGGTCTTCTGCCCAGGGGGCAAGGTTCCTCAGCACCCTTCTCGGGCCTCCCGACCCGAGCTCGGACTACGCCGGCACCTACTGCGGGTCCTCGACCCAGGGGCATCGGCACCCCAGCACTTCCGACGGCGTCGCTTTCCGATGCAAGAGTGTCATCTCGAGCATTGGCGACACTTCTATCGGCGCGGGCAAAGGCTTATACCTAGGTCGCCCAGTCATCGACTCCCGACGTGGGTCTCATATCCCGGGGGCCGATCCCAGTACCTCTGACTGATAGCTCCACACTGTCGGTCGCTCCAGGCTGGGTTTTCTCGGTCTACCATCTCGGAGCTGAGTCTTCCTCCACTCCTCAGAAGAAGCGTCACCATGGCCGTAAAGGCAGATGGCTCGCTGCTGCAACTAGCAACTCCGATAGGACGATTCTTGTCGATGACTTGCGGATCCGTCTCAACGGGGGTGAACCAATCATACCCCAGGAATGGACCGTTCCCCCCATCCCCACCTCCAATCGTTTTGACCTCTTGCGACAAACACGAGAGGATGAGGTGAAGCTCAAAGGAGCAGGTTCCTCGGTAACAGCCTAGGGGCACCCACCACAGCCCGACACACCGACTCCCAAGGCAACTTGTCAGAGAAGCGGCGACAAGGGAGACCAACAATCTGACTTGAGGAGAATCTGGGTTACCCCAGAAGAAGCTGAAGCCGTTCAAAGGGCGCGTATCAGAAACCCCCTATGAACACTCAGACGCGGCATCAGACGGGATGCGATTGGCCTCACAATAGCATTGTCTGACGAGGCCCAGTCATCTAAAGTCCCCCACACAAGCAAGCGGAGGCAAAGGCAAGCCCATTCCCGGGCCCTCCAGCAGCCTGTCCCGGGCTCTCCTTCGACCGATGTCGAAAGTGAGCCCCCTCCGCAACGCACCTTGGCCTTTGATAGATTAGGGGCGCCTGTCCGCCCCGAGTGGCACCCGCGCAGGAAGCGGACGGCCTGGTTCATCAATGACGCGGTTCGAGTGTTCACGTGCTACACCACAGGACACCAACCGGACAACCAGTCTGATGACCTGAATCAGCCCCTGTTGATATGCGCAGCGTAGAGTGATATAGAAGGGGGGATGAATAGATCACTCCCGAGTTTAAAACTTTAGCGGAAAATCAGTTCTACAGTTTCACAACCCTTCAGATGCAGCAAAAGAGTATAGCTAAAGCAATCAATAACTGTGATAGAATAAGTGTGCGATTGAAAGGTCTGTTCACAGAAAAGCAATTTGACGAGCAGAGGAAATGCAACACAACAATAGCAAGCAAACCACAGAAGAGACAAGAAATTTTAAGGTGGTTCGATTGTAGTCCACAATCTACATCCACCCCTCACTCCAAACCAGAGTGAGGATTCCACTAGCCACTGCTAGAAATAGCAGACTCAGTCTGCGAACAAAATGCTGCCACACAGCTTGACCAACCAAGGGAAACAAATCCCTCAACCCAAACTCTGCTACCCACAGAGCTTGACACCTGGACCTGCTACCCGCAAGACCAGAACCGGAGATGGATCTCCCTTCCTCCAACCCGGAGGGAACCTGCTAGTGACAACCCGTCACTGGCAAAACCAGAGATCACAGATCTCTCTTCCTCTGCAGCCCAGAGGGAAACCGGAGTAACTCTCCCTTCCTCCAAACACTGGAGGGTAACAATTCGAAATCAGAAATATGAAGAAAGAAATAGAAAACAAGACAATCGGTGAAGACAATCGTTTCTGAAAACCAAAACAATGTAGCTTCCGAAGAAGCAAATTAAACACTACTCTCTCACTCAGACTTTTCTCTCAGAACAATACTCTCAAATATTTTCTCTCTATCTTCTCCCTGGAACGTGGAGGCTCTCTCTTTTCTTCTTCTGCTCAGGGATTCTTCTGCTCAGCTTTTTCCTCCAGCTCACTTCTCATGTTCGCAGACGACTTCCTTTTATATGGCATCAGACCTGAATTCTAGGACTTCACACGAGTGGGGCTCATTCCCTCCTTTTCCAAAGTATCCTCGGATCACGTGCCAGGCATCATCCTCGGTTCACGTGCCCAATCATCAACCTGACTCATCTGCAGGCAGAGACAAAGAAATGCAATTAGTTAGTTCAGGCTCTTAACACAGCGTGTATAGACTTTAGAAGCAGCAAATAAGCAAGTATGTACAACGTGAGAGTGTGTAGACTTGAAGCCCTTCAAGCGACCTCAGTGTACAGACTTGCAGAATGATGCATTAACATAACAGAGTGGAATGTGTAGACTTCTGTGTAAAGCATGAAGCAATCGAATGTGTAGACTTTAGAAGCAGCAATTAAGCAAGTGTGTACAATGTGAGAGTGTGCAGACTTGAAGCCCTTCAAGCGACCTCAGTGTACAGACTTGCGTGGGTAAGATGCATGAACAAGCCATAGCCAGTGTATAGACTTAACCGATGCATGAATAGTGCGCCGATGTATAGACTTGGAGAACTGATGCATGAACAGTGCGCCGATGTATAGACTTGGAGAGACGAGCGAGTGTATAGACTTGATGAACGCGTGCATGGGAAGGCAGTGTACAGACTTGAGAAGAACGATGCATGAACAAGTCTAACAAGTGTATAGACTTTGATGTAAAGGCTTGAGTTACACAAGCAGTGTATAGACTTCACGATGCACACCCATATCCAATGTATAGACTTACCCCTTGAAGATGTACAGACTTTGAAGACTTCGAAGCCCCACGTTGTATAGACTTTGAAGCATGTGAACATGGGGACAATGTACAGACTTCACTTCGTGCTAGCTACAGTACAATGTCTAGACTTGATGCAGCTTCAAAGCACAAAGTGCAGACTTGATATGAAGGAACGCAAATGACTCTGTACAGACTTGGATGCTTGTGTATGCATGAGGGCAATGTACAGACTATGCATATGCACACTAGCGAGTGAATAGACTTGGCTACGGCATCAAAGTATGCACAACGTAAAAGATGCCTTCTTCGTAGGCGTTTGATTCAAAAGTGACGCCACTTGTGGTGGTCGTCAAATTCCAAGTTCATCTGAATGTATAGACTTCCTTCGGCACAAAGGCAACTTAACGATGTACAGACTTTGTACTCTGAACGACAAAGAAGGCTGTACAGACTTTGAGAATCTTGTAGGCCAATGTACAGACTTGGAAAGCCTGAACCAATGTACAGACTTGAGTGTGTGTGTGCTAGACAGTGTAGACGATGCATGAGATGCTGAGACAATGTATGGACTTTAGACATGATGCAATGTATAGACTCTGAAAGATGCTGAATGAGACAGTGGATGTTCAGAGTTTGCCAATGTGCAAACTTTCCCTACAGGAATGTATAGACTTGGTGAGCGCTATGTCTGCGATGTACAGACTTAGCGTCGCCTGCATTCTATGCAATGTATAGACTTCGAGGACTGCATGCTGTGCGATGTATAGACTCTGAAGTCTTGCGTGCTGTGCAGTGTACAGACTTTGAAGTGTGACCAAACAGGATGTGTAGACTTGATGCAAACGACTCTGTATAGACATGGCCAATGTACAGACTACAATGCAGAGACTTTGAACGAGTATGCTGGCAGTGTATAGAGTTGATCAAGTAATGCATGTCTATATGACAACCACATGAACTGTACTGTCCTAAGTGATGAAGCATGAATTAATCTAGAGATAGAAACAGATTGATTTATAGTGTGAGACATCATCAAAACCGTAGGGATGCAACAATCTCCCCCTTTTTGATGATGACAACACTATGAATCAAGCAATATCAAGGCTTCACAAGAAATTAACAGGAGCTTTAACAATCAAGGCAAATTCAAAGCAAGTGCATGCAGAGCCAAATTAAACACTACTGCTGAAACACTTCTTTCTCCAAAACCCCTCCCCCACAACACACTCTCAGGTATTTCCATGACAAGCTATTCTCTCCCAAAGCTCATGATAGCAAACTATTCTCTCCCCCACAACTCATGATCTACTGATATTGCAGAGCCTCTCTCCCCCTTTGACATCAGCAAAGGGAAATGCAGAATATATGAAAGTGCTGGAGACATGAAGAAGAAGTATAGTAACTTCTTAGTGCAGAAAGGCACGAGCAAGTCTTAAGAGAATAAGTGAGGTGCTAAACTCAAGTGAAGATTCTTGAACTCCAGTAAACAATAGAGAAATAGAATGATAGACAAGTTTATCAACATACATAGTGTATGATTTAGAGCAGGAGTTAACAAGTATGGCATGATTTAGCTGAACTGGCAACTATCCCAAAAGACAACAAGAGACAAAGTCAGAGAAGGTGTTCTCAAGGTATTGAGGACAAGCAATCCATTAGTGCAGAACTACAAGGGATTTTTGAGATGATTTTCAAGAAGACCAATGAGTAAGTTGGTAATTCACTCTTTTGACATTAGGGAGACACCTTGATTAGAGGCCTGAATCCCTAGTTATTTAGTGTGAGTACCTCATTACCTCCTCCCCTTTTTTTGAAAAAAAAAGGAACAGAGTAAGTAACTGTGGCTTTTGACATGAGGAAACACCTTGATTAGAGGCCAGAGTCCCCAGTCACTCACCAGCTAGCCACCATTGCTCTGTCATGTCTTTTCATTCATTTTAAGCATTTGACACCTCATGACATAGGAGAAAACTTCATTTCATTGATGAAGCTCCCAGTTTCTCAGTGACCAAAACAAAACATGTTTATTCAGTTAAGCCCTTGTGTTGAGGAGATGGAATGATTGAAAACAATACGAGAAGGTCTATTTCTTGAAGTGAATCTTGAAGACTAGATTTCAAGTTGATTGGGTCAGATATCAAGACATACAGGTTTTGGCTTGAACCAGAATCATTGACAATGTAGGAAGATATACTTTATACAATTAATCCAGATCTCTGAAGGAATACTAGAGGAAAGATTCTAGCTGGACTTTAGTATCACTGACTTATAGACTTAAGAGATGAGTGAGATTCTACTGTCTAAGAGAACTACACTAATTCAGTCATAAAAACCAGCAATCACACACATCTGGTCAATCTTTTTGAATCTGTCAAAGAACTCTCCCTTTCATAGCTCAACCAGCTCCCCCTCAAACATAGCATTACAAAAAGCTAACCATCAGACATACAGAACTCCCCCTCACAAAAAGAACAGACTTCACATTTAAGACAATTTATATAAGCCTAATTCTCTTCTCAGTGTAGTGAATTTTTCATTATCCAGAGGTTTATTAAAGATGTCAGCAATCTGATTTTCAGTGCCTACATGAATCAGTTCAAAATTGTTCTTAGAAACCTCATCTCTTATGAAATGATGCCTTATTTCTATGTGTTTGGTGCGTGAATGCAAAACAAGATTCTTGGCAAGATCGATGGCACTGGTATTATCACAATAGATAGGTGTGCACCCCAGGTCTACTTGGTAGTCCTGAAGCTGGTGTTTAATCCAAATGACTTGTGTACCACAACTCCCTGCAGCCACATATTCAGCTTCTGCAGTGGAGAGGGCCACAGAATGTTGTTTCTTGGAACCCCAAGACACTAAACACCCACCTAAAAATTCATAGTGGCCACTAGTGCTTTTCCTGTCTAGTTTACATCCTGCATAATCAGCATCTGTGTATGCAACTAAGTTAAGTGTGTGTGATGCAGGAAACCATAAACCAAGAGAATGAGTAGCTGACAAATATCTGAAAATTCTTTTCACTGCAGCTAAGTGTAATTCAGTGGGTCTAGACTGATACCTTGCACACATTTCTACACTGAACTGTATATCAGGTCTAGAAGTTGTCAAGTAAAGAAGAGATCCAATCATACCTTGATAGAGCTTGGCATTTACTTCTTTACCTGTCTCATCTGCATCCAGTGAGGTATTGGTACCCATGGGTGTTGTAATGTGCTTCAGATTTTCCATACCAAACCTCTTGAATAGTTCCATTGTGTATTTGGTCTGGTTGATGAAGCATCCATCCTCTGACTATTTTACCTGCAAGCTAAGAAAATACTTTAGTTCACCGACCAAACTCATCTCAAATTCAGCAGACATCATTTTAGAGAATTCATCACATAGTTCATACTTAGTTGATCCAAACACAATGTCATCTACATATACCTAAACTATGATGAGATCTTTATTTTTACCCTTGGTAAATAATGTTTGATCAACTTTACCTCTTTTGTAGCCCTTGCTGATCAGAAATTCAGTCAATCTTTCATACCATGCTCGAGGATCCTGCTTTAGACCATACAGGGCTTTGTTTAACCTGAAAACTTGATTAGGTTGAGGAGAGAATTGAAATCCATGGGGTTGTTCAACAAAAACCTCTTCCTTAATGACTCCATTTAAAAAGGCACTTTCAACATCCATTTGTTGGAGTTTTATATTCTTTGAACATGCAAAAGCAAGCAACATTCTTATTGCTTCCATCCTAGCAACAGGTGCATAGGATTCATCGAAATCCACACAAAATTCCTAACAGTAGCCCTTGGCTACTAGTCTGGCCTTATTCCTAGATATGATTCCATCTTCATTCATTTTATTTTTGAACACCCACTTAGTTCCTATGATATTAACATTATCTGGTCTTGGAACAAGCTCCCAGACATTATTTCTTTCGAACTGACCTAATTCCTCACACATAGCATTGACCCAAGCTTGATCAACCAAGGCCTCTTCTACAGATTTGGGTTCAATTTGTGAGACTAAAGCAATTAGGTCTTCAGTATTCACATTCCTAAAATGAGACCTAGTCCGAAGAGGATCTTCAGGATTGCCTATGACATTATCTATCGGATGATCTTTAAGAAATGTGACATTTATTGAAGACTCACCTGTTTCTCTTGGCTCTTCCTAGTTGGGAGGATTTGATGTTCCACTCGGCTGAGTCTTTTCTTCTTCTTAGTCTTCTAGGAATTCCCCATCATACTTGGAATCCCTGTCAAAATTTTTAATGTTAGAAACACCTTTCTTATCACTAAAAAGGATGTGTGGAGACTCTTCAACTTTCTGGTCTGTTATGTTAAAGACCCTATATGCCCTTGACACTTCAGAGTATCCTAAAAATATTCCAGGGGAGCTTTTAGCTTCAAACTTATCTAAATCTTTCTTGTCATTGTTATGAATAAAGCATTTAGCTCCAAAAATTCTGAAATGAAACAAGTTTGGTTTCTTATCTTTTAGTAGCTCATAGGGTGTTTTCTTGTGAATAGGTCTTACCATGGCCCTGTTGATTATGTAAGTTGATGTATTGGCCGCCTCTGCCCAAAACCTCTTTGGTAATTGACTTTCAATCAGCATGGTTCGGGCCATCTTCACAACAGTTCTATTTCTTCTCTCCACAATTCCATTATGTTCAGGTGTCTTGGGAGAAGAAAACCTGTGTGTTAGTCCCTCTCTTTCACAAAGATCAGAAAACATGGAGTTTTCAAACTCACCTCCATGGTCAGATTGAATAGAGCAAATTTTGTGTTTTCCTTCTTGGTTGACCTTATTGAAAAACTGATTAAACTTTTGAAAAGCATCGCTTTTATTAGCTAAGAAAAAGATCCAGGAATATCTAGAATGGTCATCAATAATCACATAGCCAAACCTATTCCCATTAAGACTCTGAGTTCTAGTAGGACCAAAGAGGTCCATATGGAGAAGTTCCATTGGTCTAGTGGACAATGGCTCATATCTTAGCTTGAAGGAATTCCTGGTCTGTTTGCCTAGAGCACAGGCATCACATGATTTTGAAATAGAATTGAATTTAATTCTAGGCATGCCTCTAACTAAATCATGCTTGACCAATTTATTTAAGGTAGAGAAACTAGCATGACATAGACGTCTATGCCATTCAAAAGCATCATTTTCAGAATTAGCAGATAAACAAATATTTGATTCAGATTCTGCATCTAAGTCTACCATGTAGACATTATTAATCCTGTTGGCTACAAATTTAACCACATCAGAATTTATTTCAAAGATTTTGCATTAATTATCATCAAACACAACCCTGTGACCCTTGTCACATCACTGACTAATGCTGATCAGGTTATGTTGAAGACCTTCCACAAGTAGAACTTTTTCAATGGAGTTTGTGGAAGACTTACCTACTGTGCCAACTCCAATTATCTTATCTCTGTTCTTTCCTCCAAACTTGACCAGACCCCCTACCTTCATCTCTATCTTGCTGAACTTGGCTCGGTCTCCTGTCATGTGCCTGGAGCAGCTACTGTCGAGGTACCACTTGTTGTCTTCAGCTGCCAGGCCGACCTACACAAATAACATCAAGCAAAGTGATTTGGAACCCAAGATGAGTTGGGTCCAAAGACATTGTTCAAATCTGTGATCAAATGTTTAGGAATCCAGATTTGCTTCAACATGATTTTCTCTGGCACCTTTACTTTTTAGTTTATTGAAATTATAGCCGGGGTTATGTCCAGCTGGTCTGGAGAAGTAAGTTCTATTCCATTCATTAGGCTTCCCATTCCTAGGATATCTCCTGTAAGCTTGTTGATTAACAGATTTTTGAAGATGATAGTTATTTCTCCAGTAGGTCCTGTTTGGACCCATCTGATTGTAGTAATTCCAGCTTTTCTTCTGATCCACTTGCTTGGTCCATCTACCATTTATGTTCTGATGAGTGGGCTTAGTGAAGTTCTTCACAAAATTCATTCCCATTTTAAATGGTTGACCAGCACTGTTTTTAGAACTTTCCTTCTGACATTGAGCTCCTTGACTGCTATTTGAGCTGGATGGTGTGTCCAGCTTCTCTTTTCCCTTCTCTGGGCAGAAGGTAATGGTTTTGAATTGTAAGGGTCTCTTGTTAGTTGGGTCATAGCCTAGACCCTCCTTATTGAAGTTAACCCTAGTCCCTAGTATAGCATCCAGACTAGTTTTTCCTTGGACAAACTTTTCCAAAACTTTCTATTTGTCTTCCAGCTCTTTTTGAAGAGACTCAGAGTTTTTTAGAAGTTCAGCATTGACTTTCTTAACAGCTTCATATTTTTCTGAGTTCACTCTACTTTCATTCAGGCTTTCTTCAATTTTGATTTTGAGTTCATTGAGCTGGTTTTGACTGTCCTGATTTTCTCCCTTGAGCTTTTCATTTTCTTTTCTTAGGGAAGTTACTTCTTCCAATTCTTCTTTTAGTTTCTGATTTTCTACACAGATTTGGGTTTGTTCTTCAACAGTGGCATTGAATTTTCTTTTCAGAACCCTATGCTCTTTACTAAGTGAATTGAACTTATCTAATAATTCAGCATAGGCATCTTCCCAGTCATCAATAGAAAAATTTTCAAAAACATTTGTTACCTCCTCTTCGCTGTTTGCCATTAGGCAAATTCCTTCTTCATACTCCTCTGAGGAAGTGCTTTCCGGATCTTCTTCCTCATCGCTCCACGTACAGAGCATTGCCTGTGGCTTCTTCTTTTTCTGCACCTTTGAGCTCTTCTTCTGAAAGTAGGGACCCTTCTTCTGGAGATCTGGGCATTCCCCTTTCATGTGTCCCTATTTGTTACAATGAAAACAAGTCAGTTTCTTATTATTTCTGTCCTTATGATTGCAAGATTCAACATTCTTACTAAAGGAGTATGGTTTCTTCCTCCTAAAGGTCTTCCCCTTTTTCCTTAAAAATTTACTGAACTGTCGAGTGAGCATTGCCTGCTCCTTCTGGTCGAGATCGGAAAAACCATCAGACTCACCGCTACTGCTGCTGCTGCTGCTACTGCTACTCTTGTTGCGGCATGCCTTGAGAGCTACATTCTTACCCTTCCTGTCACTTCCTTCACCACCTCCTTTGAAATTCATCTCATAGGTCATGAGGGATCCTATGAGTTCATTTACTGTCAAAGTCATCAGATCCTTTGACTTCTCTATCACGATGGCCTTAGTGTGCCATGCTGGGGATAGAGATCTAAGAATCTTCCTGACTATATCTACTTCAGCCATCTCTTTCCCTAGCTCCTTAAGAGTATTCGTGATCAAAGACAATCTGGCATACATTTCAGTGATGTTCTCCTCTGGTTTCATCTTAAACAATTCATATTCAGAGGTGTAGAGATTTACCTTCGAGGCTCTCACTTGAGCTGTACCTTCGTAGATTAGTTGCAGCTCGTCCCACATTCGCTTGGCCGTCTTGTAGGCTGATATGCGGGCGTATTCATCTGGGTGAACAGCACACTAGATGATGTTCAGCGCCATCCATTTAAGTGAAGATAGCTTGACATGATCATCTGTCCACGCGTCCTCGTTCGGTGGTAGATCATACGGCCCAGTAGTGATTACCCTCCACAGCTTGTGGCTCTGTGCCCTGATGAACACCTCCATCCTGTTTTTCCAAAAGAGATAGTTATTACCATCAAAGTATGGAGGGTGACTAATGGATTGACCTTCAGGCATGAAACTTCGAGGACCATTAGCATTTCCATGACCGTTTGCCCACATGATGCAAACCTGCTCTGATACCAATTGATATGCGCAGCGTAGAGTGATATAGAAGGGGGGGGGATGAATAGATCACTCCCGATTTTAAAACTTCAGCAAAAAATCAGTTCTACAGTTTCACAACCCTTCAGATGCAGTGAAAGAGTATAGCTAAAGCAATCAATAACCGGGACAGAATAACTGTGCGATTGAAAGGTCTGTTCACAGAGAAGCAATTTGACGAGCAGAGGAAATGCAACACAACAATATCAAGCAAACCATAGAAGAGACAAGAAATTTTAAGGTGGTTTGATTGTAGTCCATAATCTACATCCACCCCTCACTCCAAACCAGAGTGAGGATTCCACTAGCCACGGCTAGAAATAGCAGACTCAGTCTGCGAACAAAATGCTGCCACACAGCTTGACCAACCAAGGGAAACAAATCCCTCAACCCAAACTCTGCTACCCACAGAGCTTGACACCTGGACCTGCTACCCGCAAGACCAGAACCGGAGATGGATCTCCCTTCCTCCAACCCGGAGGGAACCTACTAGTGACAACCCGTCACTGGCAAAACCAGAGATCACAGATCTCTCTTCCTCTGCAGCCTAGAGGGAAACCAGAGTAACTCTCCCTTCCTCCAAACACTGGAGGGTAACAATTTGAAATCAGAAATATGAAGAAAGAAACAGAAAATAAGACAATCGGTGAAGACAATCATTTCTGAAAACCAAAACAATGTAGCTTCCGAAGAAGCAAATTAAACACTACTCTCTCACTCAGACTGTTCTCTCAGAACAATACTCTCAAATCTTTTCTCTCTATCTTCTCCCTGGAACGTGGAGGCTCTCTCTTTTCTTCTTCTGCTCAGGGATTCTTCTGCTCAGCTTTTTCCTCCAGTTCACTTCTCCTGTTCGTAGAAGACTTCCTTTTATATGGCATCAGACCTGAATTCCAGGACTTCACACGAGTGGGGCTCGTTCCCTCCTTTTCCAGAGTATCCTTGGATCACGTGCCAGGCATCATCCTCGGTTCACGTGCCCAATCATCAACCTGACTCATCTGCAGGCAGAGACAAAGAAATGCAATTAGTTAGTTCAGGCTCTTAACACAGCGTGTATAGACTTTAGAAGCAGCAAATAAGCAAGTATGTACAACGTGAGAGTGTGTAGACTTGAAGCCCTTCAAGCAACCTTAGTGTACAGACTTGCAGAATGATGCATTAACATAACAGAGTGGAATGTGTAGACTTTTGTGTAGAGCATGAAGCAATCGAATGTGTAGACTTTAGAAGCAGCAATTAAGCAAGTGTGTACAATGTGAGAGTGTGTAGACTTGAAGCCCTTCAAGCGACCTCAGTGTACAGACTTGCGTGGGTAAGATGCATGAACAAGCCATAGCCAGTGTATAGACTTAACCGATGCATGAATAGTGTGCCAATGTATAGACTTGGAGAACTGATGCATGAACAGTGCGCCGATGTATAGACTTGGAGAGACGAGCGAGTGTATAGACTTGATGAACGCGTGCATGGGAAGGCAGTGTACAGACTTGAGAAGAACGATGCATGAACAAGCCTAACAAGTGTATAGACTTTGATGTAAAGGCTTGAGTTACACTAGTGTATAGACTTCACGATGCACACCCATATCCAATGTATAGACTTACCCCTTGAAGATGTACAGACTTTGAAGACTTCGAAGCCCCACGTTGTATAGACTTTGAAGCATGTGAACATGGGGACAATGTACAGACTTCACTTCGTGCTAGCTACAGTACAATGTCCAGACATGATGCAGCTTCAAAGCACAATGTGCAGACTTGATATGAAGGAATGCAAATGACTCTGTACAGACTTGGATGCTTGTGTATGCATGAGGGCAATGTACAGACTATGCATATGCACACTAGCAAGTGAATAGACTTGGCTACGGCATCAAAGTATGCACAACGTAAAAGACGCCTTCTTCCTAGGCGTTTGATTCAAAAGTGACGCCACTTGTGGTGGTCGTCAAATTCCAAGTTCATCTGAATGTATAGACTTCCTTCGGCACAAAGGTAACTTAACGATGTACAGACTTTGTACTCTGAACGACAAAGTAGGCTGTACAGACTTTGAGAATCTTGAAGGCCAATGTACAGACTTGGAAAGCCTGAACCAATGTACAGACTTGAGTGTGTGTGTGCTAGACAGTGTAGACGATGCATGAGATGCTGAGACAATGTCTGGACTTTAGACATGATGCAATGTATAGACTCTGAAAGACGCTGAATGAGACAGTGGATGTTCAGCCTTTGCCAATGTGCAAACTTTCCCTACAGGAATGTATAGACTTGGTGAGCGCTATGTCTGCGATGTACAGACTTAGCGGCGCCTGCATTCTATGCAATGTATAGACTTCGAGGACTGCATGCTGTGCGATGTATAGACTTTGAAGTCTTGCGTGCTGTGCAGTGTACATACTTTGAAGTGCGACCAAACAGGATGTGTAGACTTGATGCAAACGACTCTGTACAGACATGGCCAATGTACAGACTACAATGCAGAGACTTTGACCGAGTATGCTGGCAGTGTATAGAGTTGATCAAGTAATGCATGTCTATATGACAACCACATGAACTGTACTGTCCTAAGTGATGAAGCATGAATTAATCTAGAGATAGAAACAGATTGATTTATAGTGTGAGACATCATCAAAATCGTAGGGATGCAACACTTGTCCCACTTCAGGAGGCCGCGCCATCAGGCTCCGCCGCCTCCCCCAACGGGTCACATCGGCACTTCTGCCGGACCGCAGGCGTCGGAGCACACGGAAGAGGTCCCGGTGGAAGACCGCGACCCTCCTATCAACACAGAGCCGGTCAACAATGACCCTCCTGCGAACGAGGCTCAAGAAGTGACCCTCGATACTCTCATGAAGGAGAACCAGCATCTGAAAGCCCTCATGCAAGACCTCCTCCAGGAACGAGACCTTCATCCTTAGCACCCGGCTAGGCCCCAGGCCAAGGCACTGGCGCTGCCAGCAGCCCGCGATATAGCCAACACCTCAGTAGTGATTGCCCGAACTCCATTGGCGACTGGGTTTGGAACACCCCCGGTTGAGGCCCAGCCACAAGCCTCCAATATGCCAGATGATCGAGCGTATTATCGAGACAAAGCTCACCCAGTATGGTGAAGGGGTTGCCACAGTAGACCTCTACAGTGTACCCTACCCGCTTCACCACCAGCTGAAAAAGCTTCCTCCAGAGTACGCCAAGCCCCCGAAGCTGTAAAAGTTCGATGGGTAGGGGTTGCCACATGAACACATGGCCTACTATGTTACGGCTATGGGCGAGTTAGAGCTGGATGAATCATATCTCCTCTGCTAATTTGCTACTTCGCTCACGGGAACGACCTTTCAATGGTATTCCCGCCTGAAGCCCAACTCAGTGATCGACTGGGCAGATCACCAGAAGAAATTCCTCGAACGCTTTCAAACGGCCGAGCGAAAGATTTCCCTGGCCGAACTCTGTTCTCTTCGACATAAAAAGGGCGAGAGCGCCCTCGACTTCTTCAAAAAGTGGCAAGACCTCAGCATAAGGTGTGTCAATCCACCCATTCAGGAAGACGCCATTATTATATGCCGTCGAGGTCTGGCGGCCGTGGTCAGCGAAAAGCTTCTCGGCACCAATATCAAAGGCTTCGACTAACTCAATTCGGCGGTCGCCGAAATAGAGATGTTCTTCGCCGATAACCCGAGCTATACGGCAGCAAAGGGTAAGCAAGCGTGAGAACGCCAGCCCGGTAAGGAGGTGAATATCATAGAGTTCACCCCTACCGCCAAAGCCAATAAGGAGGCCGAATCCAGCGGCTTTGACAAAAAGCCAGTGGACAAGCCGGCTGTTCCCTCCTTCTCAGAGCGCATGAAGGCACCCTTCTCCTTCAAGAAGGAACACACGAAGATGCTCTTCAACCTCTGCATGGCCCAGAAGATTGTCGAGCTGCCAGAAATCCGCAAGCCGAATGAGGCCCTAAAGACCGACGATCCCAGTTATTGCCTATATCATCGCATGCTGGGTCACTCAATTGAAGATTGCTACGTCTTCAAGACTCAGGCGCAGAAGTTGATCCGAGATGGCCTCGTTAAAATGAAGAGTGGTCTCGTCGATTTCCCGCAACCACATACGTGGACCAGGCCAGCAAAGGCAGCACGCGTGGTTTACCACTCAGCCAATGTCATCCATATGATGGCCACATTTTCTCTTTCTGATGATGAGTCAGAGGAGCCCATCGACAATCGAAGGGGACGTTCGATCTGGTATCCAGGGTGGAGGCCCTGGCACGATCAGAGACCTCTCTCCTTCCCCAGGGAGAGAACCCGGCGACTCTTCGATATCCTTGTCGAGAATGGGCAGATCATGCCCCGTGACCCGCTGGTAGACTACACCCATTGGGACTGTAATCATTTCCAATATTGCCCCTCCCACGCCAGAATCTGTGTCACGCCCCGAACGCGGAAGATACTCGGATATGCGCGACGAGTTTATATCAATCATGTCAATCAGAGTAGTAGTGTATTCGACACCAAAACAGAGATGCGCAAAATAGAAAGATAACCCAATCCTTTATTTCATAATGGATAGACTATTACAAATCCAATACTCTATTCAATTAAAAAGGAAAAGTACATAGTTGACTCAAGAAAATAGGAAAAAGACTAGATGACACTTGGAAAAGCTCTAGCTCTTTCACTCTTGACTTTCCCCATCAGATTGACCTTCTTCGTCGGACTTACCTGAAAAGTAGGGAACACACGGAGTGAGCGAACGCTCAGTAGGAAATTATATCTCAAGCGCTAGCAAGGGGTTTAAATAATTACATCTTTCATGTATGTACTGTAGCTATGCATGCTCGTATAAAACAACAAGATGGAGAGAGAATTTATCAATAAGACAGCAAGATGAACTAGTCACGAGCTTTCAAGAAAAGATGACAAGATATTCAAGCAAGTACTCTTTAGCAAGTCATGTTAAGAACTTTGGCTATCATGTATCAAGCAAGCAAGTAATTACCCTTTCTCGGGTCACGCAATTCATGTCAAGTCAAGTACGAGTCAAGTACAAGATTTGTGTGGATTGTCCAATCAAGCTAGTCATGCACTCGGTATAATGCCAGATACCTTATCATTCAACTCCCATGGGCACAAGTACTTTCGGGTGCTCCTCCCAGGACCAGATCGGGCCCTATATGCGCAGGTATTTATCATGTATATTTGACATCCACTCTTGTATATATATATATATAGCCAATAGGGAATTTCAACAATTTAAGCTTGTAGACACGTAGGATAACTTTGAGAGAATGGAGTCCAAAAATACGACATTGGACATAGATAGGCGATAACAACGGTACAATCACGATGAACGATGAAACTAGTTGGAATTAGGTTCCCTTAACTCGGGTACCATGACAAACAAGTATGGACATTCTTTACATAGAATTGAGGTCCACATGAACAGTACATCAAAGGCAAGATACCCTCATTCTTATTATAGAATTGAGGTCCACAAGAACATCAACAAATGGCATGATATCATCATCCCATTAAGAATTCTCATGATATACTCTTTGCATATCATAAGGGCCGGTATACCATGTTTTCTTTAGAGTGACATGGCATTCAATAGTGTAATGGGTTTTCAGGGTACAACCAGCTCAGTCGACCTTGAGGGATTCCAAGGTACGAGGAGTCTTACGGAGGTCTCTATGACTAACTCGCTAGTCCAAAGGAACGGAATGTCCAATGGAGAGCTTGTATGTCAATGAGAATTGAGGGTGATCGATAAAACATCATGAAACGTGGGACTATACTCACGGAGTGGAGATATAGTGCCGATATACATATATATAGATATATTGAAACCATTGGTTATCAGAAACAGGGTAAAAACATTTTTACAGGAAAATAACGACTTAAGTAAAGTCACTACTCAAGTAAATAACGCCTTCAGTAAGGGCGTTTATCTATTTTACATTTTTGCAAATTTTCAATATTTCCGTATTTTACCGAAAACGCGCCCTGGTAAGGGGCGTTTAATTAAAATTTGACGACGTATGCAATGGTCGTTCATTCTTTACCTCTATTTTTGCAGAATATATATTTTCAGTAATTTATTAGAAACACGCCCTGGACAGGGGCGTTACTTTTAAATTCACGCCTTGAACAGGGGCGTTAGTCAAGTGAGAGACGACCTATACAGGGTCGTGTATTTCAAGAATTTACAATTTTTCAAGTATTGAAATTTCCAGAAAACGAGATATGGTCATGACAGGATAATATCAAGATGCACTGATTTAGAATCATGTTTAAGTGAATATTGGACTAATTAACATGGGTAATTATCAGGTAATTAAATTGACGTCTGTGTACAGGGCGTCAAATCTTTTGAATTGACGACCTTGTCAGGGTCGTTTATTTAAATAGCGCCCTAGTCTGGGTCGCGTATAAAATTAGCGCCCTTGGAAAGGGCGTTTCTTTCCAACAATAGAACTTTTAAAACTCGTGAAAACTATATGCATGAACTAATATATATGGTTTAATATAGTTATTATGGTGATTTGGGCTACAATGCTTGAGAAAACCTACCTTGATGATGATAAACTGACGGATGAACATATGTAGGTTTTGAACGATACTCTGTTTTATAAACAGAGTCTTTTTGAAGCTTTCGATCCTAATAGCAGCAGCAAGGGTAAATAAGAGGATGTAGATGAAGAATCCTCAATACTTCAATCAACCGGGTTCACTTCTACAGACAACCTGTAGAGACAGAAGAACGAAGAAGAAGATATTAAAATCTTCTTATACGTAACCGAAAGCAAGGGGAAAGAACTTACTTGTTCTTCGGAAGACAGCAGCTTTTCAACCTGTAATCAGAGAAGAGTATGAAGAATCATTAGTTCTTCATGCGTTGATCGAACACAATATAAGGAAGAAGGAAGAAGAAGAACCTGCTGTTCTTCGCATACCTTTGAAAACTCCGAACGCCAAATAGCGTTCTCGGCTCAAGCAGAAGGTTATTTATAAGATATTGGAAATCCTAATAAGGTTAGTGTTCGATTGGAAGTAATACTTCCATGATAGAGTTATTACTACATTCGAACTCTTTCTCATAGTTATCAACTTACCCTGGATAGACTCCGGGGTCGAACGAAACTCGAACTGAATTAGCGACCTAGGTCAGGGCGTCGAATTTAAATTGACGCCTTGTCAAGCGTCGTTTCTTGTTGAAACGCGTCCACGCAAGGGACATTACGCTAACTTGCCCTTTTTATTTATTTTGGTCATTTGCAATTTGACGCCTTGATGTGTGGGCGTCCTTTCTCAAAACACGTCTTAGGTAAGGGCGTTTTATTTTAAAGTAGCGCCTATATCTGAGGCGTTATTTTCATCAGGGTTTAATTATTTTTATTCCAAGCTCTTTCGTTTATTTACTAAATCTTTTAATCTATTTTGATTTATTCATTCCTTTTAAATTTATCAGGGTTGCTACACCCTCCCCCACTTAAAAGGAATTTGGTCTCCAAATTCCATATCATATATTTACATTTGGAGAGTGTAGAGTATGTACCTTCTAAAACAAATCTGGAAATTGTTTCCTCATAGATTCCTCGGTCTCCCATGTCGCTTCATGTTATGAATTCTTATTCCATTGTACCTTTAGCATGGGAATAACCTTATTCCTTATGGTACGTACTTCTCGATCTAAGATCTTCATAGGCTTCTGTTCATACGTGAAATCTTTCTGGATCACTAGGTCTCCATATTCAATAATATGTGATGGATCATGTACATACTTCTTCAACATAGATATGTGGAACACATCATGTACTTCGGACAGTTGAGGGGGCAATGCGATGCGATAAGCAACCTCGCCAACTCTTTCTAGTATCTCAAAAGGTCCGATAAATCTTGGTGTAAGCTTGCCTTTAACACCAAATCTTCGTATTCCACGTCCAGGCGATATCTTGAGAAATACATGATCTCCAATTTGGAATTCGAGATCTCTTCTTCTTGTGTCGGCATAAGCCTTTTGCCTTGTCTGAGCTACTTGCAATCTTTCCCTGATTACTTGTATCTTCTTAGTTGTATCCCTTACCATGTCTGGACCTAACAGTTGTTTCTCTCCAACTTCATTCCAGCACAAGGGTGATCGGCAACTCCTTCCGTATAAGGCTTCAAAAGGTGCCAGTTGTATACTTGCCTGGTAGCTATTATTGTACGTAAATTCGACCAGAGGCAAGTGATCATGCCAGTTTCCATCAAAATCAGTAATGCATGCTCTAAGCATATCTTCAACTACTTGATTTGTTCTTTCGGTCTGACCATCCGTTTGAGGATGAAAAGCTGTACTAAAATTAAGTCTCGTCCCCAACGAATGTTGTAGTCCCTTCCAAAAATGAGAAGTAAAACGGGGATCTCTGTCAGACACGATTGAAATAGGAATACCATGTAATCTGACTATTTCCTTGATGTATAGTGTAGCTAAGACATCAACTGACCATCGACTCTTGATTGGCAAGAAATGCGCGGATTTGGTCAATCGGTCAATGATAACCCATATTCCATCATGTCCTCTTTTTGATTTAGATAAACCCATGATGAAATCCATACCAATATCCTCCCACTTCCATTTAGGGATATCTAGAGGATGTAGCTTTCCCGCAGGCTTTTGGTGTTCCGCCTTGACTTGTTGGCATGTGAGACAGCGTGATACATAGTCCGCTATTTCTCTTTTCATGTTGGGCCACCAAAAATTTCTTTTCACATCTTGGTACATCTTGGTAGATCCAGGATGAATCGTATACCTTGATCTGTGAGCTTCATCTAAGATCTTCTTTTTCAATTCTGGGCAGTCCGGTATACAAGTTATATTCTTGAACATTAATCTTCCATCAGAAGCTAGTTGGAAGTCCGATTGTCCTTCTAATCTGCCCTTGATTTCTACTAATGCAGGATCATCATCCTGAAGTGCTTGTATCTCAGATAATAAATCTGACTGTATGCTTACATGAGATAATGTGACACATCTAGGGTCCGTGTCCATGCTTATATTGAGTTCAGAGAATTATTCTAGCAATTTCCATTCTTGAATCAGACAATTGGCTAACAGTGCTCTCGGCTTTCGACTAAGGGCATCTGCTACATGATTACCCTTTCCGGGATGATATTATATATTGAAGTCGAAGTCCTTGAGATATTCCAGCCATCGTCTTTGGCTCATATTTAGTTCCTTCTGTGAGAAAAGATATTTGAGACTCTTGTGATCGGAGTATACAGTAAATTATACTCCATAAAGGTAATGTCTCCATATTTTGAGTGCAAATACTACCGCGGCCAATGCTAAGTCATGGATGGGGTAGTTCTCTTCATGCTTCTTTAATTGACGAGAAGAGTAGGCTATCACCTTCCCTTGTTGCATTAGAACACACCCGAGGCCAATGTCAGAAGCATCAGTGTATACCTCGAACTTTTCTCCTTCAATTGGCAATGCTAAGATAGAAGCTGTAGTAAGATGATCCTTGAGAGTTTGGAAGCTTCTCTCACATTCCTCATCCCATTCATAACGGATCTCCTTGCGAGTTAACCTCGTAAGTGGCACGGCGATTTTTGAGAAATCCTTGATGAATCGCCTGTAATAGCCGGCAAGACCTAAGAAACTTTGGATCTCGCTAGCATTGGTCGGTCTTTCCCAGTTCCTTACAGCTTCAACCTTTGATGGGTCTACAGACAAGCCATCCTTTGATATAACATGTCCTAGAAAAGTCACTTCTTCAAGCCAGAATTCACACTTGCTAAGTTTTGCATATAATTGATTTGTCCTCAATATTTGTAATGCAATCCTCAAATGTTCCTCATGCTCTTCCTTGGTCTTGGAATAAATCAATATATCATCAATAAAGACCACCACGAATTGATCCAAATAAGGCCTGAATATACTATTCATTAACTGCATAAAGGCAGCAGGGGCATTCGTTAGTCCGAAAGGCATAACAACAAATTCATAATGGCAATACCTGCTTCTGAATGCGGTTTTATGAATATCCTCGTCCTTGATTCTTAGTTGGTGATATCCGGACCTAAGATCAATTTTGGAAAAGTACATGGATCCTGAAATTTGATCAAACAATTCATCGATTCTCGGCAGTGGATACTTGTTCTTGATAGTGAGATGATTCAATTGTCGATAGTCGACGCATAACCTCATGGATCCATCTTTCTTCTTTACAAATAATACAGGCGCTCCCCACGGGGAAGTACTTGGTCTAATGAATCCTTTCTTAATGAGTTCCATCAATTGCTCCTTTAACTCCTTGAGTTCAGCAGGTGACATCCTATAAGGTGCCTTTGAAATCGGACCAGCACCAGGGACTAAGTCAATGGTGAAGGCCACCTCTCTTTGCGGAGGTAATCCCGGCAAATCTTCCGGAAACACGTCCGAAAATTCTTGTACCACTGGAATGTCTTCTAGCTTAGCTTCCTTAGCTTCTTTAACTGTGACAAAGGCAAGGAAAGATGTACATCCTTTCCTGATGAGCTTGCTAGCTCGGAGAGCTGAAATAAGAGGGGATCTGCTCCGACCCTTGGGGCTAGTCAAGATTAGTTCTGGAAATTCCTTGAATGTAACTTTACTATTGCGATAATCAACTGTTGCCTGATACTTGGATAACCAATCTGCTCCTAGAATAACATCATACTCCTTCAGATCTAAACATATGAGATCAATAGGGAGATTTCTACCCTGAACCAATACTTCGCAGTTTTGGTAATGATGTGTAATATCAGTCTCATCATCGAGAGGAGTAGACAAAACTAACTTTATCCATTCCGGTTCTAGGGGTAATGGGTCAGCAAACTTCTTAGAAACAATAGAATGCGATGCACCAGTATCAATTAAGACATATGCATTCCTGGAACAAACTTTCAATATACCTTCCACTAAGCCGCCTCCTTCTACTTGCTCAGTCTCCTTGATTGCATGAAGACGAGCATTCTTGGTTACTGGGCGTTTTCCGTCATCGGCTTGATTATTTAGTAGTGGGCAATCGGGAATCCGATGCTCACAACTCCCACAACGGAGACATGCTCCTAGTTTCCTCCAGCATTCTTCTGCTCTATGACCCGCTTTATCACAATGCTTGCACACTGTATTTGGAGAGGTAGTGGTGATAGAGAAGGGCTTGGTCTTCTTGAACTTTTGGTCTTGTGAGGATGCTCCTCCATTGCTAGTCCTTTTCTTGAAGTTGGGTTTAAAGGAACCCGAACCTGTAACTTGTTCCTTCTTATCCTTACCATGAATCCTATCAGACAGTTCTGTGGCATCTTCTAATAGTTGAGCTCGGCGTACTATTTCCGAGTAGACTTGAATGTCCATCGGCGCCAGTTGAGTAATAGCTTGGGGCCTGAGCCCATTAAGAAACCTCCTAGCTTTCATTTTCTCGGTGCTAACTAGATGCTTAGCATATCGAGACAACCTAGAGAATTGGGCCTCATACTCGGCCACTGACAAGGATCGTTGTTTTAATGCAGCAAATTCTGCAGCCTTCTTTTCCTGAACTCGGTCCGAGAAATATTTCACGTTGAAGTGTTCAACGAATTCTTCCCACGAAACCTGATTTTGATGTATAGTAGCCTCTATTGATTCCCACCAGCATCTAGCATCCCTTTCTAACTGAAAAGTAGCTAATAAAACTTTATCCTGATCCGTGCATTGTATAACACGGAATATACGTTCTATCTCCCTAATCCAGTGTTCAGCGTCATCTGGATCAGTAGAACCCGTGAACTTGGGTAGGTTCATGTTCTTGAAAGTCTGGTGGAGACTTCCTGCTCGTTGTCCACCTCCTAGTGTTACTTGCTGCAGTACTTGAGTCATGCCTTGAAGGGTACGCTGCATGTTGCGCCATTGAGCACGTTCAGCAGTCATTATCCTACAGATACAATAACTAGATTAATATGTGCTTGTATTTAAAGACTCATATACTATGTTAACTTTAACCCTTGGTTCTACCCAATCTCACTGGTTGAAGGTTTAAAACTTATCCTTGGACTTGGGTTTTTCCTAGGAATTGAAAACCCTAGGCTCTGATACCACAAAAACTGTCACGCCCCGAGCGCGGAAGATACTCGGATATGCGCGACGAGTTTATATCAATCATGTCAATCAGAGTAGTAGTGTATTCGACACCAAAACAGAGATGCGCAAAATAGAAAGATAACCCAATCCTTTATTTCATAATGGATAGACTATTACAAATCCAATACTCTATTCAATTAAAAAGGAAAAGTACATAGTTGACTCAAGAAAATAGGAAAAAGACTAGATGACACTTGGAAAAGCTCTAGCTCTTTCACTCTTGACTTTCCCCATCAGATTGACCTTCTTCGTCGGACTTACCTGAAAAGTAGGGAACACACGGAGTGAGTGAACGCTCAGTAGGAAATTATATCTCAAGCGCTAGCAAGGGGTTTAAATAATTACATCTTTCATGTATGTACTGTAGCTATGCATGCTCGTATAAAACGACAAGATGGAGAGAGAATTTATCAATAAGACAGCAAGATGAACTAGTCACGAGCTTTCAAGAAAAGATGACAAGATATTCAAGCAAGTACTCTTTAGCAAGTCATGTTAAGAACTTTGGCTATCATGTATCAAGCAAGCAAGTAATTACCCTTTCTCGGGTCACGCAATTCATGTCAAGTCAAGTACGAGTCAAGTACAAGATTTGTGTGGATTGTCCAATCAAGCTAGTCATGCACTCGGTATAATGCCAGATACCTTATCATTCAACTCCCATGGGCACAAGTACTTTCGGGTGCTCCTCCCAGGACCAGATCGGGCCCTATATGCGCAGGCATTTATCATGTATATTTGACATCCACTCTTGTATATATATATATATATATATAGCCAATAAGGAATTTCAACAATTTAAGCTTGTAGACACGTAGGATAACTTTGAGAGAATGGAGTCCAAAAATACGACATTAGACATAGATAGGCGATAACAACGGTACAATCACGATGAACGATGAAACTAGTTGGAATTAGGTTCCCTTAACTCGGGTACCATGACAAACAAGTATGGGCATTCTTTACATAGAATTAAGGTCCACATGAATAGTACATCAAAGGTAAGATACCCTCATTCTTATTATAGAATTGAGGTCCACAAGAACATCAACAAATGGCATGATATCATCATCCCATTAAGAATTCTCATGATATACTCTTTGCATATCATAAGGGCCGGTATACTATGTTTTCTTTAGAGTGACATGGCATTCAATAGTGTAATGGGTTTTCAGGGTACAACCAGCTCAATCGACCTTGAGGGATTCCAAGGTACGAGGAGTCTTACGGAGGTCTCTATGACTAACTCGCTAGTCCAAAGGAACGGAATGTCCAATGGAGAGTTTGTATGTCAATGAGAATTGAGGGTGATCGATAAAACATCATGAAACGTGGGACTATACTCACGGAGTGGAGATATAGTGCCGATATACATATATATAGATATATTGAAACCATTGGTTATCAGAAACAGGGTAAAAACATTTTTACAGGAAAATAACGACTTAAGTAAAGTCACTACTCAAGTAAATAACGCCTTCAGTAAGGGCGTTTATCTATTTTACATTTTTGCAAATTTTCAATATTTCCATATTTTACCGAAAACGCGCCCTGGTAAGGGGCGTTTAATTAAAATTTGACGACGTATGCAATGGTCGTTCATTCTTTACCTCTATTTTTACAGAATATATATTTTCAGTAATTTAATAGAAACACGCCCTGGACAGGGGCGTTACTTTTAAATTCACGCCCTTAACAGGGGCGTTAGTCAAGTGAGAGACGACCTATACAGGGTCGTGTATTTCAAGAATTTACAATTTTTCAAGTATTAAAATTTCCAAAAAACGAGATATGGTCATGACAGGATAATATCAGGATGCACTGATTTAGAATCATGTTTAAGTGAATATTGGACTAATTAACATGGGTAATTATCAGGTAATTAAATTGACGTCTGTGTACAGGGCGTCAAATCTTTTGAATTGACGACCTTGTCAGGGTCGTTTATTTAAATAGTGCCCTAGTCTGGGTCGCGTATAAAATTAGCGCCCTTGGAAAGGGCGTTTCTTTCCAACAATAGAACTTTTAAAACTCGTGAAAACTATATGCATGAACTAATATATATGGTTTAATATAGTTATTATGGTGATTTGGGCTACAGTGCTTGAGAAAACCTACCTTGATGATGATAAACTGACGGATGAACAGATGTAGGTTCTGAACAATACTCTGTTTTATAAACAGAGTCTTTTTGAAGCTTTCGATCCTAATAGCAGCAACAATGGTAAATAAGAGGATGTAGATGAAGAATCCTCAATACTTCAATCAACCGGGTTCACTTCTACAGACAACCTGTAGAGACAGAAGAACGAAGAAGAAGATATTAAAATCTTCTTATACGTAATCGAAAGCAAGGGGAAAGAACTTACTTGTTCTTCGGAAGACAGCAGCTTTTCAACCTGTAATCAGAGAAGAGTATGAAGAATCATTAGTTCTTCATGCGTTGATCGAACACAATATAAGGAAGAAGGAAGAAGAAGAACCTGCTGTTCTTCGCATACCTTTGAAAACTCCGAACGCCAAATAGCGTTCTCGGTTCAAGCAGAAGGTTATTTATAAGATATTAGAAATCCTAATAAGGTTAGTGTTCGATTGGAAGTAATACTTCCATGATAGAGTTATTACTACATTCGAACTCTTTCTCATAGTTATCAACTTACCCTAGATAGACTCCGGGGTCGAACGAAACTCGAACTGAATTAGCGACCTAGGTCAGGGCGTCGAATTTAAATTGACGCCTTGTCAAGCGTCGTTTCTTGTTGAAACGCGTCCACGCAAGGGACGTTACGCTAACTTGCCCTTTTTATTTATTTTGGTCGTTTGCAATTTGACGCCTTGATGTGTGGGCGTCCTTTCTCAAAACACGCCTTAGGTAAGGGTGTTTTATTTTAAAGTAGCGCCTATATCTGAGGCGTTATTTTCATCAGGGTTTAATTATTTTTATTCCAAGCTCTTTCATTTATTTACTAAATCTTTTAATCTATTTTGATTTATTCATTCCTTTTAAATTTATCAGGGTTGCTACAATCTGCCACCCGATCAAGTCCTGTGAGGAAGTTCAATACCTCATCCAGGAACAGATCCAATGGGAGCAGATCGATGCGGAGGGGAACTCCATGTCACTTGTCAGACTTCGGCAAGCTGTCGAGGAGACCCTGAGCACTGTCAAGAGTGCGCCAGAGTGGCCAGACTCCCCTCAAGAAAATGGGCACCGGTTGCCTTATCAGCATCCTCCAGAATGGCTCGAGTTTCAGACTGACAACCAAGAAGCGCTCGAGCGATTATGGAGGCGTAGAGAGCGGGATGCCAGTCAAGAGATGGACTTGACCAACTTCCCGATCAACTTCATCCATTCCCCTGATCCTCCGGCCCTTGTGGGCTCCCAGACATCAGCACCTAGCCAACCAACCCCAGCCACTTCGGCTGTGCGGTGGCGGTCTTGGCGGGAGCTAAAGTGTGACGACCCGAACTCCAGATACCAGATATACCCGATAGGACTACCGAGTAGATCCGATACCACTTGGAACCCGTGAAGCCTCCCAAGAGCTGTAAAGCTCCGAAGGGATAAAAGGATTATTGTGTAGTGAATTGAAGTCGCAGATATAACAGTAAGTAATTAAATTTCATTAGATCGGTTTGCTAAAATAGCAGAAATAAAATTACTTTTTACTTAACAGTTTAGATTAACAATTATACCAGAGTCCAGTCCAAAGGAAAGATAAGTACAGTCCAACAGAAAGAAAAACGTACATTGAGGTCGGGGGAAGCCCGACGCAGGTACAGCTGGCAACTACGAGCACGCCATACCAGGAACCGCGAAGGAAGTAGAGTGTCACACCTGAAAAGTAGGGGTGAGCCTCGTGTCACTGGCTCAGTAGGGGTCACGCGGATCCTCACTAAAAAACAACGCAAAAACATGGAACAACAACTAAAACACCAGTAGTAGTAAAGTAGGAAAAGCTAAACTACAACTAGAAAGCTATAAAAGAAAGCTGGGAGAGCAGGAGTAGAACGGCTAAAAGAAAATGGAAAAGCAAAGTCGTAAGAAACGAGAACACAGCTACCGAGCAAAGCATGACTCCCTAACCTACTCCAAACAGCGACAGAAGGGTGAACCCTAATATCACAAAGTTAGGAGTTACCGATCCGTCAACCAACCATTAGCCCAAAGGCTAAAGCGCACAAAACCAGGCAAAAGCCCTAGAAAAGACCTAGACAGACAACAGACACTGACGCATACATGACTAGATCGTCGTGCACGCAACACAAAGCTATCCTCGACAAAGTAGAGAACAGACCAACTCGGAAGGGGAAGCTGAACTTGGACGAAGCCAAGAATAGACTAACTCGGAAGGGGAAGACAGACTCCGAGAAAAATGAGAGTCACGCGCCAAGTGACGGAAGCACCTCCTCACTAGAAGAATAGCCAGATGTGTCCACTGACGTCTTAGACTGCGCCACAAGTATCTCGCTACGGACGTCGAGAACGACAGAGACTGAGATATTCACCGAACTGCACCAGGAACTACAGTAACGAGTGACTAGTCAGGGTCACGCCTGTCGACGTTCGTCCAAAACGCCCCTCACCACGTGTGCACACACAAGCTCAATGCCTTGAGCCAGGCCTCTAGCTAGTTTTCTCCCCCAGCAGGACGCTACTGCAAGGCAAGGGAGCCCACGGAAACTAGCCTACAAATCGTATCTCAAGAATTGCCCCACCACCACTCCCAGGTGGGCCAACACTCGAGGTCATCAGGCTACGACTAGTGGAGGCTCAGTAGACACGGAGACTCTAAAACACGAGTGCTGGAGTATAGACAGGTTAAGCACACACTGCCACCCGTACTACGAAGGACAAATGCAGTACACCAACTGCCAACAGACTCAGGACAGGGCAACTAGACCTACCAACGCAACAATCCTTGAGTCTCATGACTCAGAGTCAAGATCGTCGGACAACGGCGGTGACAAGCCGCCAATCAGCCTAATCCTAAACCACATGAAATGACAATGGATCATCAAATCCACACAACTGTATAAAATGACTCACGGAAACTTGAGGAAGCATCAAGACCCTCAAAGCACTTGGACACATAAACCGAGATAAAATAGCACCTCTAGGCATCCAGAACCATGTCTCGATCAGATGAGACACTAACGAGGTCACGTGTCAACCATTGGATCACACCGGGTTGGCCAGAAACCAAGGATGACTCTGAAGCATCACGGAACACGACTCGATGTACAGGCACTCCTGGCTACCTTCTAACATGGTCATAGCCCACATAGGACATCAAGGATATCCACGGGACCACGGGCAACCCACAAGGTCAAGCCAAGACAAATGGAGGCCAAACCATCAGAAAAACAACACAAAATAGTATTCTGAGAAGTAAACGGTCACTCGCCTGACCGTTCTATGGGTCAAACGGTCAACCGAAGGGCCGCTACCTTTACTCCAAACACACAGGCAATACACGGTCATACCAGGGCTGCTCAATGCCAAAAATGGTCTAAAGACATGCCGTTCCACAGAATAGAACGGTCTACAGAGGGGCCGTCTCATTGAGATGAATGGTCAGGGACATGGCCGTTCAACTTAGAAGACTCCAGAAAATTAAATTATAAAAGCGTAGGGGTAAGCGGTCTGCCTGAGGCCGTTTATATCATAGAATGGTCTCCTCATGGCCACAGAGACGAGCCAAGCAGTCGTGACCTAACCGCTTCACATAGTCAACCCCTAATAGCTAAATTGGTCAAACCAATAGAACGGTCAAGACATGGGCCGTTCAAACCATACGTGCGGTCTATCGTTAGACCGCTTGGCCAAACCGACTTAAAACATTGACCAAGTCCAAACGATAAAAATGGTTGAGCCAAGGCCGCTTAAACCTTGAACACGGTCAGTCGCATGGCCGTTCAGCCAGCGAACTGACATACCCAAGACAACACAGGGAAACACAGTCTCTATTGGGCCGTTATTCAGGGAATAGCGGTCCTCCAAGGGTCGCTTACACAATAACACGGTCTATCGCGAAGCCGTTTAACTCTGAACCGACCAACATGAAACAGTCGCCCTTGAACTGCTTACAAGGTAGAACGGTTTCTGTAAAACCGTTTAAGCGTCACGGGGAGTAAAACAAGCGATCAGTCGGATCTCGGCCTTTCCACGCCCCGTTCACTCTAAAATGAAGGGGAAATAATCCTAACGACGATACAAGCCTTCCACAGACCGGAAGGGGTCAAATCGACGCCAAAACAACACGAATCAGGCGATTCAAACGAATCGACCCTAATGGAGTCACATGGGTTCCCGAGCTTCTACTGGCCCCAAATGACCACCGATCGTGATGAAACTTGCGGGAATGGAATGCTAACATACTGGGTGTTCCAATGAAAGCAACTGATCTGAAAATCGTCGCCGTTTTCCGGTGAACCCAACGAACACCCCAAAAGCATGATTTTCCCAAACTTGAATGAAACCCACTCGTTCTCTTACCGTTCGGCATAAAACTGCGAGGAAACGTAGAACAGGAGTAGGGCTTCCATCTCCCTACCTCCACCGAAGATTCCGTGCGCCGAAGCGACTAAACCGCGTCGAAATAATCACGATGATAAAACCACGCCGGCTTTGAATCCACCGAGGGATCGCGCCAACGTACGCTCCATCCGTCACTCCATCGCATTCCACGATCACTCTATCACGTTCCCACCTCGCCCAGCTCACCAACGTTGTGCGCCCCGCGTCGAGAGGACCAGAGAGGAGAGAGAACGAGAGAGAGAGGGAAACGTGAGAAATGAGAGGGAGGAGAGAGGAAAGGAAAATAAAAAAGAAAGAAATTAGGAATTTTCCTAATTTTTGAAAATCTAATTTTTGTGCCGAAAATCCACTAATTCAGAAAATTATGAAAAAATAGCCGAAGCGATCCTCTCAATGAGTACATCGCAGTTGTAGCGTCCTCGAGTCGATGAATTGAGAAATAAACTCACCATAGGGTTCCGTAATTTGTACGGGGGAAAAACCCACGTGGATCGTAAAACTCAACTCAGGACCCACAAAAGCGATCCGAAAGCACTCCGATAAGGATCCGGAAGATTCGATAAGAATCTAGGGTATTACAGCCTCCCCTCCTTCAAGAAATTTCATCCTCGAAATTTAAGGAACTATCAAGGAGAAGCATGGAAGAACAAACCCAAACATCTAGACTCGGAACAACACAAGTCTTGAAAAACACAGTTCAGAGGGACACCGCCAGACCATCATCACAAGCACACGCTCTGATACCACCTGTGACGACCCGGACTCCAGATACCGGATATACCCGATAGGACTACCGAGTAGATCCTATACCACTTGGAACCCGTGAACCCTCCCTTCGGAGCTTTACATGTAGCACTCCCGATGCGGTAATAGAGAAATCAAACTTCTTTCTAATGAATCCTACCTAAAGGCCTTACATAAAGAACCCAACCTCATGAGGACTATAATATAAATATACAAGCCAACCTTACTTTATGTCATAAAGAATTATGAAGGCCTTATGTAAAAGAACCAAAACCTTATGAGGACTAGTATGTAAATGTACAACCTACTTTATGCATACTCTTCTTAAAAGAATCCTATATGGAGGCTTTGTTTAAAGAACTAAACAAGAGAAGGACTAGCATATAAATGTGCAATCTAACTTTATGCACATGGGTGGTACGTAGTGGGTTTCCACCTTGTCCACCACCAAGAGAATTGGCGCCCCTTACCAGGGCGCCATTTAACAAATTGAAGACCACATAAGTAGGCGCCATTTCTCTTGGGACCCCATCCCATTATGATATTAATATATATGTGTACACCATGAAGGCCAACACGTGAGAGTGGCAGTTTTGTCTAACAGTCAACGCCCTCTTGCAAGGACGTCATTTACATGAATATTACCACCTAGATTAATGGACGACCCCTTACAGAGGCGTCATTTAAATATATGTTTCTAGAAGGTTGAGACACGAACAACCCCATTTAGCTGGCAAAGACCATGCTTACTCAGTAGGACCCGCAAGGCAATAAACCAATGCTTTGCAATTCCCTATAACTAATTCCTTCTGTAGCACTGTCAGAGGCTACTGCCATCATTCAGTGCTACTTGCATAAGGAAATATTTTCCTTCATTCCTCAGAAAACGTGAAGTCTACATCCTGCTGCTAAAGTTTTACGGCGGCGGGGAAACGTGTGGCTTCATCCTGTCATCTGTACCTCGTAATCATGTCAAAAGGTAGGTGTTCACAAGATCTGGCTAAACTAGTAGTTAACATAGGTTAACATGCATGGTAGTTAAATTTGTCTTAGCTTAGTTACATTCTGTCAGGAGTATATCAAAAGAGTTAGTGGGAAAGTTAGGCTACGCCTATCTGGAACACTAACCCTTGTTTTGAGGAGATCCTCCGCCAAGTACTCCTTTGTACAGCATGCAGTTTAGTATAATTGTCATTAACCTATCCTAATTTATTGCATATTGATCCATATTTAAAAATTAAAATCAATGAAATTAAACTCAGAAATTATTGCATGAGCTTGATCTTACAGTCCTGTAGATTTTCCATGTCTATCCATGCATTTATTTCTTTATTCTGTGAACATGATGTAATTCGTGAATAGTGAAATCACATAATTAGTAGCCACCATGTTCAGACAATTATATCTTTTTAACCCAATCATGAAACTCCTGTATGAGCATGGTTCTGGAAACCTCATATTTTTCTCTATTTAACCATGTACTTAATTCTTGATTTATAGAAAGTATTAAAAATGAATAGTGTTTGAATAGTAAACCGTGACTCATACTTCCCAGCCACCATGTTCAGAAAATTATATCTTTTTGACCAAATCATGAAACTCCTACATGAACATGGTTCTGGAAACCTCATATTTTTCTCTATTTAACCATGTACTTAATTCCTGATTTACTGAAAGTATTAAAAATAAATAGTGTTTGAATAGTAACCTGTGACTCACTATTTTTTTTTAAAATCCAACCCTCAGCTGAATAGCGCCCCCAGCCAGGGCGTCATTCACTAAAGAGGCGCCCCAATCTAGGGCGCCATTTAATTGAGGACACTTCACAGTGTCGTCAATTCAATTTTCAGCAATTTTTGGAAATTATTAAATCAACACATTCAAAAATCGATATCTATTGAACTAAACCATGAAAATTCTGCATGAATATATTTCTGTGATCGTGACATTTTTCTCTACCTGCCCATACCCTTACTTCCTGATTCAGAGAACTTTTCAACTGATGAATAGTAAACCACCCAGTGTAAATGGCGCCCCTGACCAAGGCGTCATTTACCAAAATGAAGACTGCATACATGGTCGTCATTTAAATGAAGACCCCTGCGCAGACGTCAATTCCTTTTTCTAAAATTTTTAAACACCGAGATAGAAAAATTAATATAAATGATACTAATCCACAATAATTTTTCATAAACATGTTTTTGAGATCTCGAGAATTTTAACTACATGTTCATGTCTTTACTTCCTATTTCTGAGAAACTTTTGCGGTATGAATAGTGTTTGAATAGTGTTTTGAGTCACAGAATGTACCTGCCCAGTATAAATCACTTCAATTTATTGAATAGTAAAACCTAACAATTTTACATGAGCATGATTCTAAACTCCCGAGAATTTTCTCTACATGTTCATATCCTTGCTTCCTATTTCTGAGAAACTTTTACGGTATGAATAGTGTTCTGAGTCACAAAATGTACATGCCCGGTGAAAATCACCCAAATGTAAATGGCGACCCAAGCCAGAGCGCCAATTACATGAATAGCGACACTCTGTAAAGAGTCACTATTTAAAGAGTCATTATTTCAATGAATAGTGTCACTTTTCCAAATAAAAGAATTTTTTTGAGACAGATACGTAGATAGGTAGAGAAAAATATATGGAATCTAGCAGTATGCTCATGCATTAGATTAGGTATCATGATTCACATTTATTAAATTTTTAGCATGGATGATTTATATAATAACTTAGAAGTTATATACTAACTTAGAACACGACTGTTTATTCAGTCGTGCTTCACGTAAATGACGCCTTAGTAAAGGGCGCTATTTGGGGTGAATAGTATTTTAGAATAGTAAATGAATAGTAAGTGAATAGTAGTGAATAGTAATGAATAGTAATCTGAATAGTAATTGAATAATTTTTTTAAATAGTAAACGCTATTACGTAAAGGGTGGCATATTTATATAATGGCCCTTATAGGATGTTCTAACTTTTGTTTAACCTTACTATAGATTTATCTAGAGTTTTTGTTATTTAGGAAAAAGTATATATATATTAATATTTTTTCCTCATTGTTATCGTGGTTTGTACCGACGCAACCCTAAGTCATTTTCTTGCATATTATGAGTCCTTGAATTCCATTCCATAAAAAAATCTACCTTGTATATCCTACTAAGGTAACCCTTAAAACTCTATATTAGCTATAAAATGAGAGTGGACATCAAAAGTAATACATAAATACTGTGCATATAGGGCCCGGTCTGGTCCTAGGAGGAGCACCCGAAGGTACTTGTGCCCATGGGAGTTTATTGACCACGGTGTTTGGCATTGCACCGACTACTTACTTGACTTGACTTGCTTGGCCCAGAATGGGCAATACTTGACTCGAGACCCGCAGAAGGGCGAGAGTACTTGCTTGCTTGACTTGAGACATTCCACGCTTACTCTCTCTCTACTTGCTTGACTTGACTCGCGTAGCCCGAAAAGAAAAATTACTCGCTTGAATGAAATAGCCAATTCTATTGACACGGACTTGATATTACTTGCTTGAACACGAACTTTTACTTACTTGAACATGACTCTTACTTACTTGTATAATTCTTGCTTGCCCAAAAGTGGCATCTACATCTACAAAGTCCGTGATATACTGCTTGTTAAATACTTGCATTCACGCGATACCTTCTTTATATAGTTCTTGATCTCTCATTGTTCATCATGCATAGATTACCAGTATACCTGATTTTTTTTTACTTGTACATCATGCATAGCCATACTGGTATTTGTAAACTGTAAATCACTTAAAGATTGCTCGAACTTGAGATGTAATTCCTACTGAGCAATTCGCTCATTCAGTTGCTTCCTAACATTTTCAGGTAATTCGGATGGCGACATCCACGTAAATGGGAATGAGACCGAGTGAAGAGTGCTAGAATCACCGCCAGTTGAATCGTCAACTAGTCGCGTCTTTTGAATTTACTAGAGTCTTTAGCATGTACTCCAGTTATGTCAGTTTAATGTCTAGACCTTGTTAAGGCATGTAGCCTAATGTTTGGATCTTTAATTTGGAATTGTCACAGACTAGCTTTATCTCTTTTGGTTAATCAGATAACTCTCACTTTGGATTATTAGGTTAGTCTTGTGCGCACTCCGTAATTATGTATGTCAAAAATTTTATCGCTCTAAGGACACGATCCATATAGACGCGTCACGCATCCGAGTATCTTCCGCGCTCGGGACGTGACATTACAGCTCTTAGGAGGCTTCATGGGTTCCAAGTGGTATCGGATCTACTCGGTAGTCCTATCAGGTATATCCGATATCCGGAGTCCGGGTCGTCACATAAAGTCTCTCCCTTTTCCTGAAGAAGATACCACCAGGCTCCTCCGGGTCCTTCTTGGCATAGAGGACGTTCTGGTGGGTGAGACAACGATGGGCTCCTCAGCTCTCTCTTGTCCTTCCCATGTCCTATCTCCGTCTCCGGCGTCCGTGGATAGGAAGGGAATGAAAAAGTAGGGTGAGGTCCCGCCTCAGCCTTGTCACACCCCCTCAGTGGATGGGCCGTCAGGTCCTCTTCACCTACCCTTTAACACAATCCAAAGTACAAAGAAGACATCTTCGGAGTCTTCAGTGACTTCGATTCAAGCGGCGGGCCCACAGCCACAAGGCTCGGCCGGTCCGCAGAGTCGGGATAACTGTGCAGAGCGACAATATCCTGCGGCGCCGTCAGTTGTCGCTAGACCCAGCCCTCGGTGTGATCACAAAGGCAAGGCTAGGGAGCAGGACAACAAGCATATCTCTCGGTCCACTTCTCAACAAAAGTTGTCGCCACCGCGGCTAAGGCATTAAACCGCGCATACATCTTCGGACGCCAGCACAAGTCAATTGACTCCTCAAAAGCTACCGCCACCACGGGTAAGGCACCAAACTGTGCACACGTCTTCGGACGCCAGTCCCAGTATTTCGACATACTAGGAATTGTCGCTCGAGGTAATCGAGCAGGCGATCAACGCCACCTTCCATATACAACAAGCAGAAGGCACCTGGATCAAAATTCGGGCGAAGAAAAGTCATCGACCTCGCCCTGCAAAGGCACCAGCTCAGAGATATCCTCATGAGAATTTATCAACTCCAACTCCAGCACCTCTCCCTCCTACTCCCTTGGAGACCGCTATTGCCAAGAGACAAGAGAGAAATAGGAGGAACAACTTCAGAAGGCGGCTCAAGAAATAAGCTGAACAAGCAGCTGCCCTGCAATCCCCGGCCGAGCCGACGCCTCTCCAAAGGCTCCAGCGGCTCATTGATGACCTGGAGGAATACGTTCCCCCTCGTCCTACTGGAGCTCTCCTACTCGACAGCGATATCCCGTGGGAAGAAATGCAGAAACGAGCCCGCCTCAGAAATTGGGTCCAAGAGATGATCCAAAAGCTCAAGGACGGTGAAAGACTCGTGATCCCGGATGAGCTCTCCTTGTGCTATAAAGACAAGGAGATCATCACAGAGCAGCTGGGAGAAATGCTTCGGTGCTGCACCTGCAACATGGTGGCCATTCCACCCCCTGATAACATTAACGCTTCTCGGCGGGGTGAGCCAGTAGCCTCTCGGACAAGACAAAGAACCATTGTCCCTCTTAGGCTACAGCCATCGCCAGAACATATAGGCCATGGCCAAGGTCGTGGCCGGGGACGCGGTAGAGTCTGTGGGAGAACCCCCGAGCTACCCCCTCACCCATCCACTTTCGACCCGGATCGAATCATCCTCTTTCGAGGAGAGGAACCGGCTCCCATCCCGGAAGTAGAAATTCGGAGGGGATCCGGTATCTTCGATCCTTCCGGCATTGAAGAGGCTACTGTCGGCCTCCCAACCCCTGCATTAGTACTGGCTTCTGCAATAGAGCAAGCGGGACCGTCCGGCAAGGACGAGCCAGCCCGCCAGTCACCCCTAGAAGAGCCATCATTGGCATCCCTGTTCTAGGAGCCCGCTGGCGATCAAAGTCAGCCTGATCCCAGTGGTAAGGGCAAGGCAGTACAACTTCCCGATGGGGAACATCACGACAGCTTGCAGAAGGCTCACCCTGACATACTACCCTCTTTGGAGGATGCTCGAGCCCGAGTTGATCGGAAAGTCCTCCACCAGATGAAGCACTTCCCTGCCAGTATTTCAATTTGGGAAGCCATCATTTGGAGTAAGGACCTAAGAGAAACTCTTATCAAGATACTCCAAGAGCCGGAAACCTATGAAGCGCATGTCGCGGAAATGAAGGCGGCTGCCTATGAAGCCTTCACAGCCACCATCTCCTTCACGGAGAAAGACATGCTACTTTCCCCTCCGTGCCATAACCGTCCTCTCTACATGAAGGAGAAGATCAACGGGCATGATGTGAACCGGACCCTGGTAGACGCTAGTGCCGCTATTAACATCATGCCGCTCAAGACATTCAAGACTTTATATCTAACCCCATACCTCCGGAAGGTTCAGGCGTCAAGATATCCGGCTTTAACCAAAACACTGAGGACGTCCTCGGTCGGGTGGATGTTGATTTGATGCTTGATGATTTTACCTCCAAGGCAACGTTCTACATCATCGAGTCCAATACGTCATATAAGATGCTGCTGGGCATACCCTGGCTCCATGAAAATTGGGTCGTCCCATCAACTCTCCACCAATGCATCAAGTATGCCAACGGCGGGGAGTAACACACGGTCTTTGCAGACCTGTCACCATTTACACCAGTAGCATGCTACCTGGCCGACGCTACGCTCTACTTCAAGGGGATTAGTCCGTACCCTGTGATCAAGAGCAGGAGCAACGATAGGCTCTCAGAAGGAGACAATGATGATCTCTTCTTTGTTGACGAGGAAAAGGCCAAGCTTCATCGACTGCGCCTCGGCTGCAAGTCAACCTCAGATCACCCCGAGAGGCACCAGATCAACTTCGATGCTAATCTTATTAGCCGAGCTATCGGCAAAGGCATATGCTTGCCACCAGACTGCATCCAGCTTCCATGTGCATCCGAGAAGCACAGTGTCGAGTCACTGACGACATTCATTGTCACCTTCAAGCGATAACGCCGAAACAAGAAGAAGGCTAACAGGGATAAACCTATTGTCTTCTATAAGGGAGACATGGTCCCTCAAGCCCCGCCAGATGACGACTTCGGCTGGTCCAGGAAAGTTGATGATACCCCTAAAGCAGTTCAGGTATGGGGCGATCTGTCGCCGCATATTCAAGAAATGTGTCTGAAGCAACACATTCCCTTGTGGCAAACTTCTGCACAACAAAGGTACTTTCGTCAACTGTGGACCCCTTCCCAGGTCTGGGGGCAACCCCCATCCTTCCATAAGGATACTTGGGGACTAGGCTACGACCAAGACCCAGACTTTCGTGCCCATTACGTGGTAAACGTTGCCAGCGTGACATTGTCGGGGGACAACCGGGTAAGCGTCGATACAAAATTTGACAGTTCCGGGGACAAGATCGAGGAAATTTTCATCTCATCCCTTGCTCAAGCCGGCACCCCAGTCCAACCAGTTGAGAAACCCTCCTCGCCTCCCTGCGAAGACGCGGGGGCTGAAGGAGCTCCTCCTATCACCCAGCTGGGCGAAGGGCTCACCTTGCCAAATCCTCCCGACGAGGGGGGTGTCCAGAATCCCAGTTACGAACGGTTGTCAGCTTTGGCAAACAACGCCCGGGAAGCTTCAACAACCCCAGCTGACGACTGCCAGCAAGGAGTTCGGGACCCAAAGCAATCTCTGATGGGCTCCAGCAGCGGTAACCTTCCGGTTCCATCGGCGCCAACCAGCGGCCCCGAGAATCAAGAAAGGCCTGAAGTCGACACTGACGATGAAGATTTTATCGACCTTCAACCCGCTCCTCCCGAGCTGGAGGACGGCGGCCAGGCGACCGTCGATGATCTCGTGGAGATCAACCTGGGCAAATATAAAGCCCCTCAGCCTACATTCGTCAGTGCTCTCCTCACCGAGGTAGAGAAGCAGGACTACAAGCAACTCTTGCTTGAATACAAAGACTGCTTCGCCTGGACGTACAAGGAGATGCCACGGCTAGATCCCTCCATAGCGGAACATGAGCTGGCTATCTCTCCCTCAGTTACCCTGGTCAAATAGCCACAGTAGCGCATGCGCCATGAGCTGGAGCTTCAGGTTTCGGTTGAAGTCCATAAAATGGTGAAGGTCGATTTCATCGAGCCGTGTATCTACCCGATTTGGCTCGCCAACATAGTCCTAGTCAAGAAGAGAGTGGTCAAGTCCGCATCTGCGTCGACTTCCGGGACCTCAACAAAGCCTGTCCGAAGGATGACTTCCCAGTCCCAATTACAGAAACAATGGTCAACATGACCACCAGGCATGAGGCCTTGTCTTTCATGGAGGGGTCATCCGGTTATAATCAAATCCTGGTGTCCCTTAAAGACAAGAACTACACAGCTTTCAGATCCCCCAAAGGGATTTTCAACTACAAGCGCATGCCCTTCGGTTTGAAGAACGCTGGCGCTACTTACCAAAGGGCCATGACCAAAATATTTGACAAGATGCTGCACATCACCGTCGAATGCTATGTCGATGATCTCGTCATCAAGACAAAAAGGCGTGGAGACCATCTGCAGGATCTGTGCCAAGTCTTCAATTGACTCCGGCAATACGGGCTCAAGATGAACCCCATGAAGTGCTCCTTTGGTGTATCCACTGGCAAGTTTCTCGAGTTTGTCGTCAGATACCGAGGAATTGAGGTTGACCCCTACAAGATCAAAGCAATCCGGGAGCTTCCACCACCCAGCAATATCACCAAATTAAGGTCCTTCCAAGGAAGACTTACCTATATTTGGATGTTCATATCTAACCTCTCCGATCGATGCGCGCCTTTCAGCAAGTTGATGAAGAAAGATGCCCCATTTACATGGGACTTGGAATGCCAGGTGGCTTTCAAGCAAATTAAGGAGTACCTCCTTACTCCCCCAGTCCTGGGGGCACCAATCAAGGGTAAACCCCTCATCCTCTATATTGCTACCATGGACGCTTCACTAGGAGCTATGTTGGTGCAAATCAATGAGGAAGGTAAAGAGCAGCCCCTCTATTACCTCAGTCGGAAGCTAATCGGTGCCGAGTACCGCTACTCCCCTATGGAGAAGGTTTGCTTGGCATTGGTGTTCACAGTTAAGAAGTGACGGCATTACCTCCTGTCTCACCGAGTCGAGCTCATATCCAGGCATGACCCTCTGAAATATATTCTCCGACAGCCTGTTCTCTCAGGCCGTCTGGGAAAATGGGCCCTCTTGTTGATGGAGTACGACATCACTTATGTCCCCAGGAAAGCCGTCAAGGGACAAGGCATGGCTGAGTTCCTGGCGGCCCATCCAGTGCCAGACGACTCACCTCTCAGTGCGGAGCTCCCTGACGAGGAGTCCCTTGCTGTATAACCACCGCAGCCAGTCGAGCAGAGCAGAGATGTCTTGCATTATTGGCGTCAGGACGCTCTCACAGCCAGTGTACCTCACTGGGAGCTCTACTTCGATGGCGCTTCCAGCGGGATTACTCGGAGCAATCAGGGTCCAGCCACTATGGCAGGAGCCGGCATTGTTTTCCTGACTCCTCAGGGCGGAGTGTTATACAACTCCTGCGCCCTCATGAAGTCCTTGACCAACAATGAGGCCAAGTATGAAGCTCTACTTTTCGGGCTTCAGATGGCTCTCGACATGGGCATTAAATGCCTCAAAGCATATGGGGACTCCTAGCTGATAGTTCGGCAGGTTCTCGGCATTTATGACGTGCGGAAGCCAGAGCTGCTGCCATACCACGCCGCCGTCACCAGATCAATCCAAAAATTCTATTTCTTTGAAATAGATCATGTCTCTAGGAGCAGCAACGCCCAGGCAGATGCCCTGGAAAAGTTGGCTACAGCCATCAAACTCCCGCCCGAGGGTGAGGTCGACATCGTCGTCAAGCATAGAAGACTGATGCCGAGCTCACTCCAGGACGACACCGGTGTCACCGTCTACGATGTCCACGACCTCGACCAGAACCCTCCTGCGGAGGAAGAAGATTTGCAGGAGCCCATCATCAAGTTCAAGCAAGGGTGGCTCCCTTTCGACCGGGCTCAAAGGGTTCAGCTTCTCCGCCGAGCCACGTCCTATGAGCTGATTGATGACTCCCTGTATCGACTAGTCCATGAGAAAGATAAGTCGATTCTCTTGAGATGTGTCTCCCCAGCTGAGGCTTGGGCCATCATGTACGAGGTCCACTCTGAATTGTGCCGCACGCACCAGGCCGGGGAACGTATGAAGCACAACATCAAACTCAAGGGCTTCTATTGGCCAACTCTGTACGCGGACTGTGTTCAGTACATCCGTACATGCCATCAATGCCAAGCCTTTGGCCCAGTTCCCAGAAAACCTCTCAATCCACTGCGTCCCACAGCCCCTACTTGGCCATTTGCGGAGTGGGGCATGGACATCGCAGGACCTTTCCCACCATCTTCCAAGGGCCATAAATACATTTTGGCCGCCACCGACTACTTCTCTCGCTGGGCGGAGGCCCTTCCCTTGTTGGAGGTCACCGGTGAAGTGGTCGCCAGATTCGTCAGACACAACATCATTTACTGATTTGGTACTCCAAGTCGCATCGTGTACTACAATGGGACACCATTTAAGAATAGGGCCGTATACCGGCTAGCGGCCTAGTTCCACATCGACTAGAGGACCTCTTCAGTCTACAACCCCCAGGCCAACGGCTTAGCAGAAGTCTTCAACAAGACCCTCTGCAAGCTCCTGGCTAAGATGGTAAATCACCAGAAATGTGATTGGGGCGAAAAGGTCTTCGAGGGACTCTGGGCCTACCGAACGATCTACAAAACCCCCACTGGGTGTTCGCCATTCTCCCTCGCCTACGGGACAGAGGCCGTCATCCCCATCGAGGTCCAGTTAGCTTCTTATCGTGTGGCGATCCATACCAGCCTCGCCGGCCCTGATGAAGATGAATACCAAAGAAGGCTAGAAGAGCTCGCCGACCTGGAAGGCAAATGGCTTGAGGCCTATAAACACCTACAAGTATATCAGGCCCCTATGGCGCGAGCCTACGATAAGCTCGTCCGACAGTGAGCCTTCAAGCAAGGTGACCTCGTCATGATCAAGGAAAAGGAAGTCATGGTGGGGCGCTCCAGCAAAAAATTGCAGCCGAATTGGCGAGGTCCATACATCATTAACAATGTGTACGAGGGTGGAGCCTACATGGTCGTTGACCACAAGGGTCACAAACCCTTCCCACCTCTCAATGACAAACATATGAAGCTATACTATGCACCCGAACATGAGTTCGTGCGCTAGCCAGACTGATGAAAACAACCCGGCTGTTACTGGTAAACTCGGCTCTTCCCTGTGAAGGGTTTAGCTAGTTAGCCCTCCCAGTTTCTAATTCCCAGCCATATAGTAGGGCTGGCCAAGCCCTCCCAGAACCACCGCCAGGCATTTTCAGGGAGCCATCTCGCGCCTCTGTCCTTACCATGACAAAGGTAAGGACACCTCTGCACCAGCAATGACCCAGCCGTCAGGCTCCCAGGTAAGTAAAAAGAACGGGGGGGGTTAAAAATAGAGATACCCCGATGGTCCCAATCACTCTCATCGTAAGGGGGCGGCTAGGGGCAAAAAATGCCATTAACCCGGTTGAGGTGAAAACTCGAAAGGGCATCCCAGGCAAAATCGAGAAACCCCTCAATGTGAAAACTCGCAAGGGCGCGTCGAAAAAAGCTAAAGGGGGTCAGCTCTGGCGAAAACCCGAACGGGCGGTAGAGCCGATAATGAGATAATCTTCCTCTCCTCACCAGTCAGTGTGGCCCTACACCCACTTTCCAATAGGTCGTAGGCCTCCCCAGATAATTGCTACCGGTTAGCCCATAGTGTCAGGTCATTAACCCTGCCATATACACTCAGTCTTATATCTCCCTGCTAGCCCACCCTAGTGTCAGCTCCCACCTCGTCATAGCGAACTGATGAGTCCCAGCCTCCCCGCAACATCTCAGTCGCCATTCCGATCAACTCCAGTCTCGATATGTTTCCCAGACCTTTACCCGTTCACACTACTACATCCTACATTTCTCGCCAGTCCAAAATTCCCCGAATTCCAGTATGTATCCAGTTCCCCCTACCATCCCTGACCCACCGGCTATAGCCTCTGTCACATCTCGCCAAGGCCGAATGGCCCCAGCACCATAATTCGATAATCTGTAAGAACCCTTATTAAGGGCAAAGCAATACCCAGTTACCCACATCCCCTAGTTCCAGGTCACGTCCCCTGATAGTAGCACGCTACGGACGGTAACCACGAGGTTCACAAAAAAGAAAAAAAAGAAAAAAATGGGGTTAAAAATAGAGATACCCCGGCGGCCTCAGTTGATTCCTTCCACCGGATTACTGAGGGCAACAATTGTCATTAACCCAGCTGAGGTGAAAACCCGAAAGGGCGCCTTAGACAAAATTGGGTAACCCCTCAGTGTGAAAACCCGAAAGGGAGCACCGAAAAAAGCAAAAGGGGGTCAGCTCTGGCGAAAACCCGCAAGGGCGGTAGAGCCGATAAAGAGAAAATAAAAAAAAATCTCCCTCTCTACTCTTCACTAATGAAAGCCGTCAACCGTGACACCTCGCTGACGGCGACCTCCGCATCACTCCACAACGATGGTGGCCACTACACCCCCGAGGTTCGGTCATCGCCAATTCCAGCTCCAGTACTCGGCTACACACCTCAATGGTCAGCTGACCAGTTCCAGCCTTCCGGTCGCTACGCGTCAGTAGCTAGCCGGCCAGCTCCAATTCCAACCTCTAGCTCCAACATTCGGCTGCACACCTTAATAGTTAGCTGACCAGTCCTAGTATTCCGGCTACAACGCCTTTATAGGCCAGCCGGCCAGTTCTAGCCCTCAGCTCCAGCTCCAGTATTTTGGCTACAACGCCTTTACAGGCCAGCCGACCAGTCCCAATCTTCAATTCCACATTTCGGCTACAACGCCTTCACAGGCCAGCCGGCCAGCTCCAGTCTCCTGTTCTAGCTTCCGGATATGACGCTTTCATAGGCTAGCCGCCAGCTTCCAACTCTAGTTTCTGGCTACAACGCCTTCACAGGCCAGCCGGCCAGCGCTAGTCTCCAGTTCTAGCTTTCGACTACGATGCCTTCATAGGCTAGCTGCCAGCTTTCAACTCCAGTTTTCGGCTACAACGCCTTCACAGGCTAGCCGACCAGCTCCAGTCTCCAGTTCCAGTCTCCGGCTACAACGCCTTCACAGGCTAGCCGCCAGCTCCCAACTCTAGCTTCCGGCTACAACGCCTTCACAGGCTAGCTGTCAGCTTCCAACTCCAGTCTCTGGCTACAACGCCTTCACAGGCCAGCCTCCAGCTCCCAACTCCAGTCTTCGGCTACAACGCCTTCACCGGCCAGCCGCCAGTTTCCATCTCCAGTCTTCCGCTACAACACCTTCACAGGCCAGCCGCCAGCTCCCCACTCCAGTCTCTGGCTTCAACGCCTTCACAGGCTAGCCGCCAGCTTCCAACTCCAGTCTCCGGCTACAACGCCTTCACAGGCTAGCCGCCTGCTTCCAACTCCAGTCTTCGGCTACAACGCCTTTACAGGCCAGCCTCCAGCTTCCAACTCCAGTTTTCGACTACAACACCTTTACAGGCCAGGCGCTAGTTTCCAACTCCAGTTCCCGACTACAACGCCTTCACAGGCCAGCCGCCAACTCCCAGCTCCGGTTTCGGCCACAATCCCTTCACAGGTCGGCCAACCAGTTCCAGCCCCCAATCCTGGCCTTCGGCTGTGATACCTTGAGGCCATTCAGCCAACACAGCCCCAGTTTCTCAAGCCGAGAAGAGCTACATTACAGGCTAACGACATACAAACACCCAATACCCAGGCATCAACCCACAACCGACACATTCCAGAGTTAGTTCCTGACTCTAACCCAGTATGCCGTCACGTCCTAACGGGCCTACGCCAACCCTGCACTAGGGCTTTTCCCCTACTTCCCAGTAACCAGCACTCAGCTCCTAGCATTCAAAATCCAGTTACACCGTTGCCCTTTCCCAGTCTTTTATTCCAATGTCTGAAAGTCGGGTAAACCCAGTCCCCTGCCCCCTACACCGGTACATGTTAAAACAATCAAGCACGACTGACAGTAAGTGGTCGCCATCCCTTGTACCCAACCCTGTCCCGTAGACTGGGAAGAAGAAGAACTCAGCAAACAATAACACCAAAATCCGGAGTTTGTCATTGATACTCTATAAAAGGGAGCCCAAGACATGCACTTGGGGTAACAAAAGACATATAGTCCGGATAACAAAAAAAGAAAGGAGAAAGAGAGGTGATACAATCATATCCCAAGCTCGCCCCTCTCTAGTGCCATCAGGCGAGACTCCGCAGCCGCGAGCTCCACCTCCAAGGTCGACACAAGCTGAACACTAGCCACGGCCCCGACTTCGACAGTCCGGCACTCAACCCTAGCAAGCTCTACGGCTTGCCGCTGCTCCTCCAAGGCCTTCTGCAAGGCCTCAGCCCTGCTCTCCGCCTCGCTCAGATGCATAGCGCGGTCCCTAGCAAGTGACATGGCCGCATCAGCATGCCTCCTCTCCTCGACTGCCGCCAACACGAGCCGAGCCCACTGCTTCTGCACCTCTCGAACGGCCGCTAGCCGCCGAGCCCTCTGCTCCTGAGCCTCCAGGAGCCGCAGGTACTCTGCACAGATGCCGGCCAAGCTAGACATCCAGAGCTCGCGCGGGAAGCCAAGGCCGTGGTAGCCCTGGGTGTAGTCCCTCAGCCGCTGCCGAAGCTCCTCCGGAGAAGGCAGGGGGTCACCTCCTAGGTGCCCTTGGGCTCGCTGGAGCAAGGCCGCACCCACGCTGGCGCCCAACATCGGCTCTGGTGGTGAAACAGATGTAGGCCACTCGATCCCCAACTCAAGGGAAGAGTGGCACATCTCAGCCAGCACACCGTAAGGACCTGCACAATCCCATCAAACAGTCAGCAACATCCGGGACTTCCCTGTGACAAGACAAGGTGAAAAAAACCTGAGAAAGGTGCTAGCTCTCACCTGGTGTAGCTCCCGCCGCGCCTACAATATCCCCGCTTGGGGTCGGTGAGGGTAACCTCTCCCCCACGTCGACGGCATCCCCCGCTGGAGTCGCGGAGGGCAGGGCCTCCCTGATAATCCGGCCATCCCCAGCTGCCATCGGGGAGATGGAGGGCTCTCCCTGGTCATCCTCGATGGGAGCCGGCATGCGCTCCCCCTCAGATTCCAGGCCTAGACACAACACGATGGCATCAACACCCCACTATAAACTCTAAACCAAAGCCAATGGGGAGGATTGAAGGATCTCTATATACCTTCCAAAATCATCTCCATCTCGGCATCCCCGGCAGAAGAGGCCTCAGAGGGAGAAGAGCTCGAGCTCGAGCTCTCGTCAGTCTCCATCGTTGCGCTGCCACTATCAGAAGAACCAGACGAGGTCTCCGATGAACCCCCGGCCGCAGGCAAATCAGAGGCACCTGTACATCAAGAAGCCAAGTCATGCTACTACCAAATCCAACCTCACATGAAGATAACTTCCTAGCCAGAGGTGTTAGGCAAGAAGCTCACCAGCTAGGGAGTCCCCTTCGGAAACCCCCTCAATGTCGACGAACTCCTCATCGCCCCCAGTAGAAGCTGTGATAGTAGGCTCGTCTCCTGCTACCCGGGCCATGTCCCGGGGAAGCTCTCCCTCCTCCAGAGGGGAAGAGGTACCTGTAATCAACCCAGATGAAAGCTCAGCACAGGTGGGTAAAGCAGAGCAATCCACCATGAAATGACCAAGTACTCCACTACATACTTGATGGTCCCACACTGGAGGACTCTAACAGCCCCACCGTGCAAGCCGATACCACGGTCGACACAGGTGGGAGAGGTACCTTTGCCAGCGACTGTGGTAGTCCACCTAGCGTGTCCTCAACAATGGGTGGGGGCACAGAAGCTACTAACCCGGACTCACCAGTAGAGGACGATAGAACCACTGAGGGGCCGACGTCAACCAGCTCATGGATCATCTCCAAGGTGGCTGCCGCATCCTCACCTGCCAAATAAACAACTCAAATCAAGTCAATAATTTCGGCTTGCTGAAAAAGTCCAACAACAACGGGAACATCCCCTCAACAGTAATTGGACACTTACCCAGACAGCTACTAGCCACCATGGGTGCTGGCTCTTCCACCGGTTCAGGTGCTTCGCTCAGTACCTCAGCAGGGGCCTTGGCCCCCAACGCCTCTACCTCCTCTGCACAATCCAGACGGTTATGTCAATAATCAGAAGCAAGCGAAATCGTAGCTCACACATAGCATTAGAAGCCCTTACTTGAACGGGCTCCTCCAGCAGCTTTCCACGACTCGAAGTCGGGAAAGGTCTCGATGTTAGGAGCGATTTCGTCCATCACTTGGAGAAACCCCTCCACATCGATCTCGTACTCGTTCCCCTCCTCAGGTAGAGGGTCCACCTCCTGAGGGGGCGAGAAAGCCACCTCCACACCAGTCTCCAACGGAGCTGTAGAGACAAATCCAACAAGATAAGGTTAGCCAGCCACCTTGGCTAAATCAAACAGGAGTAAAGAGGTCGAAGCGACACTTACTCAAAGCTGTCTCTGCTTCGGCTTGCTCGCCAGCCTCGAGTCCGCCAGAGGACCGACCAGTCTCAGCTTCCGCAACCCCCACATGAGGGTGCTTCCGCCTGGGCTGCAGACCTCCATCCCTGCTTCCTGAAGACACCTCCGTAGAAGGGTGATCTCCCTCTGCTACAGAACCTACCAATAAACATGGCATTTTACAATGCCCCAATTACACACTTGAAGAATGACAAGATAAAAAGGGGAGGGGCGCATGCTAGAAAGAAGAAAGCCTTACCTGAAGCTCCGAAGGGGGTCAACGGTAAGGGCACTAACTACTCCGGTCTCAGCACCAACGCCCGGGCCGCCTTCGTGATGGCCTCCCGAATGTCCCTTAGAGTGCGGGCACACTCGATCTCGGACACAAACTCCACGGGCCCGGCTGACCCGATCGGGTGACCGATGTGCCGCCTCTAGTTATCGGTCGCCGTGTCAGAAAAGCTCCCGTCAGGGAGCACCCGGTCCAACGAACCTCTGCTCTGGAAGTTACAGTCGGCCAGGAACTAGGCCCACCAGGTCCTAGGTGCCCTCGGTCGAGGCACCTTCGCCTCGGTTGCTGTCGCTGATGTTACCACCTGTTTCAAGGGCTTCGGTGCCCCTCCATTGCCTCGACTCCCCAACGATGAACCCCTGCTTCTCTGGGGCCACTACTCCACAAGTCGCTCGATCTCCCGATGGATCCGAGCAACGCCGGTCCTCAGGTACCCCTCATCTAGTGCAATCGGAGGTAGATACTCCCTCAACAAGTGACTCTCCTCCGCCTTCCTGATCACGGAGGCCTTCTGCCGGTATAGGTGGCTGTGCTAAAACCACCACCTGGCGTAGTGTACGTCGAATCACCCTCGACATCCCTATCCTGGCATCGGGAGTCGCTCGGGCTCCTGGCGATAGTAAAAGTCCCACCATGCTACTACAAGTAGGTGGGTATCCCTGCCCCTGTACTACCTGCCTGTCAGAGGAAACTCTCAGTTCGGCGGGATCCCCTGGTCGTATCCAAAGATCCTTACAAACTGATACGGGTAGTATGGCTCCAAGGAACTCGTCGTCGACCGGTGCAACGTCAACACTGCCAACCAGGTGCCCAGTACCCACTCAATCCGCGGCCCTACATCTGCCGCCCCCTGACCAGGGTGGGCACTGATCGTCCCTCCGCCTAAAGCCCCCAAGAAAAGGCTGGAGTCCTTCACAGTGCTGTCAAAACCCAGTCCCTCCTCACCCCAGGCGGGCAGGTAGCAAAGAGCTCTCCTGGCCCCCTCTAGTTGTGCCTCTGCATCTCCGTCAGGCTGCCCTGTGAAGCTGAACAAAAGTGGTGCCATCAGGTTGGCCATGGTCCCTCGCGTCACTAGTCCCGAAAACAGCAGCCTGGCCCACACACTGAGATAGTGGGTCGGCAGAAGTATGCTCCTCTCTCTTGGCGTCGGGTGCGCCGCCATAACTCCCAGTCCCTTATATATGTTGGCAAGTGCAGCAGGAGCTAGGGCCAACTCTCTCCCCTCCGCCAACAAATAGGCTGGCCACAGCAACTCGGCCCTGAACAAACCATCCTCTCCATGCGGGACCACACATGTCGTTAACTAGTATGCCAAGTAGGCGGCAAGATGTGTCACGTCTGGTAAGCCATGGGGATTCCACCCCTCCTGTGGAGCATATATGTATCGGGAGTATGTCCGAAACCGTAGCTCCACCTCAGTATATTCCTCCCATGGAGTCCGATCCCTAACGAATTCCTAATAGAAGCAGAAGGGTCCGTTGTAGAAGTGGCGGACCCACACATTTAGCGGCATCCTTGGAGTCTGTGGAGCTCTGTCTCTCCCGGCTAGGGCCAGGTCCCTCCAGGTCTTCAGAAGATACCGATAACTATAAGGTACCCGGTATCGCCCCTGTCCGTCGGTATGGCTACGGTGGAGGCCATCCAGTACCACGTCCTCATACCCTTCGCCGATGATCGGCAACCCAGAAATCCGGAACAGAGACCACAAGTCAAGGGTGGTCTCTCCCTCTGATGTCGCCACCATGTTCCATCGGCGGTTGAAGCGCTCCATCAATCCCTATAGCAGTCCGTGTAGCATGGGTACGCATACAAAGCGGCAGTCACCGCGTACCTTATCCCAGCCCGATCCAGCAGCACTCGGTAGTGGTGAACAATCCCCATCAGCCACTCAGTGGCACCGTGACGGTAGTAGTGTGACGAGATCACTGCCCAGGGACCGTACCAACTGATGACGGTTTGCCGCATAACTCCATCTAGGATGCTGTGGTCATCATAGCCTTTCCTAGCATATTGCAAGCCTGCCAGCTCTAGCACCAACCCAGCGGTCCCCTCTGTCTCTCTGCAGTGGTGACTGTGCAAGTCCCCGGAAGCAGGGCCCAATTGCCTAACTCTGACACCATACTGCTCTGCTCTGCCAAAGAAACCCAGGCACTCAACACTAGGGAACTGATGCTGCCTCCAGTAATCCTCAGAAAATCTAGGGTAATTATAGAATGCTACACCATGCAGGCTGTCCCTGCCAATCAAGATAGCCCGCTCAAGTCGGCAACGGGCTCCCTAAATCTGTGAGTCATCCTCCTCCATACCGGGAGGGACGTAGCTCATGATGAACTTGAATAGATGACGGTCTAGTGGGAACTCCAAAGGATAACCCCCACTCTGGTCATAGGTGTACAAACTGTCTGCCTCCAGAATCCGGGCCACCTCTATGGTCCCGACTCCAGCTGCTCTATCGCCGACCGGACCCTCAGCCACTATTGTATGACCTCGGTCCAGCAGCTCCACACTAGTCACAGTAACCACCGGTGGACCCAGAGGAGGCATCGGCCGCTTAGTCCGCCGCACCCAGTGGTCCTCCTCCCGAGCCACACGCCTCGGGACCTGCCCATCTCTGCCGAATCGTGCCATAGCTGCAAGACAGGGCACCCAAAAAAAATAGTCAGTATACCAGAAAATCAACATACACAACACAACAAAATAAAGGCACATGAAGTTTCAAAATACAACTACAACAGCCCGGAACATGGGTCTCACGGGTCATACGCCCTCATCTCCACCTCCGACGCACACCCCGTGGGGGGCATTTGTTGTACCCGGACTATTTCCCGACAAAATAACAAGACATAGGGGTTTGGGCATTTCCCCGAATATCTTCAAGGTATGGGCTACCTAGCCCTTTCCACAGCCCTGTGAGTCCTTACAGCGGTCTTGACCAGCTTGCCGTGACATGCGGTGACATAAGCAACTATCTGGGGTCAACCATGGCCACTCATATACGGGCTTTGCCTGTATCCTACATGGCCACCTGGGACCACCCGGGGGTGCCCCAACGTTAAGCCATGCCACGTGGCACCCAGTGAAAGGGCCGAGGGCCCACCCTGAGACACTTCTTTCAACCCTCCAAGGTCAAAGGGAGACCTAACAAAGTCGACCACAGGCTTTGGAGGCCTACCGCGCGCATATACGGCCCGCACGGGTGGGTTCGGCATTCTATCGAACACCTTGTGGGCGCGTGTATTCCAACCCATCTACACCAAACCATGGGCTGCCCCGTGGTTCCAGCATATCAATTGAGTCCTACAACGACCCCCCGATAGGTCAGGGTCAACCCCGACACTCAGACACGTGGCAACGAGCCACTTAACTCTAGCACTCGGGCAAACCCGAGGCTACCCTGCCAACCCACTATGCAATGTGGCATGTAGCTCGAGGCACGACTCACGTCCCTTAGATGCCTCTCCTAAGCTCCCACGAGCTCCCTTCTTCAACCCAAGGCCCACCTTGGGGCCCCTCGGCCAACTACCCAAGCCGTTCTGCAATCTGGGGTGTGTCGGGCATTTACCCGAACGCCTTGCAAGCGGCTACAACAACTTGAAGAACAACGCCCCCCCCCCCCCCACGGGCCCATCCCAGCTCCCCGGAGCTTAGCGTCCTCCAAACGACACTCCTAGAAGACGCAAGGAGACCCCGGGGGCCATCCCTCGGGGTCATGACCGGCCCGAGGGCCAGTTCACCCCGAGGAGCGGCCGCGCACCCCCAGGGAGGGAGAACGCCCCTGGGGTCACACCCTCTCTCTAGCCCGGTGGCCCCATGGCTCCACTCAGCCCCAGCTCATCCAGTTTACGGTCCTACGACGCGGTTCGTGTGCCGTACTAGTTCGTGAAGTCGACAAGTGGACACGGTAAAGCAACAGCATGAGAATTCCACAAGTCGACGCGCACACAGGCTCCACGTATCCTTCCATCCAGTTTTCCTTTTCCTTCTTAGTTAATTTAGGAAGAAAATAGACCAAAAAATTGGATTTTATAGGGTGGGGACCGCCTCCCTTCACCCTAGCGCCAATCCGCCAAAACCCCCCTGGGGTGGGGTTTAGGCAGACCAGCCTGGACCCCCAGGCTGGTCCGCGTAAACCCCCTCCCTTCAATAAAAAAAATATTTTCTTTTTAAAAATTAAAATAGCCCAAACCAGCCCGCCTAAACCCCCCTGGGGTGGGGTTTAGGCAGACCAGCCTGGACCCCCCAGGCTGGTCCGCCTAAACCCCCTGAGGGAGGGGGTTTAGGCGGACCAACCTCACCCCCTGAGGCTGGTCCGCCTAAACCCTTCCCAGCCCTTTTTTACTAAAAAAACACCCTCCATGGAGGAGTTTATGCGGCCCAACTCAACCCTATGAGCTGGTCCACGTAAACCTTTTCTCCCCCGTGCACTATTCAATTGGGTTTACGCGGGCTAGCTTGAACCTATCAACCTAGTCCTCCTAAACCCATCCCTGATGCACTATTCAATTGGGTTTACGCGTGCTAGCTTGAACCTATCAACCTAGTCCTCCTAAACCCATCCTGACCCTTCAACTTCTCTATAAAACCCCTTAGAAGCTCAAGGGGTAGAGACATCCAGCATATGCAAGATCAGGGCAACTAGCTTCAAGGCCTTCAAGCTTCAAGCGGCTCCAGGCAATGAGCTAAGGAAATTGTGTGTGGGTGACTTGTTCGTCGGCTTAGTACGCCGGGGGTATGCCGTTTGCACTTCCCTCACGCCGTATTTAGCCGTAACACACAAGTCAACACCCACCATGTGCGAGATGTTATGACAAGGGTGAACGTCCCCTCATGCCAGGATTCCCCCTCACGTGCCCGTCGGTTGCAACCACACACGTATCATGACGCGACGCTCCCTCGCAGTCACGAGGCCATGTTCGATCGCTCTACTCAAGTCGTGATCGGCCCTCGCCCCGACACCGAATCGATGCATCCCTCTAGTCATCCAGTCATAAGCCCCCCGTTTGGCGTCGTAACCATGGCCCACGCCACGAGAGGGGCCCTCTGTAAAACACACATGTGTTCATCTATCACGCATTAACCCAGGGACCGATCATCATATCGGAATTGTCCCGTGGCGTGCACCAGTTGTACCCTGGCCACTGCGGCCTACCTGTAAAGACATGTATATCTCAAAAATTACACCGCCAATTGGACGAATTCTCTCACATCCACGTTTGGGCCCCTAGCTTTCTACCTACACCACTCGGCATCCGTGCCTAACATCCTAACCCCAGTAAACACCCCTCAGTCGAAAGCGCACCCACAGCTACGGAATGCTCCCGGCACTCTACCCACGGATTTAGGCACACATATTAACTTTCCTTCAGCACATGATGGGGAAAGACGTCCAGTACATGATTCCCAAAATCACCTACGCACTCGCACCCATGGAAAGACGTCCAGTACATGATTCCCAAAATCACCTACGCACTCGCACCTGTGGAACCCCTTCTCTCCACGTGTCGACCGAACGCCTGAGCCCACTTGCCGTGTCCTGGTGATGCTTCCCCGGTCAACCCTTGGTTCCATGGGTGATTGTCAAGAAATCGACTGGCACGCCCGCACCCTGTCCAGTTAACCCATACTCTTACATTCTCGTGCCATTCGACCCTTTTTGACTTTCCGTAAAAGGAGAGTGCCCGATACCGCTGTTGTGCCCCTTGTGCCTTGTTGATGTTGTATAGTTTCGATGATAGCAACCACTATGAATCATGTGAGATTAGAATAAATAAATGTTCTGCATGTAATCTCTACATACATGGTTCAATGCATAGTTTCATCTTTCAGTATACAAAGTCTGTGCATACTTTGTTTACGCATTAAAAGTCAATGCGTGTTCATTCTGCATCCATAGTCAGTGCATTTTTTTTTGAGTCATGCATATACATAGTGTTCATTGCATATGATGTCTATACGTTTAAAGCCGGTGCAATATTTCGCTGAATGCTATCAAGTCTGTACAACCCATGTCGCTACACTCGACCAAGTCTGTACAACCCATGTTGCTACACTTGACCAAGTCAGTGCAAGCATTATTCATCAATTAGCTCATATCGTAGCTAAGTCAATAAAGTCCGTGTTCATTCTGCATCCATAGTCAGTGCATCTTTTTTTTAGTCATGCATATACATAGTCAGTGCATCTTTTTGCTTCATGTACACACAAAGTCAGTGCATACTTCGTTACCAAGTCCGTGCGACTCTTGTTGATGCAAGGACACAAGTCTGTACAACTTTTGTTGATACGAGAATTTAAGTTCATGCATCATTTCATTAGGTCTGTGCATTCAGGCTTAAACTCTAGGGACAACAAGTCGGTACATCCTCTTGTCCCACACACACCAAAGGTCTGTACACATCTCGGTGGCATGTCCGTGCATTCATTTTCAATGTACATACTTTCCTATATGCAAACTCCAAGATATGCATCAAGTCTGTGCATGCTTAGTTCAACTCTCGAACTAACTTGGTGCATCTTCCTTTCTTTTCCTTCAGATTCATTCAAACTGATAATAAGTTGTTGTATAGTGGACAGCGGATCTAGAGGGGAGGGGTGAATAGATCTGCCCCTCTTTTCGTAATGTAACCCTCTATATAGATAGATGAGATAAATTACAGCGGAATATAACTAGCTAAACGAAGGACACAACGATTTGCTTAGAAAGATGATTACTAATATATCGATTTGAACCTAAGCATGCATTTAGAACGAAACAATCACACAAACAAACCACAACACACGAGATTTTAAGGTGGTTCGGACTGAATCCCCAGTCCTACATCCACCCCTCACCAAATCCGGTGAGGCTCCACTAGTGCCACACACTGAACTGTAAATTGGAAAGACCACCGATTACCTTCCTACTAACCACCTGGTAGGGACGTCAATAACGCAGATCGGACAACCTCCGATTGCCTTCCTACTAACCACTGGTAGGGACGATTCTCAATTTTGATTGTTCGAATGAAATGAAGAAGAAAGAACAAATATCAAGCTATTCAAACATGATATGAAATGAGCTCAAGAAGAAAGATCTTGTCTGAAATTGCTGGAGCTTGAATCGGATTCTTCGATGGATGTAGATCACCAATAGAGGCTTCTATCTTCTTCACAAAACACTCTTCTTGATTCAACAGCAATGGCTTCTTCTTCCTTGTGAGTTGTGCTTCCTTGAATCTGCTTGAGTTGATGAAGAGATGTATGGATGTAGCTTTGATCACCTTTGAGAACCTTGAGTGCTTCTAGCTTTGTTGGAGGTTGATTGCTTCAGATCTCACCTTGAAACACCTTGGAATGGATGAAGAACTTCCTCCCGAAACACTGTTCACGGAGGTGCTATAGTACCTTGAAAATGAGCTCCCTTGATCTCCTTTGAAGCCTTGAAGCCCCTTGTGTTTCTAATCCCTCAAGTGAGAGTTTTATAGACCTTGAATGGTCTATAGACAGGCCTCAGACCAGATCCACAAATCATGGGTGTTTAGGTGACTTTTGGATTAAACAAATCCATGTTGAATGGCCCTTTTCGAAGTTGGAAACAAAGTCAACATTGAAGGCTCGGGGCTGGCGGTCGACCTATAGCTCCTGGCGGTCGACCGCCACTGTGAAACCTACAAACGGGCGGTCCCTGGGATTTCCGGTCGACTGCCACTGGCTGGCGGTCGACCGCCAGCTGAAACACATGTAGACTGGCGATCCCTGGCTGGGGCGGTCGACCGCCCATGTGCTGGCGGTCGACCGCCAGCTGGGCAGAACCCGGGCTTGCCCGGGTCAGTCCGTTAAGTCTTGAACTCCGTCGTTCAACTCCATTAGTAGCCCGTGCATGTTTATGGCATCGCCCTTGATAGTGTAGAAGGTATCAACTGAGTCTTTAACCTTGGATTCTCTTGGCTATACTTCTTTGTGCATTGACCTTGGATGAGTGACAAGCCGAATATCGCGTGTCGACTTGTGCTTATTTTCGCATCCTTGCTTGGGCGCGATCCACGAGCTTTCACTTTTGCCGACTCCACTGAATTTCTTTTCCATGTAATGGCATACCTGTCATAATCAAACCATCACGTATGTCAATTACATGAGAGTGGGAAATATCAATGACGAATAGTGTTTAGCCATTATCAAAACCAAGAATACCACAGAACTTATATGACCGTAGAATGATGTCGATTTACCCAAGTGAACTTAAATGATCATAGGGACACAACATTCCCCCCCTTTTTGATGATGGCAACATTGTGAGTCATTATGTGGCAGTAACATCCAAGATTACATAGTTTATGACATATGCAACGAGTACAGCTCAAGATCCATGATGTGAATGCAAGTATGATGCAGATATGAATGCATATATGAATGCTATGCATTTATGCAAACCCCATCACATACACATATGAGATGTAAAGGGAGCAATGGATTCTCTCCCCTTGGACTCTCCCCGTACACCATTCATACAACCCCCAAAGACAACGCGATAACGCATAGCTAACGCGACAAAGGACTCACACAAAGAATTCTCCCCCTTTGCCAACAGCAAAAAGGAGAAATATGAAACAACAAGGGATAAATAGTCTAGAGATCAGAGTGGAATTATAGTGGAAGAGCAAGCCATTATATGGAAATTGAAATCATGCCGTGAACAATATATATATGTGTTTCAAAGCTAATGAAGTCCGAGTTCATCAACAGAGTTCGAAAAGCAGCTACATTCAAGATTTAATAGAAATGAACCAAAGTCCATATCATGGCAGTGTTTAACCTTCCCTTGTCTTAGATATCCATATTCAATAACTGCATAGGAAATAACACAAAAACTAGTATTGAAGCTAAACAATCATGATTAGAGCATGGAAGTGTTATGAGTGCAATAACTTTGAATTTGAAGGCATATTACTCATATTTCACGAGCAATCAAGTCTAGTACACGCCTCCTAGCCGTAAGAATACACGTTGTTTAGATGTCAGTATTCCTAGGTATTTGGCAAGACTAACGGTTATGCTTCGGAATGAACAGAGATAGCAAAGTCACCTCATGACATACCCAATCTCATTTCTTTGATGAGAGGATATATTTCTCAGCAATTATGTCATTGCTCTGCCTAGAGTCCAAATGAATTGAGATAGAGATAACAGAGGCACATCATGACATCATTCGTCACTTGATTGGATGACGTGACATATTTCTCCGTGCAACAGTATCATTGCTCTGTCAAATTGATTTTCAAGAGTTCCAACTCATCAAGATGTTTAGAAACAATACTAAGCTCTAGAGTATCACTAAGAGTGTCATGACGTTTGGATTTTTCAGATCGCAGAAAAGTTATTCAAGGCACAACATGCAATCTCTAGTTAAGGTCTATTAAAACGATAGAATATAGATGATTTCAAGCAAAATATAGCAGAACTACAAGGAAATCATTAGATCTGAACCATTTTCATTGAATAGACAATCATCAGTTCATATAATAGACAGCTCTCACACCATCTGTTTGTGAGTCTCATGATCTCATACATAAACTGTAAGCCATGGAAGCACAGATTGTAAGAGATTAAGAGACTCAACAAAACTCCCCCTAAGGATATGCAATGGATACGTGAAGGGGTTATGTTTGCAATCAAGTGGAATGGCAAAGGAGGTTGACCTAGTCACTCATGAAGGTAGCAGAAATGAAATGTATGACCCAACGCATGATTGTACACTTATTAAATGCCACAGAATGAATATGCATAAATGTTACACAAGGACAACTCCCCCTTACTATATGGCCTATATGCAACATTGACACATGGTACTTGGCGGAGGTGAAACCTCACGCATATTGAGTACTTCGAGACAAGCATAACCTGTCCTTCCATACATCAACATTTGATATACCATGGCCATACAAGAATGATGCGACACAAACCATGCAATCCATTGGGAACATAGATTCAACTTGATTATGCAACTACATGTAATGCGACACCATATGCAAAAAGACATATTGACATATAAACAATGCATGAATACCAACGTGCAAAATACAAAACTAATTGAACATGATCATCATTTCAAATTCTTATTGGCCTGAGGTCGGCAAAGACCAAGCTCCCTTATGAGCGTTGAAAACCTGTCATTACACAAGGGCTTGGTGAAAATATCAACAATTTGATTTAGAGTATCAACAAAATGCAGTTCAAAATTTTTCTTACTGACCTCGTCTCTAATGAAGTGATGCCTAATCTCAATATGCTTAGTCCTAGAGTGCTGGACTGGATTTTTTGCAAGGTTGATAGCGCTAGTGTTATCACACAGAATCGGGACACAACCAAGATCCACCAAGTAGTCTTGGAGTTGGTGTTTAATCCACAACACTTGGGTGCCATAGCTCCCCGCAGCAACATATTTTACCTCCGTGGTTGAGAGGGCAACCGAGTGTTGTTTCTTGGAGGCCCAAGAAACTAAACACCCGCCTAGAAACTGGTAATAGCCACTAGTTCTCTTACTATCAAGCTTGCATCCAGCGTAATCCACATCAGAATAAGATATAAGAGATAAATCACATGATGGCGGATACCATAATCCCAAATCTTGAGTGCCGGCAAGATATCGAAGGATACGTTTGACGGTAGTCAAATGAGATTCTCTAGGACTAGCTTGAAATCTAGCACAAAGGCATACACTAAACTAGATATCTGGTCGGGATGCAGTCAAATAAAGCAAAGAGCCAATCATACCTCTATAGACCTTTGCATCCACCAATTTATCATTTTCATCCGAATCCAGTGAAGTTGAGGTGCTCATCGGAGTTGCAATGATTTTACTGTTTGCCATGTCAAATCTTTTTAGCAGCTCATTGATATATTTGGCTTGGCTTATGAAGCAACCATCTTCTCCTTGGTTGACCTGCAAACCGAGAAAGAATTGAAGTTCTCCCATTAGGCTCATCTCAAATTCGCTAGTCATGAGGTTAGCAAATTCCTCACACATTTCAGATTTTGTAGAACCAAACACAATGTCATCAACATAAATTTGAACAATCAAGATGTTCTTACCTTGCTTCTTGGTGAAAAGTGTTTGATCTACCTTACCTCGTGTGTACCCTTTTTTAATGAGGAACGAGCTTAGTCTCTCATACCAAGCTCTTGGTGCTTGCTTAAGTCCATAAAGCACCCTGTCTAGCTTGTATACAAAATCTGCATTGTTAGAATTCTTAAAGCCAGGGGGCTGCTCAACATAGACTTCTTCTTTGATCAAGCCATTCAAGAAAGCACTTTTGACATCCATTTGATACAGCTTTATACTAAGGGAGCATGCAAAGGCAAGTAAAATTCTGATGGCTTCGAGTCTAGCAACAGGGGCATAAGATTCATCAAAGTCTACCCCAAACTCTTGATTATATCTTTGAGCCACCAATCTCGCCTTGTTTCTTATTATCTTGCCATCCTCACTTAGTTTGTTCCTAAAAACCCATTTAGTGCCTATGACAGATTGTGATGAGGGTCTAGGAACGAGATGCCAAACTTTATTTCTTTAACTCATCTTGCATGGAATTTATCCAGTTTTCATCTTTTAAGGCTTCATCAATGTTTTTGGGTTCTAGCTGAGAGACAAGAGCAAGTTGATCTAGTTCTTCCACAATTCTAAAATGTGACCTTGTTCTAGGTGGGTCATTCAAGCTCCTAATGACATTTTCCAAGGGATGATCCTTAAGAATTCTAATGTTTGTAGAATCGTTACCTTCCCTTGGAGCTTGATCCCTTGCATTGTTTGATTCAAATAGGTCACCATCTTCTTTTATTTCTTCTTGTGGAGGATCACTCTTGTCCTTCATGTTTAGGAATTCTCCATCTTCATCGTTTTTCCTGCAAGAGTTATCATTGTTAGAATCATGATATTCATCAAAGGAAACATGGGGTGATTCTTCCACAGTTTGACTTTTCATATTATAAATTCTATAAGCCCTAGATCTATGAGAATATCCAAGGAATATACCTTCATCGCTCTTGGGCTCGAATTTATCTAAGTCTCTTTTGTCATTATTGTGAATGAAGCATTTCGATCCAAACACTTTCATATGTGAGAGAGAGGGCTTTTTACCTTTTAGCAACTCATAAGGAGTCTTTTTGGTGTGTGGCCTTACCATAGAGCGGTTGATAATGTAACATGCCGAGTTTACCGCTTCAGCCCAAAACCTCCTTGGAAGTTGCCGTTCAGCAAGCATAGTTCTTGCCATCTCTACAAGTGTTCGGTTTCTCCTTTCAACCACACCGTTTTGCTCCGGCGTTCTTGGTGAAGAAAATCGGTGTGAAATCCCTTCGGCCCTGCAAAGGTTATAGAAGTTAGCATTTTCAAATTTACCACCATGATCAGATTGAATCTTGGAATATTTAAACTCACCGTCCTGCTTTATCTTCATGTAGAGTGCCTGAAACTCATCAAAAGCATCATTTTTGTGTGTGAGAAAGAAAACCCATGTGAACCTAGAAAAATCATCCACCAAGACATATCCATATTTTCTACCACTTAAGCTAGCAGTTCTGGTTGGGCCAAATAGGTCCATATGAATTAGCTCGAGTGGTTTGGATGATGTATTTTTAGATCTTCCTTTGAATGATTTTCTAGTTTGTTTACCTAGGGCACATGCATCACACAATTTGTTTTCTTGTTTAAAGGATAGTTCAGGCAAACCTTTCACCATTGAATGCTTCAAGAGTTTATGCAAGATATTGTAGCTAGCATGTCCTAGTCTACGATGCCATATCCATGCAATTTCAGATTTTGGTGCAGCAAGACAAAGGTTTGAATAAGCAGGATCATCTAAGTCAATCATGTAAACATTGTTGACTCTCTTACCAGAAAATTTTACCTTGTCAGATTTTGGTTCAAAGATTTTACATTCATGAGAATCAAACAACACTTTGTGACCTTTATCACATAATTGACTTATGTTTAGTAGGTTATATTTCAAACCTTCAACTAGCAACACATTTCCAATGGAGTTGGAGAGGTTCTTACCTACATTACCTGTTCCAATATTTTTTCCTTTGTTGTTCCCTCCAAATGTGACATGTCCTCCTTCCTTTTCCTCCAAGAGACAAAATTTTGATTTGTCTCCGGTCATGTGTCTTGAACAACCGCTATCAAGGTACCACCTGTTATGTATGGCTGCAAGACACTCCTGCACAAGTAATTAAGCAAATGTGTTTGGAACCCAACCAAATTTGGGTCCCATCATACTCTTCAAAATTTCAAAGCATGAAACCATTTCTTTTGAAATTCAGACTTTTCTAACATTCATGTTTTGTTTGCTTAGAGCAGGGATTTGGTTTTTCTTTTCAACTTTGACATTCATTTTCTGCTTGGAGGTTCTTGGTTGGAATTTGTGAAAGTTTGATGAAGTTGACTTCTTAACCCATTGTGGCCATTGGTTATTTTTGGGTTGAGAGTGATTGTTCTGCCACCTAGGAGATTGAAAGTTATAGGATTGATGAACACATGAATCACAATTTCTCCAAAAGTATGGTGGTGTTGGCCGATATGAATGTGCAATCCAGTTTTGGTGATATCTGGAAGATTGAGCATGCAATGGCCAAGAATGTGTTGACCTATGCTGCGTGGAAGGTCGACCTTTCTTAGGTCTTTGGACAGGCTTTTTGGGAATGTTGGTGACCCCCCCTTCAATCTTTTCTTTTCCTTTCTCCTTTTATTTTTGCTGGTTTTGTGTGGGAGTTATGTTCGAGGTGGAGGCTTCGGAAGATGAGACAAATGTGACTGTTTTTAGCCCGATTGACCTTTTGTTTGTTGGTTCAAAACCCAACCCTTCCTTGTTGAAATTCATCCTAGTACCTAGCAAAGCATCTAGGTTTTCTTTTCCATCCACGAAATTTTTCAAGGATTGTTGTTTATCCTTCAATTCTTTTTGTAAGTTTTCAATGTTTTACAAGAGTTGAGTGTTGACATGTTTTACAGCTTCATATTTTTCATTACTCAGTTTGCTGTTCTTTTCATAGATTTACATTTTTAGCTTAATGCTATCAATCTCATTTCTCAAGTTTTCATTTTCAGTTTCCAAGTCAGCCATTTCTTTTCTTCCTTCTTCCAAATCCTCAATCATTTTCTTAAGATCTTCAATTTCAGTTTCAAGTAGAGCATTCTTATCATCCTTGTCATGATCATGCACAAAAGAATTGATTTTCTTTTTCAATGATTTATTTTCCTTTTTGTACATTTCATATTTTTCCATGAGTTGTATATATGCATCCTCCCAATCATCAATTGTATAATCTTCAAATGGAGAATTTACCTCAATTTCTTCGTCACCTTTGGCCATGAGGCAGAAATCTTCTTTTTCTTTGTCCGAGGAGCTAGTTCCATCGTTACTTTCCTCTTCATCGCTCCACGTGGACACCATGGCGTTGTTATTCTTCTTGCCCTTCCATTTGTCATCTTTTCATAATCTGTCGGGACAGTCATTCTTGAAATGCCCTGGTTTGTTGCAAGAATAACAAATGATTTTGTCAGATTTCTTAGAGTTTTCAAAATTAGATTTGAAACTATTTCTTACCCTTGACCATCCTCTCATGAAGCTCTTACCTTCCTTTCTCAGGAATTTCTTGAATTTATGTGTGAGCATGGCTACGTCATCCTCATCTCGCTCACTTCCCGAATCCTCACCTTCATCAGAAGTATCTTGACGGCTGGGTCCAGCTTTAAGAGCTAGGGACTTCTTTTTAGGTGCCTCAGCCTCTTTGTTCTTGAGGTTGATCTCATAGGTCATTAATGACCCAATGAGTTCATCTACCTTGGTGGTTGCGAGATCTCTTGATTCTTCAACAACGGTTGCCTTCGTGTGCCATGCGGGAGTTAATGATCTGAGAATTTTTCTTACAAGTTCTTGCTCTGTATATTTCTTTCCCAAATTAGTTAAACTATTAGTAAGCACAGTTAAGCGAGCATACATATCTTGAATTGACTCATCAGGCTTTATGCGGAACATTTCAAATTCAGAACCTAAAATATTAGCTTTTGTTTCTCGTACCTAAGAGGTTCCTTCGTAGATTACCTCTAGCTTATCCCACATCAATTTCGCAGTTGCGCAGGTGGCTACTCTTGAGAATTCAACTAGATGGAGTGAGCATTGCATGATATGTTTAGCACTCCAGCTGACGGTGGATTGTCGTATTTGTTCTTTGGTCCACAAGTCCTCATTACCCGTAAGCTCATACGGACCTTTGCTGATCACACGCCAAAGTTCATAGTCTTGGGCGCGAATGAACACCTGCATGTGATGTTTCCGATAAGGATAGTTAGATCCAGTGAAATAAGGTGGTCTGTTCATAGAGTGTCCTTCAGGTAAATAACCCTTAGATGCTGATCCACCATTTCCCTCAAGGTCGTTGGACCCCATAATGAGAGATTAGGCTCTGATACCAATTGTTGTATAGTGGACAGCGGATCTAGAGGGGAGAGGTGAATAGATCTGCCCCTCTTTTCGTAATGTAACCCTCTATATAGATAGATGAGATAAATTACAGCGAAATATAACTAGCTAAACGAAGGACACAACGATTTGCTTAGCAAGATGATTACTAATATATCGATTTGAACCTAAGCATGCATTTAGAACGAAACAATCACACAAACAAACCACAACACACGAGATTTTAAGGTGGTTCGGACTGAATCCCCAGTCCTACGTCCACCCCTCACCAAATCCGGTGAGGCTCCACTAGTGCCACACACTGAACCGTAAATCGGAAAGACCACCGATTACCTTCCTACTAACCACCTGGTAGGGACGTCAACAACGCAGATCGGACAACCTCCGATTGCCTTCCTACTAACCACTGGTAGGGACGATTCTCAATTTTGATTGTTCGAATGAAATGAAGAAGAAAGAACAAATATCAAGCTATTCAAACATGATATGAAATGAGCTCAAGAAGAAAGATCTTGTCTGAAATTGCTGGAGCTTGAATCGGATTCTTCGATGGATGTAGATCACCAATAGAGGCTTCTATCTTCTTCACAAAATACTCTTCTTGATTCAATAGCAATGGCTTCTTCTTCCTTGTGAGTTGTGCTTCCTTGAATCTGCTTGAGTTGATGAAGAGATGTATGGATGTAGCTTTGATCACCTTTGAGAACCTTGAGTGCTTCTAACTTTGTTGGAGGTTGATTGCTTCAGATCTCACCTTGAAACACCTTGGAATGGATGAAGAACTTCCTCCCGAAACACTGTTCACGGAGGTGCTATAGTACCTTGAAAATGAGCTCCCTTGATCTTCCTTGAAGCCTTGAAGCCCCTTGTGTTTCTAATCCCTCAAGTGAGAGTTTTATAGACCTTGAATGGTCTATAGACAGGCCTCAGACCAGATCCACAAATCATGGGTGTTTAGGTGACTTTTGGATTAAACAAATCCATGTTGAATGGCCCTTTTTGCAGTTGGAAACAAAGTCAACATTGAAGGCTCGGGGCTGGCGGTCGACCTGCAGCTCCTGGCGATCGACCGCCACTGTGAAACCTGCAAACAGGCGGTCCCTAGGATTTTCGGTCGACCGCCACTGGCTGGCGGTCGACCACCAGCTGAAACACATGTAGACTGGCGATCCCTGGCTGGGGCGGTCGACCGCCCTGACCGCCAGCTAGGCAGAACCCGGGCTTGCCCGGGTCGGTCCGTTAAGTCTTGAACTCCGTCGTTCAACTCCATTAGCAGCCCGTGCATGTTTGTGGCATCGCCCTTGATAGTCTAGAAGGTATCAACTAAGTCTTTAACCTTGGATTCTCTTGGCTATACTTCTTTGTGCATTGACCTTGGATGAGTGACAAGCCGAATATCGCGTGTCGACTTGTGCTTGTTTTCGCATCCTTGCTTTGGCGCGATCCATGAGCTTTCACTTTTGCCGACTCCACTGAATTTCTTTTCCATGTAATGGCATACCTGTCATAATCAAACCATCACGTATGTCAATTACATGAGAGTGGGAAATATCAATGACGAATAGTGTTTAGTCATTATCAAAACCAAGAATACCACAGAACTTATATGACCGTAGAATGATGTCGATTTACCCAAGTGAACTTAAATGATCATAGGGACACAACATAAGTCTGACCTGACAAGACTGCTGTTCGAGGAATTTAAGAAGGGCACGTGATTCAAGAATGAAAGAAAGTGTCAGGATCGTGACACATGGAAGGCAACGATGCTGTGATGCTGACATGTGACCTAGATATTTGGGCGGGAATCGTGGTGACCACACGCCCTATCCTGGTATTGCTCTATAAATAAGAAGCTTCTTCCTCAGGAGCAGTGTGATCGAAATTGCGAACTTACTTTGAAAGAGCAGAAGCAGAGAGAGCTTGCATGATCAAAAGAAAAGAGAGAAGAAGGAAAGAGTCAAAAGAGAAGTGTTTAGAGGAATACTTAAAGTGTTTGTTCTTCAGTCTCCTGGTTCAGAACCGGAGCTGAAATTGCTCAGTGTTGAGCTACATTCCCATTTGGGTTCTTTCGTTTCTTTGCTTTGTTTTTCCATCTTCGTTTTGGAAACTCATTTCCAAACTGTGCGTCAGCGGAGCAAGCTGTGAAGCTCAGCTATTTGCAGAGGTGGATTCCTCTGGTCGGGTAAAGCTGTAAGTCCCCAGCGGTTTGCAGAGGAGGATTCCTCTGGACGGCATAAGCTGTAATGCCCAGCTGTCTGTAGGGTTGTGACCCCAAAGCTATGGATCAGTGAAGCTGTGTATCAGCAGTGGAAGCCACATTCTGGTTTGGAGTATGGGGTGGACGTAGATCTTGGGTTTGAGATCGAACCACCTTAAAAATCTTTGTCTTCTGTGCGATTACTTTGCAGACTGTATGCTTTCAGGTCATTTCTTCGATCTGTTGTAAATGAATGTTTAGGACCGTCTTGAGTTAGATCTGTTGGGTCGGCGTTCATCGATAGTATTATTCTTCTGTCTGTCATCTGACAGCAGCTTGATTTAATTCCGCACTTGGAGCTACTGTTGTTTATTTGAATTGGGTGGCTGATCTATTCACCCCCCTCTAGATCGTATATCGCATCCTATCACTTGGTATCAGAGCCTAACTCTTCTGCAGGGATCAACGTCCTGAAGAGAAATGGCCATGGATGCAAGAGGGATGACAGCTGAAGGACACTCCACCACGAAGCCCCCATACTTCGACGGGACGAACTACGCATACTGGAAGAACTGCATGCAAGTTTTTCTGAGGGCGAAAGACTATGAAATTTGGAAGGTGGTAAGTAAAGGACCATTTGAGCTGCATCCTAATGAGGATATATGGACAAGAGAGGAGATCAAGAAATCTACTCTCAACTGGAGCGCCATCAATGCCATACAATGTGCTCTACATCCCACTGAATTTGTAAGAGTCTCTTCGTGTGCCATAGCAAAAGAGATGTGGGATAAGCTGGAGGTCATCTATGAGGGAACCTCTCAGGTGAGGGAGACCAAGGCTAATTTACTGATATCAGAGTATGAAGCCTTCAAAATGAAGCCCAGCGAGACCATCACTGAGATGTATGCTCGTCTTACCCTCATAACCAATGGTCTCAAAAATCTGGGGAAAAACTACTCTGACTATGAAATCATGAGGAAGATACTGCGATCCCTGACTCTAGTATGGCATACAAAAGCGACAGTTATTGAGGAGTCGAGGGATCTTCCGAACACCAAAGTGGACGAGTTAATAGGTTCATTGATGACCTATGAAATGAATTTGCCAAAGACAGAGGAGCTTGAGAAAAAGAGGCAGCCTATTGCTCTGAAGGCAAGCGCGAGTCGTTCCAGTCGATCCAGCCACAATGGATTGTCCAGTGATCAGAGCCTCTCTGGATCAGAAATTGAAGGAGATCAAATAGCGATGCTGACCAGAGAGTTCAGAAGGTTTCTTAGAAAAGAAGGAAGAAATTTCAGCCGAAGACAATATGGCGGGAGAAGATACAACAGGTACAAATCTAACTCTGCCAAGAAGATCGACACTAATGTTTGTTACCACTGCAGGAAGACCGGTCATATGAAGGTTGAATGTCCAGAGCTTCAGAAGCCAAAAGAAAAGGCCAAGAAAAGGGCTCCCAAAGGAAAAGCAATGGTGAGCACATGGAGTGACGAGGACGAGGGCAAGTTGAGCAGCACATCATAAAGTGAAGATGAAGAAAAGCCCATCTATCTGATGGCCAGAAATGGTGAAGAAGAGGTGGAAGAATCGGACGAGGTATCATCTCCTTTTGAGCATTATACAATTTCAGATTGGGAAGATGCTTACGAAGAATTGCTAGATAAGGTAGATGATATCAGAAAAGAGAACAGACAATTGAAGAAGAAAGTAAATTCTCTTATAAATGACAAAACTATGTCTGATAAACTTGCCTGCTTGCAATCTGAAAATGACATGTTAAAAAATTCATGTGCTGAAGTCGATAATGTTAAGCATGCATTAATAGACTCTAGAAGAGAAAATGGTGATATGAAAAATGTGATTGACGAATTAAAATTGAAATTGCATAATTATGAAAATGAAATGAAGATTGTGAATGAGAAATATGAAGCTGTTCTAGGTGTTAACCATGAACTAAAAAATTCAATTGATCACCTAGAAAGAGAGAATGAAGATAAAAAGAAAATTATCGAAAACATGACCCAAGGATTTGATAATTTGAATGCATTCTTAGGGTCAAAAGTAAATTTCAGAAGGGAAGGCCTCGGGTATAACTCCGCAGCTAAAGGGAGCTTTGCGTTGAAAACTATTTCATTCGTTGCTGTTGCTAGAAGGAAAAGGGGTCTCTCATCAAAATGAACAATGTGAAATCTGCTGCTAAAGTTGTTAAGTCCAAATTGCCCAGTGCAAAGGACAAGGGCAAGCAGAAAATGGGTGAGTCTAGCCATGATAGTACACACTGTCATTCCTCCCAGGGTAGAGTACAGATGAAGGGTCAACCTTTGCGCACACCAAAACCCCAGGCCAGGGTTAACAAGCCACCACCAATAGTTCAGAGGAAGACTCAACCCACACCCATGAAGAAGTCAAGCGAGTCTAGGGTGCAAGGTAGAAACACTTATGCCAGAAGTCAATCGAGCCACTTCCACCAGCCCAGAGTCCAGACACACCATCATGTGGAGCCTCGACAATTCTATAGGTGTGAATGGAGTAGAGCTCAAGGAAGGTCTAGATATCAGTCATGTACCACACAGACATACAGACCTCAGGCTAAAAACTGGGTTGGGTCGTCTAGAATATGGGCTTCTAGGAAACAAACCGTTTACAGTGAGCCAAGGACCAACATTGGCCACTATTTCTTGAATGCTCATTGGCCTACGCACTGGCACAAAAACAATCAGAATGTAAAGAAAAATGGTGGCAGGACAAATAACAAGTCAAGAAAAATTCAGCTTGCTAATGCTGAAAAGGAGAGAAACAATAGAAAAAATGTCAAAAAACCTACAAATCAACCAGCTCTCAAACAAGCATGGATTCCAAAAATTTTGCGGTCATGTATGAATTGTTCTATTTCTGCTTCGGAGCCCAAATAGTGTTGGGTTCCAAAACTTTCTTCGTGACTGTGATAGCAGGTATGCCTGGCAACCAAGCACAATATGTGGTATCTGGATAGTGGCTGCTCCAGGCATATGACGGGGGACAAGGATAAATTTTGCTTGCTGATAGAGAAGAATGGAGGCCTTGTCACCTTCGGAGGAAACACTAAGGGTAAAATCATCGGATTAGGTAAAGTAGGTAAGTGCACTACCTGTTGCATTGATGATGTCTTGCTGGTGGATGGATTAGCGTATAATCTTCTAAGTATCAGCCAGCTATGTGATAAAGGGCACAAGGTATTATTTGATGCACTTAGCTGTAAAATTTTTGAACCTGACTCTGATGTGATTAAATTCTCTGGAAAAAAATGAATAATATTTACATGGTAAATATATATGATATTGCACACTCTAACCTATGTCTCATTGCTAATAAAGAAGACTTAGCCTTTCTGTGGCATCGTAGGTTAGGCCATACTAGTTACACTGTTCTGCACAAATTGAATAAACACAGTATGGTTGGAGGACTCCCTGAAATTTCTTTCAAGAAGGAAAATAAGGTGTGTGGTGCTTGTACACAGTCCAAGTAGACTAGAAAGTCATTTAGATCAAGAACTGAAAACATGTCCCTTAAACATTATGAGCTGATACATATGGATTTATTTGGACCCACACGATCAGTCAGCTTGTCAGGGAAGAGATATGGATATGTCCTAGTTGATGACTTCTCTAGGTATACTTGGGTCTTCTTCATCACTCACAAGAATGATGCTTTTACTGAATTTCAGGAGTTTTATGTAAATATCAAGCATAAAAATGAACATTTGATCAAAAATATTCTGTCTGATCATGGAGGTGAGTTTGAAAACTCACAATTTGAAAACTTCTGTAGGGAAAATGGAATTACCCATCGGTTCTCCTCCCCAAGAACACCTGAGCAAAATGGAATAGTAGAGAGGAGGAACCGGACACTTGTGGAGATGGCCCGTACACTGCTTGTTGAAGGTGGCTTACCAAGAAAATTTTGGGCAGAGACAGTTAATACTTCATGTCATGTAATCAACAGAGCCATGGTAAGGTCTTTCACTCAGAAAACTCCTTGTGAGATTCTGAAAGGTAAGAAGCCTTCAATTGCTTATTTCAAGGTCTTTGGTTGTAAATGTTTCATTCATGTTAATGGTAAAAGAGATCTTGATAAATTTGAACCTAAAAGTGATCCGGGAATCTTTCTTGGATATTCTGAATACACTAGAGCATATAGAGTGTATAATCTTAATTCTAAAACTGTTGAGGAATCTCCACATGTTGTCTTTGATGAGTCCCTAAGTAACTTTGAAGTTGGTCAATGCAGAAAAGAAGATGACGGAGAAATTCTTAAGAAAGAAAAACTTGAAGACCAATCAGACCAAGAAGAAGAAGCTGAAGAAGTCAATGTCGAGGAGCCTGCTGTTCAGGGGGAGGTAAATGAAGGTCAAGGTAACCAAGTTATCATTGTAAGATTCCTAAGAGATCATCCTATTGAAAATATCATTGGTGACTTGCATGAACCTCCTAGGACTAGAGGCTTCCTTAGAGCTCAAAATGAATTAAATGCATATGCATTGGTTTCTAATGTTGAACCGAAAACCATTGACAGTGCTCTCAAAGATGCGCATTGGATCAATGCCATGCACAAAGAGCTTAATTAGTTTGATAGGAACAAGGTGTGGCACCTAGTTCCACCTCCTGTTCATGAAAATGTCATTGGGACAAAATGGGTCTTTAGAAATAAAACTGATGAGCTAGGTAATGTTATCAAAAATAAAGCCAGACTTGTTGCTCAGGGGTACAACCAAGAATTCAGAATTGACTTTGAAGAGTCATTTGCCCCTGTAGCAAGGATTGAAGCTATCATAATTTTGTTAGCTTATGCATGCTCCCTTGGAATAACTCTCCAGCAGATGGACGTAAAATCTGCCTTTCTCAATGGGGAAATTAAGGAGGATGTTTATGTCCATCAACCTCCTGGCTTTGAATGCTCAGACTTCCCTTCTTATGTATATAAGTTGAATAAAGCTCTCTATGGTTTGAAGCAAGCTCTTAGAGCTTGGTATGACAGACTAAGCAGATTCCTCATTGAAAAGAAGTTCACAAGAGGTAAAGTTGATCAAACGTTGTTTACCAAGGTACGTCATCCTGATATCATCATTGTCCAAATTTATGTCGATGACATTGTGTTTGGTTCAACCAACCCTGAATTATGTAAGGAATTTTCTAAACTTATGACACAAGAATTTGAGATGAGCTCAATAGGTGAACTGAAATTATTTCTTGGACTGCAGGTGACTCAAACTAAAGAAGGAACCTTTATCACTCAGTCCAAATATATAAGGAACCTCCTGAAGAAATACAAATTCGACAACCTCAAGGACATTGCAGCTCCAATGAGTACTTCAACCAGTCTCGATGAAGATACCAAAGGTAACTCTGTAGATCAAAAGCTGTACAGAGGTATGATCGGATCTCTCTTGTATCTCACAGCATCTAGGCCTGACATTCAATTTGTAGTGTGTTTACGTGCTAGATTTCAGGCTAGTCCTAAGAAATCACACTTTAGTGCAGTGAAAAGGATCTTTAGGTATTTAACAGGCACCCAAGAACTAGGCTTATGGTATCCTGCTAGATGTGAGCTAGATCTTCTAACCTACACTGATGCTGACTATGCTGGGTGTCGGGTAGATAGGAAAAGCACTAGTGGTTATTTTCAATTCCTAGGTGGTTGTCTAGTATCTTGGGCTTCTAAAAAGCAACACACTGTGGCACTTTCCACTGCTGAAGCAGAATATGTTGCTGCAGGGAACTGTGCTGCCCAGGTACTATGGATTAAACATCAGCTCTCAGATTATCAGATAAATCTGAGATGCATTCCACTTCTATGTGACAACACCAGTGCAATCTGTGTCACTAAAAATCCTGTTCACCACTCTAGGACTAAGCATATTTAAATTAAACACCATTTTCTTAGAGATGTAGTGAGCAAGAATGAAATTGAATTGATATTTGTTGAAACTAAAAAATAAATCGCTGATATCTTTACAAAACCCCTTGGAAATGAAAGATTTAAATATTTAAGACGAGAATTGGGGCTGTGTAAATTTCAGCATGAGATTGATGAATATACTCACTCATGAGCTGCATGAGGTAATTGTGTCAGTCTATTCCTTAAGCAGTTGAATAAACAAGATCCTTGTGTAATCGATTAGTTGATGTCTTCCACAGTTTGTTTGATGGTTGCATATAAATTGCACAGTGTCTTGATACAAATACTGCACCTAGTCTATGCTATGTTTGATCTCTCGGGTCATTGCATACTACGCATGAAGCATAAATCACACATAGCAACATGTAGGTCGGTGCATATTGCATTCCAGCCACATGTAAGTCGATGCATCTATTATACAAACTGCATGATAAGGTCGATGCAAAATTTGCATGTTGCATATCTTAGATAATGCATATTGTTGTCAGGGGGAGGATTGCATCATCAGAACTAAGTTCAACCCTCTCTCTCTCTCTCTCTCTCTCTGCTCCTTAATGTCTACTCCTCTTCTCAGAATGGATAACAGTCTAGCAATTGGTTCATTGTCGTGAGCTGTAATTATTACAACCCTTACACTATAAGAATCACATGTGCTCATTGAATGAACCGAAGGTTTAACCTTAATAGGTTGTAAAGTTCAAAAGACTGTCTTCTGAAAATAAGGTGATAGAAAATACTTATAGCACTTAACCTCTATCTCATGATTATAATAGAACAGGTCTTCACTATACCTGAACATGACAGATTTAATGATGGTTAAGGTTTGAAAACTAAAAATTATGTATTATTCTTAAACAAGTCACTCCAAAAATTATAGGGGCGGCAGAATCTAAGATCCTCAAAGAAAATGAAATGAACAAAGTGGCAGAGCAATGAATGAGTTTCACTGAGAAACTGAGGTCTCCATCAAAGAAATGGAGAGTACCTTAAGTCATGAAGTGACTCAGGTTAACTCTGTTCATTTGGTCGAATCTACAAGGGAGGTCTCACTGAGTAACTAGGGGTACTGGCCTCTGATCAAGGTGTACTCTTAACGTCAAAAGGTGCAAACTATCCCTATAGCTTTTGATCAGAAATAGATACAATAGTTTATGCTTAGTAACTGGGGGTATTAGCCTCTAATCAAGGTATACACCTAATGTCAACATCATAAATGATACTTGTCTGTTCATCAGTTCATTTTTCAAAAGCGAGTGAATGAAAACTGCTGTAACCCTTAGAAATCAATTGTCAATTGAGTGTCTATTGTTTAACCTCAATACAAATTCAGGTCACTTTCGTTGCCCTTCACTTTGTCTGAAATAACTAGGGTATTGTCTCGACCTAGACTTTTATGGTTATGTGACTCAGGTTCATTGCTATAAATGGAGTATACAACCCTATTTCAGAAAGTCAGTGAATTCTCTTTCCCTTCTATAACTGTTAAACCTGACTGAAATCAAGCAAGCCCATTGCTCGATTCATATAATTTAAGGGTTGCGTCATAATTTGCTCACATTCTGAACCGTTACATAGAACGGTGTTCCTCTCTGTCCTCCTTATTTGCTGATGGCAAAGGGGGAGAATGTGTGTCTACACAAAGATTCCTCAGGGGGAGAGTCTATGCTCAAGGGTGATTCCTCAGGGGGAGAGTATATGCTCAAGGGGTGAGAGTCTCAATCAGTGCATAAGTCTGTGCATACATAACCTGTGTAGTTGCATGCATGACCTGACTTCATGGCATTTATTCATTGTGTTGCCATCATCAAAAAGGGGGAGATTGTTGTGCCCCTTGTGCCTTGATGATGTTGTATAGTTTCGATAATAGCAACCACTATGAATCATGTGAGATTAGAATAAATAAATGTTCTGCATGTAATCTCTACATACATGGTTCAATGCATAGTTTCATCTTTCAGTATACAAAGTCTGTGCATACTTTGTTTACGCATTAAAAGTCAATGCGTGTTCATTCTGCATCCATAGTCAGTGCATCTTTTTTTGAGTCATGCATATACATAGTGTTCATTGCATATGATGTCTATACGTTGAAAGCCGGTGCAATATTTCGCTGCACGCTATCAAGTCTGTACAACCCATGTTGCTACACTCGACCAAGTCTGTACAACCCATGTTGCTACACTCGACCAAGTCAGTGCAAGCATTATTCATCCATTAGCTCAGATCGCAGCTAAGTCAATATAGTCTGTGTTCATTCTGCATCCATAGTCAGTGCATCTTTTTTTTAGTCATGCATATACATAGTCAGTGCATCTTTTTGCTTCATGTACACACAAAGTCAGTGCATACTTCGTTACCAAGTCCGTGCGACTCTTGTTGATGCAAGGACACAAGTCTGTACAACTTTTGTTGATACGAGAATTTAAGTTCGTGCATCATTTCATTAGGTCTGTGCATTCAGGCTTAAACTCTAGGGACAGCAAGTCGTTACATCCTCTTGTCCCACGCACACCAAAGGTCTGTACACATCTCGGTGGCATGTCCGTGCATTCATTTTCAATGTACATACTTTCCTATATGCAAACTGCATGATATGCATCAAGTCTGTGCATGCTTAGTTCAACTCTCGAACTAACTTGGTGCATCTTCCTTTCTTTTCCTTGAGATTCATTCAAACTGATAATAAGTCTGACCTGACAGGATTGCTGTTCGAGGAATTTAAGAAGGGCACGTGATTCAAGAATGAAAGAAAGTGCCAGGATCGTGACATGTGGAAGGCAACGATGCTGTGATGCTGACACGTGACCTAGATATTTGGGCGGGAATCGTGGTGACCACACGCCCTATCCTGGTACTACTCTATAAATAAGAAGCTTCTTCCTCAGGAGCAGTGTGATTGAAATTGCGAACTTACTTTGAAAGAGCAGAAGCAGAGAGAGCTTGCACGATCAAAAGAAAAGAGAGAAGAAGGAAAGAGTCAAGAGAGAAGTGTTTAGAGGAATACTTAAAGTGTTTGTTCTTCAGTCTCCTGGTTCAGAATCGGAACTGAAATTGCTCAGTGTTGAGCTACATTCCCATTTGGGTTCTTTCGTTTCTTTGCTTTGTTTTTCCATCTTCGTTTTAGAAACTCGTTTCCAAGCTGTGCGTCAGCGGAGCAAGCTGTGAAGCTCAACTGTTTGCAGAGGTGGATTCCTCTGGTCGGGTAAAGCTGTAAGTCCCCAGCGGTTTGCAGAGGAGGATTCCTCTGGACGGCATAAGCTGTAATGCCCAGCTGTCTGTAGGGTTGTGACCCCAAAGCTGTGGATCAGCGAAGCTGTGTATCAGCAGTGGAAGCCACATTCTGGTTTGGAGTGTGGGGTGGACGTAGATCTCAGGTTTGAGATCGAACCACCTTAAAAATCTCTATCTTCTGTGCGATTGCTTTGCAGGCTGTATGCTTTCAGGTCATTTCTTCGATCTGTAGTAAATGAATGTTTAGGACCGTCTTGAGTTAGATCTGTTGGGTCGGCGTTCATCGATAGTATTATTCTTCTATCTGTCGTCTGACAGCAGCTTGATTTAATTCCGCACTTGGAGCTGCTGTTGTTTATTTGAATTGGGTGGCTGATCTATTCACCCCCCTCTAGATCGTATATCGCATCCTATCAACCGCCGTGAGAGGCATGCAACCGTAAGGAGGATACCCGAGATATATCAAACTCCCGTGTCTTCCTTCCCCGCTGTATCCCTTCCTTCACCCCAGTCATTCGGCATAAAAAGCTGTGCAACTGCTGTGTTCACCCGGTTGTTGGTGAAGGGTTGTCTTCCCAAGGTGGTCGTGGTCGAGTCTTGAAGGAGTTTCTTTTATTCCACCCACCCCAATTTGAAGGGCAGCCTGATCCAGATGCGGCAAGAGCATGGCTGGATGCTACTGACCGTGTTTTCCACTCCATAGAGTGCGATGAGGATGAAAAGGTAATGTTGGCTACTTTTCAGTTGTAAGGGACGGCACTTGCTTGGTGGACTACAGAGTGGGAAATGACATTCCAATCTCGTCCTCTCCGATTGATTAATTGGCAAGAGTTTGAGTCTTCCTTTGAACGTACATACAGTCCAGCTTATCTCAGAATGGACAAAATGTACGAATTTATGGAGTTGGTCCAAGGTGAGATGACAGTTCTACATTATCGAACTAAATTCATGGAATTGGGCCAATATGCTCCACATATCATGGCAGATGAAGGGCTGAAGACTCAGCAGTTTCTACGTGGTTTAAGGCCAGAATTGAGGCAACCTCTTATTGCGACTAGAGTGGCAGATTTGGACATGGCATATCAAGCAGCGGCAACACTAGAGCTGGATATGTCAAGAACTCAAGGGTGGACCCAAGTGGGGCCGATGCGGCAAGGTGAGCAGCAGCAGTAGCTGAGTGGTTAGCCGAGTGTGCCAGGGGTGCCATCTTCTGCTCCTTTTGCTAGTGGTTCTTCCTCCTTGAAGTCAAAATTTAGGCGGATGTTCAGGAAGTCTAAGAAGCAATATGATCGGCAAGCTTCGGCTAGCAGTGTACAGCAACCTACACCTTCTCAGCGGCAGGGATCAGCAGGGTGTCAACCTCAAGCATGTCCTAGATGTGGTGAGAGCCATCTGGGTAGACAGTGTATGATGCCAGTGGTTTGTTTTCGGTGTGATCAGGTGGGACATGTGGTGGGTGATTGTCCAATGAGGCCTAAGCAACCTGCTCAGTTTCCACAGCTACAGCAGTTCCGACCTCCGCCACCACAACAGTTGCAGCAGTTTCCACAGGCACATGCGTCATCACAGTAGTCTACGACGGGCTGAAAGAAATCTCGAGGAAGGGTTATGCATATGACTCGTGCTCAGGCGGTTGCATCACAACTAGTGAGAGGTACTGTTACGATTTATGGTCATGCCAAACGTGTTTTATTCGACTCTGGTGCTTCTCATTCATTTATTTCTGAAGATTTTGTTGGTTGCATTGAGGAGCCGACTTTAGAGTTGTCTTGTGAGTTGATTGTGGAATTGCCTACTGGAGAGATCATGCTCACTACTTTTTGTCTTGATAAGGCCCCAGTGGTAATTGGGAATCAGCAATTGCCTGCTAGATTGTATTCTTTGCAGCTGGTAGATTATGATGTCATTCTGGGCATGTATTGGCTAGAAGATTATGGTGCTATGGTTGATTGCAAAACTAAGAAGATTTATTTTCAGCCATCTGGGGGAGCAGTATTTTATTTCCAAGGTATTCGATCCCGTTCTCCTCGCCTGCTTATTTATTCTATTCGAGCCCGTAGGCTACTTGATGCTGGTTGTCAGGGATTCCTTGCTTTCGTGGTTGCTGTTGAGGCACCACAGCAGGATACAGATGATATTCTTGTGGTTTGTGAATTTCCTGATGTTTTTTCTAATGAGTTGCCTGTTGAGTCTCTCCAAGTGATTTTGATGATAACAAAACCCTGGACTTAGTTTCCATCTCGTGCCATGTCGAAGTGATCAAGAGCAAGCTTTGAATGTGTTTAAGACCATTTTGTGTAATGACAAATTGCTCAAATGTGTTGAGCCTTCCAAATGCATAAACATAGCTAAATCAAACCCAAAAATGAATGGATTATATGATGACATAAGGCTCTTGTCATATGGATATGTCTCATTGGGCTAACAATCTATTTTTACAGTTTTTCTAGAGTTTGGTCGACCTTTGGGCATGATTCGATTGACCTATTTTTCCAGGGATCAGAACTCTGTAAAAGTTACAGAGTTCGGTCGACCTATTGAGCATACTGGTCGACCGAAATTGCCAGGGATGAAACTTACAAAATTCTTAGAGTTCGGTCGACCGAACCCCTCGAGGCAGCAAATGTTGACTTTGTGTTTCTTGAATGAGGGAAGCCCTTCTCTTTGGATTTTTTAATCCCAAAGCCACCAGACATGCCATGATTTGTGGATCTGGTTCCTAGCTTGTCCCTTGACCATTCAAGTGTTATAAAAATATCTCTTTCGGGAAAGAAACTTTAATCAACTCAAGGGAGATCAAGAGAGGCTACAAGAAGAGAAGGAGTGCTGCTGCAACACCTCCGTGAATAATGTTGCATCCAGGAGATTCCTCATCCATCTTCAACTTCTGCAAGATCCTTTGGATCCATTCAAGTGGAAATAAAGAGGAGATACAAGCTTCATCCAAGATCAGCATCATCTATTCAGGGGCAACTTAAATCAGATTTTTCTTTTGTGTTCTTCTTCTAAAATTCTTGAGCTTCAAGTGCTTTGTGTTTGTAATCTCTAAACATCTGTGAGTGTGTGGATCTACCCAGATCCGTGTGTGCGTGTGTGTGTGTGTGTGTGTGTGTGTGTGGCTTTTCTTCAATTCTGTGTGGTTTGGTGCTTGAGCATCTTCGTGAGAGTTTTGAACTCTTCACGAGTGTGTGTGTGCGCTTTGATCTTGTAATCCTTTACAAGATAGTGTGTGAATCCTCACAGACCGTGAGGGGTGGACGTAGGTTTCCGTTGTTGCATTCGAACCACCTAAAAATCGTTGTCTCTTGTGTGGTTTGATCCCTTTCTTCTATCTCCATTTTATGCAAGCACACGCGTAGATTAAATCTTTTGTAGCTCTTGATCTAGATCTACCATAACTTATCATTTTCACATTAGATCTCTGGTATATCAAAAGGTGGTCCGGATTGACAAGACTAACCTTTTCAGGAAGATAACACTTTGCGTGAGTTGAATCCTCAGATTTACACCTCCGCCATAGTACCAAGGATTCGGTGTGTGTGATATATTTTGTTAGATCTAATAGTTTCCCTAATAGATCTGAACCTCCTTGTTGCTTTCTTCACATTTCTTTTAAATAGGCTAAGGTTTTATTAAAATTTGTAATCACCCAATTCACCCCCCCTCTTGGGTGTCATTGATCGCGGGACTTTAATTTGTATCAGAGCTAAGGCTCTACATTTTTCAGATCTAACGATCTAGAGTCAGATCCAGATCAATGGCCAACAAGGGCATTATGCCTGAGGGTCACTCCATCCACCATCCTCCATACTTCGATGGGTCGAATTACTCCTATTAGAAAAATAGAATGCATGTCTTTCTGAGAGCCCAAGAGTACGAGATCTGGAGGGTGGTGGAAAAAGGCCCACATGAGCTTTCCAAGGATGAAGACGAATGGACTCATGAGGATATTAAAAAATCCACATTGAATTTTAATGCTATGAACATTATGCAATGTGGTATTCATCCTAACGAGTTTTCTCGTGTATCCATGCACTGTTCAGCAAAGGAGATGTGGGACAAGTTGCGGCATATCTATGAAGGAACCTCCGAGGTCAAGGAAACCAAAGCCATCTACTCGTCAGAGATTACGGGCTATTCAAAATTAAACCCAAAGAAACCATTTCTAAGATGTTCGCAAGATTGACTGAGATCACTAATGTGAAGTCCCGCGATCAATGACACCCAAGAGGGGGGTGAATTGGGTGTATACAAACTTTTAACAAACTTATGCCCAATACAAACAGGAGAGAATAATAGCCGTAATGAATTCCAAGACTATATGAAAACTATGAGATCTAAAAGAATCTATCACACTCAACCGATCTTCGGTACGATGGCGGAGGTGAGAATCCGGAGATTCAACTCACGCAAGATGTTATCTTCCTGACAAGGTTTGCTTTGCCGATCTGAACCCTTTTAATATACCCAAAATCTAGTATGGAAACGATAAATTATACTAGATCTAACACAAACAAAGCAACCAAAAACTACGCGTGTACTGCACAGAATGGGGATAGAGAAAAAGGAACAAACCACACAATGGACATAGATTTTTAGGTGGTTCAGATGCAACAACAGTAACCTACATCCACCCCTCACGATCTGTGAGGATTCCCACACTATCTTGTAAAGGGTTACAAGATCAAAACACACACACACACACACACACACACACACACACACGTGAGGAGTTCGGAACTCCCACAAAGGTGTACAAGCACCGAATCACAAAGAGATGTGAAAAAAAAGACACATACCCACACACACACGGATCTGCATAGATCCACACACACACAAGTATTCATATATTACAAGAATAAACAGTTGAATCTGAAATAGATATCGAATGGAATACACAAAGTAAAAACTTTAGATTCTAGCTCCCCCTTAGTTGATGAAGAAGATTTTGGATGCAGCTTGATCTCCACTTGGCTTGGGGCTGATCTGCTCCAGATGTGGCTTGGATCACTTGAAGATGGATGAAGAACTTCCTTCCCGGAGCACTGTTTACGGCTACAGTAGCAACACTCTTCTCTCCCCTTGATAGCCTCCTTGAGCCTCCTTGGATCATTAGGGTTTCTTGCCCCAAAGAGATGTTTTTATAACTCTTGAATGGTCAAGAGACAAGCAGGAACCGGAACCATAAAATATGGAAAGTTTGGTGGCTTTGGGATTAAACAAATCCAAGAAGAGGGGCCTCCCACGTTGAGAATACAAAGTCAACAATAAGGGCTTTCGAGACTGGCGGTCGACCGGTAGAGGGGGCGGTCGACCAAATATTTACAGAAATGAGGCTTTCGTTGCTGGGAAAATCGATCGATTGGCCCCTGATCGACGGTCGACCGCTGGCTGGAAGAACCTGCATTTTGAAAGAGTTAGACAGTAAATCATAATTTGTGAGCTAATCAGTTTATGACACATCCTGTTTCAATTAAAATGAGTGAGTTAAGCTTAGTCTGGACAGTTTTGGAACCAAGATGGATTTATGCATTTGGAAGGGTATGAACACTTAAACGTAGTGCATGATGAAATTAGTCCTTTAATGCTTATGAAAGTCGAACTTGATTGCTAATACATGGCACGTAATAGAACGCACATCCTAGGTTTTGTTATCATCAAAATCACCTGAATATACTCAACAATCTCCCCCTTTTTGATGATGACAAAACTGAAAGGGTATTTAAATACATGGGCGTGCCTTTAAGTAATGTTTGAAAATTGAGATCAATGTTCAAAATCAAGGTATTTTACTCACATCCCATCAAGCCAGCGAACGGAAACCATTCAACATTTTACTTGCCAACTAGAAAAGAAATGAGACACAAGAGACAACCATCTGAGATCAAACACCAGTTGCATTCAATTCATCATTTCATTACAAGGTACATTAATGTGAGAGTGAATGCACGACTCTAGACACAAGTGACTAAACAAAGGCACAAGTGCAGAACAGACACAATGATCCTCACATGATCATACATGCAAACACACAAACACACACCGACATACATAAATATATAGAACCCTGCATAAATATATAGAACCCTACACTACTATTTCTCCCCCTTTGGCATCATCAAAAGGGGATAGGATAGACGAAGGGGGACCCAAGTGACACAAGACCAAAGTATAGCATCCTAGAGGTAGGAAGCAAGAGAAAAATCCTCATGGTGTGTCTGCAGGAGGCTGATCCTCTGGAAGAGGAGGCTGGTAACCAAGGCGACGACGGATGTCTTCAAGAGAATGATCTTGAATCTGAAGACTATCCCGAATACGGCCAATGGAGAGATCACGAGCCGCATCACGGCGCTACATTCCAAGAAGTGTCATGTTCATGATGTGGAAGGCTTGGATGGAATCAGTAACTCTGTCGGTGAGGCTAGTCATATGAGTTGAGAGTGTGGCCATTTGAGTGGAGAGGGTATCCAGAACAGTGGAGAAGGAATCTATGCGACCTGATATGGTGTCAATCACATTTCCCATAGTGTCAACGCGATCCCCGAGGGTAGAAAGTTGATCCCCAAAGGTGTCCACACGAGTCTCTAGCCTAGTAAACCGCCTGTCAAAAGTCTCATAATCTACCCAAGAGTGCAGTGTGGCCTCCTGAGTGGAAGACTCTCCATGATGGAACTGTGGTGGAGGAGGCATCTCGAGATCCATATGATGAGGTGAGGGTGGAGGAGGGCACCTCGGCCTGAACTGGAGGGGGGACATCCCCTTGATCCTGCTGCTGTTCTAGTTCCTACTCTTCCACACTATCAACTTATTCTCCATAAGTAGGCACATCCCAGCGTAACTCACCATCGGGACCATAGTAATATCCCATATCTGTATAGATCTTATGCTTATTATATATATCATCCTGTCAAACATAAATGAACTGTTCATTTGCCAAATTGATCCCAGCATGAATGAATATCCCGGTCAACTGTGAAGCATACGGCAAGGATCGCCGCAAATTTGTTCGGCAAGCTCCAATGAGAGTCGTCATGAGGCGACCCATGTTGACTTGAATCCCATTCATAACATTGTAAAATAGGAATTTGTGAACCTCTGTCACTTCATTTCTGCTGCCACTCTTTGGATAAATGAGAGAGGTAAACATATGGTGCAATATACGCTACAGTGGTGGAAAATAATTCGCATCCAATTCAATTAAATTGATGACACCACGCACGTACTCACAACTGGTCATAGCAAGAAATGTTTCCTCAACCTCCCCATGACCAAAAACCATGTCGGCTCCTCTGGCCGCAACTCCTAAGCATCTCTCAAATACATCGGGAGTAATATGAATCTCAACCCCTTGAACAACAAAAAATAATTCCTCATTCCTTGCAATCAAATTCCCATAAAATTGTTGCACTAGACTGGGGTAATAACGTGTATATCTAGTGATGAAATCAGTCCAACCTGGCTGAATCTCAAAGATAGCACATAAATCGGGCAAAAGCTCGTTCACCTTGTTGAAGTCGACCAGTCGAGGGTCGATAATGGGACGAGGAGGCAACCGAGGTGCACGACGAGGTGCAGGTGCTTACTGTGGTGGAGGAGCCAGTGCCTCGCATATCCGGTCACTCGCTTCCCCTTGGGCAGAACGCCGAGAGCTCCGTCTAGGCGGCATCCCGAACTAGAAAACTCGAAGGAAAACCCTTGAAGAGATGACCCTCACCTAGGGGGATGAAGATATATCAACGGACACTCCAAGGGCTTGCAAAAGCCTTCTCCACAAACTGGAACCTATGAGGGAACTCCACGAACGCACGAACGGCCGAATGGAGTTCGTCTCGAAATCATGATGAATACGTCGGATCTTGTGCGGGTGGAGGAATGATGAGGTTTAGGGGCTTGGGAGGTGGAGTTTGGGTGTTCTAGGGTTGGGGAGAAGTGTTGGAGAGTGAATGAGAGTGTTGGAATGAGAGAGAGGGGTTTTAGGACCCCTTAAAAGAAGGGTTCAGATGTGGTCTGGCAGGGCCGGTTTGTCGCCGCCGGTCGACCGGTGCGGGAGCGACGGTCAACTGCTGGCCCCAAAAACCCCAAATTTTTTATTTTTTATTTCTTTTTCTTTTCTTTTCTATTTTTTTCATTCATTTTTTTTGTCATTTTTTCATATGAGGGGGACTATCATCCGACCTTCTGATTTGAACCAATCGTCATGAAGTGGAGGGAAGGAAAGAGATGAAGATTTGAGGAAAGTTTCTACCTCCCCCTTGAAGTTTCTTTAGGTCCGACATCACTGAGTTCACAATTATTTAACCAAGGAATATCTGGCCTTAGAAATATTTTTCAAGGAGGGCTATATATATATAAATACATTCAAGCATGCAGGAGTGTATGTGAACACACAAGGTATTAAAAGTAAATATAGACAATATGCATGTTTTCCTACCCTTGATGCATATGAGTTTCTACAAATGCAACTCTTATCCTAAGTGCAAACCTATGCATGTATGCTGTCACCCTTGCACATCCCAAGTTCTCTTCTTATCTTGCTGAATTGATCCTGGTTTAGGGTTTTGTGAAAATATCGGCTAGCTGATTGTGTGTGTCAATGAAATTTAATTCAAAGACCCCCTTTTCTACATGATCTCTCATAAAGTGATGATGAATATCAATATGCTTGGTCCTAGAATGTTGAATAGGGTTTTTTGACAAACTGATTGCACTGGTATTATCACACATGATTGGCACACATTTCATTTCAATATCTAAATCAAGCAATTGATTTTTGATCCAAAGTACTTGGGCTCCACAACTTCCGACGGCTACATATTCAGCCTCGGCCATTGAGAGAACTACTGAATGATGTTTCTTGGAGGCCCATGAGACTAGGCACCCACCAAGAAATTGATAGTACCCACTAGTACTTTTGCGATCTACAATACATCTAGCATAATCCGCATCGGTGTAAGTAATTAAATCAAATAAACTACCGATGGGAAACCACAAGCCAAAATCTATTGTGCCAATTAAGTATCTAAAAATGCGTTTAACAGCCATTAGATGAGATTCTTTAGGGCATGACTGAAAATGAACACAAAGACATACACTGAATTGAATGTCAGGGCGGCATACTATAAGATATAGTAGTGATCTGATCATACCTCGAAATAGTGTAGGATCTACTGTTTTACCATTTTCATCTTTGTCTAACTTCGAGGTTGTGGCCATTGGAGTTGACAAAGGTTTTGCTTCAGCCATCCCAAATTTCTTTAACAGCTCTAGTGTGTACTTAGCTTGATTGATGAAAATGCCCTCGGGTGTTTGCTTCACCTGCAATCCAAGAAAGAAATTCAGTTCACCCATTAAGCTCATCTCAAATTCTCCTTGCATGATTTTTACAAATTCTTCACATAAGACATTATTAGTATCTCCAAAAATAATGTCATCCATATATACTTGAACTACTAATATGTCTATACCTGATTTCCTTGTGAAGAGTGTTTGGTCAACCTTACCTCTTTTGAAACCATTTTTCACAAGGAATGAAGGAAGCCTTTCATACCATGCCCTTGGTGCTTGTTTTAACCTGTACAAGACCTTCTGCAACTTGTACACATGCTTTGGATGCTTTGAATCTTTAAAACCTGGAGGTTGCTCTACAAAAACATCCCCCTTGATGTAACCGTTAAGAAATGCATATTTAACATCCATTTGAAATAGTTTGAAGTTCATAGAGCAAGCATAGGACAATAAGATCCGGACTGCTTCTAATCTAGCAACCGGTGCAAAAGATTCATCAAAATCAATACCCATCTCCTGGCTATACCCTTTGGCTACAAGCTGGGCCTTGTTCCTAATAACCAATCCCGTGTCATTTAACTTGTTTCTGAAAACCCAACGGGTTCCAATTGTGGGATGATTCTTGGGACGCAGCACGAGAGTCCACACTTTGTTCCTTTCGAATTGGTGTAGCTCTTCATGCATAGCCTGAATCCAGGATTCATTTTGAAGAGCTTCATGAATATCCTTAGGCTCTTCTTGTGAGATTAAGGCTATCAAATTCTCTTCCTCTACTTGCCTTAGTGATGATCTGGTTCTTACCCCATCTTGAGGATTACCGATTATGTTTTCAGCTGGATGATCCTTTAAGAATGTAGAGGTGCTGGGCAAGTCGGGGTGCTGCACTTGCTGCTCTTGCAATGTTTCAATTGAAGGATCTTCATCTTCTTCACTCTTGCTGGGTATTCCTTCCTTTGGTTCATCCTTGGCTTTAGATGTTCCAACATTAGTTGAATTTTTGGGGGCTTCTCTCGCAACCACAATTTGAATAGATTGGTTTATCAGTTTTAGTTCAGATTCATCAAAAATCACATGAGGACTTTCTTCAACAACCAAAGTCTGTTTATTAAATAATCGATATGCTCTAGAATTGAGTGCATAGCCTAGGAAAATTCCTTTGTCACTTTTCTCATCAAACTTTTCTAGGTTGGACTTACCATCGTTCAGGATGCAACATGGACATCCAAAGGGTTTAAGATGGGAAATATTCGGTTTCTTACCCTTGTAGAGTTCATAAGGGGTTTTCTTCAGAATGGGTCTTACCATTGCCCTGTTGATGATGTAACACGATGTACTTACCGCCTCAGCCCAGAAATATTTTGGTAGAGAATTTTCACTTAACATGGTCCGCGCCATGTCTATCAATGTCCTATTTTTCCTCTCCACTACTCTATTTTGTTGGGGCGTCCTTGGTGATGAGAAATTATGCGTGTACCCCTGCTCTTCACAAAAATTATTGAACTCATGATTTTTAAATTCACCACCATGATCACTTTGAATGGTAGTGATAAGGTAGCCTCTTTCATTTTGGATTTTCTTACAAAACACTTCAAACTCTGTCAAGACATCACTTTTATTGGCTAAAAATAATACCCATGTAAATCTGGAGTAGTCATCAACAATAACAAATCCAAAAGATTTACCTCCTAGGCTGGATGTCCTAGTAGGTCCAAATAAATCAAGATGTAGCAATTCAAGAGGCCGAGAGGTAGAAACAATGTTCTTATTTTTGAAAGATATGCGTGTTTGCTTGCCTTTTGTGCAAGTCTCACAGATTTTATCACTTTTAAATTTTAATTTTGGCAAACCATTTACTAAGTCATGTTTAGACAATTTGGAGATTACTCCAAAACTAGCATGACCTAGTCTTCGGTGCCATAGCCATGCATTATCATGATTGTTTGCTACCAAGCACCCATCATCACCGGAAACATCATCTAGATCAATAGTATAGACATTGTTGCTTCTCTTGCTGATGAATCTGATTTCATTGGAGGTTTTATTTATGACAATGCAGTGGGTTTCATCAAAAATAATTTTAAAACCCTTGTCACACAATTGGCTTATGCTCAGCAGATTATGATTTAAGCCTTTCACTAAAAGGACATTTTCAATCAAGATTTCAGAGTTTTTACCTATGTTGTCGATCCTAATGATTTTACCTTTGTCTTTGCCTCCAAAGGCAATTGATCCTCCACTTTGTCTTGCATTGTAGAGAACACCTTTTTGTCCCCTGTCATATGCCTTGAACAGTCGCTATCCAAGTACCATTTGCTCTCCCTGGCTTCAAGACATATCTGCAAGAAACAACATTCTCATGCAATTGATTTTGGTACCCAAACTAGTTTGGGTCCGTAAGAGTTAGTCTAATTCTGTGCATATCTTTTCTCAGTCCAAAAAGTATGATTTCTTAGTAAGTTTTGTTTGAACCAGCAATTGGCAATAACATGACCAAATCTACCACAATTATAGCAATTAACAAGTGCATACTTTCTTTGGAATTGTCGTGGTTTGGGTTGGACATATTTTGGCTTAGAGTTGGAACATGAAGCACGATTGTTTTCTTTTTCATGAACATAGGATGTAGTGATCTTATGCTCAAATGATTTTTTATTTTGGGGAGTATATCTTAATCCTTCATTCTGGAAATTGACTCTTACTCCCAACAAGTTATCTAGATTTTGTTTGCCCTTGACAAACCTTGACAAGGTGGACTGAAGTTCAGCAACTTCTTTATCCAAACTCACAGTTTTATTTTCAAGTTCTGAATTTGTTAATTTCAGAATTTTTTCTTCAGTTTTCATTTTTTCATACACTTTCTCCATTTCAGACATTTTGCAAGATAACCTCTCTTTGATTTTTTTACAATCTGAAATTGTTTGTAGTAGACTTTCTTTTTCTTCTGTTAGTTCGAACCATTCTTGTTCCAATTTTTCAAACTTAACAAAAATATCTTCATGTGACAAATCATCAATTTTTTTTTGAGAGTTTTGTTTTCAGATATGATTTTCCTGTATTTTGTATACAGTTTTTCATATTCTGACTCCCATTGTTCATTTGAAATAAAATCAGGGTCAGAATTTACCTTTGTTGAATCATCTTCGTGTGCCATGAGGCACAAGCTCTCTACAAGCTCTTGGATCTCCTCGTCGGACGGTTCGTCCTCTTCGTCGCTCCATGTGGCGACCATTGCTTGGGGTTTCTTGTGTTTGTCCTTCTTGAACTTCCTCTTTAGATCCAGACATTCTCCTCTCATGTGCCCAAGCTTCTTGCATTCATAACAGATGACATTATTGGGCTTGCTAGGTTCGCCCTTGGTCTGAAAGGGCTTCCTCTGCCCCTTTCTAAAATTTCCTTGGAAATTTCTCTTCTTTCTCAAAAATCTCCTTACTTGGCGAGTTATCATGGCCAAGTCTTCTTCTTCATTGCTTCCCTCGCTGGATTCTTCTTCTTGAAAGTCATCATCAGATTGATGAGCTTTCAATCCAACGACTTTCTTATTCTTTGTATCTTCTTCGGTTGTTCTCTTCATGTTTATCTCATAGGTCATGGTGACCCCATGAGCTCGTCCAAGGAAAGTGTGGACAAATTTTTTGAATCTTCAATTACTGTGGCTTTTGTGTGCCACACCGACGGAAGTGATCTCAGGACTTTCCTCACAAGATCGGAGTTTGTGTACTCCTTCCCGAGACTTTTGAGACCATTTGTGATCTCCGTTAATCTTGCAAACATCTCTGAGATGGTTTCTTCAGGCTTCATTTTGAACAGCTCATAATCTCTTACAAGGAGATTTGCCTTGGTCTCCTTGACCTCGGAGGTTCCCTCATATATGAGCCGCAACTTGTCCCACATCTCCTTTGCTGAACCGCACATAGATACACGAGAGAACTCATTAGGATGTATAGCACATTGCACGATGTTCATATCATTAAAATTCATAATGCATTTTTTAATTTCCTCGGGTGTCCATTTTTCTTCATCATCCGAGAGTTTATACGGACCCTTGTCCACAACCCTCCATATCTCATACTCTTGGGCTCTCAGAAAAACATACATTCTATTTTTCCAATATGAGTAATTTGAGCCATCGAAGTATGGAGGATGATGAATGGAGTGACCCTCAGGCATCATACCCTTGTTTGCCATTGATCTGGATCTTACTCTAGATCGTTAGATCTGAAAGAATTAGAGCCTTAGCTCTGATACCAATTGAAGTCCCGCGATCAATGCCATCCAAGAGGGGGGTGAATTGGGTGTATACAAACTTTTAACAAACTTATGCCCAATACAAACAGGAGAGAATAATAGCTGTACAGAATTCCAAGACTATATGAAAACTATGAGACCTAATAGAATCTATCGCACTCAACCGATCTTCGGTACGATGGCAGAGGTGAGAATCCGGAGATTCAACTCACATAAGATGTTATCTTCCTGACAAGCTTTGCCTTGCCGATCCGAACCCACCTTTTAATATACCTAAAATCTAGTATGAAAACGATAAATTATATTAGATATAACACAAACAAAGCAACCAAAAACTACGCGTGTGCTGCACAGAATGGGGATAGAGGAAAAGGAACAAACCACATAATGGACATAGATTTTTAGGTGGTTCAGATTCAATAACGGCCACCTACGTCTACCCCTCTTGTAAAGGGTTACAAGATCAAAAAACACACACACACACACGTGAGGAGTTTGGAACTCCCACAAAGGTGTACAAGTACCGAATCACAAAGAGATGTGAAGAAAAAGACACACACCCACACACACACGGATCTGCGTAGATCCACACACACACTAGTATTCAGATATTACAAGAACACACTTGAATCTGAAATAGATATCGAATGGAAGACACAAAGTAAAAACTTCATATTCAAGCTCCCCCTTAGTTGATGAAGAAGATTTTGGATGCAGCTTGATCTCCACTTGGCTTGGGGTTGATCTGCACCAGATGTGGCTTGGATCACTTGAAGATGGATGAAGAACTTCCTTCCCGGAGCACTGTTCATGGCTACAGTAGTAGCACTCTTCTCTCCCCTTGATAGCCTCCTTAGATCATTACGGTTTCTTGCCCCAAAGAGATATTTTTATAACTCTTGAATGGTCAAGAGACAAGTCAGGAACCGGATCCACAAAATATGGAAAGTTTGGTGGCTTTGGGATTAAACAAATCCACGAAGAGGGGCTTCCCACATTGAGAATACAAAGTCAACAATAAGGGCTTTCGAGACTGGCGGTCGCCCGGTAGAGGGGGGCGGTCAACCGAAATTTTACAGAAATGAGGCTTTTATTGCTGGGAAAATCGGTCGACCGGCCCCTGACCGGCGGTCAACCGCTGGCTAGAAAAAACCTTCATTTCGAAAGAGTTAGACAGTAAATCATACTTTGTAAGCTAATCGGTTTATGACACATCCTTTTTCAATTAAAATGGGTGAGTTAAGCTTAGCCTAGGCAGTTTTGGAACCAAGATGGATTTATACATTTGGAAGGGTATGAACACTTAAACGTAGTGCATGATGAAATTAGGCCTTGAATGCGTATGAAAGTCGAACTTGATTGCTAATACATGGCACGTGATAGAACGCACGTCTTGGGTTTTGTTATCATCAAAATCACCTGAATATACTCAACATAATGATCTCAAGAGTCTTGGAAGGAATACACCAACTCTGAGCTCGTGAGGAAGGTGTTAAGATCTCTTCCGCCTGCCTGGCATACAAAAGCCACAATCATTGAGGATTCAAAGAATCTGTCCACACTCTCCTTGGACGAGCTCATAGGGTCACTCATGACCTATGAGATAAACATCAAAAGAACTGCGGAGGAGGAATCCAAAAAGAACAAAACCATGGCCTTGAAAGCCAACCAATCTTATGACGACTCCCAGGAAGAGGAGTCCAGCGAAGAGAGTAATGAAGAAGAAGACTTGGCTATACTCACCCACCAAGTGAAGAAAATTTTGAGAAGTAAGAAGAATTTCCAAGGAAATTTTAGAAAGGGGCAAAGGAAACCCTTTCAAACCAAGGGTGAGCCGAGCAAGCCTAACAATGTTATTTGCTATGAATGTAAGAAGCCCGGTCACATGAGAGGAGAGTGCCCAGATCTGAAAAGAAAGTTCAAGAAAGAAAAATTCAGAAAGCCAAAAGCCATGGTTGTCACATGGAGCGATGAAGATGATGAACAGTCCGAAGAGGAGCTGCAAGAGCTCGTAGAAAGCTTGTGCCTCATGGCACATGAAGATGATTCAACTGAGGTAAATTCTGATCCTGATTTTATTTCAAATGAACAATGAGAGTCAGAATATGAAAAGTTGTATACGAAATACAGGAAAATCAAATCTGAAAATAAAACTCTCAAAAAGAAAATTGAAGATTTAACACATGAGGGTACTTCTGTTAAGTTTGAGAAACTGGAACAGGAATGGTTCGAATTAACAGAAGAAAAAGAAAGCTTGTTACAAATAATTTCAGACACTCAGAAAAACCAAGAAGAGTTGATGTGTAAAATGTATGAAATGGAAAAGAGCTTTGAAAAATTGAAAAATGAAGAAGAAGTTCTGAAATCCACAAATTCACAACTTGAAAAGAATAATGCGAGCTTGAATGAAGAGGTGGCTGAATTATAGTCCACCTTATCTAGGTTTGTCAAAGATAAACAAAACTTAGACAACTTGTTGGGAGTTAAGGTTAACTTCCAAAAAGAAGGGTTGGGGTACATTCCCTAGAACAAAAAATCATTTGAGCACAAGATCACAACTTCCTTTGTTCATGAAAAAGAAAACAACTGTGCATCTTGTTCACACACTAAGCCAAAACATGCCCAACCTAAACCATGCCAATTCCAAAGGAGCTTCTAAAATGTCAATTGCTTTCACTGTGGTAGATTTGGTCATGTTGTTGCTAATTATTGGTTCAAACTAAATTCACAAAGAAAACATGCTGCTTGGATCAAGAAAAGACATGCACAAAGCTGGACTAACACTCACGGACCCAAATTAGTTTGGGTTCCAAAAACAATTGCATGAGAATGTTGTATCTTGTAGATATGCCTTGAAGCCAGGGGGAGCAAATGGTACCTAGACAGCGGTTGTTCAAGGCATATGATAGGGGACAAGAAGGTGTTCTCTACGCTGCAAGACAAGGATGGAGGTTCAGTTGCCTTTGGAGGGAAAAACAAAGGTAAAATCATCAGGATCGACAACATAAGTAAAAATTCTGAAACCTTAATTGAAAATATTCTTTTGGTGAAGGGCTTGAATCATAATCTTTTGAGCATAAGCCAATTGTGTGACAAGGGATTTAAAATTATATTTGATGAAACTCACTATCTTGTCATGAATAAAATTTCAAATGAAATAAAGTTCATCAGAAAAAGGAACAATAATGTATACACCATGGATCTTGACGATGTTTCATGCGATGATGTGTGTTTGGTAGCTAGCAATAATAAAAGTGCATGATTATGGCACCGAAGACTAGGTCATGCTAGTTTTGGAGTGATCTCCAAATTGTCTAGACATGATTTGGTGAATGGATTGCCAAAGTTAAAGTTTGAAAGTGATAAAATCTGTGAGGTTTACACAAAAGGCAAGCAAACACGCATCTCTTTCAAAAATAAAAATATTGTTTCTACCGCTCGGCCTTTAGAACTGCTGCACCTTGATCTTTTTGATCCGACTAGGACATCCAGCCTAGAAGAAAAATCTTATAGATTTATGATTGTTGATGATTACTCCAGATTCATATGGGTATTATTTCTAGCCAATAAAAGTGATGCCTTGATGGAGTTTCAAGTATTTTGCATAAAAATCCAAAATGACAAAGGATACTTCATCACCACAATTCAAAGTAATCATGGTGGTGAGTTTGAAAACCATGACTTCAACAGTTTTTGCAAAGAGCAGGGATACACACATAACTTATCTTCACCAAGAACGCCTCAACAAAATGGAGTAGTGGAGAGGAAAAATAGATCCTTGATGGACATGGCACAGACCATGTTAAGTGAGAACTTTCTACCAAAATACTTTTGGGCTGAGACGGTAAGTACAACATGTTACATCATCAATCGGGCAATGGTAAGGCCCATTTTGAAGAAAACTCCATATGAGCTCTACAAGGGTAAGAAACCAAATATTTCTTATCTTAAACCCTTTGGATGCCCATGCTTCATCCTGAATAATGGTAAGTCTAACCTAGGTAAGTTTGATGAAAAAAGTGATAAAGGAATCTTCCTGGGTTATGCATTAAACTCTAGAGCTTACAGACTATTTAATAAAAGGACTTTGGTTGTTGAATAAAGTCATCATGTTATTTTTGATGAATCTGAATTAAAACTGACTAATCAATCTATTCCAATCTTGGATGCAGATGAAGCTCCTAGAAATTCAACTCATGCTAGATCATCTAAAGCTAAGGATGAACCAACAGAAGGAACTTCCAGCAAGGATGAAAAGGATGGAGATCCGTTAATTGAAACACTTCAAGAACAGCAAGTGCAACACCTTGACTTGCCATGTTCCTCTACGTTCTTGAAAGATCACCCCGCTAAAAATATTATCGGTAATCCTGAAGATGGGGTAAGAACTAGATCGTCACTAAGACAAGTGGAAGAAGAGGATTTGATGGCCTTAATCTCACAAGAGGAGCCTAAGGATGTATAGGAAGCTTTGCAAAATGAATTTTGGATCCAGGCTATGCATGAAGAGTTGCACCAGTTCGAACGAAATGCGGTGTGGACTCTTGTGCCGCGTCCTAAGAATCAACCCATAAAAGGAACCCGTTGGGTTTTCAGAAATAAGTTGAATGACACGGGAATGGTTGTAAGGAACAAGGCCCGACTTGTAACCAAAGGGTATAGCCAGGAATGGGTATTGATTTTGATGAGTCTTTTGCCTTGGTTGCTAGATTAGAAGCAGTCCGGATTCTTTTGTCTTATGCTTGCTCATCGAACTTCAAGTTATTTCAAATGGATGTTAAATCAGCTTTTCTAAATGGGTACATTAAAGACGATATTTTTTTAGAACAACATCTAGGTTTTGAAGACCCAAAACATCCAAAGTATGTGTATAAGTTGCAGAAGGCCATGCACAGATTGAAGCAAACTCCAAGGGTATGGTATGAAAGGCTCACCTCATTCCTGATTGAAAATGAGTTCAAAAAAGGTAAGGTTGACCAAACACTCTTCACGAGAAAATCAGGTAAAGACATATTAGTAGTTCAAGTCTATGTTGATGATATAATCTTTGGAGCTACTAATAATACTGTAGCACTCCTGTGTATTATTGAATAAAATAAAGGAAAAATTTTAAAGAAATTCTTGAAAATTACAATAGTTCAAAATTCCAACCAATTTATAAAAATCCCAAAAAATAATATTCTTGTAAAGGACTAATAGCTTAGCATGTTTGTCTTTTGTAGTCAGCCCAAAATAAAATTGTAAGTATGCCGAATTAGGAGTTTAAGACCCGAATCAACACTTTGTCTAACCAGACCTTAATTCGCAAAATTAGAGCCCAATTCTCGATCTTTTAAGCTCAAATCGGACCCAGATGAATGGCCTAGATTAGCAAAATGTTTCCCCTCTCGATCCCCATCGAAACCCTAACCCTAGTGAGAGCATTTGGAGGAGTTTGGCGGTGGCGACTTGGTCTCGCGCGATTCGCGCACCCCACGTTTCGGAGGACTCTATCCCCCCTAATTGACCCTTCTAGATTCAATTGACTCTATAAAAACAACCCTTAGTCACCCTATAATAGTTTAGATGTTGTGGCGGCCGTCGAGGAGCGCGGATGAGGGCGAATTCCAGCGATCATCGGAGAGGTGTCCCGTGCGCAACCAGCATCTTCTTCCCTCTTCTTCCTTCGATTAAGGTAGGTTCTAGCAAACCAAACCCTAAGTATTATACATTGTTGGATTTGTCTCTCAGTCCTCTTTCCGTTGATCTAAAAATCCCTAAAATCGATGTAGTATCCTGCGAGAATTCTAAGTTCTAACGGAAGCATGTCAGATTTAGGGTTTTTCTTGATGATCCTTACTTAAGGTAGGGATTAGCAGGCGTTAAGATTAAATTGATCTTGCTATCATGTGCATATTCATGTTCTCGTTCCAATGGTAACTTTTTGCCCAATTTCATGCTCTACATGTTGTGTATTAGTCATTTTCATTACCCCTATTCGAGCCCGTTAGTGTTCGGGCATAGCGTCCTTGGCGCGGTCCTAGCAGGATCCGCTCTGTCTTAAACGGCCCCATGATAGATCGTGTGGTCTATAACGACGGCCATTTATTGACCGTTTAATTGTTTTGAGGTTCCAATTGCCCGTAATCAGGATGGCTATGTTCAGACCGTGTAGAGACCCCCGCGGCCCCTCGACAGACTGCTCAACCCCGTCTGGCCCCCTGGCTCTAGGGATTGAATGGACTGTCGACCGACAGTTGAGGCCACTGAACGGTTCTGTACAAACTGTGCCTTTCTGTCGAATGTTTTATTCTTGTTCTAGCATGATTCATCTTAGTTAACTAATGACAGCAATAATTAGTAACCCACATATTAAATTGAAACGTATGAAAGTTAGAAATTTTAATTTGTCTTGCTTAGTTACTCTCTCATGACCCTATTTCATCATTTCAATAAAGTTAATCTCAAACATGTATTATGGAGAATGAATTAATGATAATAGGATTGTTTTGATGGTCATTCGACTCTGGTAGGATTGACTGACCGCCATACACTCATTTTCTGATGATTTCTAGCCTTCAATTCTTGTAATGGTTGGAACTCTCCGCTGGATATTCCTTCCGTCGGACTAGGACCTCCATTATGAGACCTCTGTAAGCCCCCGCGAGCCTGGGATTCCCACTAGGACCTCGGGCAGGTTGTACCACAAATCCTGCACCTGATTATCTCGACCGGATCGCTCGTTTGGCTCTGTTCCTTGTCACGGCCCATTTTGGACCGTCTGAACCGTACACGGTTGGATCCAGACCGTTTGAGTCATTAAACGGCCCTGATGAGACCGTGTGCAATTGCCAGGTGCACCAACCTTCTTGAGTTGTGAACCAACCTCTGTTGTGGGTCGACTCCAGTGGTGTACACGGCTGTTCATGGACCGTTCTATTTTTTAGCGGCCCGTCCCTGACCGTTTATTAACTGGAGTTGCACCGACCTACCTTGCTTGCACCGAGCCGTAGTGTACACCGACCTGGAGTGTGCACCGACCTCAGATGGTACACGGCCCCTTATTGACCATTCCATCGTCTGAACGGCCTATAATAGACCGTTCATCCTTGGCTTCCTTTAGGCTGCTCTTCAGCCCAATCCTTTTTAGCGCGGTCCAATTATAGACCGTTCATTCTCTGAGTGGCCCAATATGGACCCTGTATATTCCTGAAATGTTTTCCATGATTTTTCATGTTAGAATGCAAGGACCTGTTGGTTCTTGATAACTTGAACTTTATGGTCAAAATATCTACTTCACTTACCCTTGGACTTTTCCGAGGTAAGTTCTATACCTTGAAATTATTGGCCATTTAACTTGACTAATGTCTAGACATAACTTGGGATCTTGGATCCATTAAATCAATGCCAACGCATCATAAGGGCCCGGTCTGGTCTAGGGAGGAGCGCTCGAAAAGTACTAATGCCCCTAGGAGTTGTAATGACATGGTGAGGCATTGCACCGAGTGCATGACTAGCGTGATGTCTATGACATATTCTTGTACATGATCTCTCTCTCTCTCTTGTATTCTAAATTGTTGAATAACTTCGAAATTAGTTACATGACTTGGTTATTTCATGCTTGATTAGCCAATTCTAGTTATACTTTGTTCATGTTCTCCTACTATCCTTATTCGGTTATTTATATCGTCTATTCTTTTTCTTTCTCGTACAACATAAATGCAAATTGGTTAATTACTTAAACTTGCCTACTATTACCTACTGAGTGTTCGCTCACCTAGTGGTTTTCCCCCCTTTTTAGGTAGCTCAGGTGATGACTCGCAAACTGATGGGGACGGGCAAGAGTGAAGCCTGGAGCGAACCAATTAGAAGACTATGTAAAGGCATTCGGAGAGTCTTTAGTCAAGTTGTGGTTTAGAGTGTTGTCTAGTGATGTTGTAGAAGAGTTGGTGAATGTAACTTTGTTGAAGTCGAATGTCGTGTTGGAAGTCTTCTTAATTTCTTTTGATTAGGGTTGATGTAAAAACTTGGTTTTGTTGAATTAGTAATTATTAGATTTGTAGAATCTTTTGGTTGTTATGGTGAATGTTCGATTCTCTAGCGCATGTCATAGCATGTCTGGAAATCAACATATTATTATTAACTCTTTCTACTATCGATTCCGATATTCCACGTCAGGATGTGACAGTTTGGTGGTATCAGAGCCTAGATTTTCTAATATTCCTAGGTTTTCTAAGTTCTAGGACTCTAAGTGGTGTCATCGGACCTATAACCTCATTACAAGTCTAAGGATCCAACCCAGTGAGATTTGGGTAGAGACTTGGGTTAAGTTAATAATTTAACTCTAGAAAGATTCCTTCTAAAAGATTCTAAATTAATTTGTTCTACGTGTAGGGTATCTCCAATGGCAGCCGAACGAGCGTAATGGAGGGATATGCAGTGAACAGTGCAAGGGTTGACTCGGGCTCTGCAACAAGTGGCCCAAGGAGGAGCGACGCACCAAGGAGTAAGAGATCTTCATCGGAACTTTCGTGGGATGAATCCCCCACGATTTGGCGGCTCGACAGATCTTGACGAAGCCGAGCATTGGCTGAAAGAGATGGAGAGAATCTTTGAGGTCATGCAGTGTAGTGAGCAAGAACGTGTCCTTTTGATGACCTTCCAGCTAGAACGAGATGCGAGATCTTGGTGGGATGCAGTGAAGGCTACTCTTGGAGACATGCAAGTGATGTGGAAGGAGTTTGAGGAACTCTTTAACAGCAAGTATTTCTCCGACAGAGTGCAAGAGAAGAAGGTGGTAGAATTTGCTACATTGAAGCAGCGGACCCTTTCAGTCGCTGAGTATGAAGCTCAGTTTTCTCGGTTGTCCCATTACGCAACCCATTTGGTGTCCACAGAAAAGATGAAGGCCAAGCGCTTTCTTAATGGATTGAAGCTACACTATATCAACCAGTTGGACCCAATGGAAATCCAGACTTACGCCGAGATGGTGAGGAAGGCTCAAGTTTTGGAGGATACTTTAGAGATGACGGAGAAGATTCATGGGAAGAATCCTAAGAAAGAACAGACTACTTGTTCTGGGAATTTTAAACCCGACAATGGCAAGAAGAGGCCCAATGGCGGGTCTAGCTCATGGAAAGGCAAGGTGCCAAAGAATGAAGATAAGAAACCTGGCCCGATTGTACCATTCAAAGGTCAGTGCAAGTATTGTGATCGTCCAGGTCACAGGATGGAGAAATGCTGGCGCAAGTTGGGCGCCTGTCTGTGCTGTGGAAGTAGGGACCATCTATTCCAGAGTGTCCCCTCTTGTCAGATCAAGCTACATCGACCAAGCCATAAGGAAATAGAAAGCAGCAAGGCAAGCTTCAAGCCCTACAAGAAGATGATGCGGGAACCACCGAGGAGGGTGAACTTGTTGAAGGTACACTTATTATACATGATAGGCCGGCTTTTGTTCTGTTTGATAACAGAGCGACTCATTCCTTCGTTTCTCGAAAGTTTGCTAAGTCCTTAGCTGTGAAGCCTGTGTTAATGAATTCTCCATTAGAAATTTCAACCCCTATTGGCTCTGGATCTGCTATTAAAACTTCTATCCCTCTAGTAAGGTCATGATTAGTGAACAGAATATGCCAGCCGATTTAGTTTGTATAGATATGAAGGATTATGATGTAATCCTAGGAGCTGATTGGTTGGCTAAGTATGAGGCCAATGTTCACTGCAGCACTAGTTCGGTGTCTTTTTCTGGACACCCTAGACTTTCTTTTGTTGGGGTTAGGCACTCTAAGTTTGTGCCGCTTATTTCGGCGCTTCGTGCTGAGAAGTTGTTAAGGAAAGGATGTCAGTCTTTTCTAGCCTTTGTTTCTTTAACCCCTGAAGGGAAGATTGAGGTAAAGAACATTCATGTTGTCTACGATTTTCAAGGTGTCTTTCCAGAGGATTTGCCAGGATTACCGCCTGAGAGAGAGGTTATCTTCTCTATTGATTTAACTCCTGGCACGTCTCCTATTTCGAAGGCTCCGTATCGTGTGTCTCCCGCGGAGCTAAGAGAACTGAAGCGACAATTGATGGAATTACTTGAGAAGGGGTTCATTCGTCCAAGTACATCCCCGTGGGGAGCTCCAGTGTTATTTTTCCGGAAGAAGGATGGCTCGATGAGACTATGTATCGATTATCGGCAATTGAACTAGCTTACTATCAAGAACAAGTACCCATTGCTGAGGATTGATGAGCTGTTTGATTAGATAGCGGGAGCTCAATATTTTTCTAAGATCGATCTCCGATCAGGATACCATCAGTTGCGGATCAAGGATGAGGATATTTATAAGATGGCTTTTCATAGCAGGTGTGGGCATTTTGAATTTGTTGTAATGCCTTTTGGACTAACCAATGCACCTACAGCTTTCATGCAGTTGATGAACAACGTGTTCCGGCCCTATCTCGATCAATGGGTCGTGGTGTTTATTGATGACATCTTGATATACTCTAAGAGTGAGGAGGAGCATGCTGAACATTTGAGAATGGTGTTGCAGTTATTGAGAGACCATCAGTTGTATGCCAAGTTTAGTAAGTGTGATTTCTGGCTGCAAGAAGTATCTTTTCTAGGACATATTATCACTAATGAAGGTATATCTGTTGATCTTTTGAAAGTTGAGACAGTAAAGAATTGGGATATGCCTACTAATGTAACCAAAGTAGGAAGTTTTCTAGGCCTGGCAAGCTATTACCGAAGGTTTATCAAAGATTTCTCCAAAATTACGGTACCTCTGACAAGACTAACCCGCAAGGACAACCAATTCTATTGGTCAGAAGAGTGTGAACGAAGTTTCCAGACTTTAAAGGAGTGTTTTACTACTGCCCCTGTTTTGGCTTTACCTTCGGGAGAAGGAGGTTTTGTAGTGTACACGGATGCTTCAGGTGTTGGCCTAGGTTGTGTGCTTATGCAACACAGGAAGGTGATAGCTTATTCTTCTAGGCAGTTAAGGAAGCATGAAGAAAATTATCCTGTTCATGTTTTGGAACTTGCAGCAGTAGTTTTTGCCTTAAAGATTTGGAGACACTATTTGTATGGTGAGACCTTCACGGTGTTTTCAGATCATAAGAGTTTAAAGTATTTGTTCTCTCAAAAGGTGCTTAATATGAGGTAGAGGAGATGGCTTGAGTACTTGAAGGACTTTGATTTTTCTATAGAGTATCATCCTGGAAAGGGCAATGTGGTGGTAGATGCCTTAAGCCGCAAGCCGATAGCAAAATTATCAAGTCTCATGTTACAAGAGCGGAAATTATTAGAACAGCTGGCTAGTTTAGACATTAGTGTCGGTGAAGATCGGGTTGTGATTGCACAATTTTAGCTTCGTCTGGAGTTATTAATGGAAATCAAGTCCTTACAAGATAATGATCTGGCGTTGATAGAGATCAAAGAAAGTTTGAGCAATAGACCTGATTTCTTGTTAGCTGATGACGATAGATTATTATTTCGAGGAAGGACCTGTGTCCCAGACATAGCTGAGATAAAGAGCAAGATTTTAGAAGAAGCTCATAGGTCCAGGTATATTATTCATCATGGAGGTACTAAGATGTATCGAGATTTGAAGAGGACCTTTTGGTGGCCAAGTATGAAAAAGGAAGTTGCAGAATTTGTAAGCAGATGTTTAGTGTGTCAACAAGTCAAGGCTGAGCATTTCAGACCTGTAGGAAAATTAAAACCCCTTGATATACCTCAATGGAAGTGGGAGAGCATTGGCATGGATTTTATCATAGGTCTACCTAGGACTCGAGGTGGATTTGACGCAATATGGGTTATTGTCGATAGATTGACTAAGTCTGCCCATTTCTTATCCATTAAGTCCAGATGGACAGTTGATGTTTTGGCTGCTTTGTATATGAAGGAAATTGTAATACTTCATGGTATACCAGTCAGTATTGTGTCTGATAGAGACCACAGGTTCACTTCGCATTTTTGGAAAGGATTACAAGAATCCCTAGGTACTCGTCTGAATTTCAGCACAGCTTTTCACCCACAAACGGACGGACATACTGAAAGAACCAACCAGATTATGGAAGATATGCTTAGAGCTTGTGTGATTGATTTTGGAGGTTGTTGGCATGAACATTTGGCTCTGATTGAATTCGCCTACAACAATAGTTACTGTCTAGTATCCAGATGGCCCCATTTGAAGCTCTGTATGGAAGAAGTTGTCGATCCCCATTATGTTGGGATGAGGTAGGTGAGAAACAATGATTGGGACCAGATCTCATTTCAGAGTCATCCAAGAACATCCGTCTTATCAGAGACCATTTGCAAGTGGCCTAATCAAGACAAAAGAGTTATGCTGATAATAGGAGGAGAGCCTTAGAATTTCAAATTGGCGAGCATGTGTTCTTGAAAGTTTCACCAACAAGAGGAATCCAAAGGTTTGGTGGTCATGGAAAGCTAAGTCCAAGATATCTTGGTCCATTCGTGATTCTGAAAAGAATTGGAGAAGTTGCATACCGTTTAGCTTTACCACCCTAATTATCTGGAGTTCATAATGTCTTTCATGTATCGATGTTGCGAAAGTATGTGTATGACCCCACTCATATCATCCAGCATGTGGATTTGGAATTGAAGGAAGATTTGGCTTATGAAGAAAGACCTATCAAGATTTTGGACCGCAAGTAGCAACAACTCAGAAATCGATCTATACCTATGGTCAAGGTTCAGTAGAGTCGGCGTGGAACAGAAGAAGTTACTTGGGAATCGGAGGACGTTATTTGGAAGCAATATCCTGATTTATTCTAAGGTTAGTTACCTTATTCCCCATTCCGATACGTGTAGTGAATTTGGAGGACCAAATTCTTTAAAGTGGGGGAGGGTGTAGCACCCCGATGTATTATTGAATAAAATAAAGGAAAAATTTTAAAGAAATTCTTGAAAATTACAATAGGTCAAAATTCCAACCAATTTATAAAAATCTTGAAAAATAATATTCATGTAAAGGACTAATAGCTTAGCATGTTTGCCTTATGTAGTCAGCCCAAAATAAAACTGTAAGTAAGCCGAATTAGAAGTTTAAGGCCCGAATCAACACTTTGTCTAACAAGACCTTAATTCGTGAAATTAGAGCCCAATTCTTGATCTTTTAAGCCCAAATCGGACCCAGATGAACGGCCTAGATTAGCTAAACGTTTCCCCTCTCGATCCCCATCGAAACCCTAACCTTAGTGAGAGTATTTGGAGGAGTTTGGCGACGGCGACTTGGTCTCGCGCACCCCACATTTTAGAGGACTATATCCCCCCTAATCGACCCTTCTAGATTCAATTGACTCTATAAAAACAACCCTTACTTGCCCTAGAATAGTTTAGATGCTGTGGCGGCCGTCGAGGAGCGCGGATGAGGGTGAATTTCGACGATCATCGGAGAGGTGTCCTGTGCGCAACCGAAGTCTTCTTCCCTCTTCTTCCTTCGATTAAGGTAGGTTCTAGCAGACCAAACCCTAAGTATAATACATTGTTGGATTCGTCTCTCAGTCCTCTTTTCGTTGATATAAAAAGCCATAAAATCGATGTAGTATCCTGTGAGAATTCAAGGTTCTAACGGAAGCATGTCAGATTTAGGGTTTTTCTTGATGATCCTTGCATAAGGTAGGGATTAGCAGGCGTTAAGATTAAATTGATATTGCTATCATGTGCATATTCCTGTTCTCGTTCCAATGGTAGCTTTTTGCCCAATTTTCCTGCTCTACATGTTGTGTATTAGTCGTTTTCATTACCCCTATTCAAGCCCGTTAGTGTTCAGGCATAGCGTCCTTGGAGCGGTCCTAGCAGGATCCGCTCTGTCTTAAATGGCCCCGCGATAGACCGTGTGGTCTATAGCGACGGCCATTTATTGACCGTTTAAATGTTTTGATGTTCCAATCACCCGTAATCAGGACGGCTATGTTCAAACCGTGTAGAGACCCCGCGGTCCCTCGACAGACCGCTCAACCCCGTCTGGCCCCTGGCTCTAGGGATTGAACGGACTGTCAACCGACCGCTGAGGCCTCTGAACGGTTCTGTACGAATCATGCCTTTCTGTCGATTGTTTTATTCTTGTTCTAGCATGATTCATCTTAGTTAACTAATGACAACAGTAATTAGTAACCCACATATTAAATTGAAACGTATGAAAGTTAGAAATTTTAATTTTTCTTGCTTAGTTACTCTCTCATGACCCTATTTCGTCATTTCAATAAAGTTAATCTCAAACATGTATTATGGAGAATGAATTAATGATACTAGGATTGTTTTGACAGTCATTCTACTCTGGTAGGATTGACTGACCGTCGTACACTCATTTTCCGATGATTTCTAGCCTTCAATTCTTGTAATGGTTGGAACTCTCTGTCGGATATTCCTTCCGCTGGACTAGGACCTCCATTATGAGACCTCCGTAAGCCCCCACGAGCCTGGGATTCCCACTAGGACGCCGAGCAGGTTGTACCACAAGTCCTGCACCTGATTATCTCAATCGGATCGCTCGTTTGGCTCTGTTCCTTGTCACAGCCCATTTTGGACGGTCTGAGCCGTACACGGTTGGATCCAGACCATTTGAGTCATTGAACGGCCCTGATGAGACCGTGTGCAATTGCCAGGTGCACCAACCTTCTTGAGTTGTGCACTGACCACTGTTGTGGGTCGACTCCAGTGGTGTACACGGCTGTTCATGGACCGTTCTATTTTTGAGCGGCCCGTCCCTGATCATTTATTAACTAGAGTTGCACCGGCCTACCTTGCTTGCACCGACCCGTAGTGTGCACCGACCTGGAGTGTGCACCGACCTCAGATGGTACAGGGCCCCTTATTGACTGTTCCATTGTCTGAACGACCTATAATAGACCGTTCATCCTTGGCTTCCTTTAGGCTGTGCTTCAGCCCAATCCTTTTTAGCGCGGTCTAGTTATAGACCGTTCATTCTCTGAGAGGCCCAATATGGACCTTGTATATTCCTGAAATGTTTTCCATGATTTTTCATGTTAGAATGCAAGGACCTGTTGGTTCTTGATAACTTGAACTTTCTGGTCAAAATATTTACTTCACTTACCCTTGTACTTTTCCGAGATAAGTTATATACCTTAAAATTATTGGCCATTTAACTTGATTAATGTCTAGACATAAGTTGGGATCTTGGATACATTACATCAATGCCAACGCATCATAAGGGCCCGGCCTGGTCCTGGGAGGAGCGCCTGAAAAATACTAGTGCCCCGGGGAGTTGTAATGACATGGTGAGGCATTGCACCGAGTGCATGACTTGTGTGATGTCTATGACATATTCTTGTACATGATCTCTCTCTCTCTCTTGTATTCTAAATTGTTGAATAACTTCGAAATTAGTTACATGACTTGGTTATTTCATGCTTGATTAGCCAATTCTAGTTATACTTTGTTCATGTTCTCCTACTATCCTTATTCGGTTATTTATATCGTCTATTCTTTTTCTTTCTCGTACAACATAAATGCAAATTGGTTAATTACTTAAACTTGCCTGCTATTACCTACTGAGCATTCGCTCACCTAGTGGTTTTCCCCCCTTTTTAGGTAGCTCAGGTGATGACTCGCAAACTGATGGGGACGGGCAAGAGTGAAGCCTGGAGCGAACCAATTAGAAGACTATGTAAAGGCATTCGGAGAGTCTTTAGTCAAGTTGTGGTTTAGAGTGTTGTCTAGTGATGTTGTAGAAGAGTTGGTGAATGTAACTTTGTTGAAGTCGAATGTCGTGTTGGAAGTCTTCTTAATTTCTTTTGATAAGGATTGATGTAAAAACTTGGTTTTGTTGAATTAGTAATTATTAGATTGGTAGAATCTTTTGGTTGTTGTGGTGAATGTTCGATTCTCTAGCGCATGTCATAGCATGTCTGGAAATCAACATATTATTATTAACTCTTTCTACTGCCGGTCCTGATATTCCACGTCGGGGCGTGACAAATACCTTATGTGATGAGTTTGCACAGATAATGCAGAGTGAATTTGAAATGAGTCTCATGGGTGAACTTACATTTTTTCTTGGGTTGCAGGTGAAGAAAACGCTAGAAGGCATTTTCATAAATCAAGCCAAGTACACTTTGGAACTGTTAAAGAAATACGGGATGGCAGAAGTAAAACCCATGTCAACTCCGATGGCCACAACCACGAAGTTAGACAAAGATGAAAATGGTAAAACAGTAGATCCCACACGGTTTTGAGGTATGATCAGACCACTACTGTACTTAACAGCATGTCGTCCTGACATTCAATACAGCGTATGTCTATGTGCTCGTTTTCAGTCATGTCCTAAAGAATCTCATTTGTTGGCTATTAAACGAATCTTTTGATATTTAATTGGCACAGTAGACTGTGGCTTGTGGTTTCCGATCAGTAGCTCATTTGATTTGTTTACATATACCGATGCGGATTATGCTGGATGTATTGTTGATCGCAATAGTACTAGTGGGTACTGTCAATTTCTTAATGGGTGCCTAGTTTCATGGGCCTCCAAGAAACAACATTCAGTAGCTCTCTCAACGGCTGAGGCTAAATATGTAGCCGCCGGAAGTTGTGGAGCCCAAGTACTTTGGATAAAAAATTAATTGCTTGATTTGAATGTTGAAGTGAATTCACTTCCAATCTTGTGTGATAATACAAGTGCAATCAATTTATCTAAAAATCCTGTTCAACACTCCAGGACCAAACACATTGGCATTCACCATTATTTTTTGAGAGATCATGTAGGCAAGGGGGATTTTGAGTTAAAATTTGTTGACACACACAATCAACTGGCAGACATCTTCACAAAACCCTTAAACTAGGAACAATTCAATAAAATCAGAAGAGAACTTGGCATGTGCAAGGGTGAGAGCATACATACATAGGTCTGCACTAGGATGAGTGTTGCATTTACAAAAAAGTCAGAAGTATGAAGGGTAGTTTGTGTGAAATGCATGCATACGTTGTGTGTATTTTTATTTTTGTGCATGATATCACCTTGTATGTGTGATTGTATATACATATATATATACACACCCTTCCTTGAAATTTTTTTAAGACCAAATACTCCTTGATAAATAAATGTGGACTAGTGACCTGGGGATTCTAGACAGCCACTAAGGGGGAGGTTCAGAAATTCCTTAAGTCAATTCGTGTCAGAGGTCTATCTCACTCTACTTTCTCCCAAAGCAAAAAAAAAGGGAAGATAGCAAAAAGAAAAGGCAAGCAAGGAAATGGAAATGGAACACAAATGGGGCATGATGGAGCTCAAACAAAAGAGGAGGCTTGATGGTGTTAAAAAAAATGATGTAAAATATGGGGGGTCGACCAGTTCGGTCGACCGACCACTCTCTGTCGGTAAATCAAAACTGGCAAACCGGGCCCGCCGACCCGCGTCCGAACCCACTTTTAAGAGGGTTCTCACCGTCCCCTCTTCACTCTTTCTCCTCCATACCTCTTCCCAACATTTCCCCTAACCCTAGAACACTCCACCTCTCCATTTCACACCCAAAGAACCCCTCTTTCTTACATCCGCACAAGATCCGGCCAGTTCGTCAGTATTTCGGAAGAAATCTTCGGAGTGGTTTGTGCGGCTCCAACTCTCCTTCTTCGGCTTCCAGGTTGTGGGGAAAGCTTTGCCCACCACCGGTTGTGTGTCCATTTGTGTTTTTCAACTCTCAAGGGAAGCGATTAGTCCATTCGAGGGTTTCCATAGCGGATTTCTTATCTAAATGGCATCTTGATGGGGACATCAAAGTGGGGACTAAGTGGTCCAACCCGTTTAATGGACAAATCGCTCATGTCCCATGGCCCATTAGGCCGGGCGCGACAATGGCACAAATTTTTCTCTTTTATTTATGATGTAATTTCTTTTTTATTAGCATTTAGTTCTTAGTGGGTCAGTTAATTGGGCCCAAAAGGCCAAGTTAGCTAGTGGGTCTAGTTAAGGGTTATAGGTTGCTTATTATTACCCCCGGGATAGCGGGGTCTTTTTTTATTTGTTAGGGGTAAAAATGGTCATTTGTAACCCTTGGCCTCTCCTATAAATAGGGGACCAAAGGGCCTCATTTGGAAGGGAATTATTGAATGAGAAAATTTGAGTGCTTGTTGCATTTTCCCTCTCCCTCTCTCTCTTGCTTGTGTGCGCACCTCTCTCTCTTTCTCTCACATTCTCTCTCTATCTCCTCTCTCTCTCTCTACCAAGGTTCATCCTCCCCTCTCTCCTCTATCTCCAAGTCGCAGCCCACCCTCCCCCACCTTCTCTTTCCCCACCTTGCCACATCAGCCATTATCCTCCTTGATTCTCTCCTCTCTTTCCTCACCTAGTTACCCAAACTCCTCCTTTCCCTATTATCTCTTTCCTAATCCCTCTCAAACTCAATCTCAGCCCCCCAAGCCCTCCTATTATCCCTCCAAGAGATTCTAATCCTCCTAGAATTTCTCCTCCTTTCAAAATAATGCCAAAACAAATCAAAATTTTTTCCCCCAAAAAATCCCGGCCGCACTCCACCCCCATTCTGCCAAGGCCGCACCCCAACCCCCTTCCCTAACCCTTGGGCATCCCAGCCCTGCTCCCCACGCCTCCCAGCCCCCATCAGCCCCTTCCCCACTGCCATCCACACACCCCCATCACCCAGGTTCGTCCACGGCGACCCCGGGACCCCACGGCATCGTCCTCGTCGTCGACATTGAAGATTTTCCTTGCCCTGCTGCTCACAGATCAGTAGCAGAAACTTTGGCCAAGTTTGCAGAGTCTACATCGACATCTAAAGTGTGAATCTGCCCGAGCCCCCTTCTGTGGGTTAGTTTGTCTCCGAGTCCTCTTCGCACCAGAGGTGGTTTTGCACCATTCCAACCTCAACACCGGTCGTGGCGTCCGTTCTCCTACAACTACGCAGAACCTGTGCGACCCAGTCCGCCCAGGGTGTGCAGCAACTTGTAGATCGCGCCACGCCTTCCCTGTCGACTTTCAGGCCAAGCTCTCTTCTTCGGAGTTGTGCCCCTCGGTGTCCCAAAACCAACCCATGTGGTTTCGTCACGTTCTGACATTTGTATTGAAATTTCCACGATAGACATCGCTCCACTATCTGGCTGCTCACCCAGAAAATTGAAGCTTGCCACATCTGAGACCAGGCCTGGCTCGGTGATCCAATGGTGCCCATCTTTTGGGGTACGTAGGCCTTCCTATCTGCCATCCAACCGTGTTGGTCCCGCCTCGTTTGGAGATCTACAGCGAGCATACCGCTGTTTGCACCACGACTGCACAAACCTGTCCTACGGGATAGAATCGCATAGGTCCTCTTCTCTGGCAGGCCCCTCCCTCCATCGACCTCGGAACATCACCAAATTTTTAGGAGCACCCCGGCACTTCATAGGCTTCGTCTGAGCACTAACGGCATCCTTTTCGGACTTCTGTGCATGGCGTACCGTGAGAAACAAGCGGCTTCAGCCCAGCAGGACTGTGCGCAGAGGGGCATTTCAGTGTCCCCTTCCCTGTGATCCCCCCTCCTACGTGAGGGTAGTTTTGTATTAATTATTCCCATCCCCGTGATCCCCTCCCTATGTGGAGAGTAGTGCCTTAAGGCTGTACCACAGGTTCGCATAGGAAGCCGCCGTCGATGTTCCCATGCGCGCGCTCGTCCCGCATCAAATTTGGTATCAGAGCAAGTTCCCAGCTTGTTCCTACAAGCCGGGTCCTGGATAGGTCGATATGAGTTCACCTCCGGTGATCTCTACAGCAGCCCTACCAAATGGCTCCCCCACTGTGCTATCCATCCATGATATGGAATCCGAGAATTGGGTCTCCCAGGACATCGTCGATGCCCTAAACAAGACCGGCCAAATTATACGCGATGGAGAGCAAGTCCTTGTAGAGTTCCAAACGTGGATCGACCGGGTTCCTTACTTTGATGGTGCATGGTGCTACATTAGCACGTTATCCGGTCCTCGCATATTCCTTGGGATGCCTTGGCTAAACGAGAGGAATGCAACCATCGATCCGGAGCAGCGGACTTGCCAAGGGCATCATCCGCATGTACCGGAGGTCTTCACAATCCGCAATATGTTGCCCTCTCCTCCAAGGGGACTAGAAGTCCTGGCAATTGAGTCACCGCGGGAAGAAGAGCCTATACCGGTGGAGATCTACGAACCAGACCCAGCTTTGATTGATCGATGCGAAGAGCAAGAGCTTGAGTGGGTGATGCCATAATATGTCAAGGAACCTGTCCTTCCCAATGTGCGTCACCAATTGTCGGAGCTGCCCCTTGTCGATCCCGTATGGCACGAGTTCTGCACGGTCTATGAGAAGCATCACCCTGGCATCCGCCACATGATCCTTTGCCCCGAGCCATAGTCATACCCTCCGACGGGCATCACGATCGTGCTGCCCCACTTTAAGATTCGAGGACGAATCTTTTCTAACCGGGGGGGTATGCTGGGGACATCAAAGTGGGGACTAAGTGGTCCAACCCGTTTAATGGAGAAATCGCTCATGTCCCATGGCCCATTAGGTCGGGCCCGACAATGGCTCAAATTTTTCTCTTTTATTTATGATGTAATTTCTTTTTTTTTTGGCATTTAGTTCTTAGTGGGTCAGTTAATTGGGCCCAAAAGGCCAAGTTAGCTAGTGGATCTAGTTAAGGGTTATAGGTTGCTTATTGTTACCCCCGGGATAGCGGGGTCTTTTTCTATTTGTTAGGGGTAAGAATGGTCATTTGTAACCCTTGGCCTCTCCTATAAATAGGGGACCAAAGGGCCTCATTTGGAAGAGAGTTATTGAATGAGAAAATTTGAGTGCTTGTTGCATTTTCCCTCTCCCTCTCTCTCTTGCTTGTGTGCGCACCTCTCTCTCTTTCTCTCACTTTCTCTCTCTATCTCCTCTCTCTCTCTACCAAGGTCGATCCTCCCCTCTCTCCTCTCTCTCCAGGTTGCAGCCCACCCTCCCCCACCTTCTCTTTCCCCACCTTGCCACATCAGCCATTATCCTCCTTGATTCTCTCCTCTCTTTTCTCACCTAGTTACCCAATCTCCTCCTTTCCCTATTATCTCTTTCCTAATCCCTCTCAAACTCAATCTCAGCCCTCCAATCCCTCCTATTATCCCTCCAAGAGATTCTAATCCTCCTAGAATTTCTCCTCCTTTCAAAATATTGCCAAAACAAATCAAATTTCTTTCCCCCAAAAAATCCCAGCCGCACTCCACCCCCATTCTGCCAAGGTCGCACCCCAACCCCCTTCCCTAACCCTGGGGCGTCCCAGCCCTACTCCCCACGCCTCCCAGACCCCATCAGCCCCTTCCCCACTGCCATCCATGCTCCCCCATCACCCAGGTTCGTCCACGGCGACCCCGGGACGCCACGGCATCATCCTCGTCGTCGACATTAAGGATTTTCCTTGCCCTGCTGCTGACAGATCTGTAGCAGAAACTTTGGCCGAGTTTGCAGAGTCTACATCTACGTCTACAGTGCGAATTTGCCCAAGCCCTCTTCTGTGGGTTCGTTCGTCTCCGAGTCCTGTTCACACCAGAGGTGGTTTCCTACCATTCCAACTTCGGCACCGGTTGTGGCGTCCGTTATCCTACGACTGCGCAGAACCTGTGCGACCCAGTCCGCCCAGGGTGTGCAGCAACTTGCAGATCACGCCACGCCTTCCCTGTTGACTTTCAGGCCAAGCTCTCTTCTTTGGAGTTGTGCCCCTCGGCGTCCAGAAACCAACCCATGTGGTTTCGTCACGTTCCGACCTTTGTATTGAAATTTCCACCACAGCCATCGCACCACTGTCTGGCTGCTCACCCAGAAAACTGAAGCTTGCCACATCTGCGACCAGGCCTGGCTCGGTGATCCAATGGTGCCCATCTTTTGAGGGTACGTAGGTCTTCCTATCTGCCATCCAATCATGTTGGTCCCACCTTGTTTGGAGATCTACAGTGAGCGTACTGCTGTTTGTACCACGACTGCGCAAACCTGTCCTGCGGGACAGAATCACGTAGGTCCTCTTCTCTAGCCGGCCCCACCCTCAAGCAACCTCGGAACGTCACCAAATTTTCAGGAGCACCCCGGAACTTCACAGGCTTCGTCGGAGCCCCGAAGGCATCCTTTTCAGACTTCTGTGCGCGGTGTACCTAGAAAAACAAGCGGCTTCAGCCCAGTAGAACTGTGTGCAGAGCGACATTTCGGTGTCCCCTTCCCCGTGTTCCCCCCTCCTGTGTGAGGGTAGTTTTGTATGAATTATTCCCATCCCCGTGGTCCCCTCCCTGCGTGGAGAGTAGTGCCTTAGGGCTGTACCACAGGTTCGCATCGGAAGCCACCGTCGACGTTCCCATGCGCGCACTCGTCCCGCATCACATCTAGAAGAAGCTCTCGACGTCTCACCCAGGGGGAGTCTAGCACCAGGAGAAATGAGGGCGAAGCCCCTCCACCACAGCAGGAAGCTCCACTTCCATGGGTGCCGCCAATGCGGCCACGGCCCATTCTCGTCTGGTAGACTTCGACGAGATGGATGAGTTCTTTCCGAATTTGAGTGCCATTTTTGAAGTTCAGATTGGTTGGATAGATTTTATGACAAGGTACACCAAATACTATCCCAACCTTATTCAACAATTCTATGGCAATCTCACTATGAGAAATGAGCTTCTGTCTACTGTGGTCGAAGGAGTTCGGATTCAAATTGATTCAGATTTATTTGCACGGGCTCTAGGAGTTTCGGTCGAAGGTGCCGACATGGTTTTTGGTCATGGCCTTATTGAGGACACTTTTATCCTCATGATGTGTAGCGAATATGTGCATGGAGTCAGCAATCTACTCACACTGAACTCCAACTATTTCCCTCCACTGCAGCGTATTTTGCATCACATGTTTACTACCATTATCTACCCAAAAGCAGGAAGCCGTAATGAGGTCACAGAAGTTCATAGATTTTTGTTTTATCATGTGATCACTAGAGTGACTATCAATATGGGTCGTCTTATGATGGAATTAATTGGTTCATGCCGTACACAAAGGAGAAGATCTCTGCCCTATGCATCCAAATTGACAGGAGTATTTTTACATGCTGGAATTCCATTGGCTGATGAGGTATTTATTGAAGTGCGACAGTGTGATGTGTATAACAAACACAAGATGTCCACAGATTTTGGATATTATTGGGGTCTGGATGGAGAGCTGACAAGAGATGTCTGAATGTATGGAGAAGACTCTGAAAATGAGGAAGCCGAGGAGCAACAACAACAAGAGGTTCAAGCACCACTCCCACCTCCAGCTCAGCCCGAGGAGTAGCCACCTTCTCCTCCACATGTAGATCCAGACTTGCCGCCGCCTCCACAGTTTCACTATGGGGAGTCCTCTACTCAGGGTGCTGGACAGCCCTCTTGGGCCGACTATGAGATTTTTGATAGGTGTCTTTCAGGCTTAGAAACTTCTATGGAAACCTTGGGGGAGCAGATTTCTGACCTTGGGAGTCATTTTGACACATCCTTTGGCCGGCTCGACTATTCTCTTGGCCGGCTTGACACTTTCATGGACACAATAACTGGTCGAAGGGATACTTTCTCCCACTCCTTGGACACCCTTTCTACCCACGTGGCCTCTCTCACAACAAGCTACGAGGATACCCACCAGGCCTTCCGGATCACCAACCAGACGCTTCTCCACATTGATCATCAATTGGAGCATCAGGATTCTCTTTTGCATTCTTTTGAGAGTCGTCTCCCTCCACCTCCAGCTCCTGCTACTGATGATGCTACCTTCGAGGGTGAGGAGGGTGCTACTGATGATGATGATGACGACGGGACTCCAGATCACCCTACTCCATAGCTATTCTTACACCCCCTAGTGTACCTGTTGTTCACTCCTTCTGTTTTCCCCTCCCTCCTTTTGATGATGCCAAAGGGAGAGAAGTAGTTAGTCATGCTTATATATGTTATGCTTGATGTATGTTTGCATGCGTGTTTGCCATTTGGCATTTGCATTTCATATGTGAGTCTTGCATCCATCGTTCAAGAGGTCTTTTTCTCTCTAGTTAGTCCAGTAACTATGTGTTAGTCCTTCAGTGTCTTCATGTCAATGTCTATGTAATATGTACTCCGAACTTTAATGAATGAAATGCAATTGGTATTGGCACACATATTGGTCTTATCTTCTTTCAAACAAATTGGGCACATATGAATGAATGAAATGGATTTGGATGAATGAAATGAATTTAATTTGCTTGACGGATTGGTTTTTGGTTACTGCTCTTAATCCATTCTAACGGCACGCTAATGTACTTTCTTTCTAGAGTTTTGTCATCATAAAAAAGGGGGAGATTGTTGAGTCTCTCCAAGTGATTTTGATGATAACAAAACCCTAGACTTAGTTTCCATCTCGTGCCATGTCGAAGTGATCAAGAGCAAGCTTTGAATGTGTTTAAGGCCATTTTGTGTAATGACAAATTGCTCAAATGTGTTGAGCCTTCCAAATGCATAAACATAGCTAAATCAAACCCAAAAATGAATGGATTATATAATGACATAAGGCTCTTGTCATATGTGAAGAGGGGCTATCTCGTACTTCTCCTGAGCGGGGAAGAGGATGACCATGTACACTTGAAGTGTGAACTACAAGAAGGGAAACGAGTCAGAGGTGCCTAGGGATAGATCCCCGGGGAAGACCCTCCGATTCTTAAGTCAGCAAAGTAGTAGAGCTATGATGCGAAGGGAAGAGCTAGGAGGAAGGTGGGAGCGCGAGATCCCTCTCCACCAAAAGGTGAAGTGGTTCCTGCTCAGGGTTTTTGGCTCTTGCCTGGCTTACCTCTTGTAATAGGGCTTTTCCAATTTAAATAGTGGCCCATTGTGCGACTGATCCCTGTAAGCGGAGGGGTCTCAGGGGGTTACGTCCTTCATGCGGGTTCCTTTATAGTACGCAGACTCTTGGTCTCCCCTATCCTCTTGAGCTTCCTGCCATTAAGGGACTCGCAACGGCCCTAATCAATAAGCTTCCATCAGTGAGCCCGAGCGATAGGCACTGGCCCAGGAGTGGTCTCCCGAGCGATGAGTGCATGGTCGGGACAGGGAATAGGGGGCTCCAGGGCAGCTTTCCCGATCGAACTGATGCTCGGACTTCCCAACCCGAAGGCCGCCTAGGAAGCGCTTGTACCGAGTGAGTTTTTGGGCTTTATACTAAGTGGGCCTGGGGGCTACCACTTCAAGGAGTTGGGCCTCATTCGGTCTGGTTGGACATCTTTTGGCCTATCCGTACGGGGGACGAGATTTCCCCTCTCCACTTGTCCCCCTCCTACTCCCGAGCCAAAATTAGGCTCGGATGAGTAGCATTTGGGCTGGACTTTTTGTGGCTCTGGTTGGGTAGAGATTTCTCTCTGGTAGGGGCACATGATGCGGCTTGCCTTGAAAATGTGCCTGTCATGATGAATAAGAGAAGGCCCCTCCTCGGGAGATCGGATCGCCGCGCCACCTCCGGTTTAAGCATTGCACGTTTTTGCATCCCTTTATCTCCGGGGTTTAGGGTTTTACCTCTCTTTGCATTTGTATTTGAGGGGGGCTCCTGTGCCGTGAGAGTAACTTGGAAGAACGGAGAATCGTCGCGGCCATCGGAGCTAGGGGAGCATCCTGAGGCGGTGATTCGTCAGCTTCGGAGTCCTCTGATTTGGAGCTTTCCCCTTCTTCTCCCAGTTCTTTTGTCTGTTCCATGGCGGACCAAAATCCAGGGGCCGAGAGCCGAGAGGGAGAACAGGCCTCGAGGACTTTTTTGGTGCCACCAGAGCCTCTTCGCAGCGAGCTGGGTGAGGCGGACATGAAACGGCTGGAGAATCGGTATGGGCTGCCATGGCGATTCAAGTTCCTCGCACCTGAGCCTCATGAATCCAGTCTGGCCGCTCGTTCCGGCCTCTTTTGTTCTTTCCTCCTGGCCTGGAAGTGGGGCTTTCGGTTGCCCCTCCATCCCTTTGTTGCCGAGTTGCTTCGGTTCTACCGGCTGGCTCCTATCTAACTGGTCTCCAACTCTTATACCCTCATCTTCTCCTTCATCTTCTGTGGCAAGAGAGGGGTGAGCACCTCGTTGGACCTCTTCCACTATTTTTTTCAGTTGAAGGATAATCCTTTTGCCGGGAAGGGCTTCTTCTTCATTCAGGCGAAGTGGAAGAGGAGTTGCGTGTCCCTTTCTGTGAAGGATTTCTCTCATAAGGGGTGGAAGACCCAATATTTCTTGGTGGGCCCGTCGACGGTCGGCGTGGTCTAGGATTTCCCGACGGCGCCCAACTTTCACCTGAACATCCCTCCGAAGCAAACAGAGGTCTCTCCGGAGGTGGAGAGGGATGTTGCTATCCTTCAGCGGGACCGCCTGGGGACTGCTGAGTTGGTGACTCCGCCTAACATCGAGGATTATCTTTCTCGACTGCTGTTGTCGACGGGTAAGGTTCTCAGGGACTTGTCCTCTCTCAAGCAAGTGCTTTCCTCTTATCAATTTGCTCTTCTTCGCGCAGATCTGCGGCGAGCGGCTAAGGAGGAGGAGGGGGAGGCACCGTCAGTCGAGCTGGAGGTCATCAATGTGGATGATACGCCCGCTCCGAGCGATCTCCCAGCTTCGGAGGGCTCGTCCCATGCCTGGGAAAAGGGCAAGGGGGTCGCTCGGGATGATGCTTCTAAACGTCGGGGGGTCAAGCGAAAGGATCCCGTGGAGAAGTTGTTGCGGTCTTCGATGCAGGCTCAGTCTGCTGAGAAGAAGTGGGTGAGGAAGGCGGAGACCACCCGCTCGATTGATGAGGTTCCCCTGTTGCCTCCTCCCTCTACGGTGCAAGAAGGGGCAAATGATGAAGGGATCATGGCCGATGTTGGGGCGCCGAGCGAAGCAGAGGGGGCACCAGACGGAGGAGCCCGGTCCGAGCCAGTCGAGGCTAGAGGGTCGCAGGATGTAGCGACTCGATCGTAGCCGACCGAGGCCGAGGAGGTGCACGGTGGGGCTGCTCATCCCGAGTCAACCGGTGGGGCCCCCGAGGTAGGATTGCTCGGGGAAGGTGCCCCAATCCCGACTGCTACGGAGAGAGTTCCCCTTCCCTCAACCAGTTCCTTCAGTGTCCGGGCCTCCCTGTACCTGAGGTGCCATTCTATTGCTTCAGGGGTTGTGCGAGAGAAGCTCCAGAGGGGTCCCCCCTCCACGCTTTTCGAGCAACTTATGGAAGGCAGCCTGATCTTAACCCAGCTCGGGGCGGAGGCAGTAGGCGAGTATGCTCGGGTGGAGTCGGAGCGGGAGGCTCTCTCGTGGGCCCGTGGTGCGCTCGATCGGAAGGTTGAGCGTCTGACCCTTGAGCGTCTGACCCTCCTCGGGCTCAGGTGCAGTAGAGCCAAGCGGAGGCTCGGTCGTTGGCGGAGCAGCTGGCCCAGGCCCGTCGTATGGTCGACCGGAAGAATGAGCTCCTGGAGGCGGAGCGTGTGATTCAGGTCGAGCGTGGCGAGCAGTGGAAGGCCGAGCGGGAGACGCTCGAGGGCCGAGTCCGGGGGGCCGAGGATGCACTGACCGAGGCTGAGAGAAGGTTGTCCGAGTCGGAGCAGAGGATAGCCGAGCTCGAGAGGCAGGCGGGGTTGGCCGGGCTGGAGGCACTCGAGGGACATAAGTTCTCATAGGCCTATCATGCGGCTCTTCTCCAGGCTACCTTCCCTTATTATGAGTCGGGCTATCATCGGGGCCTTCGGAAGGGCTTCTCCCAGGGCTTCGATCGGGCCGTCAAAGAAGCAGGGGCCCAAGCGTCTAGGCTCATTTTTCCTTCCGGGCAACGCTATGACTGAGACTGGGGTTCGACCGACTCTTCCCATTATACATCAAGCGAAGAGGAGGGTCGGGAGTCCTCATCCTCGTCTGAGCGACCACCAACTCCAGCAGCCTCGGGAGGGCGCACGACCGAGACAGTTCCCACACAAGTGGGGTCAGTGCCTGGGTCGACCGTCGCCGAGAATACTGGGGGCAGATCGTCTGGTGCTGAAGAAGCCTTGCCTGCCGAGCCTGAAGATGGGCCTGAGGCCTGATGTAATAACTCTATCTTTCTTTTTTTTCTTTCCCTCATGTAGCCGGGTAAGGCTTTTTTGGTAAATGTAATAGCGGTAGTATTAAATGCTGAATTGACTTTTTCTTACCGCTTTTGGTGTGATTTGACTATCGGATTCGTAGTCGTTGGAGAAGGCACCAATTTTCTCTGCAGATATCGCGCGTGCCGATCTGTCAAATAACTGACATGGCACAGGCACCTTTCCGTTTTTCCATACCGCCCTTAATGACTTGCCGCTTCGCGCGTCCCACTGGCGGGATGTTTGAGAAATGAGGTAACCATCTCAGGGAAAGCTCTTTTAGCGTGTTTTATAAGGGGAGAGTCATTTAAGGCGATCAGCTCCCCCTTCGGCCTATAAAAGGTCCGAGGGGCATCTCCTTTTTCTTTCATCGCTTAAGGCCATCCCTGGCGGTTTCTCCTTCTTTCCCTTCCACGAGGCGTTGTGCTGTCGGTCTTGGCGGGGCATGGAAAGCGCTTCAGAAGGTGATGATGTAGATGGCGATAGGAGGGAAGCTCCTGCTATTTCTATCTGGAAGAGGGTTTGTCAGTCGGGGGTCACTCTGGGAGAGGGTTCATCATGCCGTAGCATGTCGTCCTCCTGTTCCTGACTCACCGACGCCATCCCGAGGGGAGGGGGGAGCTAATTAAGCTCCCTCCTTTCTGGTCTCCCCCTCCCACCTCGTCCATCTCTACCTTTTTATTTTTCTTCCTCCTTCTTCACTCTTCGGAGGATGCCTGCTCTCTCTGCCTTCCAAAGAGTTGGCATAGAGGAGGCCTTCACTTGTATCCCTTCCTCTTCTTCCCTCTCTCCTCTGAGCTTTCCTCAAACTAACGAGGCTGGCAATCCTTTGTCCGAGCTAGTTTTCGCACGAGGCAGAGTTAGTGGCTGGACGTAGGAGCACTAACCGGGTTGGCCGAGCGTTCTGCTCGCGTAATAGTGCCAGAGGGTGTAATTTTTGTACATGTATACTGTATTGGCTACGGCCTACTTGATGTACATCAAATTTTAACAAGAAGAGAAGAATGGCATTTATTCTTTTTTGCTTACATGTGTATGCTTGCCAAATGATCAAAAGTAGAACTTGCAAAGATTTGTCACGTTCCACGTCCGAGGGACGGGTGTTCCTTCCATGGTGGACAATCGGTATGCTTCTTTCCCGAGCGTCTCGACCACTCGGTAGGGGCCTTCCCAGGTAGGGGCCAGCTTCCCCGCCGCCTCTAGTGGTCGAGATGCTTCGGCTTTCCTCAAGACGAAGTCTCCCGACTGGAAGTGTCTGTCTCGGACTTTGGAGTTGTAGTATCGAGTGATGCGTCGTTGGTATTCCATTGCTAGGATCTTTGCAATCTCTCAGATCTCGTCCGCTAGGTCGAGGTTTTCTTGCAGTTTCTGCTCGTTTACCTCGGGTTTGAAGTGGACGACTCGGAGAGAGGGATTGCCGACCTCCAACGAAATTACGGCTTCCATGCTATACACCAGCTGAAAAGGTGTTTCACCGGTGGCCATCCTTGGAGTAGTTCGGTGAGACCATAGTACGCTCAGTAATTCCTTGAGCCAGCTACCCTTGGCCTTGCCGAGCCTGGTTTTGATGCCTTTTAAGATAGTCTTATTGGAATTTTTGACCAGTCCGTTAGCCTGAGGGTGGGCTACCGAAGTGAAGTGGTTGCGAATGTTTAGGTCGGCACATCTGTCTCTGAAGTAATGAGAATCAAACTGCCGACCATTATCGCTCATGATTACTCGGGGGACACTGTAGTGACAGATGATCGACTTCCAAACAAAACTCCATATGACTGACTCGGTGATCCTCGTGGTGGCTTCGGCCTCGATCCACTTGGTGAAATAGTCGAGGGTGACAATGATGAACTTCATCTGAGCTTGGGCCGTGGGGAATGGACCCAGGATGTCGATACCCCACCAAGCGAAAGGGTATGGCTCGGCAAGGGTGATGAGCTCCGCGGCGGGCTGATGGATCAGGTGGTCGAAGCGCTGACATCGATCGCACTTCTATACGTAGGTCGTGCAGTCGTGCTGGAGAGTGGGCCACCATTAACCCTGCCGAAGCAGGATCTTGGCGAGCGATCTTCCTCCTTGGTGCGCTCCGCAGGTGCCTTCGTGTACTTCTCGAATAGCTTGGCTGGCTTCGTCGGCGCTGGTGCACTTAAGGAGGGGACCGGAGAAAGATCTGCGGTACAAGGGCTCGTCTAGCATGACGAACCACCGAGCTTGGTACTTCAGCTTTCGAGCCTCCCGAGGGTCGGTGGGCTCTTGAGAATCCCGGAGCCAGGATACGTAAGGGGTCTACCAGTCACTCGGGGGTGCCGGGTCAACGGTCATAAGCTCGGACTCGATGCTCGGTCACCCGAGCTCTTCGAGAAAGACCGATCGTGTACCTACGGGGTCGAGCAAGGAGGCCAGTCGAGAGAGGGCATCTGCTCGGGAGTTTTCCTCCCGAGCTATCCGGACTACCTCAAAGCTCTCGAAGAGTTGGGCCATCCTCTTGACCGCTTGGAGGTACTTGACCATTTGTCCTTCCCGAGCTTCGTAATCACCGTTGACCTGGCTAGCGACCAATTGGGAGTCAGTGTGGATTCTGACCCGCTTAGCCCCCAGTTGTCGAGCCATCTTGGCCCCTAAGATAAGGGCTTCATACTCGGAGGCGTTGTTGGACGCCAGGAAGTTAAACTTTAGGGCGTACTACAGCTCCACTCCTTCGGGGGACTTGAGGAGGACACCAGCGCCGCATCCGGTCGAGTTGGAGGACCCGTCGTGTCACGTCCCGAGTGCGGAAGATACTCAGATGCGTGACGCGTCTATATAGATCGTGTCATTAGAGCGATAAATTTTTTGACATACATAATTACGGAGTGCGCACAAGACTAATACAATCTAAATGATCCCAATAATCCAAAGGGATAATTATTTGATTAACCAAGGGAGATAAAACTAGTTCATGACAATTTCAAATTAAAGATCCAAACATTAGGCTACATGCCTTAACAAGGTCTAGACACTAAAATAACATAATTGGAGTACAAGGTAAAGACTCAAGTAAATTCAAAAGACGCGACTAGTTGACGATTCAACTGGCGATGATTCTAGCACTCTTCACTCGGTCTCATTCCCATTTACAAGGATGTCGCCATCCGAATTACCTGAAAATGTTAGGAAGCAACTGAATGAGCGAATCGCTCAGTAGGAATTACATCTCAAGCTCGAGCAATCTTTAAGTGATTTACAGTTTACAATTACCAGTATGGCTATGCATGATGTGCAAGTAATAAAAAAATTAGGTATACCGCTAATTTATGCATGATGAACAATGAGAGATCAAGAACTGTATAAAGAAGGTATCGCGTGAATGCAAGTATTTGACAAGCAGTATATCAAGGACTTTGTAGATGTAGATGCCACTTTCGGGCAAGTAAGAATTATACAAGTAAGTAAGAGTCATGTTCAAGCAAGTAAAAGTTCGTGTTCAAGCAAGTAATATCAAGTATGTGTCAATAGAATTGGCTATTTCATTCAAGCGAGTAATTGCCCTTTTCGGGCTACGCGAGTCAAGTCAAGCAAGTAGAGGGAGAGTAAGCATGGAATGTCTCAAGTCAAGCAAGCAAGTACTCTCGCCCTTCTGCGGACCTCGAGTCAAGTATTGCCCATTCTGGGCCACGTAAGTCATGTATTGCCCATTCTGGGCCAAGCAAGTCAAGTCAAGTAAGTAGCCGGTGCAATGCCAAACACCGTGGTCAATAAACTCCTATGGGCATAAGTACCTTCGGGTGCTCCTCCCAAGACCAGACCGGGCCCTATATGCACAGCATTCATGTATTACTTTTAACATCCACTCTTATTTTATAGCCAATATGGAGTTTCAAGGGTTACTTTAGTAGGATATATAAGGTAGATTTTTATGGAATGGAATTCAAGGACTCATAATATGCAGGAAAATGACTTAGGGTTGCGTCGTTACAAACCACGATAAAAATGAGAGAAAATGTTAATATATATATACTTTTTCCTAAATAATAAAAACTATAGATAACTCTATAGTAAGGTTAAACAAAAGTTAAAACATCCCATAAGGGCCATTATACAAATATGCCACTCTTTACTTAATAGAGTTTACTATTTAAAAATACTATTCAATTACTATTCAGATTACTATTCACTACTATTCACTTACCATACATTTACTATTGAAAAATACTATTCACCCCAAATAGCGCCCATCACTAAGTTGTCATTTTCGTGAATCACGACTGCTTAAACAGTCGTGACTTCTAAGTTAGTATATAAATCAGTTAGTATATTAATCATTTAGTATATTAATCATTCATGCTAAAAATTTAATAAATGTGAATCATGATACCTAATCTAATGCATGAGCATACCGCTAGATTCCTTATATTTTTCTCTACCTATCTACGTGTCTATCTCAAAAAAATTCTTTTATTTGGAAAAGTGACACTATTCATTGAAATAGTGACTCTTTAAATAGCGACTCTTTACAGAGTCTTCAATTAAATGACGACACACTGGAGTGTCGCTATTCATATAATTGGCGCCCTGGCTTGGGGCGCCATTTATATTTGGGTGATTTTCAATGGGCAGGTACATTTTGTGCTCAAAACACTATTTATACACTATTCATACTGTAAAAATTTCTTAGAAATAGAAAGCAATGTTATGAACAGGTAGAGGAAATTCTCGGGAGTTCAGAATGATGCTCATACAAAATTGTTGGGTTTCACTATTCAATAAATTGGGGTGATTTACACCGGACATATATATTCCGTGACTCAAAACACTATTCAAACACTATTCATTTTTAATACCTTCAGTAAATTAGGAATTAAGTACATGGTTAAATAGAGAAAAATATGAGGGTTCTAGAACCATGTTCATGTAGGAGTTTCATGATTGGGTTAAAAAGTTATAATTGTATGAACATGGTGGCTGGGCAATATGAGTCACAGTTTACTATTCAAACACTATTCATTTTTAATTCTTTCAGTAAATCAAGAATCGAGGACATGGATAGGTAGAGAAAAATCTCAGGATCACAGAACTATATTCATGCAAAATTTTCATAGTTTAGTTTAATAGTTATGGATTTTTGAATGTGTTGAATATCTAATTACTGGAAATTTCAGAAAATGGAGTTGAGGACATTGCACATGGTCTTCAATTAATTGATGACCATGTACCAAGTCTTCATTTCTGAAATTGGCGCCTTGGTCAGGGGCGCCATTTACAGGTGGGTTGTCCACTATTTATCAGGATAAAAGTGCTCCGAATCAGGAAGTAAGAGTACGAGCAGGTAGGGAAAAATGTCATGATTCCACAAACATGTTCATGTAAAAATTTCATGCTTTAATTCGATAGTTATGAATTTTTGAATGAGTTGAATTACTAATTACTAGAAAATTATGGAAATGGAAATGACGACACTGTGAAGTGTCTTCATTTAATTGGCGACCCCTCAAGGGGTCTTCAATTTGGTAATTGGCGCCCTGGTCTGGGGCACCATTTACCTGAGAGCTGGGACTCTCGGGTTTTTAAAACATGTAATTATTTTATCTACAGAGGATCTATACTAAGGTTTAAAACATGGTTATTAAGACTGTAAAACTAGTGTAATAAAATATGTTCAAAAACTCATGAAATCATGCTAACAGACTATGTTCAAACTCATAAAGATCATGGTAACAGTATGTATAAAATCATATGCGACAGGTGTAACAGGCTATTAAAATATGTATAACATGGTATATACAAGGTTATTTCTTGATCACGGTAAAGTCAGGTAATATATAGCATGGATGATGAGTTGATCTAACTCTAAGCATGCATAAGTTAACCTATTTAGCTACTAGTTAGGCAAGGACTTGAGAACACCTACCTTTTGACGTGATTACGGGGTACATATGACAGGATGAAGCCACATGTTCCCCGCCGCCGTAAAGCTTCAACAGCAGGACGTAGACTTCACATTTTTCGAGGAACGAAGGGAACTATTCCCTTCTGCAAGTAGCACTAAACGATGGCAGTAGTCTCTGACAGTGCTACGGAGGGGATTAGGTATAGGGAATCGCAAAGCATTGGTTTATTGCTTTGCAGGACCCGCTGAGTAGACATGGTGCTTTGCCAACTAAATGGGGTTGTTCGTGTCTCAACCTTCTAGAAACATAGATTTAAATGATGCCTTGTAAGGGGTCGTCCATTAATCTAGGTGGTACTATTCATGTAAATGACGTCTCTGCCTGAGGGCGTCAAATGTTAGACAAAAATGCCACTCTCACGTGTTGGCCTTCATGGTGTACATATATATATTCATACTATAATGGGATGGGGCCCTAAGGGAAATGATGCCTCCTTGCATGGTCTTCAATTTGGCAATTGGTGCCCTGGTCAGGGGCGCCAATTCTCTTGGTGGTGGACAAGGTGGAAACCCACTACATACCACCCATGTGCATAAAGTTGGCTTGCACATTTATATATTAACCCTCTTATGGTTTGGTTCCTTTTATAATACCTTTCATGTAAGATTCTTTAGGAAAGAGTTCATTACGTACTATGCATAAAGTGATGGGTTGTACATTTATATACTAGCCCTCATAAGGTTTTGGTTCTTTTACATAAGGCCTTCATGATTCTTTATGGCATAAAGTAAGGTTGGCTTATATATTTACATTATAATCCTCATGAGGTTGGATTCTTTATGTAGGGCCTTCATGTATGATTTCTTTTAGGAAGAAGTTTTAAATTTACTCGATGATTTCTATCGAGGGTGCTACACCCTCCCCCACTTAAAAGAATTTTGTCCCCAAATTCAACTGTACCATGCGGAAATAGGAAGGGTGCAGAGTACTTACAATTAGAATAACTCCGGAAATCTCCTCTTCATAGACTCTTTGGTCTCCCATGTAGCTTCTTGTTCTAAGCATTGATTCCATTGGATTTTCACCATAGGGATCGTCTTGTTCCTTAGAACTCGAACTTCTCGGTCGAGGATCTTCATTGGCTTCTGCTCATAGGTAAGGTCCTTCTGTACCACTAAATCATTATGGTTAATGACATGGAAAGGATCGTGCACATATTTCTTCAGCATAGAGACATGAAATATGTTGTGCACTTCTGATAGTTGCGGAGGTAGGGCGATGCGATAAGCCACCTCGCCTACTCTTTCCAGCACTTCGAATGGACCAATAAACTTTGGTGTTAGTTTGCCCTTAACACCGAATCTTCTAATACCTCGGCTGGGAGATACCTTGAGAAAAACATGATCTCCGACTTGAAATTCCAAGTCTCGCCTTCTGTTGTCAGCATAAGATTTCTGCCTGGACTGTGCTATCTTTAGCCTTTCCCGAATGAGGTGTATCTTCTCAGTTGAATCTCTTGCCATATCTAGGCCTAGAATTTACTTTTCACCAACTTCATCCCAGCATATTGGAGATCGACAACTCCTGCCATACAGTGCCTCAAGTGGTGCCATTTGAATACTGGCTTGATACCTGTTATTATATGCAAATTCGGCTAGTGGTAAGTAGTCATGCCAGCTTCCGCCGAAGTCTATAATACATGCCCTTAACATATCTTCCACAACTTGATTTGTCCTTTCAGTCTGTCCATCTGTCTGGGGATGGAAAGCAATATTGTAGTTGAGTTTCGTCCCTAGAGAGTGTTGTAGACTTTTCTAGAAATGAGAGATAAAGCGTGGGTCTTGGTCGGATACAATCGACACGAGAATTCCATGCAATCTAACCATTTCCTTAATATACAGGGCATTCAGTACATCGACTGACCATCGACTTTTGATGGGTAAGAAATCGACTGATTTAGTTAGGCGATCGATGATTACCCAAATTCCATCATGTCCTCTCCTAGACTTGGGCAAACCCATGATAAAGTCCATGCCAATATCTTCCCACTTCCACTTGGGAATGTCTAGTGGGTGTAGCTTTCTGGCGGGTTTCTGATGTTCTGTCTTCACTTGTTGACATGTTAGGCAGCGAGATACGAAGTCCGCTAACTCTCTTTTCATGTTAAGCCACCAGAAAGTTCTTTTCAACCCTTTATGGAGGTAAGCCGATTAACATCGGGAAAATCTTGAATTACCCGGGTGTCTTCAGATTCCGTCTCCTCGCCTTTCGTCACAGTCACAAAAGCTAGGAAAACCACACAACCTTTTCTTTTGCTAGTTTGGAGAGTTGAGATAAGAGGGGTTCTATTCCGAGGGCTAATATAAATCAGCTCAGGAAAATCCACATAAGTTATCTTGCCATCCAGTCGGCGAACCCTTTACATCTAGGCTTATCAGGTTGACAGGAGGTTGATCCCTTTAATCATACCTTGCAGTTCGGGTAATGATGAGTGATATCGGACTTATTCTCGAGGGGTGTAGATATGACTAAGTCTAACCATTCGGGCTCCTTGGGAAATAAAGCAGTAAACGTCTTGGAAACCAATGAATGAGTTGCCCGGGTATCAAATAAAACTTTAGCGGTTTTAGAGCAAACAGTTAGTGTACCTTCCATGCTTCTCCTTCTGTTGGTTCCGTTTTCTTAGAGAGCTTGTAGACGGCCTTGATTCTTCATCGAATGCTTCTCTTCCTTAGTGGCTTGCTCCTTCGTCAATGGATAGTCTAGGATTCGATGCTCTTGGCTCCCACATCAGAGGCAGGCTCCCAACTTCCTCCAGCATTCCTTCGTCCTGTGGCCGATTTTGTTGCAGTATTTACAAACTTCCTTAGAAGGCATAGTAGTAGAGAATGGCTTGTTACTTTTCTAAAATGTCTTTCCCTTGGAGGGTTCTCCTCCATTGTAGGATCGCTTCTTGTTGAACGGTGATTTGAAATTCCTCAGGCTTGCGATAGGTTCCTTCTTGTCCCTTCCTCGAATCTTGTTAGCCAATTCAGTGGCGCTCTTGAGCAATTGGGCACGCCTAACCATCTCTGAATAGACTTGAATGTCCATCGGTGCGAGGTGTGTAATATAGTGGGGCCGAAGTCCATTGAGTAACCTTTTAGCCTTCATCCTTTTGGTACACACCAAGTGTGGTGCATACATGGATAATCTTGTGAACTGGGCCTCATACTCGGCCATAGTCAGGGTCTGTTACTTTAGTGCGGCAAATTTTGCGGCCTCCTTTTCCTGAATGCGGTTGAAAATGTATTTACTGTTAAAATGTTCGACAAAGTCATCCCATGAGGCATGGTTATCTGGAAATGTTACTTTTACGGATTCCCACCAATCTCGGGCATCTCGCTCCAGTTGGAAAGTGGCCAATAAGACCTTTTCTTTATCCGTACACTACATTGCACAAAAAATTCCCTCAATTTCCTTTAGCCAGTTCTTGACATCCTCAGGGTTAGTCGAACCCGTGAACCTTGGTGGGTTCACATAACAAAAATCCCTATGAAGGTCACCGACTCCAAGGTGAGCTACACCTTGCGCTACTTGCTGTAGCACCTACGTAGGACCTTGCACGGTGTGTTGCATCTCGCGCCATTGTGCTTTCTCAGCGGCCATGATCCTACAAAAGGGTTTAAGTGTAATAATTATCGGATTTTATTATGAGGTCAAAAGTCATTATAGAACTTAACCCGTGGCTCTATCCATCTCACCGGGTAAGGTACAACTATCCTTGGACTCAAGTTTTACCTATCCTTGGACTCGGATTTTTACCTAGGAAACTAAAATCCTAAGTTTCGATCATGACTTCTAATTCTCATGACTTCTTATTCCCTATAAAAATGAAATCCTAGGCTTTGATATCACAAAGACTATCACGTCCCGAGCGCAGAAGATACTCGAATGCGTGATGCGTCTATATAGATCGTGTCATTAGAGCGATAATTTTTTTGACATACATAATTACGGAGTGCGCATAAGACTAATACAATCTAAATGATCCCAATAATCCAAAGGGATAATATTTGATTAACTAAGGGAGATAAAACTAGTCCGTGACAATTTCAAATTAAAGATACAAACATTAGGCTACATGCCTTAACAAGGTCTAGACACTAAACTAACATAACTAGAGTACAAGGTAAAGACTCAAGTAAATTCAAAAGGCGCGACTAGTTGACGATTCAACTGGCGGTGATTCTAGCACTCTTCACTCGGTCTCATTCCCATTTACGTGGATGTCGCCATCTGAATTACCTGAAAATGTTAGGAAGCAACTGAATGAGCGACTCGATCAGTAGGAATTACATCTCAAGTTCGAGCAATCTTTAAGTGATTTACAGTTTACAATTACCAGTATGGCGATGCATGATGTGCAAGTAATAAAAACATCAGGTATACCGGTAATTTATGCATGATGAATAATGATAGATCAAGGACTATATAAAGAAGGTATCGCATGAATGCAAGTATTTGACAAGCAGTATATCACGGACTTTGTAGATGTAGATGCCACTTTCGGGCAAGCAAGAATTATACAAGTAAGTAAGAGTCATGTTCAAGCAAGTAAAAGTTCGTGTTCAAGCAAGTAATATCAAGTACGTGTCAATAGAATTGGCTATTTCATTCAAGCGAGTAATTGCCCTTTTCGGGCTACGCGAGTCAAGTCAAGCAAATAGAGGGAGAGTAAGCGTGGAATGTCTCAAGTCAAACAAGCAAGTACTCTCGCCCTTCTGCGGGCCTCGAGTCAAGTATTGCCCATTCTGGGCCACGCAAGTCATGTATTGCCCATTCTGGGCCAAGCAAGTAGTCGGTGCAATGCCAAACACCGTGATCAATAAACTCCCATGGGCACAAGTACCTTCGGGTGCTCCTCCCAGGACCAGACCGGGCCCTATATGCACAGCATTCATGTATTACTTTTGACATCCACTCTCATTTTATAGCCAATATAGAGTTTCAAGGGTTGCTTTAGTAGGATATATAAGGTAGATTTTTATGGAATAGAATTCAATGACTCATAATATGCAGGAAAATGACATAGGGTTGCGTCAGTACAAATCACGATAAAAATGTGGGAAAATGTTAATATATATATACTTTTTCCTAAATAACAAAAACTCTAGATAACTCTATAGTAAGGTTAAACAAAAGTTAAAACATCCCATAAGGGCCATTATACAAATATGCCACTCTTTACGTAATAGAGTTTACTATTTAAAAATACTATTCAGATTACTATTCACTACTATTCACTTAATATTCATTTACTATTGAAAAATACTATTCACCCCAAATAGCGCCCATCACTAAGTTGTCATTTTCGTGAATCACCGTGACTTCTAAGTTAGTATATAAATCAGTTAGTATATCAATCATTTAGTATATTAATCATTTATGCTAAAAATTTAATAAATGTGAATCATGATACCTAATCTAATGCATGAGCATACCGCTAGATTCCTTATATTGTTCTCTACCTATCTACGTGTCTATCTCAAAAAAATTCTTTTATTTGGAAAAGTGACACTATTCATTGAAATAGTGACTCTTTAAATAGCGACTCTTTACAGAGTCTTCAATTAAATGACGACACACTGGAGTGTTGCTATTCATATAATTGGCGCCCTGGCTTGGGACGCCATTTATATTTGGGTGATTTTCTCCGAGCAGGTACATTCTGTGACTCAAAACATTATTCATATACTATTCATACCATAAAAATTTCTCAGAAATAGAAAGCAAGGATATGAACAGGTAGAGAAAATTCTCAGGAGTTCAGAATCATGCTCATGTAAAATTGTTGGGTTTCACTATTCAATAAATTGGGGTGATTTACACCGGACAGGTATATTCCGTGACTCAAATCACTATTCAAACACTATTCATTTTTAATACTTTCAGTAAATCAGGAATTAAGTACATGGTTAAATAGAAAAAAATATGAGGGTTCCAGAACCATGTTTATGCAGGAGTTTCGTGATTGGGTTAAAAAGTTATAATTATCTGAACATGGTGACTCAGCAATATGAGTCACGGTTTACTATTCAAACACTATTCATTTTTAATTCTTTCAGTAAATTAGGAATCGAGGACATGGACAGGTAGAGAAAAATCTCAGGATCATAGAACTATATTCATGCAAAATTTTCATAGTTTTGTTTAATAATTATGGATTTTTGAATGTGTTGAATTACTAATTACTAGAAATTTCAGAAAATGGAATTGACGACATTGCACATGGTCTTCAATTAATTGACGACCATGTCCAAGTCTTCATTTCTGAAATTGGCGCCCTAGTCAGGGGCGCCATTTACAGGTGGGTTGTACACTATTCATCAGGATAAAAGTGCTTCGAATCAGGAAGTAAGAGTACGGACAGGTAGGGAAAAATGTCATGATTCCAGAAACATGTTCATGTAAAAATTTCATACTTAAGTTCGATAGTTATGGATTTTTGAATGAGTTGAATTACTAATTATGAGAAAATTATGGAAATGGAAATGACGACACTGTGAAGTGTCTTCATTTAATTGGCGACCCCTAAAGGGGTCTTCAATTTGGTAATTGGCGCCCTGGTCTGGGGCGCCATTTACCTGAGAGCTGGGACTCTCGAGTTTTTAAAGCATGTAATTATTTTGTGTACAGAGGTTCTATACTAAGGTTTAAAACATGGTTATTAAGACTGTAAACCTAGTGTAATAAAATATGTTCAAAAACTCATGAAATCATGCTAACAGACTATGTTCAAACTCATAAAGATCATGGTAACAGTATGTATAAAATCATATGCGACAGGTGTAACAGGCTATTAAAATATGTATAACATGGTATATACAAGGTTATTTCTTGATCACGGTAAAGCCAGGTAATATATAGCATGGATGGTGAGTTGATCTAACCCTAAGCATGCATAAGTTAACCTATTTAGCTACTAGTTAGGCAAGGACTTGAGAACACCTACCTTTTGACGTGATTACGGGATACAGATGACAAGATGAAGCCACACGTTCCCCGCCACCGTAAAGTTTCAACAGTAGGACGTAGGCTTCACGTTTTCCGAGGAATGAAGGGAACTATTCCCTTCTGCAAGCAGCACTGAATGATGGCAGTAGTCTCTGATAGTGCTACGGAGGGGATTAGTTATAGGGAATCACAAAGCATTGGTTTATTGCTTTGCCGATCCGACTGAGTAGACATGGTGCTTTGCCAGCTAAATGGGGTTATTCATGTCTCAACCTTCTAGAAACATAGATTTAAATGATGCCTTGTAAGGGGTCCTTCATTAATCTAGGTGGTACTATTCATGTAAATGACGTCTCTACATGAGGGCGTCAAATGTTATACAAAACTGCCACTCTCACATGTTGGCCTTCATGGTGTACATATATATATTCATACTATAATGGGATGGGGCCCTAAGGGAAATGGCGCCTCCTTGCATGGTCTTCAATTTGGCAATTGGCGCCCTGGTCAGGGGCTCCAATTCTCTTGGAGGTGGACAAGGTGGAAACCCACTACGTACCACCCATGTGCATAAAGTTGGCTTGCACATTTATATATTAACCCTCTTATGGTTTGGTTCTTTTTATTATACCTTTCATGTAAGATTCTTTAGGAAAGAGTTCATTATGTACTATGCATAAAGTGATGGGTTGTACATTTATATACTAGCCCTCATAAGGTTTTGGTTCTTTTACATAAGGCCTTCATGATTCTTTATGGCATAAAGTAAGGTTGGCTTGTATATTTACATTATAATCCTCATGAGGTTGGATTCTTTATTTAAGGCCTTCATGTATGATTTCTTTTAGGAAGAAGTTTTAAATTTACTTGATGATTTCTATCGGGGGTGTTACACGTCGACGAATAGATCCCAAGTGGGCCCGGGCGCTGGTGGAGGTACTTCTTCAATCGGGACCATGCTTTCGACGATGAAGTCTGCGAGAGCATGTCCTTTGATGGCGGAGCGGGGGCGATACGTGGTATCGTAGGCCCCGAACATGATGGCCCATTTGACGAGGCGTCCCGAGACTTTAGGGTGAAAGAGAATCTTCTTCAGGGGTTCGCCGGTCAATACGATGATGGAGTGCCCTTGAAAGTAGGGTCGGAGGCACTTGGCTGAGGTAACCAATGCTAGCACGAGTTTCTCGGTTGCGGGGTACCTTTTCTCAATCTCATTAAGCACCTTGCTGGCATAGTAAACTGGTCTCTCGATCCCTGCGTCATTCCTGACCAAGACCGAGCTCACTGTAGAAGGGGTCACCGAGAGATAGAGGTATAGAGCTTCGCCTTGGACCGGCTTGGGCAGTACCGAGGGCGAGGCCAAGAATTCCTTGAGTTTGGCGAACGCCTTCTGACATTCCTCGTCCCAAGCGAACGTAGCAGATGCCATTTTGGGTCCCCTCAACAATTTGAAGAAGGGTAAGCATCATTCGGCCGCCCGGGATAGGAAACGATTGAGCGTAGTAATGCGCCCCGTAAGGCGTTGGACGTCCTTGATGCAGGTGGGTGGCCGCATGTCCAGGATGACCTGGACCTTATCGGGGTTGGCCTCAATCCCACGCTGAGTTACCAGGAAGCCTAGGAACTTCCCGGATCTGACTCCGAAGGCATATTTGGCAGGGTTGAGCTTCATGCTGCACTTCAGAAGGGTGTCGAAGGTCTTAGCTAAGTCGGCGAGGTGGTCTTCGGCCTTCGGCATTTTGACGAGCATGTCATCAATGTAGGTCTCGACGTTCCATCTGAGCTATCCTTAGAAGATGTGGTTGATCAGTCTCTGATATGTCGCTCCAACATTCTTTATCCCGAACGGCATCCGGGTGTAGCAATGTACGCCGAAGTCGGTGATGAAGGTGATCTTCTCGATGTCCTCCGGGCCCATCCTGATCTGATGGTAGACGGCGTAGGCATCCAGGAAGCTGAGCAGCTCGTTGCCAGAGGTTGAGTCGACCAGTTGATCGATGCTCGGCAACGGGTAGCAATCCTTCAGGGTAGCCTGGTTGATGTCGGTGAAGTCCATGCACATTCGCCATTTCCAAGAAGCCTTTGGTACAAGGACGATGTTGGCGAGCCATGTAGGGTACAGGATCGGACAAAAAAGGCCAGTCTTCTGCCCCTTGATGACTTGCTCTTTGATGACCGCTTGGTTCTCTGGGGCATGCTTTCTCCTGCGTTGCTGGACTGGCTTCACCATTGGGTCGAGGTTGAGCTTGTGCATCACCATGTCTCCCGGGATCCCGGGAAGGTGCTCATCAGACCATGCAAAGACTCAGATATACCGGACAAGGAAATCCTTATATTTTTTCTATTCCTCAAGTGGTAGATCGGCTCTGATCTTTACTCCTAGAGTCGGGTCACCGTTAAGGAAGACCGTTAGCAACTCGCCACCAGGCTCAGATGTTGTGGGTCCCTCTTCGGCTCCCTTTACTCCTTTTTTCCCTTCCGACCTAGTGGCTTCGACCAAGATTATATAGCACCGTCTAGCCAATGCCTGGTTACCTCTGACTTCCCCCATGCCATGTTTGGTTGGGAACTTCATTTTTTGGTGAAAGGTAGAGGGCACCGCTTTCATTCGGCTGAGAATGCCTCGGCCGAAGATGGTGTTATATGCCGTCATCCCTTCAATCACGATGAAGTCTACCATAACCGTAACGATTTTGGGCGGGGTGTCGATAGTAACTGGCAGGCTCAGGGCTCCCTCGGGATAAGTTACCTGGCCGTTGAACCCACAGAGGGGGGTTCGGATCGGGCGGAGTTTAGATGGATTCTCTCCCATCTTGAGGAAACATTCATAGGATAATACATCAGGGGTACTACCATTGTCAACTAAGATCCTATCTATGTTACAATGGTTTATTGTAGCTGATACAATGAGAGCGCCATCGTGTGGGGTGGTTAACCCTTCCAGGTCCTGGTCGGAGAATGCCAGGGCCTGCGATTCGCTCGCCTGCGGGGCCGTATGGTGCCTAATGGAGGCTCCGCTCGCCCGCTCAGCGTGACGCTTTCTTCCTCGACTGCTATCTTCGCCTGATGCCGCACCACCCGCGATGACGTTGATGTGGACTCCGCGGGGGGCATTGTCGATCTCTTCGGGGGCACCTTGGTCTTCCCTCTGCCCGGACACATATCGGGATAGGTGTCCCTGGCGGATGAGGCGCTCAATCTCATCTTGAAGTTGATGGCAATCGCTGGTGTGATGCCCGTGATCGCTGTGGAACAAGCAATGCTTGCGGTGATTGCGATGCTTGGCTTTCATAGGCTCGGGTTGGCTGAGGAGGCCCGAGTCTTTGATGTCTTCATAAATTTCATAGACGGGAGCGATAAGGGGGGTATACTGCTCGTACTTTTGGGACGGCTCTTTTCGGTCCCCGTCCTGGTTCCGCCTTTTTCCTTGGCCCGTCCCTTGCTCGGACGGTCACTTCTTATCCCCCTCCCGACCCGAGCCTGTCGCATCTCAGCAGGCGTTGAGGACTTCCTCGCACTCTGCATGGTGCAAGGCCAAGGTCACTAGCTCGGCAATGGAGGTGGGAGGATGAAGCACTAGCTCGCGCCGCAGGTTCTCATCACGGGTACCCCCGGTCAATGTGATGATGGCAGAGGCCACATCCAGGCGGGGGATGTGCAAGGCTTCCGATTTGAATCGGTTGATATAAGCCCGCAACTTCTCCCTCTGTTCCTGCTTGAGGGCCAATAATCCCGCCACTAACCGGGGTGGACCGCTGCCGGCGAAGCTTTCCTTGAACACTCGCCCGAATTGCTTGAAGTTGTGGATGCTGTCGGGGGCGAGGGCCCTGAACCAAGCCTGAACACCCTGGACCAGAGTGGTCATGAATGCTCGGCACTTGATTACGTCGGACGTCCCATGCAAGGCCATTAGGGCATCGAAGCTGTCGTAGTGGTCGGCCGGGTCTCCCTGGACATTGTACGACTTGAAGGTCGAGAGTGAGATCCTGGGGGATATCTCTGCCTTCAAAATATAGTCGGAGAACGGGGATCTCTCCTCATCCTCCACAGGAGAGGTCTTCTGCAAGGCGCGGAGGGCGCACTCTTGCTCCGCAAAATGCCTCTCAAAGTCTCGCAGCCGGAGAGACAGCTCCGGTTGTCGCTGGCCCGGGGGGCTGGGGTGGCGCACTTGCATGCTGTCCCGACGCTTCTTGGGGGCCTCGGCTTCCAGAAATGGTCGATGTGCTCCGGTCTTCTCCCTCCTCAGGGTTGAGGAGGCTTCCTGCTCCGGGGGAGGGGCATATGATGGTCCTCCTTACAGGTTGCGAATGAGCCACCGCCCCCGGAGGGTAAAACGGCCTCTAGCAGTTTGCTGGGAGGCATCTCCACGTGGGGGGCTCTTTCGGGGGAGCTGCGACTTCTCCTACCTGGCTGCCTGGGCCCTCATGAGATCCACGAGGACATCCAGTTTTGCGTTGAGGGTTTGGAGGGCGTCGGTGCTCCCGCCGAGAAGCTGTTCCCCCGCCACCGATGGAGGTATTTCGTTGGCATGGTTGCCTGACGGGGAATTCTCCGTGGGGAGAGGAGGTGTGCCTTCTTCCGTTACCAGGGCTTTCCCAGGGTCGCTAGCAATCCTCCTGCCAGAATTTCTTCACACCATGATGGCTCTTTGTTCGTTTCCCACAGACGGTGCCAGATGAAGAGGGGCTATCTCGCACTGCTCCTGAGCGGGGAGTAGGATGACCACGTACACTTGAAGTGTGAACTGTAAGAAGGGAAATGAGTCAGAGGTGCCCAGGGATAGATCCCCGGGGAAGACCCTCCGATGCTTAAGTCAGCAAAGTAGTAGAGCTATGATGCGAAGGGAAGAGCTAGGAGGAAGGTGGGAGCACGAGATTCCTCTCCACCAAAAGGTGACGTGGTTCCTACTCAGGGTTTTTGGCTCTTGCCTGGCTTACCCCTTGTAGTAGGGCTTTTCCAGTTTAAATAGTGGCCCGTTGTGCGACTGATCCCTGTAAGTGGAGGGGTCTCAGGGGGGGTTACGTCCTTCATGCGGGTTCCTTTATAGTACGCAGACTCTTGGTCTCCCCTATCCTCTTGAGCTTCCTGCCATTAAGGGACTCGCAATGGCCCTAATCAATAAGCTTCCATCAGTGAGCCCGAGCGATAGGCACTGGCCCAGGAGTGGTCTCCCGAGCGATGAGTGCATGGTCGGGACAGGGAATAGGGGGCTCCAGGGCAGCTTTCCCGATCGAACTGATGCTCGGACTTCCCAACCCGAAGGCCGCCTAGGAAGCGCTTGTACCGAGTGAGTTTTTGGGCTTTATACTAAGTGGGCCAGGGGGATACCACTTCAAGGAGTTGGGCCTCGTTCGGTCTAGTTGGACCTCTTTTGGCCTCTCCATACGGACGATGAGATTTCCCCTCTCCAATATGGATATGTCTCATTGGGCTAACAATCTGTTTTTGCAGTTTTGTTAGAGTTTGGTCGACCTTTGGGCAAGATTCGGTCGACCTATTTTTCCAGGGATCATAACTCTGTAAAAGTTACAGAGTTTGGTCGACCTATTGAGCATACCGATCGACCGAAATTGCCAGGAATGAAACTTACAAAATTCTCAGAGTTCGGTCGGCCGACTTGAGAATTTAGTCGACCGAACCCCTCGAGGCAGTAAATGTTGACTTTGTGTTTCTTGAACGAGGGAAGCCCTTCTCTTTAGATTTTTTAATCCCAAAGCCACCAGACATGCCATGATTTGTGGATCTGTTTCTTGGCTTGTCCCTTGACCATTCAAGTGTTATAAAAACATCTCTTTTGGGAAAGAAACCCTAATCAACTCAAGGGAGATCAAGGGAGGCTACAAGAAGAGAAGGAGTGCTGCTGTAACACCTCCATGAACAGTGTTTCGTGCAGGAGATTCCTCATCCATCTTCAACTTCTACAAGATCCTTTGGAGCCATTCAAGTGGAAATCAAGAGGAGATACAAGCTTCATCTAAGATCATCATCATCTATTCAGGGGGAGCTTAAATCAGATTTTTCTTTTGTGTTCTTCTTCTAAAATTCTTGAGCTTCAAGTGCTTTGTGTTTGTAATCTCTAAACATCTGTGAGTGTGTGGATCTACCCAGATCTGTGTGTGTATGTGTGTGGCTTTTCTTCATTCTGTGTGGTTCGGTGCTTGTGCATCTTCGTGAGGGTTTCGAACTCTTCATGAGTGTGTGTATGTGCTTTGATCTTGTAATCCTTTATAAGATAGTGTGTGAATCCTTACAGATCGTGAGGGGTGGACGTAGGTTGCCGTTGTTGCATCCGAACCACCTAAAAATCGTTGTCTCTTGTGTGGTTTGATCCCTTTCTTCTATCTCCATTCCGTGCAAGCACACGCATAGATTATATCTTTTGTATCTCTTGATCTAGATCTACCATAACTTATCATTTTCACATTAGATCTCTGGTATATCAAAAGGTGGTTCGGATTGACAAGACTAACCTTGTCAGGAAGATAACACTTTGCGTGAGTTGAATCCTCAGATTTACACCTCTGCCATAGTACCAAGGATTCGGTGTGTGTGATATATTTTGTTAGATCTAATAGTTTCTCTAATAGATCTGAACCTCCTTGTTGCTTTCTTCACATTTCTTTTAAATAGCCTAAGATTTTATTAAAATTTGTAATCACCAAATTCACCCCCCCCCCTCTTGGGTGTCATTGATCGCGGGACTTCATTGCCAAGCTTACCTTCGCAGCGAGAGATTGAGTTTGTGATCGAAGTAATTCCCGGTACGGCGCCTTTGTCGAAAGCACCTTACCGTATGGCTCCTGCAGAATTGAAGGAATTGTGGGCATTGTTGCAAGAATTGTTAGAAAAGGGCTATATCCGTCTTAGCTTTTTCCCACGTGGTGCTCTTGTATTATTTGTGAAGAAGAAAGATGGAAGCCTGAGGCTATGTATTGATTACAGACAATTGAATCAGGTGACTATCAAGAATAAGTATTATTCCATATGTTCTGTTGCACAGATAAGCGGCCAGTTCTGTTGCACAGATAAGTGGCCAGTGTGAGATGTATCATCCTTCTGTTGCACAATAGATAAGGTGCTAGTGTGAGATCCCTGTACACGTGAGCCATGCGTGCCATCAGTTCTGTTAACACTATTGGTCTATAGCCTCATGTACATTCAAGTTTCCATCACGACGCTCTCGATCATGTGCGCGCGAGTCCTAAATAGCAAGCAACTACCTCTTGTCGTTCCTCTTCCTCCGGAAACCAAAGTGTCCCAGCAACCATGTCCACTTAGTCCCCTTGTTAATTTTCTCTTCTACTCCTGCAACTTCCATGGGGGAACCCGTTGCAACATTCTCTTCATTTCAACAAGAATCACATCTTCCATGGGCCTCTTTGTTAGTTAACGTGTGCATGCAAAAACCACGCACCGCTAAACAAACCATGCATGCATGCATGCTAGCTTAATTATGCAAGAATGGTGCATGTCTGTGGGAATATGTTGATCAATACTAAACCAAATTAATGTGCACAGCACCATCCAAGATCCACACATTATCATCTAAAACAAACGCCATCATTCTCTCTACGGAGCAAATAAACCACCATGCCCCTGCTCTGCAGAGCATCACATATGTAGCGGTCGAGATTGGTTACCCAAAGCACGGACCACACCTCCATAGATCTGTTTGATGGGAAAGAAAGAAACGCTCCCCAGAAAGTGAGCTGTAGTCATGGGAAAAAGGTCAGAAGGAGTCTTGGGAGTAATTCCAAAAGACAACCCTCCGATAGTCAAGGTAGACAACTGGAGAGACAAGGAAGAGCACTTAAGAAGAGAGGGAGACCAGAGTGGGAGAGTAAGAGCTTGAGAGGGTTAAGTCGCATACCTACCTGGCTGTCGGGTTAGGGTCCTATTTATATTATTACAGTGGTGTTGACCATTGCTTTCGCTAGGTTGCCGTGGCCAGACAAGTCGTGAGCCGCCCCACCAGCGTGCTTGACGAGCCAGGAGGCGTGGGCACTGGCTCGCCTTCCCTTTGTCAGAAGGAGTGGCTCTGCCATTAATGCAGCAGGGCTCACCGGAGGCGTTTGATAGGCCTGTCGATCAGGGAGAACGAAATGGGTGGCGTCCTCCTTTTTCCCTTCGACCAGACTGGTGCGCCTCCCACCATTAATGTGTTACCGTGGACGCACGCTGTGGTCGTTAGTGGGGGAGGTGCACGGGGGTATGACACCTGAGCTTGGGCCTACGCCAAGATAGGAAGCTAGAGCACTGGGTGTGAGTCCAAAGGGCCAGACTTGAGTGGTAGGCCGCTGAGGCAGGCCTTAGTGGGCTGATAGACATTACCCTCCTTAGTAGCCCTCCACTCCCGAGTAGCAAGGGAGCTCGGCTCTCGGTACTCTGGAGGACTTGGGAGGTTCGTCGCCAGTGGGGAGAGCGTCTAAGTGGTGCTCGATCCCTTACGCCCAGTGCCGCGTGGCTAAGGCATAGAGTCTTAAATGTGCCTGACTAGCCTGTTCGTCGAACCGTCGGTGTCACGCCCCGATGTGCAAAATCAGAACGCAAAAGTTATAATCATTCATGTGAGTCAGAGTGACCAATGAAAATAATACGACAAGAGACAAAGGGCAAATAAACTCAATAAACTTCCAACTTTCATTCATAAAATGACCAATATAATCCAACACACCATCCTTACATAATTAACGAAAATAACCAAACTACAAGGTACAAAGTTTGATAACTCCAACGTCTTGACAATAAACAACTCCTCTCGACTAACATAACTAAGACAATAACAGAACATGACACGATGAACTCCTAGGCTGGCTCGCTCCATAGCTTTACTCTCGCCCTTCCCCATCAGTTTGAGCATCCTCATCCGAGCTACCTGAAAAGGTTGGGAAAAAATCGGGTGAGCGAGTGCTCAGTAGGAATTATATCTCTATGCCAGGCAATTTTAAAGTGATTAATCAATTAATAATTCCTTCATGCTGAAAAGAAATCGTGCAAAATAAACAACGTATAGAGGCAATTAACTAAAGACAACCAAACGATGAGGTGATATAAGGATAAAGGAACAACAAAAGCTAGAATGAGTATGTAACGCCCGAATTTTTTTTTGGAATTTACTGCGATTTAATATAATTATTAGATTTAATATAATTATTAAGCATTTAAATAGACTTAATGAGTTATTTATTGAATATAGGTCTATTTAATAAATCTAAAGGCCCAGATATTATGTTAGGTTTAAATCCACCTAAATAGGCTCACAAGACCCAAATCCAAGCCCTTTAGGCTGACATGAAACGAAAAAATCCAGATCCAAAATTTTCCTTTCTTTACATTTTCTCCTTTTTTTCCCATTTCTTCTTTCTTCTTTTTTTTTTGAACTTTTCTCCTTCTCTCTTCTTTTTTTCCTATTTCATCTTCTTCCATGAACTTCTCTTTTTTTTAAAGAAAAAATTCATCACCCCATTTTTTCCTAACCTTCTCTGCCACCTCTTTCTGCCATTTTTTTCACTCTCAAAAGGACATAACGAGAGAGATATAAAGAGAGAGAGAATGTAGAGGATGAGAGGGTGACGTGAGAGCATGGCAAGCCTTACACATGCACCTCACGTAACTTGCTTTCTTTACACTTTTTTTTCATTTGTTTTTTTTGGATGATACGGTGGCTAAAGAAAATGAGGGAGTGGGAGAGGAGAAGGAGAGAGAAATGATAGAGTGAGAAAGAGAGAAACGATGAGGGAGGGGCTATGCTTTCCTTTTTTTTCACTCACAGTTACATCAACTAGAGAGAGAGAACATGATAGGGTGAGAAAAGGAGAGATAATGGGGGTGGGGTCTCACTTTTCTATCTTCTTTTTTTTTGCTTCTTTCTATTACACAGACTCATCCCATGGAGAGAGAGGGAGGGAGGGAAGAGAGAGAATGGCAGTGGGCTCCACGATGGGGAAGTGCAGCGACGGCCGGTGGTGGGGCCGATGCTGTAAGATGTTGGGCAGAAATGACAGCGATGGCGTGCCGGCGTGGCGGACAACATGCTGGGGTTCTGCGTACTGTTTGGAGGGGGGACCGCGGTGGTGTTGCTGGAGAACCGGTGTGGCGGCATGCAAGGGCAGATGGCGACCGTGACCACTGCAGGTGGCCGGTGGTGGTGTAGGCGCTGGGATGAATGCCAACGCTTGATTCCCATCATCTTGTTTCTACCAACGGTGCAGGGCGAAGCAGGTGCGGTTGGAGCGACGGCCGGCAAGATCCTTGTGCGGATACTATCGCGGCAGCTCTGCTTGAAGTGGCCGGAGAAGGCGGGCGACTGGCAGTGCATGGGGGATAGACCGCAGAGGCTATGGGTGTGGTGGGGGATCGCATGGTTGGGAAGGGCCCGCGGTGTGTGCAGAGGAATAAGGGAGTAGCAAGGTGCTCAAGGCGGCAGGGCCACGGTGGCACTGGGAAGAAAGAACAGGGGGCATATGGTGAAGGTGGGCAGCGGTCTGTGCAAGGGGGGGATGGATGGCAGCGGAGGCTCTGTAGGGTTGCTGTTGTGGAGGTGGCTGTGGGAAAGAGGAAGAGAAGGGTGCATAGTGATGGGGGCTAGGTTTTCAGACGGGCTGGGTTTTCTGATGGGGTAGGGTGCATGGGGGGGGGAGGGTGGTGGACAGTGGATAGGAAGGGGCATCTCACCCCCATCTCCTTCTCGGAGAGGAACAAAGAAGGCTTCACACCTTACATGGATAATTTTTTTCAAAAATTTCTATTCAACTTTTTTTTTTACAACGTGGGATTACAAGTTCCTTAAATAGGAAAGGGTGGGGAAGGGGAATGGCCTCCTACGAAACCCAAGAGACTTGGATTCCTACGAGCAGTCCCTTATAAGTACACATAAGTGTAGTCATTACATATATATATGTATATCTATGACAAAAATAACTAAATACTACCTAGGAAACCCAAGGGACGTAGGTTCCTATGTTTATATATATATATATATATATTACTTATGACAAAAGAAAACACAACATATGAGGCCCACTCTATATGGTCCAATAAACAAAAGATAATTTATACATAAATTTATATTTGATAGTTTTGTTGATGCCGCTTGACGCTCCCGTCATAGGCCCAAGCCCATTACTAGAAACATAATTTGGGTAATTTACAGAATTTAGTTGGTTAAATAGACCAAAAAGGGGATAATTAGATAATAAATCCAAAAATTCAAAAATTTCAGACTTAATGCCTAAAAGTGGTCTATCGCACGACCGCTACTATACAAAGGCAATCCTGAGACGATCGCTAGTGTGTTTCGAGAATGGGCTTTGTAGAGACATAAAAAGCTTGGATCTTTGGCAACCAAATCATCTTGGATCGAAGCTATCTGGCATGAGAGACTCTCTAGAACACTCTAGGGATCAATTCTACCCCAATTTAGGACTCTAGATCCGATCTAACCCCAAACCCAAGGTAAACTCTATAAATAGGATTCAAGTTCGAACTGCACGAACTCTTGTTTTGGCTCATGAAGTTCGATGGTAAGGAGATGGTATCTGAGGTTAGTTCACATAGTGTCTTCAGAACTTTTTGTTCCCCTTTCTATCTTCTTCCTTCCCCTCCAATTTTCGTGCTAGAAGACCCAGCCGTTGAAGAATTAGGGCGTCTGCAAGTCGCTGGTTCGCTATAGGCTGCACAGGAACTAGTGCACCAGTCTAGTGAAGATCAGGAGATTAGAAGCCCTAAACAAGGTTAGTTCACGTAATGTCTTAAGAACTTTTTGTTCCCCTTTCTATCTTCTACTTACCCCCCAATTTTCACGAATATAGGTCAAGAGAATCAGAAGATAGAGGGACGGGAAGTTGCTAGTTTGGCACAGGACATGCAAGAACCTGAGCGATCTTCCAGTTAGAAATTCGAAGTCTAAAGCTTGTCACAGAGGTAGGTTATCTCGTGGATGGCTAGAATAATGTGTCAGGAGTAAAAGCCCTTTGTTTTCTCCTATTTTCATTGAGTATACATGGAGTATTTTACGTTTTTCTATCACTGTGCAACTAGGTTATCACAGCATGCATGAATCCTACCCTTAATAAGAAATTGATAATTTTGGCTTACTTCACGCAAACTCAAGTATCTCCATGACTTGATTTTTATTGTAGCATGTTTACCTTCCTATCTAGCATGTTTACATGCATTTATTTCCTTAGGATAGGCCTTGCATGCCCTAGTTTACTTTTGTCTGCTACAGGCAAGAAACGGTCTCCCTAAGACCACCGTAATCCTTAAGCGGCCATGCAATAGACCGCTAACACCTGTATGCGGTCCTCACTTGACCGTTATTCTCTTTCTGTTCTCTGTAACCTGTTAGTTGCAGATTGACCCTATTATACATATGTTAAGCCTAGGTAATTAGGCCTTATTCCTAGTTGTGACTGTACATTTATGAACTTGGTTCTACTGTGCACTAAACATGCTAGGTTTCATGTCTTTCATGTTTTAAATACCTATTTTAAACTTATGATATTTTCATGCCAAAACCCTTATAGTTTGTATTAAAGTTAATTTTATATGCTTCATAGACTTGTTTAAGTGATGTTTTGATTGCTGTTTTGCCACGATCCCTTCTTATCTATAGTCTTTCCTTAAGTACATGGTGTGTACCTATTATGACCGCCAAATGGGCACTATCCCAATCGGGTATGATTCGGACCCATGAACCCAACGGGCCAGAAATATGGATAGATTAATTAAGAATCCTTAGAAAATCCGTAACTTAACATAGGAAGATCAGAAAAGGATGAAATCGGGCTCATTAGAAATCTTGGGCCCTTATCCCAAACGTCTTTGTTGGGGAAGAAGCCCAATTCGCACTAGAACTTGGGCCCTAAACCCTTTGGCTGACAGTTGTCACGAAGGGGTGTGATTGTTGGGGAAATTCAAAAGTAATTAATGGCAAATTCATAACTTCGCTTGTGGTTAATGCAATGACCTGAAACCAAAGCCAAAATTTTGAGTAGGATGTTAGATACAACTTATCTATTGAGGTCGAGGCCAAATTCTGCCTGGACATTATAGTTATACCCGAATTGTCTCGGGCTACTGAAAGGTCGCAGCTGGAACGAGGGAGAATGAAGGATAAACTTGCAAACATCATAACTCGAGATAGGGATACTAAAATTTGTTGAAACCATGATCCAAAGTTAGATATTAAAGCCTTCTAGATTTAATCTGAAGACATCTAAATCCAAATCCAAACAAGAGAGCACGTCCACTCACATTTATGACCAGGTAGACGAAGGGTCGCGACTGAAATAGAGGGGAAATAACGTTAATATTGAAAACATCATAACTCACGCTTGAGTTGATGAAATTCAATGAAACCAAAACTAAACATTAGATCTGGAAGTCCTCTTCATTTAATATGAAGATATCTCAACCTAAATCATAAAATAAAAGTACGCCCATTCGCATATATGACCGGGTAGACGAAGGGTCACGACGGTTCAAATCGAAGGGGTGCTTAATATTTAACCCCTCCTTAAAACCAGCGACCTTGGGGCTGGGCTGAATCTTGCTAGACGTGGGAAAGGCCTTAGAAGGCTTGAAACCTATATAAAGAAGTGGGTTCCAAGGGTGGTCAGCCTTTAGCAACACCTATTCTTAACATTCACCATCTACGGTTTCACTTGAAAGAGAGGTGAGGTGAGGGACCTTGGCCCTGCAAGGGGGGGCGAACCTACAAGTCCTAGGATAGAGGGCAAGAGCCTAGGGTGGGTCTGGGGTGTGGATCTCATCCCCGATCGAAGGGTAAAGCTGAGGTGGATCTGGGATGTGGATATTATCCCCGGATCGTCGGTTAACATCTCAAAGGTAGGCACCTATCCTTAAATCTTAGGGGTCAATGAAGCATTAAAATGATTTTAAAGTAGTTTCTATATGCCAAAGAGGGATTAAGGGCATGTGGGATTGGCTACCAAGTCTATTTACTGGTTTTTCCATCAAGTTATGTGTTTTTGAGAGGTTTCTCGGAATTTTAATTGAAAATAGTGGGTGGTGTCGACACTGCCCACTAATGTGCTGACACATCCCATGAACGTGCTGACACTTCCCCTGGACGTGCTGACACTTCCCCCTGAATGTGTCGACACATACCCTAGACGTGTCGACACTTCCTCTTTAGAAACTGTCAGATGTGCTGACACTGCCCATGGACGTGCTGACACTTCCCCCTGAATGTGTCGACACATACCCTGGACGTGTCGACACTTCCTCTTTCGAAACTGTCAGATGTGCTGACACTACCCATGGATGTGCTGACACTTCCCCCTGAATGTGTCGACACATACCCTGGATGTGTCGACACTTCCTCTTTGGAAACTTTCGGATGTGCTGACTCTGCCCATGGACGTGCTGACACTTCCCACGGATGTGTCGACACATACCCTGGATGTGTCAACACCTTGAGAATGCTGTCCCCAATTTCCAGAAACGTGGAAAAAGAGGGTTTTGAGTGGTCATATTACTTTAGAAAAATCTGAAAAATTAGAAAATGGAAGAAGGGTAAGTTGGTAACCCACAGTAAAAATTTCATGATCATATAAATTCTGCACTTGAAGTTATGATTTGTTTTCTACCCATGTGTAGGGTTGACAGGTCGACACATCATTTAGACAGGTCGACACCCTGAGCACACTGGACCAATTTCCAGAAACATGGAAAAAGAGAGTTTTGAGAGGTCATATTAATTCAGAAAAATCTAAAAAATTAGTAAATGATAGAAGGATAAGTTAGTAGCCCACTGTAAAAATTTCATGCTCATGGAAATTCTACACTTGTGGTTATGTTTTGTTTTCTACGCATGTGTAACCTAGAAATAAACCTGTCCTCTTTTATTCGATAACCTGATCATGTTCGACAACAAATAAGCTTGTGATTGTGATTTGTTCACTTAAACCATTTGGATGCGTGCTTGCTATGATAAAAGTATCATGCTAGTATTTGTAAAAAAAAATGCGTATGAATGTGAATGTGAATACGATATGAATGTTATGAATGGAAACAACAACATTATGTGAGATAGGACTTCGGTTCCTCTGTGGGACGACCCTGGAATCAAAATTCAGACTTCGGTCCCTTTGTGGGGCGGTCCTTGCTGTGGGCCTCTGGAATCAAAATTCAGACTTCGGTCCCTTTATGGGGTGGTCCTTGCTGTGGGCCTCTGGAATTAAAATCTTATTGATTCAGTCTTCGGTCCCATTGTGGGGCGGCCTTTGTGGGACGGCGATACGTAACGTCACTAGGCCACAAGAATCTAGATGGGAGTTCACTCTTGGGTCTGCGCAGTACTCTTTCGTTCGTTCGTTTGTGTGTGGGCCTCCTGTGTTTGCGACAGCTGTTTGGTTCTATGAATAATGAGAATGTGAAACTTGTAAGAATGTGATAATGTGTAACTGCCTTTTTACCGTGGTTTTGATACATGCATGTGTATCATATATGTTAGTTAAAGAATGTGTATTTTCCTCATATGAGTTATTTTAAGTAGAGGATAATGAATAGTTTATGCTATTATTAACATCTGAATTATGTATATAATTTGGTTATATAGATGCGAGTTAACCCCGGTTTGTTTAGGCTGCCTACTGAGCGTCACACTCACCCCTTTGTGACACACGTTTCAGGAGACATAGAAGAGGTGGTTGAGGAGGAGGCTGCAGCTGAGGAATAGTGCTAGATCATAGTTCACTTGGGTATGCTGTGGATGAATGTTTCTCTTATATGTATGATTATGGGGCGAGACGATATGAGGACTCATGTTTATTTTGGAACATTGGTCATGTACTCTCTTTTGAAAGTTATGAATGGTTGGGATGCTATTTACATTTCCTGTAATTGTGGTTTCTCTCTCATGCGAATGTTTACATATTTATATATTGTGCTTCCACGATACGTACGAAGACATGCTTCGGGGTCCGATAAAGAAAAAAAAATGCCCATAAATTGAGGATTGGATCTCGGGGCATTACAGAGTGGTATCAGAGCACGAGAGACAAACCATGGTTACAACCATTCCAAATGTCCAAGTAGTAGGAGAAGAGATAGGCTAGAGTGGGAAAAGGGTAGAGTGTATTTGAAACCAGTTAAAAACCCTCTCACTTAACAATTGTTTGTTTCTCAAAATTATGCCGCCAAGAAGGCAAAGGGATCTTCCCCAGGCAGATGAGAGGGGATCGTGGGTAGATGACCCAAATGGGGTGAATGACGGGGCTGTCCATGCTCCGACAGTTGGCGGCGGACAGGTGCCCAATGCGGGAATTAATCTGGAGGGGTTTATGCAGAGCTTCCAAGGGCTGATGCAGGCCCTGCAACAACAGATGCTGCAGCAGCCCGCACCCGCACCACGTCACGACATGTCGACGCTTGATCGGTTCCTGAGATTGGCGCCTCCTATTTTTAAGGGGGAGAGCCGTCCAGAGGTGGCTGAGTCATGGCTCAACGAAATGGAGAAGAAATTTCACGCAATGCGATGTCCTGAGGAGGAGAAGGTGAATCTGGCGACCTATGTATTACAAGATCAAACTGACTTGTGGTGGAAGGCCAAGATGAGGACCACTTTCGCGGACTACCACGGCGGTGACATATTATGGGAGGAGTTCCTAGCTGTCTTCCCAGAAAAGTACTTCCCTCAACATGTGCGAGATGCTAAGGAGCAAGAATTCTTGAACCTCGGACAAGGAAGCATGTCAGTAGCAGACTATGAGGCCAGATTTTCTGCTCTAGGCCAGTATGCTCCTCACATATTCGATGAGGCGCGTCAAAAGGTGAAGAAATTCGTCAACGGTCTGTGTAGCAGCGTCCGACGTTATGTGGCTACCCAAGACCCTGACTCCTACACTATGGCACTGAGGCTTGCTCACCTGGCCGAGCAAGAGAATGCAAGGTAATAATCAAAACCTAAAAAAAATCTGAAAAAGGTAAGAAACATATAGAGTTAGGTTCTAATGGATACCCATGTGTAGGTTCACTGAGGAGTAGAAGAAGATGGGCAAAAGACCTATGCGGGCAGGAGGAAGGCAGGACAAAGGGAAGGTGGCACGCCAGAAGCCAATACCGAGGGACAAACCGGGGGTTCCATTTTGTGTCCACTGTGGGCGCAACCATCCGGGACAGGAATGTTGGAGGACAAAAGGCAAGTGCTATGAATGCGGTGAGGCCGGACATATTGCGAGGAACTGCCCCAAGAAGGCTCAGTAAAAGCCAATACCTCAGCAGGGGAAGATTCAATACAGAGGGCGAGTCTATACACTGATGCAAGAGGAGGCCGACAACACCCCTACCGTGGCTGAAGGTACACTCCTTGTGGATAATATTTATGCAAAGGTCTTGTTCAACCCGGGGGCTACACACACATTCATATCCACCAGTTTTGGTAATCAACTAAAGAACAGACCCCAAGCCACATTCTTCGGGGAAATGATAGTTAGCACACCAACCTGGAAACAAGTCCACCCGAAGCTTGTGATCCCTACTATAGAAGTCAACATCAATGAGAGGATATTGCTGGGGGAAGCATACATCCTAGATATGAATGACTTTGACCTTATTCTAGGAATGGATTGGTTAGACAAACATTGTGCTCTCTTAGACTGCCGTCGGAAGAGAGTGATCTTTCAGAAGCCGGGAAAAGAGACATTCTTCTTCCAATGCCCAAAAAGCAAGTCGGGGAGAATGATGGTGTCAGCCATCAGGTCCTCCAAGCTAATTAGCAAGGGGTGTGGCTATTTCTTGGCTAGTGTGGTAATTGAAGAAGGCACCGTCAAGATTTTGGAAGACTTGGATGTGGTCCGAGAATTTTCGGATGTATTTCCCGAGGATCTACCGGGACTACCACCTTTTCGAGAGGCGGGTTTCTCTATTGAGCTGGTGTCGGGCACTGCACCTATCTCCATTCCACCGTACAGGATGGCTCCGGCAGAGCTTGCCGAACTTAGGAAGCAATTGTAGGAACTACTAGACAAAGGCTTCATTAGGCCCAGTGTGTCTCCATGGGGAGCACCAGTCCTATTTGTGCAGAATAAAGATGGGGCTATGCGGCTGTGCATTGATTACCGCAAGCTTAATCAAGCCACCATTAAGAACAAGTATCCTCTGCCGAGGATTGAAGAATTATTTGACCAGCTGTCATCTGCCAAGGTCTTCTCCAAAATTGATTTGAGGACGGGTTATCATCAAATCAGAATCGAGCCCGAAGATGTGTCGAAGACGGCCTTCCGGAATCGATATGGTCACTACGAGTTCTTGGTAGTACCATTTGGGCTGACCAATGCACCGGCAGTATTCATGGAACAGATGAATCATATCTTCCGCCCTTATCTAGATCAGTTTGTTGTGGTCTTTATAGACGACATCCTGATATATTCCGCCAGTCAGGAGGAGCACCGGAAGCACTTGAGAGTGATTCTATAGACCCTCAGGGAGAATAAATTCTTTGCCAAATTCAGCAAGTGTGAATTTTGGCTAGATCAGGTTATGTTTCTCGGACATGTTATATCCGGGAATGGCATATCTATGGACCCTAGCAAGGTTGAAGCAGTGACAAAGTGGGAAGCACCGAAGACAGTCATGGAGATCAGAAGCTTCCTTGGTCTAGTTGGATACTACCACCGATTCATTGAACGCTTCTCCACCATTGCAGCCCCCATGACCAAGTTGACCAAGAAGGGAGCAAAATTTATCTGGTCAGAGGAGTGTGAAGATAGTTTTCAGATGCTCAAAGAAAAGTTGACTTCAGCCCCAGTGTTGGCACTCCCCCAAGGGAATGACGGCTTCACTGTTTATACAGATGCATCCAGGATCGGCCTCGGCTGTGTACTAATGCAGAATGGCCGAGTGATTGCCTATGCCTCGAGACAGTTGAAGGACCATGAGAAGAATTACTCCACTGTTGACCTTGAAATGGCAGCAGTGGTTCATGCTTTGCGCATCTGGAGACACTATTTGAATGGAGTTCGGTTTGAGGTCTTCACCGACCATCAGAGCCTCAAATATATATTCACTCAGAAGGAACTCAATTTGAGACAAAGAAGGTGGGTCGAACTATTGAAGGACTATGACTTCGTCTTACAGTACCATCCAGGTAAGGCGAATGTGGTGGCAGATGCTCTTAGCCGTAAATTGATGGCGTTGAGCTTGCATTGAGAATGGAATGTGATGGAGGGTGTGATTGAATCATGACCCAAGAAAAGGAAGCAATTCGGTCTCTTGGCTAGGTTGTCAGCAAGGCCTACATACTTAGGCAGAATTGCTGAGGTTCAAAAGCAGGATATGGCATTGCAGAAACTGCTGAACAATGAGGACTTCCATGTGGGAATCGATGGGCTGATCATGTTCCAAGAGAGGATCTGTGTACCAGATGATGTGGAATTGAAAAAGGAGTTGATGCAGGAAGCTCACGGATCAAAGTTCTCCATCCATCCCGGAAGCACCAAGATGTTTCAAGACATGAAGAGGATGTATTGGTGGCCAAGAATGAAGCGAGACATAGCGGAGTTCGTGTCCAAATGTCTCACTTGCCAGCAGGTGAAAATTGAGCATCAAAGACCTGGCGGACCTCTCCAGACCATTGAGATGGCACAATGGAAATGTGAACAAATCACCATGGACTTTGTGACTGGTTTACCCATGACTAGGAGGAAGCATGATGCCATATGGGTGATTGTGGATAGATTCACCAAGACAGCAAACTTTCTACCTGTCAACAAGCAGACTCCAATCGAATCCCTAGCGAAACTGTTCATCGCTGAGATCATTCGATTACATGGTGCACCCTTATATATCATCTCTGATCGGGACCTCCGATTCACAGCAAGGTTCTGGAAGAGTTTGATGCAAGCTATGAGGACAGAATTGCGGCTCAGCTCGGCATTTCACCCTCAGACTGATGGGCAATCTGAGCGCACTATCCAGACTCTAGAAGATATGCTGAGGGCATGTAGTATTGAATGGAGGGGGAATTGGGATGATCATTTACCCCTGATAGAATTTGCATACAACAATAGTTACCATTCTGCCATCAGAATGGCACCTTATGAAGCACTCTACGGGCGGCCATGTAGATCACCAGTGTGTTGGTATGAAGCTGGAGAAAAATAGCTATTCGGACCACAGTTGGTACAGGACTGCTCAGAGAAAATATCTATGATCAGGCAATGACTCCTCACAGCCCAGAGCCGTCAGAAAAGTTATGCAGACCAACGACGGAGAGAGTTAACATTTACAGAGGGAGACCATGTGTGCCTAAAGGTGTCTCCTACCAAGGGAGTCATGCAGTTTGGAAGGAGGGGCAAGCTCAATCCTAGATATATCGGACCTTTCGAGATTCTGCAAAGGATTGGCAAAGTGGCTTATCAACTTGCACTTCGGCCTGCTCTATCACATGTACATCCGGTCTTTCACGTCTCTATGCTCAAGAAGTACATCCCGGATACCTCGCATGTTATAGAGTACGTGCCTCTAGAGGTTCGAGTAGACTTGTCTTATGTGGAGCAGCCCAACAAGATCATAGACTGGAAGGAAAATATATTGAGAAATAAAATCATCTGGCTGGTGAAAGTCTTATGGAGGAATTCTCGTTCCGAGGAGGTAACTTGGGAGCCGGAGGATAAGATGCACCGAAAATACCCCCAACTATTCGGTAAGTAATTTTCCTTGAAAGGAAGTTTTATTTTCAATTCAATTTCGAGGACAAAATTATTTTAAGGGGGAGAGAATGTTATGACCGCCAAATGGGCACTACTCGAATCGGGTATGATTCGGACCCATGAACCCAACGGGCCAGAAATCTGGATAGATTAATTAAGAATCCTTAGAAAATCCGTAACTTAACATAGGAAGATCAGAAAAGGATGAAACTGGGCTCGTTAGAAAGCTTGGGCCCTTAGCCCAAACTTCTCTGTTGGGGAAGAAGACCAATTCGCACCAGAACTTGGGCCCAAAACCCTTTGTCTGACAGCTGTCACGAAGGGGTGTGACTATTAAGGAAATTCAAAAGTAATTAATGGGAAATTCATAACTTCGCCTGTGGTTAATGAAATGACATGAAACCAAAGCCAACATTTCGAGTAGGATGTTAGATACAACTTCTCTGTTGAGGTCGAGGCCAAATTTTGCCTGGACATTATAGTTATACCCGAATTATCTCGGGCTACTGAAAGGTCAGAGCTGGAACGAGGGAGAATGAAGGATAAACTTGCAAAAATCATAACTCGGGATAGGGATACTGAAATTCGATGAAACCATGGCCCAAAGTTAGATATTAAAGCCATCTAGATTTTATCTGAAGACATCTAAATCCAAATCTATAGCAACACTGGTAAAAAAAGGGACTAGAAAGTCTAAATAAATTAAAACCAATAAATAATCAAGGCCAGACCCTGTACATAACCCCCTAACCTCCTAATGAGCCTTACAAAAAGAACTCATAGGCCCTATCCCTTAAATTTTAAGGGATTATGAATTCAGTAACATTTTAAGTGGTCATTTAAAAGCCATATTGTATTTTTATTTGAATTAATAATCAATAAACCTTGAAAGAAACATCAATTTAAATTTTTTAATAATTTAGAAAATTTAATATTTCACATTTATTCCATTATATTTTTATTTAAAGGATTAATTGTATATTAATAAGCTTTAATACATTAAAGGTAAGTAAAACATAAAAGAATGGGCATTTATACGATTTTGGTCCTTTGGAGTGTTATTGGCAAAATGAAAAGGGTGAATAGCGCCCTAGCATCAGGCGCTCTATTCACATAACACGTCCAAAACGAAGGCGTTATTTCCAAGATAGATGAATAGTGCCACTTTTTAAATCAAAAGAATTTTATAAAACTAATTACATGGAAAAATAGAGAAAAATGGAAAAACCTTACCCATAAAATTTCATGTCAATACCCCATCAAGAAAAAAAGATACAAATCTAGAAAGATTGTTACACTTTAAATTAACGTTAATTTATAACACAAGGTAACCGTGTGATAGTTTGGGGAAAGAATTAGCTTGGGAAAGATTAAATATGGGAAATCCTAATACTATTAGGACATGTACTAGGGAGTTTGAGTCCCAATCAAACTCCAAACCCATTGGGTTCCCAAACCCCTATAAATACCATGCTATCAACCCCTTCGAGCCAACCTCCTGCCCATCCACCTGCTGCTGTATTCTCCTGAGGTTCTTCTTGGCTGCCGAAAGAGCTTGTTGCATCTTCCTAAACACAACTATTGTTTCTTCATCAACAACATTTAATCACCAAGAAGAAGTCCTGCTTCTTCTGTTTCTTGCTGCACATCACGAGAAGAGCTCTGTAAGAAGGAAATTGCTGTAGCTACAGAACCTCCGAAGGAAGATAGTCTTCTTCTTCTTCCTAATTCTCCCTGCTGTTGCGTATAAAGAAGAGCCTCTTATATCTCTTTGTACCTACTATTGTTAGGAGATCTCCCTCTCTGCTGTCAGTTTTCTACTGCTGAAGAAGATTGCAGCCGTTCACCAAACTCCTCTACTTCATAAACTGAATATCGAAGCTACTGTTCTCCATCCTCTGTTTGAAGCTGCAGTCATCTTCCTCTTCCATGTTGCTTCCTTCTGAATATTGAAGGATATCTTTGGCCATTGCTACGTGTTCTATCCTTACGGAACCAAAGTAGAGGTGTTATGAGGATATCCAGAATTTTGGGCCCTTTATTTGGGTTATCGTCTGCTAAAGTTCTGAGGAAAAATTGTTGATATTCTTCAATCCAAGGTAGGTTTTCTCAAGTTCTTGGCCTAATTCCGTAAAATATAAGTTCATGCATGCATCTAATCTCTTTTTTTACCAAGTTTTAATAGCTTCTGTTTCAAATTTCAGATTCACAATGAAATAGCGACCCAGTCATGGGCGCTATTTTGAATTCGCGACCGTATAGTAGTCGCTATTTCCATAGTTAATTATTAAATCAGCATATTCAAAATTTAATAACTTGAATTGTGGATATCTAATCAAGTACATGCGTGCATTGCTAGATTCCTGGTATTTTTCTCCACCTATTCATATACTTGTCCATGGAAAATTATTTTATTTGGATAAATGACACTGTTCATGCAATATTTACACTAGGTTAAATAGCGACCCTTACCCTGTCGTCTCTTTGAATAAGACGCCCAAATCTTGGGCGCTATTTGTTGAAACATGGCATGATCCAGGGTGCCAATTTATGAAACACGGCTATGCCCTGGGTGTCTTCTAAAATACCTCTGTCACCGTTTGAGATATAGCACCCCTGATTAGGGCGCTACATACTAAAAGGTGGCTGAGTCATGGGCGCTATTTAAAAGAACTAAACTTCAGGTTAAATGGTTAAAGAATTCCAGGATTTGTTTACAATGAAACTGGAAACGGAATTAAGAATTAATGGCTGGGTCACAAGCGCGATTTAAGAAATAGTGGCTGTATCCCAGGCGCTATGTAAGAAATAGAGTCCATGACCCAGGCGTCATTTTCTGTTCTTGGGATTTTTCTGTTGTTTCATGTACACCCTTCCAACGTGTTACATATATGGCACTATATTCCAGCCATGAGTATAGTCCCACATTTCTCGGTGATTTATCGACTACCCTCTACTTTCTCGGTGACATACAAGCCCTCCGTCGGACATTCCGTTCCTTCAGATTGGTGCGTTAGTCATAGAGACCTCCGTAAGTCTCCTCGATGCCTTGGATTCCCTCATGGCTGATTGAGCTGGTTGTACCCTAAAACCCATGACACTATTTAAATGCCATGTCACTCTAAAGAAACATGGTATACCGGCCCTCATGATATGCTATTTGGATGTCATGAGAATATTCTCGAATTAATGGAATGAGAAGCCATACCATTAATATTTCTTAAGGATTATGTGTCATGTTCGTGGACACTAATTCTATCAACCTTATCATGTACAAGAACGAGCGACCATGTGTATATGAGCGCTTATTATTAATGTCATGGCACCTAACTAAGGAGCCGATTCCACCTAGCTTTTACCAATAATCGTGTTTATACCGTTACTATCGTAGTACGTCCTTACACATCTTGTTCAATCCTTGAAATTCTTATCCACAATATCTACCTTAAAGTTCCTACAAAGCTTGTTCATTTGAAACTCTATATTGGCTATAACTATAGTGGATGTCGAAAATATATGATCAATGCCTGCGCATATAGGGCCCGATCTGGTCCTGGGAGGAGCACCCGAAAGTACTAGTGCCCATGGGAGTTGTAATGATCACGGTGTGGCATTGCACTTCGTTCTCGATGACATTCCACAATCTCGTACTTGACTCAACTTGACATGACATGACTTCCGTGACCCAGAAAGGGTATTTATATACTTGCTTGAAACATGATAGCCAATTCTCGACATGACATGATGAATATACTTGCTTGAATATCTTGATACTTATTGATATGAGTTCTTGAAAGACATGCTAGTTCACTCAATTATCTCTTGTTATACACTCTCTCTTGTCGTTTTACGCGAACATGCATAGCTATATTGCATTCATGTAACTTATAATCTACTTAAAGCAAGGTAGCACTTGAGATATAATTCCTACTGAGCATTCGCTCATCCAGTATTTTTCCCTATTTTTCAAGTAAGTCCGATGACGAGACTCAATCGGATGGGGAAGGTCAAGAGTGAAGAGATTAGAGCTACTCCATCTATCTAAGCGTCAACTAGTCTTGTCTTTCTATATTCTTGAGTCAATCGTTGTACTTTTCCATTTATTGAGTCTTAGTACTTTCACTAAGTGAATTGTAATAAAAGTACTTTGAGGTTGTGATTGAATAAAGGATTGGGTTATCTTTACTTTTGCACACTCTGTCTTTGTGTCGAATTCACAAACGCTCTGATTGACATGATCGATATGAACTCATCACGCACTCCGAGTTCCTTCCGCGCTCGGGACGTGACAAAATCCCAACAGGAGAGCACGCCAACTCGCATTTATGACCAGGTAGATGAAGGGTCGCGACTGAAATAGAGGGGAAATAACGTTCATATTACAAAAATCATAACTCATGCTTGAGTTGATGAAATTCGATGAAACCAACACTAAACGTTAGATCTGGAAGTCCTATTCATTTCATATGAAGACATCTCAACCTAAATCCTAACAGAAAAGTACGCACATTCGCATATATGACCGGGTAGACGAAGGGTCACCACGGTTCAAACCGAAGGGGTGCTTAATATTTAACCCCTCATTAAAACCAGCGACCTTGGGGCTGGGCTGAACCTTGCTAGATGTGAGAAAGGCCTTGGGAGGCTTGAAACCTATATAAAGAAGTGGGTTCCAAGGGTGGTCAACCTTTAGCAACACCTACCCTCAACATTCACCATCAACGATTTCACTTGAAAGAGAGGAGAGGCGAGGGACCTTGGCCCTGCGAAGGGGGGGCGAACCTACAACTCCTAGGACAGCGGGCAAGAGCCTCAGGTGGGTCTGGGGTGGGGATCTCATCCCCGGATCGAAGGGTAAAGCTGAGGTGGATCTGGGGTGTGGATATTATCCCCGGATCGTCGGTTAACATCTTAAAGGTAGGCACCTATCCTCAAATCTTAGGGGTCAATGAAGCATTAAAATGATTTTAAAGTAGTTTCTATATGCTAAAGAGGGATTAAGGGCATGTGGGATTGGCTACCAAGTCTATTTACTGGTTTTTCCATCAAGTTATGTGTTTTAGTGAGATTTCTCAGAATTTTAATTGAAAATATTGGGTGGTGTCGACGCTGCCCACGAATGTGCTGACACATTACCATGAATGTGATGACACATCCCATGAACGTGCTGACACTTCCCCTGGACGTGCTGACACTTCCTCCTGAATGTGTCGACACATACCCTTGACGTGTCGACACTTCCTCTTTAGAAACTGTCATATGTGCTGACACTGCCCATGGACGTGCTATCACTTCCCCCTGAATGTGTCGACACATATCCTGGATGTGTCGACACTTCCTCTTTAGAAATTGTCAGATGTGCTGACAGGTATGTGTCGACACTTCCTCTTTAGAAATTGTCAGATGTGCTGACACTACCCATGGACGTGCTGACACTTCCCCCTGAATGTGTCGACACATACCCTGGATGTGTCGACACTTCCTCTTTGGAAACTGTCGGATGTGCTGACACTTCCCACGGATGTGTCGACACATACCCTGGATGTGTCAACACCTTGAGAATGCTGTCCCCAATTTCCAGAAACGTGGAAAAAGAGGGTTTTGAGTGGTCATATTACTTTAGAAAAATCTGAAAAATTAGAAAATGGAAGAAGGGTAAGTTGGTAACCCACAGTAAAAATTTCATGATCATATAAATTCTGCACTTGAAGTTATGATTTGTTTTCTACCCATGTGTAGGGTTGACAGGTCGACACATCATTTAGACAGGTCGACACCCTGAGCACACTGGACCAATTTCCAGAAACATGGAAAAAGAGAGTTTTGAGAGGTCATATTAATTCAGAAAAATATAAAAAATTAGAAAATGATAGAAGGATAAGTTAGTAGCCCACTGTAAAAATTTCATGCTCACGGAAATTCTACACTTGTGGTTATGTTTTGTTTTCTACGCATGTGTAACCTAGAAATAAACCTATCCTCTTTTATTCGATAACCTAATCATGTTCGACAACAAATAAGCTTGTGATTGTGATTTGTTCACTTAAACCATTTGGATGCGTGCTTGCTATGATAAAAGTATGATGCTAGTATTTGTAAAAAAAAATGTGTATGAATGTTAATGTGAATACGATATGAATGTTATGAATGGAAATAACAGCATTATGTGAGATAGGACTTCGGTTCCTCTGTGGGATGACCCTAGAATCAAAATTCAGACTTCGGTCCCTTTGTAGGGCGGTCCTTGCTGTGGGCCTCTGGAATCAAAATTCAGACTTTGGTCCCTTTGTGGGGCGCTCCTTGTTGTGGGCCTCTGGAATTAAAATCCTATTGATTCAGTCTTCGGTCCCATTGTGGGGCGGCCTTTGTGGGACGGCAATACGTAACGCCACTAGGCCACAAGAATCTAGGTGGGAGTTCGCTCTCGGGTCTGCGCATTACTTTTTCGTTCGTTCGTTTGTGTGTGGACCTGTTGTGTTTGCGGCAGCTGTTTGGTTCCATGAATAATGAGAATGTGAAACTTATAAGAATGTGATAATGTGTAACTGCCTTTTTACCGTGGTTTTGATACATGCATGGGTATCGTAGATGTTAGTTAAAGAATGTGTATTTTCCTCATATGAGTTATTTTAAGTAGAGGATAATGAATAGTTTATGCTATTATTAACATCTGAATTATGTATATAATTTGGTTATATAGATGCGAGTTAACCCCGGTTTGTTTAGGCTGCCTACTGAGCGTCACACTCACCCCTTTGTGACACACATTTCAGGAGACATAGAGGAGGTGGTTGAGGAGGAGGCTGCAGCTGAGGAATAGTGCTAGATCATAGTTCGCTTGGGTATGCTGTGGATGGATGTTTCTCTTATATGTATGATTACGGGGCGGGAGCCTATGAGGACTCATGTTTATTTTGGAACATTGGTCATGTACTCTCTTTTGAAAGTTTTGAATGGTTGGGATGATATTTACATTTCCTGTAATTGTGGTTTCTCTCTCATGTGAATGTATGCATATTTATATATTGTGCTTCTGCGATACGTACGAAGTAATGCTTTGGGGTCCGATAAAGAAAAAAAATACCCATAAATTGAGGATCGGATCTCGGGGCGTTACAGTACCCCGGTGTGTGGCCATTAGATACATTTTTGCACTTATAAGCACATCTCTTGGACTTGTGATCCTCTCCGTTGGATATTCTTTCCACCGGACTAAGTGATCTTGTTTCAAGGCCTCCGTAAGTCTCCACGAACCTGGGATTCCCACTAGGACGCTGAGCTGGTTGTACCTTAAAAAAACCCAATTGTCTAGAAAGTACTCACATGACCGGTACTTTTCTGAGTTCTGGATATTAGCGGCCATCCAGGAGATCACAAATTTCAGTTAGCGGCCTTTTCCCTGACCGATATTTCCTCATGAAACGGTCCTGACTTGACAGCTATATCATAGAAGCGGCCCAGATTTGACCGCTAATTCAAGAGACGGCCCTGGCACGACCCTTTATGTCTCAAGTGTTCTTTACCCGAGGTTTGACCTAAGGGTTAATTTTTCTATAATTCTATATGGTCTATTGATTATCTAGGACCTAATATCTTTTTCATAAACTATTAATAAAATTATGAAAGTTAAAGAATATGCTGTTATGCTGCCGGATTCCTTCTGTGGCATGGCCTTGTCTTAAGTCATCTTTGAAATTCTTATGATCTCTTATTGTGCATTCTCTACCTTTGTTACATTCTAATGAAACTGATGAGGGCATCTCACGACACTCCCTCTAGCTCGGGTCGCCTGCACACTCTTGATGCGGATTGATTATGGTCTACACTTGTTATCTTCATTTCCCAAGTTTCATCTTATGTATTTTCCTTTTATTGAGTCCTATCTTTTGTATTTCCCTTTATTGAGTCATGTGGTTCTAGTCCATTTCCCTTGTTATGCTTAATTGGGCCTTATTATCTTAGTTATGGGCCCATAGGATTGAGTCTAGGATATGCTCGGTCTTTTGTCTTATTGTCAGGGACATTTTGGTCATGTAAAGAATGGTTGCCTATAGATAGGCCCATCTCTCCTCATGTACTTAACTTTTGATGAATATTGAAGAAATCCCTTTCAAGTCTCCCAATTTCTCCCCTCCTCCTCTCTCTCTCTATCTCTCCTCTCTCTCCAAACAAGGAAAGGGGCGAACTCCTCCCTCTCTCCTCCCCCTCCCAACCACTTCCAACCCCCACCTACCTCCATTAACTCCACACAACTTCCCATAGCCCATCTTTACTCCTCACCTTGTCCCAAGGGAGCTCCACCAATCCAAGCCCCACCACCCAACTACCACCTACCCAACACCACTTCCTAAGCACCCCTTCCTTTCCCCAAGGTTGAAGGGGCTCTTCCCTAAGCCCAAATTCGAGTTTCCCTCTCCCTAGGGCTGTGCCCTTCCATCTCCCCACTTCCCTAACCACCCATGGTCGCACCCCCCCTTCCCCATACTAACCAAGTTCGCCCCCACCTCCTCTCCCACTCACCATCTCTCTTGTGCACTTCCACCTTCCCACCACCACTCCTTGCAGCTCCGACTCCCTCTCCACCCCTCCCTGCCCTCCTAGACCTCTTGGAAGACCCTAGCCACGTCCCTCCCCTCTCCACAAACCATCAGCCATCACTCCCAAGCTGTGCTTCCCTCTCTCCCACTCCCTTTGATCTTGCAAGATTGCAGTCCCAGGTAGCAGGTCGCAGGTAGCAGAGTGGGGTCCTAAAGTCACATCGTCTCTGACCGCTCCCTGATCCTCCTGGTGTCAAGGCCTACATCTCTGGAAAGGTATTTCAGAGAGCTTTCCAGGCGAGGTGGTTTCATTGACATCCGAGTTCCGAGCTGTCCGCAGGAGCCGATCTCCCTCGACCACGCAGAAGTCCTCAGGTAGGGAACTAGAGCCTCAGTTCCAGTCCTACCACGGCTTCTTCCTTAACGATCTGGGTACCATTTTTGGAGGGAAGAAACTACGTCCAGGTAGCTTTCATCTCCAACAAGAAGGACCTCATTCGGCCCTCGGAGCTCCCAGTTACAATTTTCTTCGTCGGAGTGTGCAGTCTGCCCCTGCGGGTCCAGGTTTGACCTGTCCCCACTTATCCGGCTACCACTCTCTCCTCCGACCTCAGATTGTGGCCCCGTCAACTTCTGCCTGAAGCTACTCCGACCACAATTGCGCCACCACCAGTTTCGTTCCAATCGGAGTTCGGGAGCATCTGCAGTGCCTTCTGCAACCTACTGTATTAGTTCTGCACCAGCCAGAGATAGAAGTTTCTATCCTGTTCCAGTTGCCGGTTCGATCAGCCCCGAGTTCCAGAGCTTCCCCAAAAATTCAGACATCATCTTCTGTCAGTTTGGAAACTTTTGGCACCCATTTCGTCAAGTTTGGAGTTCTGTGGAATCCGTGGCAGCGTCATCATCGACACCCTGTCCAGCGAACCTGAAGGTTGGCAGAACCGGCGGAGCTCGGAAGTCGGGTTTCCTTTGCATAATTCCCCACCCCGCTTGGCCGGCTGAAGGCCGCTCCCTGCGTGGAGGTAGTTTTGGATGTAATAAGCTTAATCCCGCCCCAAGATCACCCCTCCTGCGAGAGCTGTAGTGTTGTACTCCTTTCACTTTCAGGTCAAGCGACACCGCTGCGGCGATCGGGTGTATACCCTCGCCTCCCGGCGCGCCCTCGTCTCCGAGCGGGATCGGTGTTTACACACCGATCAGGTGAGCATCTGATACCATCCTTGATTGTCTCATTTCTGCAAATTTAGTATTACTTTGTATGCCCGTCGGACGGTGAGAAGAGAGCCCAATCTTGCAATCTACTTTTGTGTGACCACTGCGGACCGGGAGTGAGTGCCACCCAAACCCCGCCCTGCGGGCCAGCCGCCCATGAAGTTGGGTAACCCAGATCCTTAGGGGTCAGCCAAAGCCCACTTAGTCACTTAGAGTCATTGGGTCCCACCTCGGACCCTCGCCATCATCCCCCGACCCCTCCGGGTGATCGCGTGTGCCGTGTGAGTAAGCCGCTATTGTGAGAATCATTGGAGTGCTTGTATGCTTGCGGGTCTAGATCCTAGGATCTTCAATTCATACTTAGTCAACCTTGGGCTGTGTCACATCAAGTGGTATTAGAGCAAGTTCATAACTTGTCTCTATCAAGTTGGTCCTAGGGCATGTTTATGTATTTAGAGTCCTCGGTTGCATCTCTTTGTCCACTAGCATGGCCACCTCATACCGACCTTACCCATCAGCCCTCTCCATGAGTTCAAACCCCCAAGAGAAGCCCACCACCAACACACATAACCTCCAAGGCCATGTTGAATACCTCATGGGAACCATGAACAATGCCTTTGATCGCCTAGATAGCACAAATGGTCAACTTACCCAATTAGGTGACAATGGGCCCACCCCAAGGGTGGACGACAGAATGGTCCCCCTCCCACTTCCCACCTTTGATGGAACCTCTCCTAGAGAATATTTAGATTGGGAATCCACATTGGACAAGTACTTCATTTGGTATCCCATGTCCGAGGATGAAAAGGCTTGGGTTGCCAAAATGCAACTTACCAAATGGGCAGAAACTCCTTGGTTGCAAATTGTCGGGTTAAAGATACTTAGAAGGGAAACTCCCATCACCACTTGGGAGGACATGAAGGAGAAACTTAGGGTAAAATATGTGTCCCCTTCCTACCCGAATCACCAAAGCCTAAGGAGCACTTCAACTCCTTCACCCCCTCCTGGCCAACCCAAGACCCCAATCCCCCATTCCCCACCACTTCCCACCTATCCTATCCCGACCACCACATCTACACCCTACCTACAAGTGCTCACCACAACCATAGCTCCACAAACCCAATTGGGCCCCATGACCACCCCTCCACATAGACCCATGACGACCACCACCCCCCAACCCAAATTCCCCCACCAAACCCATATCCCACAAGCCCCCTTGAACCCCACCATTATCCCTCCATCACCCCTAAAGAAAGATGCACCTCCCAAGGCCAACCAACCTAAACCCCCTCACCCAACCCACCTCCTGCTTCCTACACCAATCTTTCCCCAACCTAGACCTCCACTACTTCCCCTTCCTATCCCAACCCAAGTCCACCCTTGCCCACCACCCCGTGTGCACCATGCATCGACTACCACCAACCCACCCACCATAGACCTTCCTACCCCATTGTCCTTAGGAGTTGCAACCCACACCCTCACCCAAGTGTAGAGGGATACCAATCCGGATCCACCTCCCAAGATAAAGGAAATCCAAGGGCCACACAACTCACCCACCACTCCTAGCTTAGCTCCTCAAGAGCTACACACCCTTCCCCATGACACCGTCACCATAGATGAGTCCGTACTCCAATGGCTCAAGCAAGGCCTCACCATTCCTAGTTCACAACCAAGCCACCTACCCATGGGACATCAATCCCAAATCATTCCCACTCAGCCTCATGTCACTTATCAAACCTCCTATTGTGTGGAAGATTTGGGAGACTTAGTGGCCTACCTACATTGGCAAGTCCACTTGACCGATATGCTAGCCATGAGGCTGTCGGAGCCTAGCACCATTAGCCTAGCTTACCCCGCCGTTGGATCCATCACTTCCATCTACACTAATGGCCAATTTACAAGTGAGATCATACTCTTTCTTCCCATGGAGGAGGAACCCATCCTAGTCTACTCCCTAACCATTGAGATCCCAAGTGCTTTGATTGACCAACCCATTAGCAACCTTGGCCCAATTATCTTGGAGGAGGATGACTCACCATTGGAGGACCTTGAGAACATGGAGTACCCCTACCTAGGTGACCCTTACCATGATCCCTTTAACCCCTTCCTAAGGGAGCCTAGATCTCCATGTAACCCACTCCCCCTATTCACCACCCACCTCACCCTACCTATATCGCCCATGTTGACCCAAACTCCTCCCTTCCTAGAATCGGGTTACACCATGAGAGCATTGAACTTAGGTAACAAACACCTTGGGATTGTTGAAATACCCCACCCCATAACCACCTTCCTAGATCCCTTCGACCCATTCACATGGAAGTTCAAAAGTCATCCCACATCTATGCACATGGAAGTCACCTTTGGGATAAATATGCATGAGTCTAGGCTTACCACACCATTTGACATGATTCATAAGTCGGGTACATTCATTCACATCACCCACATGTCAAGTAGGAAGCATAAGTGGACCGTATTCGGATGTATTGGCCCACCTTCATTCATCATGAGTCTTAAGCATGAGAGGAGCATACATGGATGTCTGGGTCCCCCGACATTTGTCACACCCATGCATAAAAGGTTAACTATGGATGTCCCGGCCCTCCTAAGTCTATCACAGTCTCCATGGAATCAAAGTGTGATCGGTCTACATTTGGCTGCCCAGGTCCACCTTTGCACACCATACTTTTCACACCAACATCACATCATAGTGCATGGCATACGCATTCTCGCAAGCATATAGGAAAGAGCAATGAGACTTACAAAAGGCGGGAAGATGCTCATCGGCGCCACTGCGAGTTCCAAGTGGGAGACTTGGTGATGGTGAGGACGGAGCGGCTCCTTCCGGGACCTGCCTCCAAGTTGAGGGCACGGGGTTCGGGACCCATTCGAGTTCTGAGACGACTTGGCAGTAATGCTTATGAGCTAGACCTACATGAGGGTTTTGGGGTACACCCTACTTTCAATGTGGCGGACCTGGTACCCTACAAGGGCCCCGCGGTAGAACCCAATGAGGAGCTCGAGCCTTTACCCCCCCTTGAGAGAGACACTCCCGGTGGGACTCCACTTTCTAGCTTGAGAGACCGACGAGAGCAGGTAGAGGCAATACTGGATGAGCAAAGTATCATTACTAGGCACAAGGTGTATCAGCGCTACCTGGTTAGGTGGAAGAACCGTCCCCCGATAGAGGATACGTAGGTGAGTCGAGAGGATCTGCTGCGCTTGGACCCCGACATGCTGGAGCATTACGACAGCCAGGTGGACCCATACTCGACGGGGTCGAGTTCTCCCCACCCCGGGGGATTTGATGAGGGCATCTCACGACACTCCCTCTAGCTCGGGTCGCCTGCACACTCTTGATGTGGATTGATTATGGTCTACACTTGTTATCTTCATTTCCCAAGTTTCATCTTATGTATTTTCCTTCTATTGAGTCCTATCTTTTGTATTTCTCTTTATTGAGTCATGTGGTTCTAGTCCATTTCCCTTGTTATGCTTAATTGGGCCTTATTATCTTAGTTATGGGCCCATAGGATTGAGTCTAGGATATGCTCGGTCTTTTCTCTTATTGTCAGGGACATTTTGGTCATGTAAAGAATGGTTGCCTATATATAGGCCCATCTCTCCTCATGTACTTAACTTTTGATGAATATTGAAGAAATCCCTTTCAAGTCTCCAATTTCTCCCCTCCTCTCTCTCTCTCTATCTCTCCTCTCTCTCCCAACAAGGAAAGGGGCGAACTCCTCCCTCTCTCCTCCCCCTCCCAACCACTTCCAACCCCCACCTACCTCCATTAACTCCACACAACTTCCCATAGCCCATCTTTACTCCTCACCTTGTCCCAAGGGAGCTCCACCAATCCAAGCCCCACCACCCAACTATCACCTACCCAACACCACTTCCTAAGCACCCCTTCCTCTCCCCAAGGTTGAAGGGGCTCTTCCCTAAGCCCAAATTTGAGTTTCCCTCTCCCTAGGGCTGTGCCCTTCCATCTCCCCACCTCCCTAACCACCCTTGGTCGCTCCCCCCTTCCCCATACTAACCAAGTTCGCCCCCACCTCCTCTCTCACTCACCATCTCTCTTGTGCACTTCCACCTTCCCACCACCACTCCTTGCAGCTCCAACTCCCTCTCCACCCCTCCCTGCCCCCCTAGACCTCTTGGAAGACCCTAGCCACGTCCCACCCCTCTCCACAAACCATCATCCATCACTCCCAAGCTGTGCTACCCTCTCTCCCACTCCCTTTGATCTTGCAAGATTGCAGTCCCAGGTAGCAGGTTGCAGGCAGCAGAGTGGGGTCCTGAAGTCGCATCGTCTCCGACCGCTCCCTGATCCTCCTGGTGTCAAGGCCTACATCTATGGAAAGGTCTTCCAGATAGATTTCAAGGCGAGGTGGTTTCGTTGACATCCGAGTTCCGAGCTGTCCGCAGGAGCCGATCTCCCTCGACCACGCAGAAGTCCTCAGGCAGGGAACCAGAGCCTCAGTTCCAGTCCGACCATGGATTCTTCCTTAAAGATATGGGCACCATTTTTGAAGGACAGAAACTACGTCTAGTTAGCTTTCATCTCCAATAAGAAGGACCTCATTCGGCCCCCGGAGCTCCCAGTTACAATTTTCTTCGTCGGAGTGTGCAGTCTGCCCCTGCGGGTCCAGGTTTGAGCTGTCCCCACTTATCCGGCTACCACTCTCTCCTCCGACCTCAGATTGTGGCCCCGTCAACTTCTGCTTGAAGCTACTCCGACCACGATTGCTTCACTGCCAGTTTCGTTCCAATCGGAGTTCGGGAGCGTCCGCAGTACCTTCTGAAACCTACTGTATCAGTTCTGCACCAGCCAGAGACAGAAGTTGCTGTCCTGTTCCAGTTGCCGGTCCGATCAGCCCCGAGTTACAGAGCTTCCCCAAAAATTCAGACATCATCTTCTGTCAGTGTGGAAACGTTTGGCACCAGTTTCGTCAAGTTTGGAGTTCTGTGGAATCCGTGGCAGCGTCATCATCGACACCCTGTCCAGCGAACCTGAAGGTTGGCAGAACCGGTGGAGCTCGGAAGTCAGGTTTCCTTTGCATAATTCCCCACCCCGCTTGGCCGGCTGAAGGCCCCTCCCTGCGTGGAGGTAGTTTTAGATGTAATAAGCTTAATCCCCACCCCAAGATCACCCCTCCTGCGAGAGGTGTAGTGTTGTACTCCTTTCACTTTCAGGTCAAGCGACACCGCCGCGGCGATTGGGTGTATACCCTCGCCTCCCGGCGCGCCCTCGTCTCCGAGCGGGATCGGTGTTTACACACCGATCAGGTGAGCATCTGATACCATCCTTGATTGCCTCATTTCTGCAAATTTAGTATTGCTTTGTATGCCCGTCGGACGGTGAGAAGAGAGCCCGATCTTGCAATCTACTTTTGTGTGACCACTGCGGACCGGGAGTGAGTGCCACCCAAACCCCGCCCTGCGGGCCAGCCGCCCACGAAGTTGGGTAACCCAGATCCTTAGGGGTCAGCCAAAGCCCACTTAGTCACTTAGAGTCATTGGGTCCCACCTCGGACCCTCGCCATCATCCCCCGACCCCTCCGGGTGATCGCGTGTGCCGTGTGAGTAAGCCGCTATTGTGAGAATCATTGGAGTGCTTGTATGCTTGCGGGTCTAGATCCTAGGATCTTCAATTCATACTTAGTCAACCTTGGGCTGTGTCACATCAGAAACTATTGTTGAATTGAACATTATTGGCCAAACTTTACTATATTCTCATGGAAGTAGCTTGATCTATAACTTGAAGATGCAAGAGCGGGCACGGATAGTGTCCAAGGGCTCTACACTAGCCCCCTCGGGAGATAGTCGGAAACGTGCTGAAAACCATGACGTACGATGAACACTGGCATCGCATTACGTCGGGAGTACCTTTTTTATAGACGAGTGAAAACCATGAGACAAACTTGTGATTGATGGGGGCATCTCTTGCCCCTCCACATTTTTTTGAGGCTCGGATTATTCGTCGGCATGCGCCATTGTGTTCGTCGTATTTTTCTAAGTCTAGTCATGTAATTTTTATATTTTCTTTGAGTCATAATTATATAGTTTTCCCTTTATTTGAGTCAGGTACCAAGGTTTAAGGGTCAATTACCTAAGTTCTTAGTCATTATGTTGATTAGATAGGTTTATGGGCCCAATCCATTGGGCTAGGCCCAGGGGCGCTCCCCCCCCCTTGGGGCAGACTGGTCAATTATGAGTTTCTCAGGGTCACTTTGGTCCTAGGAAAAGTATGGAGTCTATAAATAGCCCCCTCCCCTCTCTCATTTGTAACATTTGATGAATATTTCAATAGAAAGAAACCCTTTGTGAGAATTTTCTTCCCTTGGAGTGAGACTCTCCACATCCCTCCCCTATCTCTCTCATATATATCTCTCTCTCTAAGGGGTCCCCCCTCTCTCTCTCTTCCCTACCCCCAAATTTCAAAATTTCTTCTCTCTCCTCCCATTCACTCTTCATTATTACCCCCCCCCCTTCCCCGTACACTCATTCAAGTCCCCCAACCCCCAAGGTAGAACCCACCAATCTCCAAGCCACCCTCCAACCCCCAACCACCCACTATGCTTTCCCAAGCACCCTTCCATCTCCCCAAGGCTGAAGGGGTTTCACCCAAGGCCCAAATTTGAATCTCCCTCCCTTTCTAGCTGCCCCACACCCCTCCCCAACACCCCCTTCCTACCCTGGTCACCCTCCCTATTCCCCCCTTGTCTCCCTTGGCCATCCCACCCTCATACACACAACCCTACACCTTCATCATATTCCCAGCTCGCAGGCAGTAGAGTACCAGCTAATTTCTAAGGCTTCCACGACTTCACCAAGAAGCTTCAGAGGGCGTACCATATAATGTTGGATTTGTATTTCTGTCAGCTTTGGAACGGTGGTGATCTCGTCTCCGTCTGAGTTTGTGACTGCCAGGGAGAGCCGTTCTTCTCCTACTGCGCAGGATTGGTCCGGTCAGCAACCTGAAGCAACTTCCAGAAGCTCCCACGGCCACATTCCTATGCTTCTTGAGGCGCCATTTGGCTGAGAGCTTCTAGGACAAGTCTTCTTCCATTACCAAGAAGCAGCACCCCGTTCGGCATTCGGAGCAGTGATTTCTCAATTTTCTCCCTTGGGTGCGCTGTTCTGTCCACTCTGGGACTAAACCGATACCCGTTCACTGTTCGGGCTGTCCCTGTCTACTCTGACCTCCTAAGGCCTCCTTGTGGGTTTCATTTCGAAGAGGCCTCGACAACGAATCCAGCGACTCCAGCCATGCCTGAATCAGAGCCCAGGAGCACCCGTGGCAACCTCGTCTTCCTGCGGCAGTGGTGCTGAAGCAGACTGAACTAGAGAACAAGGACCCTGCTCACGGCCCTGCTTTGACTAACGCCGGCAACCAGAAGTCCTTCCAAAAATCTGACGTCCTTCTAGGCCAACCCAGGAGGTTTTGCCACTGGTTTCATAGCAAACGGAGTCCGGGAGTGGCCGCAGAGGCGCCGACATCGACTGCCTATCCCCTATTCTAGAGAGCGGACAGAACCGGCAACCGCCTTCCAATTAGTTCCTAGCTCGGCTTTTCCCCTCCCCGCCTGGCCGGCTGAGCGCCCCTCCCTGCGTGGAGGTACATTTTGGTTGTAATTCTACTCCCCCACCCCTAGTCCAACCCCCTTGCAAGGGGTGTAGTGCATGTATTAGCAGGTCGCCATCCGAAGCTACACAGACGCGGCGTGCGGGTGCATGCCCATGCCTCCCCGCTCGTCATCGTCTCCTGCCGGAGTCGGCGTATTCACGCCGACTAGGTGAGCCTCGGTTCCCCTCTTGTCTGGTTTCAATTCATTGCTTAGCATAGTGTTAAATCTGTTGCTTCGTCGGACGGAGAGTGAGAGCTCGGCCCAAAATTGCTATTGACGTGAGTGATCACCGCGGGCGAGTTGTGAGTGATCCCCTACATCCCACGCCCTTGGTGTGATGGTCGCCCGTGAATTGGTCATCCCTGGCCCATTTGGGGTCCTCCCCAAGCTAGCCAACCCTTGGAGCATCAAGGTCCCACCTTGGACCCTCTCCATCATCGATGAGTCGCCTACGGGCACTAGTGTGTGCTACGCGAACGTGTTCACTAGAGTGAGTCCGCTGCTCAAGTTGCTTGCTTACAATTTAGGTCCATAGGTGGTGTCACATTAGTGATATTTGCATGCTTGCTAGTACAATCTTGTTCATGACTTTCTAGTGCATAGCCTTTATGGTTATAAACTCATTCTTGTTAATGAGAGGCCACTTTACCTTATAAATCATGCTTGATCATACTCTATTGTCCATTCATATTCTTCATATCTTTATAATTCATATCTTGTTACTTGGATTTCGTTCGTGTGTTTTATCGCATTTTCTTTTACCTTATTCACTAGAGCGAAAATGTAATTACTTAAAGCATGCCTCCATGTTGATGCGAAGATACCTATTGGGCAAGTGTGCTCATTACCCTACTTTTCAATCTTTTCAGGAAGTTCAAGTGAGTTGGATTCGAATTATTCTAGTAACGGGTCCGAGAGTGATGATTAATGGTCGAGAGAAGACTTAAAATGTCAAGAGTTTTCAAGTAGTCTAGAGTCATAATGTAATTTTCACTTTATTGAGTCTTACTATGTAATTTTCATTTTTCTTGAGTCTAGTAGATCAAGAGTCAACCTTATATAATTATGCATCATTATTATCAATAAAAGTTAGAATTTTGGTCAAATATTGTGTACTCCATCTTTATGTGGATGTTTATTGCACTCTGATTTAGTGCTGGCTTTAGGCGTATTGCCGACTACTCACATTCCCCGATATTACTTCCGTTGTACATATGTCTCGGGACGTGACAATTAAGTTGGTATCAGAGCCTAGGTCTCAGGACTTACTTATTCCTAGGAAAATGTCATAGGCTAAGTCCAAGGTTAAGGAACCAATCCTATGAGCGAGGAAGAAATTTCCAACCATGTGAGAATGGGGAGAGCCGGGATGAGATAGTTAAATTAGAAATTTTCTCTAGGTTAATTCTATTAATTCCATTGGAATTAACTAATTGATTATCCTCTCAGGTACCTTATTTTCACGATAGCACACCGTGTTGACTGGGACGGGATGCAACAGACTGTTGCAGGTCTTACCCAGGCACTATAGAATATGGCCCAAGCTGGCGCGAGGGCTGGTGCCGACGATTTACATCAAAATTTTTGAAGCTTAAATCCTCCACTATTTTCGGGCTCTTCTAATCCATATGAAGCAGAGAACTGGATAGACGAAATGGAAAGGATCTTCAACATTATGCAATGTGCTAATCAAGAGAAGGTCCTTCTCGCCACCTTCCAACTAAATAAATATGCTCGTACTTGGTGGAAGGCCACCTCGGCACAACCCCAAAATGCCTAGCCTACATGGAACGAGTTTCTTACACTCTTCGGGGCAAAGTACTTCTCCGAGCACGTCAAGGAGTGAAGGGCTGCTGAATTCGCTTCTCTATGCCAAGGCATGATGTCAGTGGTAGTGTAATACCCCAAAATTTATGTAAAGAATTTTAGAATTTTTTTAGAATTTTTTTTAGGATTTTCTAAGATTTTTCTTGAAATAAATAGATTATTAAATGAAATTGGTTTAATCAAAGCAAAATATTAAGACCCTATATTCATTGATTGACCTGGACCTTTTAAATAAGCCCAAAGGACCTAAACCCAAGCCCACAAGATTTGGGCCATCTTCTAGAAGCTTAAATTATGTATTTACGGAATATAGTGGATAAATTTACTACTTATCGGATAAATAATGAAAGAGTTTGAATTAATTGAAATTCAGCGCCCAAGGTTAATTGTGGTCTATCGAGCGGCCGCCTAGGATCAGAAACGGTCCCAATTGGACCACCTTCAAGAGTCCGATCGCGAGCAGTTTGATCGCGTGAAAAACTCTGATTTCTTCAGGCCAAATCCCTTGAGATTGATTCAATCTATTAGTTAGAAGGCTCTAGAATGGATTAGGATCGGTTTGGTGACCTAATTAGGACTCTAGGGTCGTCCAAATCCTCAAAACCCTAGCTAAACCCTATAAATAGACCTTAAGTCTCACCTGCACAACCCTTACTTTTGGCTCGCGTGGAACTAAGGTAAAGAGGCCAAATTAGAGGTAAGTTCTTTAGAAGAATTTGTTCATGATAGTAAGGTCTAACTTTCCTCCAAATTTCACATTAGGAGATCGAGCCATCAGGGAGGACAAGGCTTCCAAAGACGCTGGTTCGGTGCAAGAAACCCACGAGATTGTGTGACCGGGCCAGATTGATCAGCGAATTAGAAGCCATAAACGAGGTAATTAGATCTGAGTTCTTTAGAATTATTTGTTCCTTTTAGTACCTCTTCTTACCCTTTAACTTTCGTGGTTATAGGTGAAGAAGATCAGAAGTTAGAAGGCCACGAAGTTGTTGATTCGGTTCGGGACAAACTGGAATTAGGGTTGAGTTCCAGCCCAAAATTCGAAGTTTAAGTTTAGAGCTTTGTCTAGAGGTAGGTTATCTCATGATTGGCTCAAACTCGAAGTTAGGAATAAAAGCCCTCTACTTCCAGTCGTTTTCATGCATTATATGTAGAGAATTTCATATTTTATTGAGATTGCGCATATAGTTCATTCTTCATGCATCAAAATAGCCTTATTTACGGTCAAATAAAGGACCGTCTTTTCTCTCTAGAGTGGTCTATCGCAAGACTGTCTGGACCACTATGCGGCCAGACCTTGACCGCTATTTGGTTCTGCAAACCAGTCTAAACCCGATTGGCTTTTCCATATTTATTAACACTATAACTATGATATTTCTCGTGCTATCATGTTTTAAACTTACTGTTAGAAACCCTGTTTCAGCATGTGCATGATTTTAAACATTATTTTCATTATCATGTAATTTCATGACTAAATGTTATAGTTTTATAATTAAATAGTTTTCATGTTATGAATGAGATCCATGTGGTGTTATTATCATGGTTTAACCGAGTGTTTTATCGATCACTCTCATCTCAAAGTCTTTCATAAGTACATGGCGTATACTCCGGCATGCAACCATTGGATACACGTTGCACTTATAGGCACATCTCTTGGACTTGTGAACCTCTTCGCCAGATATTCCTTCTGTTGGACTAGGGGATCATGTTTCAAGGCCTTCGTAAGTCTCCGCGAGTGTGGGATTCCCACTAGGACGTCGAGCTGGTTGTACCCTTAAAGCCCAAATTATCTAGAGAGCACTCACGTGACCGATGTTTTACTTTCTGTACCCTGGTTAATTGCCGCCCTCTAGGATACCGTCACTGTTACTTAGCGGTCCTACTCAGACCGTCTTTGTCATAAAACGGCCACCTTGAGACCGCTATTGTTCCAGAATTCCTCAAGTGTCGACTTTCCCTTCGTTCTGGTTGACACAATTTAGTTGCGGCCTTCACTGGACTGCTAGTATTGTTTAAGCGACTTGACTATGACCGTCTTCTGCATGAAACGGACCAGTAAATGACCGTCTCTTTCTGTCATGTTCTTAACCCGAGGTTTGACCTGAGGGTTGTTTAAATTTTGTTCTTAGATGATCTTAGGATTATCTGGATCTTAAACCTATGTGTAACAAGTTAATGTTAAGTTATGGAACTTAATTAATGTACCGTTATGTTGTCGAAATGCCGTCGTAGCATAATGTTCTTTTAATTCTTCTTTGAAATCTCATATCAGTTTTGGAACGTTCTATACCTTGGTTACTTGGTCATGAAACCTATTATTTGAAATTGAAATTATTGCCCGAAATTATTGTTATCTCGTGAAAATAGCTTTATCTGTAACTTGAAGATGCAAGAGCGGGCACGGACGGTGTCCAAGGGCTCGACACTAGCCCCCACGGTCGATGGCTGGAAACGTGTTGAAAACCATGGGGTACGATGAACACTGGCGTCGCATTGCGTCGGGAGTACTTTTTTTATAGACGAGTGAAAACCACGAGGCTCAAGGTGCAAATTACATGCTTGTTAATGCCTTTCTAGTATATAGCCTTTACAAGGATGTGTAAGTACTTTCTGGTTACATGCTCATACTTTCTTGTTCATGAAAGGCCAAATTTACATCTACATGATTAAATCTTGCTTGTCCATGTTATATACTTGATCATGACTCAATCATGTCTACTTGCTCTGATATCTCATGACTCTATATTCTTGGTTATTTTAGTTTATGCCATATGATTTACCGCATTCTCATTTTTATCTTAATTCTAGAGCTAAAATATTAATCATTTAAATATTGCATTCATGTTGATACAACGATACCTGCTGGGCAAGTGTGCTCATACTTACTTTCTCATCTTTTTAGGAAATACTAGTGAATCAGATTCGGATTATGCAAGTAGCATGTCCGAGAGCGATTGATGGTCCATTGGAATGAGAGAAGCCCTAGTTATCTAGTGTCTAGTCGAGTCATATTGTAATTTTCTATTTCTTGAGTCATATGATGTAAGGATGTCAAAAGCAATGGTCTTATGTACTTTTTGGTTATTATTATTATGAAATAAAGTTGGAGTTTTGAGCAATTACTTGTGGAATTACTTTTATGTGATTGTCTTGCGCTCTGATTTCTTACTTGCGAGAGGCTTACCATGCCGACTGTCCACGTTCCCGAGATTCCTTCCACTGTATTAAAAGCTCGGGGCGTGAGGGTTAAAGTGGTATCAGAGCATAGGTCTTAGGACTTACTTATTCCTAGGAAAGATGTCATGTCAAAGGTTAAGTCCAAAGCTTAAGGACCCCTACCTATGAAATAAGGTGATGTGAGACAATAATCCGGGTTGTGTGATTTTCTTTTCTCTTATTTCATTTTCTCCTTTTCTCTGTTTGTCACCGGATGCTACACTACCTCACACCGGATGGGTTAGTTAGTATGTCACCGTATTATGTGAGCCTCCCACCGCTTCATAGCTCTTCTGCCGGTTAACGCCTTTACCTGTCGCTTAATTAATGACTGCTAGTTGATGCGGTGTGGAGATTTGTGGACGTCAAAAGAATAATGGTGATGATCATACGGCACTCACGTCTACGCACCCAAGAGCAAGTCAGAGACGGAAAGGACGAATAAAGTCCATACCTCCTCCAAGCAGGACGAATGTATACCCAGTGCTCTGCCACCCAATAAAGAAGCCCTTCGGCCAGAAGAGATGGCCCCGGCTCTCCAGTCGACATTTCCAAAGGCCGAATCAAAAGAAACTCAGGAATTCGAACACATGTTCGGCACGCGTCGGAGATCACTCAAAGTTCTAAATCAGGATTCAGAGGCCCTGAACTAAACACCCCGGAGGCGGCGCATTACAACTAAAGCAACACTGGAGGACAAGCGTCCGTCCGAATAACCGCGAAGCCGAGATGAAGTCTAAACTCGCACGGCCTACACTTAAACTGGCGCACCCTTGCTTGGGCCTTAAACCGGCGCGCCCTTACTTGGGCCTTAATCCGGCGCGCCCCTCCAACTAGCTTTAAACCGGCGCGCCCCCTTTTCATTCCAAACCGGCGCGCCCCTTGTGTGCTGCTAATCCGGCGCCCACAACTCCGCGCCGTTTCGACCAAAGGGCTGTCCCACCTGTCAACCGATACCCTGTTCTCCTATCAGATTCAGGTGCAGGTTCAAGGGGGCATATCATTCAATGCTACCAAGCTCTGCCTTCACATCCGTTCGACAGCACAGAAGTAGAAACGGTGAAGCAGGCCCCGACAAATCCACGAATGTCTGTCCTCGGACGAACAACAGTGTATGACACTAACCAGCAGCAGCCAGCGCAACGAGTGAACTCCCCGCATTGCTGTGAACAAGGCAAAGATGGCGGGAAGCCTCCCCCACTGGCCATTCTTCAAGAAATGCAACCCGTCCTATATATATATGGGAGGCTGGTTCGTTGAAAGGGGGTTCAGGAGAGAGACACAGCAAGAGAGGCAGAAAAGAAGTAGAGAGATTTCTGAAGAGGAAGGAAGCTCCATCCCCGCACCTGCTAGGTGAAGAAAAAAGAGAGATTGAGCGTGAGAGAAGAGAGGTGAGCTCGGAGGGGGAGGAGCTTGTGCTCCGTTCCCCCTCCCCCATCGATGTATTCCTTCCTTTTTCTCTGATGTATTCCCCTTTTTTTTGCTTTAGGGTAGATTCCCCGCTGTCTTTCCCTTTGCGAATGAATAAAAAGAAAAGCCCTTTTTTTTGCAACATACGGCGTTCTTCTGCTTCCCTCTCTTTCTCTCTGCCTTCTCCTCATCCAGGTCCCTTCGAAGCTTGCTTCTCCATAGCATGGCCTTCGAAGGAGTCCGTTAGGGGATGAACATTCATGGCCTCTCGTGGCACACATTCATCCCGCTTATGAAATCATCACCCGTGAGCTGCTGGAACTCTTGAAGGACAGTCCTCGAGCCTCCACACTCACTTATGGGTTAACGGAGGCCTCACTCCGAGTTTTGAGGTTCACCCCGGAGTAATCCGTTTGGTGTTCCTCTATGTTACTCTGGTAAACCTTGGTCCGGGGGAGATGCTGCCCAATTTTTGCCAGGAACAAGAACATACAAGAACGAACAAACAAACTACTCTCCGAGGGCCAGAGCTGCATATGCTTGAAGCTTCTGAACCAAACTGAACTACCCTGCACAGCAAACCCTTCTAATAAAACGTTCAGATCTTCAAGCTGATTCACCTTAATAAATGAAAAGAAATGTCTAAACCTTCACCCTATTGATCTATGGTATCAATTGAACACTTAAACTTTCTCTCCACAAGCTTAATCCACCAATAAGATGAATAAATCCATCATTAAAGTAACCCACGGGTGAAAGAAAGAAGAAACAGAATGAAAGAAAACCTCATAGAAGCTATCCCGACGTGGGCTAATCCGGCGTGGTACCCCCCCGCGCCGATTTAGCTTCACACTGAAAACCATTTCCAAATTCCTAGAATGAATAGTGCCCTAATCCGGCGCGCCTCCTCTTCTTGAGCCTATTACGGCGCTCCCCCATGCTCCCACTAATCCGGCGCGCCCTCCTCTTGAGCCTATTCCGGCGCGCCCCCTTGCTCCCACTAATCTGGCGGGCCCTCCTCTTGAGCCTATTCCGGCGCGCCCCCTTGCTCCCCCTAATCCAGCGCGCCCTCCTCTTATGCCATTATCCGGCGCGCCCCCTGTGCCTCCCTTATCCGGTGCGCCCCCTTGGGCCCCTTAACCGACACGCCTTATTGCACCCATTAAATCGGTGCGCCCCTCTCTCCCCTTGGCATCCCCTTAACCGGCGTGCCCCATAAAAGAAAACATAAATGAGCTAAATAGAAGAAAAGGTTTACAACTACTAAAAAAAACAAAAGAAGGAAACTAAACTAATAAATAAAAATGAAAGAGCATCAATCACCCTTATGAGAATAAACAACATAATGAATCATTCTTATAATCAGAATTTTCTTCTGGGGGCTCCGCCCCCGGAAACCCCCGCAAGGGGCGCTGCCCCCTTGACCCCTGCGACCTGACCGCGAAGGTCGATCCGCGTGTGAGGGCGCACGTCGACGAGTTCGGGCTTCATACTTAACAATTCACTTCCCCGGACTGCGCGCGAAGAGAAAAGCAACGATGCCCTATGGTATCAGATGTGGACCTCGGAATCCCCGACATGGCCATAGTCTGAAATCATCTCGGGCCAATAGTCATAAACTTGACCCACTTCTATCAGGATCCAATCCTATTAAACTTGCCGTACTCGTGGCAGACATTCGTACGGTTTTGTCGTTGTCTTCGATGCTTCAAATGCGGACTCTCGTCCGAACAATGAATGGTCCATTAGTGACCGACATATATACCGGGATCTGATCCCGCATTTACATTAAACTTGCCGTACTCACGGTAGACATCTGTACGGTTTGTCACCGTCTCTTACGCTACAAACGCGGGCTTCCGTTCGAACAAGAAATGGTCTGCCAGTGACCGACATACACGCATACCTTGGGACCTTCGTTTCCCCGGACTGTGTGTGAAGAGAAAAGCAATGACGCCCCATGGCATTGGACGTGGACCTTGGGAACCATCCCGATATGGCCGTAATCCGGCGTTGCTCTGGGCCGATAATTCGTCAAACCAGACTCTTTCCCATTGGGATTCATTTCTGCTCTTTCATTAAAATCACCGTAAACTCAGGCATACATTTGTACGGGTTTATTTCCATTTACGTCATGCCTTCAATACGGATCTTTGTCCGAACATAAAGTGGTCCATGAATGACCAACAAAATCTGAATGGAACGAGACAGCTCTCGTCTTCCCCGAACCCTACGTGTGGGAATATCAATAAGACCTTCGTGAGTCACGTTTGGACCTCGGGTTTGCCCCAACCATGGTCATTGCCTGACCCACACCCTAGGCCTATAGCCAGCTATCTCTGTACATGTCTTTATTTTGGAATCTAGTCCCGGGACACTTTCCCGCTGCCCTTCGGCACCGGAAATATTAACGATGCCCACGCAAGCCTCGTTTGGACCGCGGGAGGCGCCCCCGGAATGCTCCTGACTCGATCTCACACCGGGCCAATAAACTCGCTGATTCCCGACCAGTCTAACCGAGATTCAACCGAATGTCTCCAATCCCTTTAAACAATAAATTTATCATACCCCAACATACATATGCTCTGGTTTTTCCCTTGACGATCATGATTTTCTGAAGTTGGACGCTCGTCCGAATATCAAAATGGTCCCTTGAGTGACCGACATATTTCGAATGCTTACTTCCCTAGACATCGGGCTTCCCGACTGATTCGAGACCGCTATCGGCTTGTTTCTCTCGATATAGTTTCCTGGCCATGAGGCCCTGATTCCCGGCGATTAATCAAGGGTGTTCCCCTCTCCGAGGGGATGTAAATGACACCGTAGCCTTTATAGTACGGTGGATTTTGGTCCCGACATGAACTACACAATCGTCTGATTAGTCAGATCGAGCGGACCATGGGCTTCCATGAAGCCCGAATAAATCGTCACTTTGCGACTGGCACGCCCACGCACTTAATAAACGAATAAACCTGCCGAATAAACCAACTTAAAGAAAAAACAAATGAGCGTGTCGAAAAGTTCGTCCACAAGAGGATGAAAGAGTGGATAGTTGATATATGTCCATTTCTTATGATAATTCATCGCATGTACATCATTTTATGTGCATATAATTAGGTAATTATGCATATTTCATAGTTAACCTCAACTCCGCATTTAAATTAGAACTTTCATGCAAATTAACTAATTTGATATTATTATTTAAAAATAAATTAAAGTTGAGGGCCATGAGCATTAATTCTCCATTGCATAACCATGAACATTTGAGATTTATGTGCACATTGTGATAATTTTTATGGACTAAATTATAATTATGTGTGTGCAGGGCATTGAAGGTAATTGCAAGAAACTCCGGGGGCAAAATTGTCATCACCACTTTGACCAAGTCAAACATAGAAGTTTGTATTTTGGTTGGAGGAAAAATAAATTTCAAAAGTTTGAAATTGAGAAAAAGAAACACATATTTTGGTTGGAGGGAAAATTGAATTCAAAGTTTGAAATAAAGGAGAGACATGATGAGCCTTGGGAAATAGGGTGCCCAAAGTCCAAGAAAGGGGCTGCCCACATCCTTTTCCTTTTTCCCATATATCATATTCTACTTAAATCCCAGCCATCCATCTCCTTTTGATACAATCTCCACCCTCCATTGACCCAACTTTCCCTATAAATAGCCCATGACAAGGAGGAGAAAGGGGAGTTCTTCTTTTAGAAATTTCTCTCCCAACCTTAGGTCGTCGATTTCTCCTCCTTCGGTTCGTTTTCTACTCTTGCACTCTTCATGTAAGTTCTTCCATTTTAAATTATCTACAACTTCTTCTTCTGTATCATCTTCTAATTCCTTCTAATTTTTAAGCTATTTCGTGTTTTCACTGTACTATCCTGTTCATCTTTGAACCAGCGTTTCTCTCTGTTCTTCCCTTTATTTCTTCACTTTCTAGTCATTTTCTCCTCTTACTGTCTTCATAAAAGATCTTTGGTTTTACGTGTCCTACACTTTATTCTTCTACATAATCTTCTAATTCTTTCTTGTTTGCAAGTTTTTTCTCATTTTTCAACTTACTGTCCTGTGATTTTACTGTTCATTCGAGGTGCTAGATTCTGTTATTCCTCTATTTTGAAGCCCTTATACTCTTCTTTTCTATCTGACTTCTTCATAGAAGTTCTTCCTATTTTGTATATCTAGATTTTATTCTTCTACCACTTCCTCTATATCTATCACGTTTTAAAGTTATTTTTAATTCTTCTCAGTTCAGTTTTTTCTACACAGTTACTGTTCATCCGTGCAGATCACTTCTCTTCTTCTTCTGATTTCACCATCTTCCTCACATTTACTCTTTCTATTCCCTTAATCAAAGTTCTTTCTCTCTTCCCCCTCTTCAACTTCTTCTTCTTGGGCATCCCCTAATTCATCTTGGGTTCAAAGTTATTCACCTTTCAAAGGCAGCTTCAACGACGAAAGTGACTTCCTCCCGGTGTAGACGACATCTTCCGCAAGGTGGTTCGTGATCCAAGGCCAAGAGAGGACGACGCCGTCGTCACCGTTTCTGCTACCATCTTCACACCTCAGGCTCCTTAAATTTTTATTACTTTAGTTTCATTTCACTTCATTGTAATCTCGTCATATCTTTATTGTAAGCTTGTCTTGCACTTCATGTACTCTTTCTTTTAAGTTAATGAAAGGAGTTGTTCTTTTGATCTAGTTCTTGATCTTCTACCCTCTCTACCTCCTTCTTCTATCTCTTCTTTTTACATCATGCAATTATTTTCTATAGCATAGGCGCATAGTTATAGGTGTTTTCAATTAAGTGTTTGGTTTGTTCATCATTTCACTATTTTCTTTAAGCAAAGCCAAATCACAAGTGTTTTACAAAGGACTTCAAGATTTTTAACTCTAAAAATCTCTTCTTCCTTGTGGAATCGACCCTTCTTGCCACCTTATTACGTCTTACTTTCATCTAGTGCGAGTTGGAATTTTTAAGATTGATACGCGTGTTTTAAACGACGAACTTTCGCGTTATCAATTTTTGGCGTCGTTGCCGGGGAAGAATGATGATTTTTGACTTAAGAATTTTATTTTCCTTGTGTTTATAGTATACTAATAAAGTTCTCTTTTCTTATTTTTACAAAAAAAGGGAGAAAAAGTAACTTAAAAATTCAAAAAAAAATCAGAGGTAAGTTTACCTTTCTTTCTTTCATCTTTGTGATTTAGTCATTCATTTCAAAAAAAAAAGAAAAAAAAGAATGAGAGAACGATTTTCAAGTAAGTATCCAAACTTTTCCTCCTTCATTTTAATTTCATTTCTCTATATTTCATATCTTGTGGTTAGATAGGTTCACTAAAAATAAAAATAAAAATCATCACTTGAACTTCAATAAAAATCTTCATTGCAAGAGTAGAACTCACACTTCCATATTTTAGGTCATGCATCATTTAGGATATAATTTATTTTTATTATTTAATTATTGTTAATTACATTATTGAAGATTACGGGAGGCAAGGTGAGTACTCTAATTTTTCCAAAAACATGCTCATGCATTTCCATGCTTGCATAGAACCCCTTATTTGAACTTGGTTTGTTGCATATCATTTCTAAAATATTCTAAGGGCAACACCCATAAGCAAGATAAGGTGGGGATTTCATCACCCTTCCTTAGCCCACAAACCATAATTCCCATGCATTTTTGTATCAACTAGACCTTAAATAAAATCTAGTAGATATTGGCCCTAGGTTCACACTGTGATTCTTGTGTTATTTGGGCTTACCCTCTTATGAAAACCGGTGCCTAAGGTAAGACGGTCGAACGGCAAACGCCTTAAGCGGGCTAGAGATTTTTAATTAGGACCTTGCGAAAGTAAGGGGAGCCTCCCACTACCCCACCCCTTACCTAACCAGTGGAAATATTGAGGGTGAACTCAAGTTACACTTTAGCCATTTTGTGAAACCCAATTTGTAGGACTAGGTCACATCTAGGTCATTAGGTAATTTGTGTGACAACTTGTTTGTGATTGCATAAAAAAAAAATCAAAATAAAAAATCAAAACAAAAAAAAATTCTCCTCTTCTCTCTCTTCGTCCTAGTTTGTATCAAAATCAAAAAAAAAAAACAAAAAAATAAAAACCATCATAAAAAAATATATTTCATCTCTCTCTTCGACCTAGTTCATGCAAGGTAGAAGATCTCAACATCCAAACCTACTAGGACCCATTCAAGAAATTGAGAGAGTCTTATATCCAGGGAACGATCTCCAACAAGATCTCATGGCCGAAAATCAAGGGCCTCACCAGCAAAATCTAATGGCTGGAAATCCCGATCATCCAAAGCAAATGAAGGACTATTTTTTGCCCAATCAATACCAACCGTCCTTCTATGTCCAAGCACCTCAGAACCAGGCGGTTCATTATGAAATCAAGTCTAGTACCATCCAAATGTTGCCATCTTTCTATGGAAATCCCAATGAGGACCCTTACAAACATCTTGATGAGTTCATTTAGATCTGCTCAACTGTTAAAATCCAGAATTTCTCTGATGATGCTCTTAGGCTAACTCTCTTCCCATTATCTCTCAAGGATAAAGCCAAATATTGATTAGGAGCCTTGGGTAGGATCATTGATACATGGGCAGAAATGTAAAAAGAATTTTTGAAGAAGTTCTATCCCATAGGGCGAACTAATACCATGAGAAGAGCAATTACTGGATTCAAACAAAACCCAGGGGAACATATCTATGAAGCGTGGGATAGACTGAAAGATTTATGGAGGAAATGCCCCCACCATGGGTTATCAAGATGGCAAATTGTACAGGCATTCTATGAGGGTTTGACGGAGAATTATAGACAGATGGTGGATGCATCATGTGGGGGAGCATTCATGAGTAAGAGTGAGGATGAGGCTTACGATTTATTTGAAATGCTTAGTGAAAATTCCATAAGTCATGCCTCGTTGTCATCATATGAAAGAATGATTGGGCCTTCTAAGAGGGGTGGGCTTTATGAAGTTAAGAGCCAAGGTGAGTGTGAAAACAAGATGGATATCAATGCAATAACCTAAAGGTTGAATAAAATAGATTTGTTGGCTCAGAAGATAAAAAAGGTTGATTTGGTTGCCCAAAAGCTAGACCAGTTGTTATCTATGAATAAACAAGAATCTTTTGTACCTTCTATCTCCCAACCCCAATCATTTTCAACTCCCACTAATGAAGAGATTTGTGCTCTTTGTTCAAGCCCTAGCCATTCCGTGATCGAGTGTCCCACAGCAGCCCAACTTCCCACATTCATCCAAGAACAAATATTTGCTGCTCAAGGTGTCTCCAAACCCACATACGATCCCTATTCAAACACTTACAACCCGGGCTGGATAAATCACCCCAATTTTTCGTGGAAATCTAACCAAGGCCCATCCACCCAATCTCATCCCTCACACCATTCAAACCCAAAACAATCCTTTTCTATGCCAGGTCAGTTAAACCAAAACCTTTCTTATCAGTCTCCCGTTCATCAGCAGCTTCAACAACCACTTTTCCATCAAACTCAGGCCCCGTACCTTCAAGCTCAATTTTCTCAGGCCAATATCAACAATTTCCTACACCTTGTTCACATCTACCACATTATCAACCACCTCCTACTCAGCCCACTTTTGATAACAAGTTTGAACAACTCCAACAACTCATCCTTACCCAAGCACAATCCATTTCCAAGTTGGAGAACTAGATAGGGCAACTTGCTGCCAATAACATGAGAAGAGAGGTAGGCCAACTCCCTAGCCAACCGGTGGCCAACCCCCGCAATCAACAACCTCCAGGCTTCCCTCAAAGAGCTCCCATTCTTCCTCAACCCAATCATCCCAATCAACCTCAGCCACCCCCTCCTGTAGGTCCTCAGTTCGAGAATGTCAAAGCTATCTCAACCCTTAGGAGCGGAAAAATTCTAAATGACCCTTATCAGGCTAGGGATGTGGGTAGTAGTTCGGGCCAAGATGCCCACGAGGAGAGTGATAGTGAAGAGGAGGAGCCGATAATTATGCAAGAAAAGAAGAGGCAAGAGGGGGGAGAAAACAAGCTGGACAAAGGGAAAGCAAAGGTTGATGAAGGATCCCGAGAGTATGTTCCTAAGGTCCCATTCCTTGATGCATTGAAGCCAAAAGCTCAAAAGAGAAAGCCGGTCTAACAAGAAGAACTAGTGGAATTGTTTAAACAGGTGAACATCAATATTCCACTATTGGATGCGATCAAACATGTGCGGGCGTATGCAAAATTTTTGAAAGAGCTATGTACACCAAAAAGGGAACCAAAGGTGGTAACATAAAAGGTCCGCTTGTCCGAAGATGTCAGTGCAGTTGTTATGAATCATTTGCCTAAAAAGTTGAAGGACCTTGGAGCTCCACTGATTTCTTGTGATATAGGTGGAATTACATTTGATAGAGCATTGCTGGACCTTGGAGCCAGTGTGAACTTGTTACCCACCTTTATATATGACCAATTTGATTTAGGGGAGTTAAAACCCACATCTATAATCCTTTAACTGGCGGATCGATCTGTAAAGACTCCAAGGGGACTATTGGAAGATGTGATTGTGAAGGTGCATGAATGTTATTTCCCGGTGGACTTTCTTATTCTGGATATGGCCTCATTCCAGGAATTAAAGTACACACCTATCATTTTGGGACGTCCGTTTCTTGCTATGGCCAAGGCCAATATAAATTGCGCCATAGGGATAATGGATATTTCTTTCGGAGGAGAGAAGGTTTCTCTGAATGTGTTCAAAGCATCTCAATATCCGGACCATGAGGAGGAATGTAGTATCATTGATGTTTTTGAAGAACTAAGTCCTGAAGTTAATGAGGAATGTCTAGAAGAGGGTAGCATGCTCTAGGATTCTCCACTTTCTAGTGCACCCTACTCTAGAGTAGAGCCACTCCCTCCGCTTCAAGCTGAACCTATTCTTCCATCTTTGGATCAGCCGCCCAGTCTAGAATTGAAGCCTCTGCCGGATCCTTTGAAGTATGCTTATCTAGGTCCTAACCAAACTCTGCCCGTAATCATTGCTTCCAACCTCACTGTTGCTCAGGAATCCCAACTCCTAGATGTCCTTCAAGAGCACAAGAGGGCGAGAGGTTGGTCAGTGGCAGATTTGAAGGGTATTAGTCCAGATGTGTGTATGCATTACATTTACTTGGAGGACAATGTCAAGCCGAGCAGAGAGATGCAGCGTCAGCTGAATCCAAGTAGGAAGGAGATAGTGAAGAAAGAAGTTGTGAAATGGTTGGATGCCGGGATCATATATCCCATTTCTGATAGCAAGTGGGTAAGCCCAACTCAAGTTGTTCCCAAGAAGTCAGGGCTGACAGTTGTAACAAATGAGAAAGGAGAAGAAGTTCCTACACGATTACCAACAGGGTGGAGAATCTGCATTGATTACAGAAAATAAAATTCAGTCACGAAAAAAGATCATTTCCCACTCCCATTCATTAATCAGATCTTGGAGAAACTGGCTGGGCAGAAGTATTATTACTTTCTGGATGGCTATTCTGGGTATAAACAAGTTGCAATTTTCCCAAAAGATCAAGAGAAAATAACATTCACGTGCCCCTATGGCACGTTTTCTTTTAGAAGAATGCCTTTTGGGCTCTGCAACACCCCTGCCACATTCCAACGGTGTATGATGTCCATTTTCTCTGAAATGGTGGGGGAATGCTTGGATGTTTTTATGGATGACTTTTCCGTGTTTGGCGACTCGTTTGAAGAATGTTTGGGAAATTTAACTCGGGTATTGAAAAGGTGCATTGAGTCAAATCTAGTGTTGAGCTGGGAGAAGTGCCACTTCATGGTAAGAGAAGGGATCGTTTTAGGCCATGTAGTTTCAGAGAGGGAAATAGAAGTTGACAAGGCCAAGGTAGATTTGATTTCTAATCTTCCTCCCCCTTCTTCGGTCAAACAGATCTGTTCTTTTCTTGGCTATGCAGGATTCTATCGCAGATTCATTCAAAACTTCTCCACCATTGCTCGACCACTCACACAATTGCTTGCTAAGGACACTCCCTTTCATCTTGATGAGTCATGTCTAGAGGTGTTCAACTCTTTGAAAGCGGCCCTCACACAAGCTTCTATTCTCTAATCTCCTGATTGGTCGCTCCCTTTTGAGATCATGTGTGACGTCTCAGACTATGCTGTAGGAGCTGTCCTAGGTCAAAGAGTTGAAAAGAAGCCCGTGGTGATCTACTATGCGAGTCGCACCCTCACTGATACCCAAATGAACTACACCACCACGGAGAAGGAATTATTAGCTGTTGTGTTCGCCCTCGAAAAGTTTTGATCATATCTGTTAGGGGCGAAAGTCATTGTTTATTCCGATCACTCAGCATTAAAATTTTTGATGTCTAAGAAGGAAGCCAAACACCGTCTCATACAGTAGATTTTGTTACTACAAGAGTTTGATTTGAAAATCAGAGACAAGAAGGGGTTGGAGAATGTTGTAGCTGATCACTTGTCTAGGATTGTAATTCCTGAAAGTGCCCCTATGTCTGATTCCTTCCCTGATGAGCAAATTCTGTCCATCTCTCACATAATAACCCCTTGGTTCGCTCATATAGTCAACTACCTGGCGGTAGGACAGATCCCAGAAGGGTGGTCTGGGCAGGAGAAGGATCGATTCTTTGCAAAGGTTAAGCACTACTTTTGGGAGGACCCCGAATTGTTCCATGTGGGTCCGGATCAAATAATCAGGAGGTGTGTCCCCGAGGAGGAACACCAAAGTGTTCTGAACTTTTGTCACACTCTATCTTGTGGGGGACATTTCTCGGGAAAGAAAATGGCTACCAAAGTGTTGCAAAGTGGAATTTTCTGGCCCACCCTCTTCAAAGATGCCTATGAATTTAGCAAGACTTGTCTTAGGTGTCAAGCTGTGGGGAACATAAGCAAACGAGATATGATGCCACTTAACCCCATTCTAGTGGTTGAAATCTTTGATGTTTGGGGAATTGATTTTATGCGGCCCTTTCCGCCATCATTCGGACATGAGTACATTCTGGTGGCGGTCGACTATGTGTCTAAGTGGATTGAAGCCATTGCCACCCGGACCAATGATCACAAAGTTGTCATGAAGTTTATCCGAAAGAATATATTTTCAAGGTTCGGGTGTCCGAGGGCGATCATTAGTGATGGAGGTTCTCATTTCACTCATGCCCAATTCTGAGCTCTTCTCGGGAAATATAGGATCACTTATAAGATTGCCACCCCCTACCATCCCCAAACAAGTGGCCAAGTGGAGACATCTAATAGGGAGATCAAAAATATCCTACAGAAATCTGTTAGGCCCGATAGGAAGGATTGGTCTGAAAGATTGGATGACGCTCTTTGGGCCTATCGGACAGCATACAAAACTCCCATTGGCATGTCTCCATATAGGTTAATCTTTGGGAAAGCTTGTCACCTACCCGTTGAGCTTGAGTTGGAGTAGTTGAGGAATGAAGCCTATGAAAATGCCAAGATTTACAAAGCCAAGACCAAACCTTTCCATGATAAACACATTGTGAGAAAATCATTTCAACCTTATCAAAAGGTTTGGCTTTTTAATTCTATGCTGCGCTTGTTCCCTGGTAAGCTCAAATCCAGATGGGACGGATCACTTGTAGTTGTTAAGGCTTTTGACCATGGTGCCGTCAAAATTTTGGATCCTAAAAATGGTCACATTTTCACTGTCAATGGTCAAAGATTGAAGCCTTATTTGGAAAATGATCAGCTGCAAAAAGAATCCATTGTTCTAAGTGGTCTAGAATAAAATCTTCATGAGCTCTCATGCGTCTGGCTGAAGACGGAAAACTTAGCGCTTCTAGGAGGCAACCTAAGATTTTTGATGTTTGACATTTTTGTTTGAGTGTGTTTTAGTAGTCAGGTCAAGGCCATGGAGAGGAAGTCATCGCCGTCCGTGACATTGAGGGAGGTTTCATCCTGCCTATCCGGTTGTCTCTTTCTTACTCAGAAGTATTTATTGATACATTGTTCTATTGCGTTCAATTCTATATGCCATTGAGGACAATGTCATTCAAGTTGGGGGGAGAGAAAAATTTTCATGATGCATATAGTACAACCTGATAGGAGTCTATCTTGCATATCATTAAAGTAGACAGATGTAAACCCCATTTTGAGTTTTATGATTCATGCTTAAATTAAAACTAAGTTGGAATAGAAAAGACTAGGGAGAAGGATGATGGGAAATTTAGTCAATCTAGCCATGAAAAACTGATATAAGAATCCCTTTAAAGTTCATGTGTACTTTAGAAAAAAGAAAATCACATTACACACTAATGAAACAAGCAAGACAAGCCTCCTGCCATTTTAGGTATGATGTCTGATATTCTGCACTTCTTAAGAAAAGAGATCTTTTTACAAAGCTTTCTGCCAAATTATCTATCAATTAAGTGTAATGACACTATGAAAAAAAAAGATAAAAAAAATACCATGAAAAATGCCCCTACTCTTAGTAACCAGGCCTACTTCACCTAAGACGTGTTGAGGTTCGCGTAAAATGGAAAAGGGAACCTGGATCTGCGAAACTGGGCCTGCTTCTCCTAAGGTAAGAGTCGAGGTTCACGTTAAGTAGCGAAGGGTAGTGCAGCATCATGTGTGGTATAAAAGATTCCAAAGGGACAAAGTAATAAGGCAGACAAAAAGCTAATATACTTAATGCTCTGGTCTAAGAGGTGCAAGGTTGAAAGGCATTTGCTTGGAATAACGAATGGGGGATGCAATTGTCAAAGCTGTGGATTTGGTAGTTACATATGTACAAGTGCTATTGAGCTTTGATTTGAATTCTTGATCATGTACTATTAAGTTCCTACATAAGACTAGTGTGCATTAATGATTCCAGATTACTAATCTTTAGTTGATTCCATAAAGGGAGAACTGGATATGAGAGCATGAATTTTACAAACTCTTGTTAGTCCTAAATTTTAATTTTTTGGTATTGCTAAGGGACTAACAATGAGTAAGTTGGGGGGTGTAATATGTGTCCATTTTTTATGATAATCCATCGCATGTACACCATTTTATGTGCATATAATTAGGCAATTATGCATATTTTATAGTTAACCTCAACTCCGCATTTAAATTAGAACTTTCATGTAAATTAATTAATTTGATAATATTATTTAATAATAAATTAAAGTTGAGGGCCATGAGCATTAATTCTCCATTGCATAACCATGAGCATTTGAGATTTATGTGCACATTGTGGTAATTTTTACGGATTAAATTATAATTATGTGTGTGCAGGACATTGAAGGTAATTGTAAGAAACTTCGGGGGCAAAATTGTCATCACCACTTTGACCAAGTCAAACACAGAAGTTTGTATTTTGGTTGGAGGGAAAATAAATTTCAAAAGTTTCAAATTGAGAAAAAGAAACACATATTTTGGTTGGAGGGAAAATTGAATTCAAAGTTTGAAATAAAGGAGAGACATGATTAGCCTTGGGAAATGGGGTGCCCAAAGTCTAAGAAAGGGGGTGCCCACCTCATTTTTCTTTTCCCCATACATCATATTCTACTTAAATCCCAGCCATCCATCTCCTTCTGATATAATATCCACCCTCCATTGACCCAACTTTCCCTATAAATAGCTCATGACAAGGAGGAGAAAGGGGAGTTCTTCTTTTGGCAATTTCTATCCCAACTTTAGGTCGCCGATTTCTTCTCCTTCGGTTCATTTTCTGCTCTTACACTCTTCATGTAAGTTCTTCCATTTTAAATGCTCTATAATTTCTTCTTCTGTATCATCTTCTAATTCCTTTTAGTTTTTAAGCTATTTCGTGTTTTTCACTATACTATCTTGTTCATCTGTGAACCAGTGTTTCTCTCTGTTCTTCCCTTTATTTCTTCACTTTCTAGTCATTTTCTCCTCTTACTGTCTTCATAAAAGATCTTTGGTTTTACGTGTCCTACAATTTATTCTTCTACATAATCTTCTAATTCTTTCTTGTTTGCAAGTTTTTTCTCATTTTTCAACTTACTATCCTGTGATTTTACTATTTATTCGAGGTGCTAGCTTCTGTTATTCCTCTATTTTGAAGCCCTTATACTCTTCTTTTCTATCTGACTTCTTCATAGAAGTTCTTCCTATTTTGTATATCTAGATTTTATTCTTCTACCACTTCCTCTATATCTATCACGTTTTAAAGTTATTTTTAATTCTTCTCAATTCAATTTTTTCTATACAGTTACTGTTCATCCGTGTAGACCACTTCCCTTCTTCCTCTGATTTCACCCTCTTCCTCACATTTGCCCTCTCTATGCCCTTAATCAAAGTTCTTTATCTCTTCCCCCTCTTCAACTTCTTCTTCTTAGGCATCCCCTAATTCATCTCGGGTTCAAAGTTATTCACCTTCCAAAGGCAGTTTCAACGACGAAGGTGACTTCCTCCCGGTGTAGACGACATCTTCCGCAAGGTGGTTCGTGATCCAAGGCCAAGAGAGGACGACGCCGTCGTCACCATTTCTGCTACCATCTTCACACCTCAGGCTCCTTTTATTTTTATTGCTTTAGTTTCATTTCACTTCATTGTAATCTCGTCATATCTTTATTGTAAGCTTGTCTTGCACTTCATGTACTCTTTCTTTTAAGTTAATGAAAGAGTTGTTCTTTTGATCTAGTTCTTGATCTTCTACCCTCTCTACCTCCTTCTTCTATCTCTTCTTTTCACATCATGTAATTATTTTCTATAGCATAGGCGCATAGTCATAGGTGTTTTCAATTAAGTGTTTGGTTTGTTCATCATTTCACTATTTTCTTTAAGCAAAGCCAAATCACAAGTGTTTTACAAAGGACTTAAAGGTTTTTGACTCTAAAAATATCTTCTTCCCTGTGGAATCGACCCTTCTCACCACCTTATTACGTCTTACTTTTATCTAGTGCGAGTTAGAATTTTTAAGATTGATACGCGTGTTTTAAACGATGAACTTTCGCGTTATCAATAGTCTAGTGGGATTAAGAAAACATTGGAACAACGATAGAGCCCCATGAGCGATTGAAGAATGCCTGTGAGGGTGTTGCTCATATTGATGGAGCCCGCCGCAAAGCTTTCTGTCCACCTGCATGGTCAGAGGGGGTGCTCGGTCGCCTGGGCCATTGCTGCCTTGCTCGCGTGTAGGGGGAGACGTCGCTGGCAGGTTTACGTGTTGGTGGGGACTCCTCGCCATTGCCGGGGAAGACGACGTGGTTGCATGCACGGCGATAGTAGCGGCATGAAGGTGACACGACTGTGGTGCCCCTGTGCCTTGATGATATTTTGCTTCATGAGTTTTGATGATAGCAACACTATGAGTCACCACTTGAGAATGAATGGTTGAAGAATGTTTTGATGATAGCTGAGTCACTTCATGTGCCTGAATTGAATTCATGTGCTTGATTGAATGTCACGGTTGTATATATATATATACATTGATGTGCATTTAACTTCATCAAGGCACAGGGGCACCACAGTCGTGTCACCTTCATGCCGCTACTATCGCCGTGCATGCAACCACGTCGTCCTCCCCGGCAATGGCGAGGAGTCCCCACCAACATGTAAACTTGCCAGCGACGTCTCCCCCTACACGCGAGCAAGGCAGCAATGGCCCAGGCTACCGAGCACCCCCTCTGACCATGCAGGTGGACAGAAAGCTTTGCGGTGGGCTCCATCAATATGAGCAACACCCTCACAGGCATTCTTCAATCGCTCATAGGGCTCTGTCGTTGTTCTAATGTTCACGTTCCTTCAGTCCATGGGCTCACGTTACATGCTGAACGTGCATTAGCGCCGTGGCCACATGTAGTTTAATGGTGTAATCCCACTAGACTATAGACATATGTGCTTCATATATATATATATATATTGATTTGCATTTAACTGCTGGTCTAGGTCTGAGCATGTCTAGAATGCATATATTGCACTTCATGGCTTTAAACGTCTATGCATGCACACAATCAGTTAAGTCGGTGCATTCAGGTTATGTCTAAGGCTCGTGCATATATGTCAGTCAGTGCAACTTTTGCTGCGAGCACCTTAGGTCCGTGCATATGCTAGGTTGGTGCTAATTTTGTCTTAAGCATATTCACGGTCGGTGCAATTTTTGCTATGGGCTGGCATTTGGTCAAATGCTATTTAGGTCCGTGCATATGCTAGGTCAGTGCACGTCTTCATTCCATGCACAAGCACACATAGTCAGTGCAATCTTCTCGTATAGCACAAGCACGGTCGGTGCAACCCTTGCATCGGTGCATCTTTTGCCTCATGCTCGATCTTGTGCACATGAGTTTCCAAGTCGGTGCATGGTGCTAATCTGTGCAAATCACTGTGTACTTCATTGTAGGTCTGTGCAACTCTTGCGCATTACATATACATAGTCAGTGCATGCATAAGTTTGACTCGGTGCAACATTCGTCTTGTCTGCATTGCATCGGTGCAAACCTTAGCTATAGCACGCAACTAAGTCTGAGCAGAGTCTGTGCATAGGTTGCATCTCATACTCTAAGTTCCTGCATGCACATTTGAGTCTGTGCAAACTTAGTCATTGCACACGGATAGGTCGTGAAAGCATCTAACAATGCATTAATTGAGTCGGTACACTTCTTCCTCTGTGTCCATAAAGCTTGTGCATCTCATTCTTATATACTCAAGTCATACCTGTGCATAGTTTCCTTATCTCTATTGAGTTTGTGCACATTGGCAGGTACGCATAGTTGAGTCGGTGCAATCGTATGCTGTGTAAGCAAATCTTCATACGGATCAGCTTCAAAGTCGAAGCACTCCTTCTCATCAAGGGTAGGCTTCTAAGCGCGAGCAGGTCGGTGCAATGTCTGGTCTCAAGAAAATGAGCTCGGTGCAATGTCTGAGGATACTCGGTGCAATGCGTGACTTTAGAAGAAGCCAATCACTGCAAACCATTCCTCAGGACACCAATCTAAGACGGTGCAATGCTTTTACCAGCTCGACGAGGTCGGTGAAATGCCTAGTTTCGATAGAACAAGCTCGGGGCAATCGTTCCCAGTACGTGCAGTTTATGGAACTTGTGCACGCAAGTGATCAAGCCAGGGAAGCCGTAGTTCGAGCAACATATGTGCACCTGAGTATCTAACTTATAAGGAACATAAGAACAAGGGCACGTGAGAATTACAGAACAATTAACTGGCACGTGATCCAAGGGTGATCCTTATTGGAAGAAGCCGCCACGTGGCGTCCCAATCGTTCAGATTCTGACACGTAGCAAGATTCTCCTGAAGCTTCCAGGCGGGAGTGTTCCCTCCACACGCGTAGGGCATGAGCATGTGACCTCAGTCTGAGGGAGTATATAAGTCATCCTTCTGCAAGTCAAGAAGACAACTCTCGGGCGAGATCAAGACGAACTAATAAGGCGTAGAAGAAGAGAAGAGCAGAGAAAAGAATAGGAGAGTTCAAGAGAGAAAAAGAGAGAGCCTACAAGAGAACGAAAAAGAGAAGATAGAAAAGGTCGCAAGAAGAGAATTCAGAGAGTAGCAGGAATAGGGAGAACAAGGAAGTGAAGAAAGAGCGAGAGAGCTGAGAAGTGAAGAGAGAACGAGATAGAGCTGAGAAGAGAGGTCGAGATTGAATCAGTCAGTTCGTAACGTGAAGATCTGTATTCATCTATTCTTGGATCAAATCCTGAACAGTCCTGCTCCAGTTGGAGCTACATTTTTCTTTCCTTCATTTGTATTTTCCTTTGTTCATTTTTTGATTTCACTTTGTTTTCTGATTCTCTGGTTTGAGGTTGGGGTTCCTCCTGTGGACTCAGGAGAAGAGAGTCTTGGGTCTTTGGTTGCTAGTGACTGGGTGTCGCTAGGTTCCCTCCGGTTTGGAGGAAGGGAGGATTGGTCCTCTGGTTTGCGAGTGACTTGGTGTCGCTCGTGGTTGTTCCCTCTGGTGTGGAGGAAGAGAGGTCCGTGACCTCTGGTTTACAAGTGACTGGGTGTCACTTGTGGTTTCCCTCCGGGTTTTAGAGGAAGGGAGATTTGTTCTCCACTTTGCTAGTGACTGGGTGTCACTAGTGGTTCCTTCCGGGTTGGAAGAAGAGAGGAGTGTGTTCTTCTGGTTCAAGCTGTTAGGCAGCGTTTGTAGGCAAGCTGTGAGGCCCAGCGGTTTCAAGCTGTTTGGTAGCGGAATCCACACTCAAGTTTGAGTGTGGGGTGGACGTAGGTCTGGAGGACCGAACCACCAAAAAACCCTTTGTGCAGTGGTTTGATTGCCTTGTATGATCCGCTAGATGTATGCCTAGGCACGATCTGTTTCTTCAGTCTAGTGGGAATTTGGTTTGCACACTGAATACTTGATTCTGGTTCCATGAGAACCGATTTGTTTAGATGAGCTGAGTATCCTATGTAGCTTACATAGGGTAGATGAAGAGGTTAATTCATCTAATCTCTTTCTTGTTGCTTGAAGTGAGGACCCAAGTCTATCTAGGCTCCATTATGTTTTAATTCCGCATCTCTGTTTGTTATAAGTTTTAATTGGGCAAAGTTTTAAAGAGGGATTCATTCACCCCCCCTCTGAATCCATCACATCGGTCCTATCAGTTGGTATCAGAGCGGGTCTCTGTACATTTAGATCCAACGATCTACAGAGGATCCTGCTGTTTAAGGTGCTACTCCTGTTGCTCTTTGTTCGGTTTTGATCGAGGGATTTTGGTGCATTCATATGTGATTACTTTGTGTGCTAAGGCTATTTTTCTATCTTTCCAAATGGCTCGTCCTTGCGTCTTTGATGGTTCTAACTTCAACAAGTGGTTGGGAGGTCTCTACGTCTACATGAATTCCATTGACCTGAGTCTATGGAAACTCGTATCGAAAGGCCCACATAAGTTGCCCCAAAATGAGACTAAGTGGTCCAGTGAGGACAGATCAAAGAACCGCGAGAATATCACAGTTCTTAGTATTCTAAGAGATGCAGTGAATGCTGACAAATTTCCTTTTGTTCTCAGGTGTGCGTCGGGAAAGGAAATCTTGGACAGAGTAACGACTGCAAACAAGGGGGAAGAGGATAAATGCTTGATGGCCAACCGGAGAAATGATGATGATGATACTCCTTCTCAGGTAAGCTCTGAATCTGATGAACCCTCGTTTGATGAATTGGTTGCAATGCATGAAGATTTGTTAGATCTATCCAAGAAAATGAAATCTGAGAATAAAAGGCTAAAGAAAAAGATTGAACAACGTAAATCTGAAATCGTCTGTGATGTTTGTCCTACATTGAAATAGTCTTCTGATACTTGCTTAATAGATGCTCAAAATTTTAAGGAACAAAATAGTTCTTCAAAATTGAAAATCAAACATGTTTGAACAAGATATCAGAACTTGAGAATCCGCTGAACAAGAAGAAAGATGGGCATCTAAAAAGCATGTAAGAATTGATCGAGATTAATTCTGTAATGGACAAACTGAAGTTTGAAAATGCAGAAGTTCAAAAAGATAATGAAAATCTCAAGGCTAGAATGAATGAAGTCAATAAGGAAGTTTCACATATTTCTTCTGTAGAGTCCGATTGCAACAAATGCTCATTGTTCAAAGAACGTAATGAAGAACTCTACAGTGAAAATGAATGGTTGATGAAGGTGATTGCTTCTCTCAGAGAAGAAAACAAAGATCTATTGAATGAGAAAATTAAAGTGGAAGAAAGAGAGGAGGAACTAATTGAAAGACTCGATTCTGTATCCAGTGATGAAGAAATTGAGAGACTGACCAAAGAGAACAAAGAACTGAAAGAACAAAACAAGAAACTCATGGTCCTAAATACTATTATTTCAGAGAGGCTTCTGGCTATCGAGAGAGAAAGATATGCTAATAAGGAAATTCAAGCTGAAAAACCTGAGGAGGAAAACAATGAATTGAAAGCTGAAATTGAAAAGTTAAAATGATTAAACACTAGTATGTCCGAAAAACTTCTCATCTTAGAAAAAGGAAAAACTGCTTGCAATGAAGAATCTAAACATTTGAGCAATCTGGAACAAGAACTTGAGAAATATAAAACTGCAAATAAAGTATTAAGTTAATGTGTTAATTGTAGTGAACAGGAGATTGCTAGTTATGAAATCCACATTGCCTCTTTGGAAAATAAAATTCATGAACTAGAAAACTCAGCACCTAAGTATGCTAAAAATGAAGGAAAAATGAAAGTTGTCATGAAAGGTGAGGATGATAATTCAAGAAAGGGGATAAGTTGCGGTTCTAATGTTAAGGAAATTACTAGAAACCAGCTATACATCACTTTTGTGTAAAGCTCTGATGTAGTTGGTACCACAAGTCAATCCCCAAAATAAAATAAAAACCTGAAAATACCTTCATCACCAGTATTCCAATTTAAGGCTCAGAGAACTGAAAAACAAATAAATGCCTTGAAAAGGAGCAAACAACTGAGAAAGGATGCTTACATGAATAGAGTCGAGGGTGTCCCTACTTATGCTGTTAACTCTGCTAGCTCTGTGGAATCTGATGGATTAGTGCATGATGTTCATAAGCCTGTTACTCACTCGCATGCACATGAAAAGAATGATTATTGTCATTACTGTGGTAGTCATGGTCATCTCATGAATGTATGTTTCATCATGAAACAAGATGATAAAATGCATGCTAGGTCTTCTGCCAATCATCATGGCCCCAAAAGAAACACGTTTGCTTCAAACATGCACATTATTTGTTTTAACTGTAACAAACGTGGTCACAAAGCCATTGAGTGTTGGTTTGGGTGTACTTGGGGTAAAAATGGTTCTAAAGGTAAGCACATCAGGTGCTTCGAGTGTGGGAAGCATGGCCATACAGTCGAGGACTGTTAGCATGTTCAGGAAAATTCTGTTAATCCCTATTTTGTCAAATTCTCTACAAAACGACCTGTGAACTTTTCATGCTTTAACTATGGTAAGCCAGGTCACAAATATGCTGAATGTTGGCTGATTAAAAATAAGAAACAAAATGTCCATGTAAACAACAGAACATTTCATGCTCAGGTTCATAGGTCTCATGCTGCTATTGATATGCATCATAGGACCAGAAAATCTACTGTTTCATGTAGATATTATGGTAAATTCAGTCACTTCATGGCCAATTGTTATCTGATGGATTTTGATGACAACGTCGCTAAGAAACTATTCATAACTACTGTTAGGGCTAATACAGGACCCAAGACTGCTTGGGTTCCTGCAGGATCAAAATGATTATTTTGCTGCAGGTGTGCCTTGGAATGAATAAAGAGGAGTCAATAAACCAAGGCACTCAAAAAATTAAAAGACCCCATGATCCTGATCTTCAGGTCTATTCTCAGCACTTCAAATTCTGTCATCTGAAATTGTGAGTTTGAAAGGTTTTAATATCATGTTGATTCGGTCTGTGCTGAATTGAAACCATCTGAAAATTTGAATTGCGCATAATGTTCATGGTAATCTCCTTTTGATTGAATTACATGTCTGTTTCACGAGCTTTCATCATAAAACCATGTGTTACGATTTCTTTGTATACCATGCACTTAGTCAGGGGGAGATTGACTGTCTTCATTTAATCTTCATGCTGCTCATGTGTAGTTTTATTACATATTGCGTCTAGACAGGGGGAGCATTCCTGTTTCATCACTTCTTCACCTCTTGAACTCTTTCTGTCTAGCAATCTGATCCATTCTTTGCATTTAGGTGGTTCACCTAAATTCTCTGCTATCTCTACTTGTTTAGCTGATCTGTCTCTATTCCAGACTCAGCTACTGAAATTGATTCTGCTCTACATATATTTGATGCTCTTCTCTCCTGCTGTTATTTGCTCTACCAGCTTGTACCTATCCAACTTTCACATCCTTTCAAGTTGGTCTGATTAATCTGGTTCTTGTTCCAGGAATGATAAGTTGTTTAGTTGCATTGATTGGACTGATCTGAGATCCTTATGTTGTGTACCATGTTTTAGTCTGAACTCTTAAAAGACATTCCTATCATATAGGTTTAAGAATATCTACTGATTCAGATTGATATAAGTTTAATGTATTCTCAGATTTGTATTCAAATGTATTGAAAGAATCTGAATGATGAGTTTTAATAAATCTTTCCAACTGTGTCATGAATACCCTAGTCTCACTCATCTGTAATCTGAAAATTTGATATCAAGGCTACTTTGGTAGAGACACATAGAGTGAGTATTATTTTTAAACATTAACCTGAAAAATGTTGACTAAAAGGAAAAATTGAATTCAGAGCAATGACTTGGTCACTGAGAAACTGGGTTCTCTATCAATGAAATAGAGTAAACCTATGTCATGAAGTGCCATAGTTATCTCTGGTGAAAATTTATTGAAAAATCTAACAGAGCAATAGCATGTCTATGTTGAGTAACTGGGGAGTCCGGCCTCTAATCAAGGTGTCTCCTCATGTAAAAAGACACTTCTATTGCTAGCTCTGCTCTCAAAGTTGAGAGGCAATGAAAGTTATCACACTGAGTAACTGGGTCACTTCACCTAAGACGCGTTGTGCCTCATGTAAAAAGGTGTTGATCAACTTAAATTGCTCAGGAAAAATAATGTGCTAATCAAAAGAAAATATCTTGCAAAAATAGTCAACTCACATTCTAGTAAGGGTGTTTAATCTCAATACTGCTCTATGTGACTCTCAAAGGAGTCATCGAGTTCATTTGAGTAAGATGGAAGGTTGTTGTTCTTGAGTATTGCTTGATTAATTGGTTCACCTTTATTAAAACCTATCTTCAGATATGAGTATTGAATTTAATTGACAAATTTGGTATACATCATGGTTAAATCAGTTGGGTCATGTCGATTATTTCATAACCCCCTATGATAGGAGAGTCTTTCCTTGTGAGGACTTATTACGGCGGTACCTGTCATACAATTTCCTCAGATTAGGTTCACCTCTGACAACTTGATCATCATGCTAACTCCCCTGTTGGAGATCATGTGCCTTGCCTATTGTTATTTACTCCTACCCTTGGCCACATCTACTTCATTTACATCATCAGTTTCACTCTCCACACTGTTGGAATCTTCCATCTTATTTCTGTATCCCTGACGAATGACTCTTGTAACCGGGTATAGTTCTGTGAGACTTTCACATTGTTCTGTTCAAACAAATGTAAGGTGCCACAACCAATTTTACTTCAGAATTCTTGTGATGATGGATTCCAGATTGATTCATTGGATAACCAGAGTTCATCCCTATAGATACATCCTGTGCTTGCATTTTCGATTCCTTTCATGCTCTCAGGGGGAGTTCTGGGCATTATAGATATTCATGATTATGTCAAAGGGGGAGGACTGCATTTCAAAAGGGGAGAGTAGTCCTGCATTCATGTTGATAAGAGGAGTATTACTCTTTCACTGTCATTCTCTGTTTGATTATTTCAAAAAGGGGGAGAATAGGTTCATGCATTATATTATTTTTCTCGCAAACTACCTTCTTTTTGCTGATGTCAAAGGGGGAGAATAGTTTGACGAGTCAGTGTGACTCATTATATTGTGTTGCCATCATCAAAAAGAGGGAGATTGTGGTGCCCCTGTGCCTTGATGATGTTTTGCTTCATGAGTTTTGATGATGCAACACTATGAGTCACCACTTGAGAATGAATGGTTTAAGAATGTTTTGATGATAGCTGAGTCACTTTATGTGCCTGAATTGACTTCATGTGCTTGATTGAATGTCACGGTTATATATATATATATATATATATATATATATATATATATTGATGTGCGTTTAACTGCTGGTCTAGGTCTGAGCATGTCTCGAATGCATATATTGCACTTCATGGCTTTAAACGTATATGAATGCACATAATCAGTTAAGTCGGTGCATTCAGGTTATGTCTAAGGCTTGTGCATATATGTCAGTCAGTGCAGCTTTTGCTGCGAGCACCTTAGGTCCGTGCATATGCTAGGTTGGTGCTAATTTTGTCTTAAGCATATTCACGGTCGGTGCAATTTTTGCTGTGGGCTGGCATTTGGTCAAATGCTATTTAGGTCCGTGCATATGCTAGGTCAGTGCACGTTTTCATTCCATGAACAAGCACACATAGTCAATGCAATCTTCTCGTATAGCACAAGCACGGTCGGTGCAACCCTTGCATCGGTGCATCTTTTGCCTCATGCCCGGTCTTGTGCACATGAGTTTCCAAGTCGGTGCATGGTGCTAATCTGTGCAAATCACTGTGTACTACATTGTAGGTCTGTGTAACTCCTGCGCATTGCATATATAGAGTCAGTGCATGCATAAGTTTGACTCCGTGCAACATTCGTCTAGTCTGCATTGCATCGGTGTAAACCTTAGCTATAGCACGCAACTAAGTCCGAGCAGAGTCTGTGCATAGGTTGCATCTCATACTCTAAGTTCCTGCATGCACATTTGAGTCTGTGCCAACTTAGTCATTGCACATGGATAGGTTGTGAAAGCATCTAATAATGCATTAATTGAGTCGATGCACTTCTTCCTCCGTGTGCATAAAGCTTGTGCATCTCATTCTTATATACTCAAGTCATACCTGTGCATAGTTTCCTTATCTCTATTGAGTTTGTGCACATTGGTAGGTACGTATAGCTGAGTTGGTGCAATCGTATGCTGTGTAAGCAAATCTTCATACGGATGAGCTTCAAAGTCGAAGCACTCCTTCTCATCAAGGGCATGCTTCTCAGCGCGAGCAGCGCGAGCAGGTCGGTGCAGTGTCTGGTCTCAAGAAAATGAGCTCGGTGCAACGTCTGAGGATACTCGGTGCAATGCGTGACTTCAGAAGAAGCCAATCAGTGCAAACCATTCCTCAGGACACCAATCTAAGACGGTGCAATGCTTTTACCAGCTCGACCAGGTCGGTGAAATGCCCAGTTCTGACAGAACAAGCTCAATGCAATCGTTCCCAGTACGTGCAGTTTATGGAACTTGTGCACGCAAGTGATCAAGCCAGGGAAGCCATAGTTCGAGCAACATATGTGCACCTGAGTATCTAACTTATAAGGAACAGAAGAACAAGGGCACATGAGAACAACAGAACAATTAACTGGCACGTGATCCAAGGGTGATCCTTATTGGAAGAAGCCGCCACGTGGCGTCCCAATCGTTCAGATTCAAACACGTGGGAAGATTCTCCTGAAGCTTCCAGGCGGGAGTGTTCCGTCCACACGCGTAGGGCATGAGCGCGTGACCTCAGTCTGAGGGAGTATATAAGTCATCCTTCTGCAAGTCAAGAAGACAACTCTCGGGCGAGATCAAGAAGAACTAATAGGGAGCAGAAGAAGAGAAGAGCAGAGAAAAGAATAGGAGAGTTCAAGAGAGAAAAAGAGAGCCTGCAAGAGAACGAAAAAGAGAAGATAGAAAAGATCGCAAGAAGAGAATTCAGAGAGTAGCAGGAATAGGGAGAAAAAGGAAGTGAAGAAAGAGCAAGAGAGCTGAGAAGTGAAGAGAGAACGAGATAGAGCTGAGAAGAGAGGTCTAGATCGAAGTAGTCGGTTCTTAACGTGAAGATCTGTATTCATCTGTTCCAGGATCAAATCCTAAACAGTCCTGCTCCAGTTGGAGCTACATTTTTCTTTCCTTCGTTTGTATTTTCCTTTGTTCATTTTCTGATTTCACTTTGTTTTCTGATTCTCTAGTTTGAGGTCGGGGTTCCTCTTGTGGACTCAGGAGAAGAGAGACTTGGGTCTCTGGTTGCTAGTGACTGGGTGTCGCTAGGTTCCCTCCGGTTTGGAGGAAGGGAGGATTGGTCCTCCGGTTTGCGAGTGACTTGGTGTCGCTCGTGGTTGTTCCCTCTGGTGTGGAGGAAGAGAGGTCCGTGACCTCTGGTTTGCAAGTGACTGGGTGTCACTTGTGGTTTCCCTCCGGGTTTCAGAAGAAGGGAGATTTGTTCTCCGATTTGCTAGTGACTGGGTGTCACTAGTGGTTCCTTCCGAGTTGGAAGAAGAGAGGAGTGTGGTCCTCTGGTTCAAGCTGTTAGGCAGCGTTTGTAGGCAAGCTGTGAGGCCCAGTGGTTTCAAGCTGTTTGGCAGCGGAATCCACACTCAGGTTTGAGTGTGGGGTGGACGTAGGTCTGGAGGACCGAACCACCTAAAAACCCTTTGTGCAGTGGTTTGATTGCCTTGTATGATCCGCTAGATGTATGCCTAGGCACGATCTGTTTGTTCAGTCTAGTGAGAATTTGGTTTGCACATTGCATACTTGATTCCGGTTCCATGAGAACCGATTTGTTTAGATGAGCTGAGTATCCTATGTAGCTTACATAGGGTAGATGAAGAGGTTATTTCATCTGATCTCTTTCTCGTTGCTTGAAGTGAGGACCCAATTCTATCTAGGCTCCATTATGTTTTAATTCCGCATCTCTATTTGTTATAAGTTTTAATTGGGCAAAGTTTTAGAGAGGGATTCATTCACCCCCCCTCTGAATCCATCGCACCGGTCCTATCAATGACGACCGGCGAAGTTGTAGGCATGGCCACGGCAGGAGACGAGGGAGGTGGATTCGGCAATGTTGCATGCAGACTGTGGCCAATGGAGGGTGAGACTGTGGCCGACGGAGGGTGAGGCGCTGGTTATAGAGAGGGTGGGGCTGGGACAGTAGCAGCGGACAGGAGATGGGTAGAGCTTAGAGAGAGAAGTTAGAGAGAGAGAGAGTAGAGAGAATGAGAGAGAAGGTGGGGGATGGGCGCCTGTCCAGCCTACTGGGTGTGCAGAGAACAACAAGGGAGGGGGAGATGAGTAGGGGGGAAGAGTGAGTGAGGGAATGAGGAGAAAAGACTTGGGGGGGGTGGTTTACATGAGCAGGGCTTGTGAGGAGAAGCAAAGGAGAGGGGGGTGGCAGCTTTGTAGCAAGGAGGTGTTAGTAGGGGGAGGAGTGCAGGTTACACGGGGATGGGGTTGATTGCATGGGGCTGTTGACTGGCGTGTGGGAGGGGGAGCGTGGGTTGCCTGGAATCTACTGTAGCAATGGTGGCGATCAATTGATCCCTCCCACCCTGACGGGACAGAATGGCGAAACGGTACTCTGTTTTGGTTGCTGCTCTATGGACGTCCGAGGGGTTTCAAAGAGGGAGGGGGTTTAGGGGTTCCAATGGGTGGGAAAAATGTGTGGAAGAGTGGGAATGATTTAGGAATAGATTGAAGTTTCAAATGACAGGATAGTGGAGGGACGTGGGTGTACGGTGGGGAAGAACAATGATGATCTATTTTCAGATTTTCTGAGTTTGACTTTTCTGATTGCGGCAACCATGGGGCAGAGAAGAGAGATGGGATGAGAGACAGAGGGGGAGGTCGAGTAGCAGGCCGAGTTGGAGCTTGGCTCGGTGGAGAGGAGGGAGGCATGCACGGCTCCGTCGGCTAGCGAGGGGAAATAGCAGGCAAAGGAAATCAAGAAGAAAGGGAAGGGGGGGCGTGTCCGCATGGAGGTGCTAGAGTTGGTAGAGGGTGATGGCTAGAGGCGAACAGTAGAGGTGGTGGGAAGCGGCAGAGGTGTGGGAGGTCGTGGTTGGGGCTTCTCACCCGTCTCTCGCACAGAGACGATGCAACCATGAGCTTCTCACCCGAGGCCGTTGTGGAAGTGGTTGTAGGAAACAGATAGGGGAAGGGGCAGGCAATGGTGGGCAAAGAGAGAGTGGTGAGAGGGAAGACGGTGGAAAGGAGCTGGATGGTGGATAGCCGGGCATCTCACCCGGGGGGGGTGGCTTCTCACCCCATTTCTTTCTTGGAGAAGAGCACGCAAGGCTTCTCACCTCACTCAGGATATGGTTTCCAAAAATTTCTATGCAACTTCATTACCTTTAAAGAAAGACTACATGACCCTTTTTATAGACTCTACAAAGAAAACCAAAAGACAACTCATTAACACCTAACACCTACTTTCTACTCATCATAACTCTCTTAGGAATACTAAAAGACACAAAATAAAAAAGGACTCTTACATGATTATTGTGGACATAATTACTATAAACATAAAACATGACCCATTAGGCCCATTCATGTGGCCCAATTGACATGAGACAACATAAATATCTATTTGATAATTTTGTTGAAGCCGCTTGCCGATCCCGTCCGGTTCAACCACGAATCTTGAATCTCAAACCGACGATCCCATCAAATCCCTCCGCTTGGAGGAGGTTCGACCTCGAACCTCGTAGCTCAGGATCCCGGTCTGATGGAACATCCCGATTCCCTAAGCTCTGATACCATTTGATGTGAGACAATAATCCGGATTGTGTGATTTTCTTTTCTCTTATTTCATTTTCTCCTTATCTCTATTTGTCACCGGATGCTACACTACCTCACACCGGATGGGTTAGTTAGTATGTCACTGTATTATGTGAGCCTCCCACCGCTTCATAGCTCTTCTGCTGGTTAACTCCTTTACCTGTCGCTTAATTATTGACTGCTAGTTGATGCGGTGTGGAGAGGACGAAAGGGTGGATAGTCTAGTGGGATTACACCATTAAACTGCATGTGGCCACGACGCTGATGCACGTTCAGCATGTAACGTGAGCCCATGGACTGAAGGAACGTGAACATGGGAACAAGGACAGAGTCCCATGAGCGATTGAAGAATGCCTGTGAGGGTGTTGCTCATATTGATGGAGCCCACCATAAAGCTTTCTGTCCACCTACATGGTCGGGGGGTGCTCGGCAGCCTGGGCCATTTCTGCCTTGCTCGCGTGCAGGGGGAGACGTCGCCGGCAGGTTTACGTGTTGGTGGGGACTCCTCGCCATTGCCGGGGAAGACGGCGTGGTTGCATGCACGGTGATAGTAGTGGCATGAAGGTGACACGATGACCGGCAAAGTTGTAGGCAAGGCCACGGCAGGAGACGAGGGAGGTGGATTCGGTAATGTTGCATGCAGACTGTGGCCGATGGAGGGTGAGACTGTGGACGACGGAGGGTGAGGAGCTGTATATAGAGAGGGTGGGCTGGGATAGTATCAGCAGATAGGAGATGGGCAGAGCTTAGAGAGAGAAGTTAGAGAGAGAGTAGAGAGAATGAGAGAGAAGGTGGGGGATGGGCGCATGTCCAGCATACTGGGTGTGCAGAGAACAGCAAGGGAGGGGGAGATGAGTAGGGGGGAAGAGTGAGTGAGGGAATGAGGAGAAAAGACTTGGGGGGGGGGTGGTTTACGTGAGTGGGGATTGTGAGGAGAAGCAAAGGAGAGGGGGGGGTGGCAGCTTTGTAGCAAGGAGGTGTTAGCAGGGGGAGGAGTGCAGGTTACGTGGGGATGGGGTTGAATGCATGGGGCTGTTGACTGGCATGTGGGAGGGGGAGCATGGGCTACCTGGAATCTGCTGCAGCGACTGTGGCGATCAACTGATCCCTCCCACCATGACGAGACAGAATGGCGAAACGGCACTCTATTTTGGTTGCTGCTCCGTGGACGTCCGAGGGGCTTCAAAGAGGGAGTGGGGTTTAGGTGTTCCAATGGGTGGGAAAAATGTGTGGAAGAGTGGGAATGATTTAGGAATAGATTGAAGTTTCAAATGATAGGATAGTGGAGGGACGTGGGTGTACGGTGGGGAAGAACAATGATGCTCTATTTTCAGATTTTCTGAGTTTGGGTTTTATGATTGTGGCAACTGTGGGGCAGAGAAGAGAGATGGGATGAGAGACAGAGGGGGAGGTCGAGTAGCAGGCCGAGTTGGAGCTGGGCTCGGTGGAGAGGTGCACGGCTCCGTCGGCTAGCGAGGGGAACTAGTAGGCCAAGGAAATCAAGAAGAATGGGAAGGAGGGAGGGGGCGTGTCCGCATGGAGGTGCTAGAGTTGGTAGAGGGTGATGACTAGAGGCGAACAGTAGAGGTGGTGGGAAGCGGCAGAGGTTTGGGAGGTCGTGGTTGGGGCTTCTCACCCGTCTCTCGCATAGAGACGATGCAACCATGAGCTTCTCACCAGAGGCCATTGTGGAAGTGGCTGTGGGAAAGAGATAGGGGAAGGGGCAGGCAATGGCGGGGAAAGAGAGAGTGGTGAGAGGGAAGATGGTGGAAAGGAGGTGGATGGTGGATAGCCGAGCATCTCACCCTGGGGGGGGGGGCTTCTCACCATTTCTTTCTTGGAGAAGAGCATGCAAGGCTTCTCACCTCACTTAGGATATGGTTTCCAAAAATTTCTATGCAACTTCTTTACCTTTAAAGAAAGACTACATGACCCTTTTTATAGACTCTACAAAGAAAACCAAAGGACAACTCATTAACACCTAACACCTACTTTCTACTCATCATAACTCTCTTGGGAATACTAAAAGACAAAATAAAAAAGGACTCTTACATGATTATTGTGGACATAATTACTATAAACATAAAACATGACCCATTTGTTGCATCCCTATGGTTTTGATGATGTCCCACACTATAAATCAATCCTCTATGTTTAGATTAATGTTGTTTCATCATGTGAGTAAGTACAGTTTATTTGGTTGTCAGATGAGCATGCTATTATGATTTTATCTACACTTTGCTTAGCTGGTTTTGACAGCAGTGGGTCTACCCAACCTTGCTGATGCGTCGACTCATCTGTTCTTTGGGATAACTCCTTCAAGTCTGTACATCGGGCACTTTCTAACTGAAGTCTACACACTGGCATTAGAATTCCAAGTCTGTACACTGCCCGACCAACTAAGTCTGCACTTTGCAAAAATCAGTTCAGCTCAACCCTATACATCCTTCCAATCCTCAACTCTATACATTGGAGTGTCAAGCTTAATGTCTATACATCGTCTCGTGTTTGCAAAGTCTGAACAGCGTCCGTTGTCAAGACTCCTTGAAGTCTGTACATCGGACTGCTTCTTTTGAAGTCTACACCTTGGCTCGTTCTCTTCTGCAAAGTATGTTCATTAGACTGTGGTGAAGTCTATACATTCGGCTCCTTGGGCAAAGTCTATACATCGCATAGTCTGCACATTGCCTTCAGCCCAAGTGCTCAAAGCCAAGTCTATACAACGCCAACCCAACACATTGAACAGCTCTCCATGTCTATACACTAGACTTCATTTCTCTAAAGTCTATTCATTGTTGTTTGAATTGCAAGTCCATACACTGGAAACTCCTCATTTGATTGAGTCTGTACATTGAGCTCAACGTTAACACTAAGTCTATACACTAGACTTCATTTCTCTAAAGTCTATTCATTGTTGTTTGAATTGCAAGTCCATACACTGGAAACTCCTCATTTGATTGAGTCTGTACATTGAGCTCAACGTTAACACTAAGTCTATACACTAGACTTCATTTCTCTAAAGTCTATTCATTGTTGTTTGAATTGCAAGTCCATACACTGGAAACTCCTCATTTGATTGAGTCTGTACATTGAGCTCAACGTTAACACTAACTCTATACACTTCTTTCTTGTTGTTGAAGGGAGCAGGGTCGACGCCTGAAGCTTAAAGCGTCCACGCATCAGTAGACGAAGCTTTCACGTCGTCTTCTATTGCGTCAACGCCACAAGCAAGCAGCGTCGACGCAGCAGTTAAAGAAACAGAGACTCTTACAAGCGATGAAGCCTTCACGAAATCTTCCACTGCATCAACGCCATCAACAAGCAACGTCGACGCAGCGGCTTAAGAGATGCCGGTATAGAAATGTACACGTTCGTGCGTCAACGCCACCAACTGGCAGCGTCGACGCAGCAGTCCAAGAAAGGAACGACTTATCTCTGGATGCCTTCAATACGTCAACGCAATATGCTGATAACGTCGACGCAGCTCGCCTATCTGTTGAAGACTTGAACACTGGACTGCCGATACCGTTGCGTCAACGCAATAGGCTGATGGAGTCGACGCAGCGGTTAAGAAGTTTGAAGATTTCTGATGACTGCGTCAACCCTTTGGAGCAAGTGAGTTGACGCCATCTACCTCCAGTTGCTGAGCGTACTGGTGCTGGGCACGTGATCCGAGGATAAGGAAAATGGCCAGATGAGGACACGTGATCTGACAGCCTGCTGGATGCTGCCACGTAGTCCGAACTCTTAGGGCGGGAACTGTGGAAGCCACACGCGCCCTGCTGCTGCTCCAGGTATAAAATGGAGCCTTCGTCTTAAGATGAAGGTTGATCGAAGAAGAAGCCTAGAGAGCATATACGTCCTTCGATCCAGAAAAGGAAAGAAAAGTGCAGAGAGAAAGAAAGAGAAAGGAAAAGAGCAGAGAGTTCAATATCTGAGAGGAGTTTGGTCGAGAGAGAGAGAGTGTGTGTGCTGATTGATGAATTGCTTCATTTGAAGCTACATTTGTATTGGGTTTCAGAACCGATTCCTTCTCATTGTTTTTCGTTTTCGACTTTGCTTTCGTTTATTTTTCGTCCTTCTATTCTGATCTGAATTGTTGTCCCTCCGGTGTGTGGAGGAAGGGAGTATTACTCCAGTTTCCCTCTGTGTTGCAGAGGAAGAGAGATCGGTGATCTCTGGTGGTGTTAGTGACTGGCTGTCATTAACAGTTTCCCTCCGGTGTGTGGAGGAAGGGAGAGGATTCTCCGGTTGTGTTCTAGCTGGGAGCTAGAACAGGTTTCAGGTTCTGTGGGTGGCAGATCTTGATTGAGGGATTTGTTTCCCTTGGTGTTCAAGCTGTGTGGCAGCACGTTGTTCGCAGACTGAGTCTGCATTGATCTAGCATCATCTAGTGGAATCCTCACTCTAGTTGGAGTGAGGGGTGGATGTAGATTGCGGACTGCAATCAAACCACCTAAAAAACCGAGTGCCTCCTCTGTGGTTTGCTATTGTTCTCTACGCTCTTCATCTGCTCGGCTCTTTGCTTCCATGTGATTCACTCTTCATTCTCATTTACATCCCTCTGTGTACGGTTTAAGGAGGTGCGTTAGCAGTAGAAAATATATTCCGCTTAAGTTTCTACAAATTGGGAGTGATCTATTCATCCCCCCCCTTCTATATCACTCTTGCTGCGCTAACACTTGGTATCAGAGCAGGTTTACGCCGTGTGGACGAACGGTCAAGGAAATGGTGGTGGTCCTAGAACCTTCATGGCCGAAGGTCAATCCATTAGTCGCCCTCCTTATTTCGATGGTAGTAAGTATCTGTTTTGGAAGAACATGATGGAAGTGTTCATCAGAGCTCAGAGTCATAAATTGTGGAGAGTAATCACGGTGGGGCCATATGAGCTGCCACCAAACGAGGATGCTTGGACAGATGATCATGTGAAGCTCTCGTCACTCAACTGGACGGCGCTGAACATAATCCAGTGTGCTGTTCATCCAGAGGAATATGCTCGTATATCTGCATACAGAACTGCCAAGCGAATGTGGGATGAGCTACAATTGATCTATGAAGGTACAGCTCAAGTGAAAGCCTCGAAGGTAAACCTCTACACTTCTAAGTATGAAATGTTTAAGATGAATGCAGATGAGAATATAACCGAAATGTATGCCAGGTTATCCTTGATCACTAACACACTTAAAGGGCTAGGGAAGGATCTTGCTGAGGCAGATATAGTCAGGAAAACCCTTAGATCTTTATCCCCGGCATGGCACACTAAGGCCATTGTGATTGAGGAGTCAAAAGATTTGACTGTCTTAACTGTGAATGAACTCATAGGATCCCTGATGACCTATGAGATGAACTTCCAAGGAGGTGGAGAAGGAAATGAGAGGAAGGTTAAAAATGTAGCTCTAAGAGCTTCCCGCAACAAGGGTAGTAACAGTGGGAGCAGCAGCAGTAGCCCCGAGTCTGAGTCCGAGCTTGAAGGTTTATCAAATCTCGATCAGGAGGAGCAGGCAATGCTCACTAGACAGTTCAGAAAATTTTTGAAGAAAAAGGGAAAGACCCTTAGGAAGAAGAAGCCACAACCCTTTAACAAGAATGCTGAATTTACCAGTTACAGGGATAGAAATCCTAAGAAACTGACTTGTTTTAATTGTAACAAACAGGGACACATGAGAGGCGAATGCCCATACCTCCAGAAGAAGGGTCCCTATCTTCAGAAGAAAAACATAAAGGTGCAGAAGAAGAAGAAGCCACAGGCGATGGTCTGCACATGGTGCGAGGAAGAAGAAGACCCCGAAGATGCTTCCTCAGAAGAATATGACGATGGAATTTGCCTTATGGAAAACAGTGAAGAGGAGGTAATAAACGTTTTTGAAAATTTCTCAATTGATGACTGGGAGGATGCTTATGGTGACTTGCTAGATAAATTTAATTCTCTTAGCAAAGAGCACAGAGTTCTGAAAAGAAAATTTAACACAAATATTGAAGAACAAACTCTGGTCTGTGAGGAAAATGAAAAGCTAAAAGAACGACTATAAGAAATGACCTCACTAAGGAAAGAGAATGATAAGCTTAAGGGAGAAAGTCAAGAAAGTCAAAAATAGCTCAATGAATTCAAAACTAAAATTGAAGAAAGCATGAATGAAATTAGAGTGAATTCAGAGAAATATGAAGCTGTGATGAAAGTAAATGCTGAACTCCTAAAGAATTCTGAGTTTCTTCAAAAGGAGCTGGAAGACAAACAGAAAGTCTTAGAAAAGTTTGTCCAAGGAAAGACTAGCCTAGATGCTATACTAGGGACTAGGGTCAATTTCAATGAGGAAGGTCTAGGCTATGACCCAACCAACAAGAGACCCTTGCAATTTAAGACCATCACCTTCTGTCCAGAGAAGGGAAAAGAAAAGCTGGACACACCATCCAGCTCAAACAGCTCTAAGGGAATTCAAAGTCCTAAAGAAAACACAAAAATCAGTACTGGACAACCATTTAAGATGGGAATGAATTTTATGAAGAATAACACTAAGCCCACTTACCAGAACACAAATGGTAGATGGACCAAGAAAGTAAATCAGAATAAGAGATGGAATTACAACAATCAGATGGGTCCAAACAGGACCTACTGGAGAAATAACTTTCATGGTCAAAGATATACTAATCAACAAGCCTACAGGAAGTTTCATAGGAACAGGAAGACTAATGAATGGAATAGAACTCACTTCTCCAGTTCAGCTATATTCAACTTTAATAAACCAGAAAGGAAGGTGCCAGAGAAAACCATGCTGAAACAAATCTGGATACCTAAACACTTGATCAGAGATTTGAACAATGTCCTTGGACCCAACTCATCCTGGGTTCCAAATCAATCTGCTTGATATATTTGTGTAGGTCGGCCTGGCAGCTGAAGACAACAAGTGGTACCTCGACAGTGGCTGCTCCAGGCATATGACAGGAGACCGATCCAAGTTCAGCAAGATAGAGATGAAGCCAGGGGGTCTGGTCAAGTTTGGAGGAAAGAACAAAGGTAAAATAATTAGAGTTGGCACAGTAGGTAAGTCTTCCACAAACTCCATTGAAAAAGTATTACTTGTGGAAGGGCTTCAACACAATCTGATTAGCATTAGCCAATTATGTGACAGGGGTCACAGGGTTGTATTTGATGTTAGTTCATGTAAAATCCTTGAAACAAATTCTGACATGGTTAAATTTGTAGCCAACAGGATTAATAATGTCTACATTATAGACTTAGATGAGAATTCTGAATCTACTATTTGCTTATCTGCCAATTCTGAAAATGATGCCTTTGAATGGCATAGACGTCTAGGTCATGCTAGCTTTTCAACTTTAAATAAATTGGTCAAGCATGATTTAGTTAGAGGCATGCCTAGAATTAAATTCAACTCAATATCAAAAGCATGTGATGCATGTGCTCTAGGCAAACAGACCAGAAATTCCTTTAAATTAAGATCTAAGCCATTGTCTTCTAGACCAATGGAACTTCTTCATATGGACCTTTTTGGTCCAACTAGAACTCAGAGTCTTAATGGAAACAGGTTTGGCTATGTCATCATAGATGACTTCTCCAGATATTCATGGATATTTTTCTTAGCAAATAAGAGTGATGCATTTCAAAAGTTTAATTTGTTTTTCAATAAGGTCAAACAAGAAGGGAAGTACAAGGTTTGTTCTATTCAATCTGACCATGGAGGTGAGTTTGAAAACTCCATGTTTATTGATCTTTGTGACAAAGAAGGACTAACTCACAGGTTTTCCTCTCCCAGGACACCTGAACAGAATGGGATCGTGGAGAGAAGAAATAGAACAGTGGTGGAAATGGCCCGAACCATGTTGATTGAAAGTAAGTTACCTAGAAGGTTTTGGGCAGAAGCGGCCAATACAGCAACCTACATAATCAACAGGGCCATGGTAAGACCCATACACAAGAAAACACCCTATGAGCTTCTAAAAGGTAAGAAACCAAGCTTGTTTCATTTCAGAATTTTTGGATCAAAATGTTTTATTCATAACAATGATAAGAAAGATTTAGACAAGTTTGAAGCCAAGAGTTCACCTGGAATATTCTTGGGTTACTCTGAAGTGTCAAGGGCATATAGGGTATTTAACATATCAGATCAGAAAGTGGAAGAATCTCCACACATCCTTTTTAGTGAAAAGAAAGATGTCTCTAATGTTGAAAATCTTGACAGGGATTCCAATCATGGTGAAGACTTTCTAGAAGACCAACATGAAGAAGAGAAGACTCAGCCAAATGGAGAAACAAATTCCCCCAATCAGGAAGAGCCAAGAGAAACAGGTGAGTCTTCAACAAATATCAGATTTCTTAAAGACCATCCTTTAGATAAAGTCATAGGCAATCCTGAAGATCCTCTTTGAACTAGGTCTCATTTTAGAAATGTGAATAATGATGACTTAATTGCTTTAGTCTCACAAATTGAACCCAAAACAGTAGAAGAGGCCTTAGCTGATCAAGCTTGGGTCAATGCTATGAGTGAGGAATTAGGTCAGTTTGAAAGGAATAATGTCTAGGAGCTTGTCCCAAGACCAGATGGTATTAATGTCATAGGAACCAAGTGGGTGTTCAAAAATAAGATGAATGAAGATGAATTATCTCGAGGAATAAAGCCAGACTAGTAGCCAAAGGCTACTGTCAGGAATTCGGTGTAGACTTTGATGCACCTGTTGCTAGGATGGAAGCTATAAGACTGTTGCTTGCCTTTGCATGCTCAAAGAACATAAAACTCCAACAAATGGATGTTAAAAGTGCCTTTTTAAATGGAGTCATTAAAGAAGAAGTTTTTGTTGAACAACCTCCTGGATTTCAATATTCTCCTCAACCTAACCAAGTTTTCAGGTTAAACAAAGCCGTGTATGGTCTAAAGCAGGCTCCAAGAGCTTGGTATGAAAGACTCTGAATTTCTGATCAGCAAGGGCTACAAAAGAGGTAAAGTTGATCAGACTTTATTTACCAAGGGCATGAATAAAGATCTCATCATAGTTCAGGTATATGTAGATGACATTGTATTTGGATCAACTAAGCATGAACTATGTGATGAATTTTCTACCATGATATCTGCTGAATTTGAAATGAGCTTGGTTGGTGAACTAAAATATTTTCTTGGATTGCAGGTACAGCAGCTAGAAGATGGGTGCTTTATCAACCAAACCAAATACACAATGGAACTGTTCAAAAGGTTTGGCATGGAAAACTTAAAGCACATTACTACACCCATGGGCACCAATACTTCATTGGATGCAGATGAGACTGGTAAAGAAGTAAATGCCAAACTTTATAGAGGTATGATTGGATCACTACTTTACTTGACAGCCTCTAGACCTGATATACAATTCAGTGTAGGAATGTGTGCAAGGTATCAGTCTAGACCTACTGAACTACACTTAGCTGCAGTTAAAAGAATCTTCAGATATTTGTCAGCTAGTCACTCTCTTGGTTTATGGTTTCCTATATCTCACACACTTAACCTAGTAGCATACACAGATGCTGACTATGCAGGCTGTAAACTAGACAGGAAAAGCACAAGTGGCCATTGTGAATTCTTGGGTGGGTGTTTAGTGTCTTGGGGCTCCAAGAAACAACATTCTGTGGCCCTCTCCACTGCAGAAGCTGAATATGTGGCTGCAGGGAGTTGTGGAACACAAGTCATATGGATTAAACACCAGCTTCAGGACTACCAAGTAGACCTGGGGTGCACACCTATTTACTGTGATAATACTAGTGCCATCAATCTTGCTAAAAATCCTGTTTTGCATTCACGAACCAAACACATAGAGATAAGACATCATTTTATAAGAGATGAGGTGTCTAAGAATAATTTTGAACTGATTCATGTAGGCACAGATAATCAGATTGCTGATATATTCACAAAACCTCTAGATAATGAAAAATTTTCCACATTGAGAAGAGAATTAGGCTTATACAAATTGTCTTAATTATGAAGCCTGTTCTTGGTGTGAGGGGGAGTTGTGTCTATCTGATGTTTAGCCTTCTTACATGCTGGTTTAAGGGGGAGTTCAGAATGCTTACTGGTTAGCTGTCAGGAATGCTCTTAATAAAGGGGAAGCCTTGAGTTTTTGCTGGAATATTTCATTGAGGAATGCTATGTCTTAGGGGGAGTTGAGTTGTAATGTGAGAAGAGAAGTTGTTTGACAGATTCAAAAGGGCTGTCCAGATGTGTACCTTTGCTGGTCTTGCATGACTGATTTAGTGTGGTTCTCTCAGAAAGTAGAGTGTCACTTATCTCTTAAGTCTATAAGTCAGTGACTCTAATCTCCAAATTAGAATCTTTCCTTTGATACTCCTTCAGAGATCTGGACTAATTGCATAAAGTATATCTTCCTGTATTGTCATTGATTATGGTTCAGGCCAAAAACTTGTATGTCTTGATATCTGACCCAATCAACTTGAAATCTAGACTTCAAGACTCAATTCAAGAAAAGTCCTTTTTGGTATTGTCTTCAATCATTCTATCTCTTTAACTCAAGGGCTTAACTGAACAAACTTGTTCTGTTTTGATCACTGAGAAACTGGGAGCTTCATCAATGAAATGAATATTTCTCCCAAGTCATGAGGTGTCAAATACTTAAAATAAATGAAAAGTCATGACAGAGCAATGGGGGCTTGATGGTGAGTAACTGGGGACTCTGGCCTCTAATCAAGGTGTTTCCTCATGTCAAAAGCCACAGTTACTAACTATGTTCCTTAATTAAAAAAAAAAAGGAAGGAAGTAATGAGGTACTCACTCTAAGTAACTGGGGATTCAGGCCTCTAATCAAGGTGTCTCCCTAATGTCAAAGGAAGTGAACTACCAACTTACTCATTGATCCTCTTGAAAATCATCTCCAACAAAAATTCCTTGTTGTTATGCAACTAATGGATTGCTTGTCTTCAATACCTTGAGAACACCTCTCTGATTTAGTCTCTTGCTGTCTTGTGGAATAGTTGAATGATCAGCTATATCTGGCCATACTTGTGAACTCCTGCTCTCAATCATCCACTATGTATGCTGATAAACTTGTCTATCATTCTACTTCTCTATTGTGTACTGAAGTCCAAAGAATCTTCTCTTGAGATTAGAAACTCACTTATTCTCTTAAGACCTACTTGTGACTTTCTGCACTAAGAAGTTACTACCCTGAGTCCTCATGTTTCCAGCACTGTCATACATTCTGTAGTTCTTTTTGCTGATGTCAAAGGGGGAGAGAAGTTTGCAAGTTCTGCAATATCAGTGAGTCTTGGATTTGCCTTGAGCTTTGAGGGGAGTCTTGTTGCTTCATGCTGATATGTTTATGAGTTGTGGGGGAGATGATAGTGTGTTGTAGGGAATGTTTAATTCATTTGCATGAGCATGTCTTGAATTTATTCTGCCTGTTGTAGCTGGTATTAAATTTCTTGTTGAATCTTGATATTGCTTGATCCATAGTGTTGTCATCATCAAAAAGGGGGAGATTATTGCATCCCTATGGTTTTGATGATGTCCCACACTATAAATCAATCCTCTATGTTTAGATTAATGTTGTTTCATCATGTGAGTAAGTACAGTTTATTTGGTTGTCAGATGAGCATGCTATTATGATTTTATCTACACTTTGCTTAGCTGGTTTTGACAGTAGTGGGTCGACCCAACCTTGCTGATGCGTCGACTCATCTGTTCTTTGGGATAACTCCTTCAAGTCTGTACATCGGGCACTTTCTAACTGAAGTCTACACACTGGCATTAGAATTCCAAGTCTGTACACTGCCCGACCAACTAAGTCTGCACTTTGCAAAAATCAGTTCAGCTCAACCCTATACATCCTTCCAATCCTCAACTCTATACATTGGAGTGTCAAGCTTAATGTCTATACATCGTCTCGTGTTTGCAAAGTCTGAACAGCGTCCGTTGTCAAGACTCCTTGAAGTCTGTACATCGGACTGCTTCTTTTGAAGTCTACACCTTGGCTCGTTCTCTTCTGCAAAGTATGTTCATTAGACTGTGGCGAAGTCTATACATTCGGCTCCTTGGGCAAAGTCTATACATCGCATAGTCTGCACATTGCCTTTAGCCCAAGTGCTCAAAGCCAAGTCTATACAACGCCAACCCAACACATTGAACAGCTCTCCATGTCTATACACTAGACTTCATTTCTCTAAAGTCTATTCATTGTTGTTTGAATTGCAAGTCCATACATTGGAAACTCCTCATTTGATTGAGTCTGTACATTGAGCTCAACGTTAACACTAAGTCTATACACTAGACTTCATTTCTCTAAAGTCTATTCATTGTTGTTTGAATTGCAAGTCCATACACTGGAAACTCCTCATTTGATTGAGTCTGTACATTGAGCTCAACGTTAACACTAAGTCTATACACTAGACTTCATTTCTCTAAAGTCTATTCATTGTTGTTTGAATTGCAAGTCCATACACTGGAAACTCCTCATTTGATTGAGTCTGTACATTGAGCTCAACGTTAACACTAACTCTATACACTTCTTTCTTGTTGCTGAAGGGAGCAGGGTCGACGCCTGAAGCTTAGAGCGTCCACGCATCAGTAGACGAAGCTTTCACGTCGTCTTCTATTGCGTCAACGCCACAAGCAAGCAGCGTCGACGCAGCAGTTAAAGAAACAGAAAATCTTACAAGCGATGAAGCCTTCACGAAATTTTCCACTGCGTCAACGCCATCAACAAGCAGCGTCGACGCAGCGGCTTAAGAGATGCCAGTATAGAAATGTACACGTGGCAGCATCGACGTAGCAGTCCAAGAAAGGGATGACTTATCTCTGGATGCCTTCAATACGTCAACGCAATATGCTGATAATGTCGACGCAGCTCGCCTATCTGTTGAAGACTTGAACACAGGACTGCCGATACCGTTGCGTCAACGCAATAGGCTGATGGAGTCGACGCAGCGGTTAAGAAGTTTGAAGATTTCTGATGACTGCGTCAACTCTTTGGAGCAAGTGAGTTGACGCCATCTACCTCCATTTGCTGAGCGTACTGGTGCTGGGCACGTGATCCGAGGATAAGGAAAATGTCCAGATGAGGACACGTGGTCTGACAGCCTGTTGGATGCTGCCACGTAGTCCGAACTCTTAGGGCGGGAACTGTGGAAGCCACACGCGCCCTGCTGCTGCTCCAGGTATAACATGGAGCCTTCGTCTTAAGATGAAGGTTGATCGAAGAAGAAGCCTGGAGAGCATATACGTCCTTCGATCCAGAAAAGGAAAGAAAAGTGCAGAGAGAAAGAAAGAGAAAGGAAAAGAGCAGAGAGTTCAATATCTGAGATGAGTTTGGTCGAGAGAGAGAGAGAGTGTGTGCTGATTGATGAATTGCTTCATTTGAAGCTACATTTGTATTGGGTTTCAGAACCGATTCCTTCTCATTGTTTTTCATTTTCCACTTTGCTTTTGTTTATTTTTCGTCCTTCTATTCTGATCTGAATTGTTGTCCCTCCGGTGTGTGGAGGAAAGGAGTATTACTCCAGTTTCCCTCTGTGTTGCAGAGGAAGAGAGATCGGTGATCTCTGGTGGTGTTAGTGACTGGCTGTCATTAACAGTTTCCCTCCGGTGTGTGGAGGAAGGGAGAGGATTCTTCGGTTGTGTTCTAGCTGGGAGCTAGAACAGGTTTCAGGTTCTGTGGGTGGCAGAACTTGATTGAGGGATTTGTTTCCCTTGGTGTTCAAGCTGTGTGGCAGCACGTTGTTCGCAGACTGAGTCTGCATTGATCTAGCATCGTCTAGTGGAATCCTCACTCTAGTTGGAGTGAGGGGTGGATGTAGATTGTAGACTGCAATCGAACCACCTAAAAAACCGAGTGCCTCCTCTGTGGTTTGCTATTGTTCTCTACGCTCTTCATCTGCTCGGCTCTTTGCTTCCATGTGATTCACTCTTCATTCTCATTTACATCCCTCTATGTATGCTTTAAGGAGGTGCATTAGCAGTAGAAAATATATTCCGCTTAAGTTTCTACAAATTGGGAGTGATCTATTCATCCCCCCCTTCTATATCACTCTTGCTGCGCTAACACCATTAGGCCCATTCATGTGGCCCAATTAACATGAGACAACATAAATATCTATTTGATAATTTTGTTGAAGCCGCTTGCCGATCCCATCCGGTTCAACCACGAATCTTGAATCTCGAACCGACGATCCCGTCATAAGGAAAGAAATTCCCAACCCATGAGAGCAATTGAGTAGAACCTGGGATGAGATAGTAATTAGAAATTATCTCTAAGATTAACCCCACCAATTCCATTAGAATTAACAAATCTATTACTCTTCTCAGGTACCTCATTCTTACAATGGCTCACCACGTTGATTGGGGTGGAATGCAACAAACTGTTGCGGGTCTCACCCAGGCCTTGCAAAATATGGCCCAAGCTGGCATGAGGGCTGGTGCTGGTGATCTGCACCGCAACTTCCAGAGTTTAAATCATCCATGATTTTCTGGTTCTTACAACCCAGACAAGGCTAAAAATTGGATAGATGAAATGAACTGTATATTCGAGGTCATGCAATGTGCCGATCAAGAGAAGATTCATCTAGCCATGTTCCAACTCAACAAGGATGCACGTACTTGGTGGAAGTCTATTCCGACCCCGCCTCAAGATGCACCACACACTTGGGAAGGATTTCTCACACTCTTCTGAGCAAAATACTTCTCCGAACATGTCAATGAGAGAAAGGCGGCGGAGTTTGCTTCCTTGCATCAAGGCATGATGACGGTGGCAAAGTATGAGTCATAATTCTCTCGCCTAGCACCATATGCTCAACATTTAGTGAGCACGGATCTTCTCAAAGCTAATCGCTTCATGGGTGGGCTGCGGCCCATCTTCATCCAACAACTTGACTCGTAAAATATTCGGACCTATGCAGAGATGGTCCAACGGGCACACTTGTGTGAACGGACCTTGGAGAAGGTCGATAAACTCAAAGGCAAAGGGGAGGAGCCGAGCCGAAAGTCTGATCGACGTGGAAAGAAGGAGAAGTTTAGCATCACAGAACCTTACAAATCCCGTGATAGTAAGAAGAGATCGCGGAATGGGAGTGGTAGTGGCTACCACAAGAACAAAAAGGCAAAGGAGGAAGATAAGCAAGTCATGTCGACTTGCACATTTGACGATAAATTTGGCCACGCGGTCGAGGAGTGCTGGAAGCGTCTTGGCGCTTGCTCAAGATGTGGAAGCCGGGAGCACCGCATGCCAGATTGCCCCCTTATGAAGGATCAATCTTCCAGTGGTGGACGCAAGCGACATGCTCATCTTAACGCTATTCTGGATGATGAAGAAGCGCCAAAGAATGATGGGCTAATGGAAGGTACTGTTCAAATCTATTCACATCCTGCATTGGTGTTATTTGATACTGGTGCTTCTCATTCTTTTATATCTACTGCTTTTGCAAAAACCTTGCCAGTTTCACCAGTTCCTCTACCCTCGGACCTAGCTATCACCACACCCTTAGGTCCCGGAACTAAACTTACAACTCACTACCCCGATAGTGAGGTAATGGTAGAAGGTCATAATCTCCCTGCAAACCTCGTATGCCTTGACATGGAAGGCTACGATGCTATCCTAGGTGTAGATTGGCTTATAGACTACGATGCCTATATAAATTGTCGCAATAGGAGAATCTCTTTTCGGAAACCAGGTCCCCCGCGATTTTCCTTCCTTGGCATCAAGTATAGGAAACATCCTACCCTTATTTCATCTCTTCATGCTTGCAAACTCATTTCGCAAGAATGTGAGACTTTTCTTCCCTCTGTAATCACCACTGAATCCAAGAAAATCATCTTAGAAGACATTCCCATTGTGAATGAGTTTTTCGATGTGTTCCCATCAGATCTACCCGGTTTACCACCCGAAACGGAAGTAAACTTCTCCATTGAACTCATTCCCAGAGCAGCACCTGTGTCAATAGCTCTTTACAGGATGTCCCCCACGGAGTTGAAGGAATTAAAGAAGCAACTTCAAGAGCTACTAGAAAAAGGCTTCATTTGACCTAGCACATCCCCTTGGGGTGCGCCGGTCTTATTTGTCAAGAAGAAGGATGGTTCCCTCAGGTTATGCATCGACTACTGACAGTTTAATCAACTTACCATCAAGAACAAATACCCACTGTCGCGTATTGATGAGCTATTTGACCAAATTTCTGGCGCGGAGTACTTCTCCAAGATCGACCTCAGGTCGGCCTATCATCAACTAAGGATCAAGGAGGAAGATATTCACAAGACTACTTTCCGAAGTAGATATGGGCACTATGAATTCGTGATAATGTCGTTCGGGTTAACTAATGCCCCGGAAGCATTTATGCAACTAATGAACAATGTGTTCCGGCCTTATCTTGACCAATTTGTGGTCATTTTCATTGATGATATCCTTATCTATTCTAAGACAAAGGAGGAACACAGGGAACATCTTTGCTTTGCAAACCTTACGGGAACACCAACTCTATGCTAAGTTGAACAAATGTGAATTTTGGCTTAAGGAGGATTCCTTTCTTGGACACATTATTTCTAAAGAAGGCATTACAGTAGATCCTTCTAAAGTTGAAGCTGTTAAGAACTGGAGCCGACAGAGCACCGTATCTGAAGTTCGGAGTTTCATTGGCCTGGCTGGTTACTATAGGTGATTTATCAAAGATTTCTCCAAAATCACCGCTCCTTTAACAAGACTCACTAGGAAGGAAAACCTTTCGAGTGGACAAAGGAATGTGAAGACAATTTCTTAACTCTTAAGGAGGATCTCACCACGGCACCTGTACTGGCATTGCCTGTTGAAGGTGGCAGATTTGAAATTTATACTGATGCATCCGGCATTGGCCTAGGGTGCGTGCTCATGCAAAATGGCAAGGTGATTTGCTACGCTTCAAGACAATTGAAGTGGCATGAGGAGAATTATCCTGTTCATGACCTCGAGCTGGCTACTGTCATATTCACTTTGAAGATTTGGCATCATTATCTTTATGGGGAGAAATTTACTGTATATTCAGATCACAAGAGCCTGAAATATCTCTTTTCTCAAAAGGAGTTGAATATGTGGCAAAGGCGATGGTTGGAGTATCTCAAGGACTTTGATTTCGATATTCAATATCGTCCAAGTGAGGCGAATGCTGTAGCTGATGCACTGTTATACGCGCGTGGGGAGTCACTTGTGTTTTGTCCTCGCGGCGGGGGCGCACATTCACCTTTTACGGAAGGCCGAGATAGGTTGACTGGGCGCGCGGGGATTCTGGGGGTATTGAAAAGAAGGCAGAGGGAACAATATGAATGCACTGGAAGGGATGGCATATAGTTCATCATTCTGGGAGACTGGGACAAGGATGGCTGGGTGGAATGCGGGCGTGCCAGTCGATTTCTCGACAATCACCTATGGAACCAAGGATTAACCGGGGAAGCGTCGCCAGGACGTGACACGTGGCTCGAGGGACTGGGTGACACGTGGATAGAAGGGGCTCCACGAGTGTGAGTGTGCAGGCGATTATGGGGATTCATGTACTGGACGTCTTTCCCCACCCGTCGCAAGCAACTAATGTTTATTTTACATCGGATTGAATCCGAATACCTTTGTTTCTACTACCGAAGTGAGAGTCAGGGACCCTGGGAGCCGCGACGTCGGGAGGGCTTAGTCCGTGCAACAACGATAGGGCAACAACAACAAAATAGGGATAATTGGGGGCAGAGAGACTGGTTCCGATGAGGAGGGGGATCCACTCCCTGACTGGATTACATGACTTATATGCCATGAAAGGCATTTATATAGGGGCATAAGAGCTCGACTACAATTGCTTGCGAGCCACGGGACAATTCCGACATTCATGACGGTCCCCGGGTCATTGCATTATTGTGTGGGTAGTTCCGTATCTGTACATAGTGTCCATCAGAGGACCTGTGACTCAGTAGGATGGCGCCCAAGGGGCGTCACAATGTATTCCTAACATGAGACAGTGTCGAGGTCGGGGTAGTAGGGGTGCCGTGGGTGCCATTGTGCTGGGGAAGTTGAGTGGTCGGGTGCCGCGAGCCCTGATGTGACTGGAGTAGCTGGCAGTCGGGTGCCAGGGGCACCGTTGTGACTGGAGTTGTTGAGTGATTGGGTGCCGCGGGCCCCGATGTGACTGGAGTAGCTGGCAGTCGGGTGTCGGGGGCACCGTTGTGACTGAAGGAGGTGGGCACCGGGAGACCTCGATGGTCGTGCTCGGGGCCCAGTGTGATTGGCAGTCGGGTGCTGGATGCACCGTTGTGACTGAAGTAACGGGGCGCCTATTTGCGATGGGTCTTATCCGACCATCTTATTATTTTATTTCATGTATAGATGTATATATGTACATATGTACATGTCTTATTTCACGTGTCGATCAACCAATTAACTGACTGGTAATTAACTGACTGATTGACGACGCGGGCGTGCCAGTCACATGAGTGACAATTTTATGATGCGCTCATTCTGACCCGTGTCGGGCGAGTGTGAGGTTCGGTCGGGACCAGCAGTCTGCCATACCATAAAGGCTATGGCGTTAATTACATCCCCCACGAGGAGAGAACACCTTTGATTAATTGCCGAGATGAAGGGCTATCGAGGCCTGAATAAAGGATACAAAGCATGCGAGTGATCATACGAGATGCTATGATTGACTACACACGATTTATTTGGGTGGGCCTCGGTACATGGCGGAGGACTTAGGCCCGAAGGCCACCTTCACGCGTAATGAGACCTCTGATCAGGCATAGCCCGACCTTCCGGTAATGTCATTTGATATACCGAGGAGGCGCACACTCAAGCATGCATTGACGCGACCTGAATGCCTGGACTAAGGCATAACGGCGAAAACTCGAGACATATCAATTCAAGCTCGAACAAGCTAATTTATTCAGTTCACTGATCAAAGAGTTTACTTCATTTTTATGGTTGACACCAGAAATCATGCCGGGAGCGGGGAAGAGAGTGGAACGACACAACGACATGATTCGGCATGAAACCGGTGCAACGCTTGCGAAGACAGGGGTTAAAATGCTTGAAACGGCGCCCTGAAACGTTGGTAAATGGCTTAAAACGGCGCCGAAAATCGTAGGTGAATGGAAAAGAGGTGTTAAACCGGCGCGGCCTGATTGGGGCACGCCGGGAAGGGCACGCCGTTTTATGGCGCGCCGGGAAGGGCGCGCCGTTTTAAGGCGCGCCGTTTAAGGTGTGCCATTCATGAATGGCGCCGATTTAGCCCAATTTCTCGGACACCCAGATTTTCGTTGGTTTTTTTATGGATTTATTAAAATGTTTTGAGAGATTTTGAAAGTTGATTGAGTTGATTATTCGTGGATCGGTCCCAAGCCATCCAAAAGTTAAGTCACAGGCTCGCGCGAGGTTCATACTCGAGCGCGGCGATCATTCCGAGTTTGGACTCGTTCAAGCCAGAATTTCGGCAGCATCTCCCCATCCCAGAGGATTTGTCGGGGAGAAGCGGGGAGTGCTCACGTGGCGGAGCAACCGCTAAAGGCCGGGTGGCACGACAACGGTCGGCAAAAACCCAAACGGAGAGGAAAACCCCGAGGTCAAACCTGCTAGGGGCACCAAATCCATGGGCGGCAGTGAGCGGATGAGTTGACTCATGACGGGAGCGAAAACCCAGAGGACCAGCCTGCGAGGGACACGCAACCCAAGCCAACCCAATGCTCGAATTGGGACGACCGATCTGGGAGGAAACCCCGAGGGCTAGCCTCTGAGGGGCACGCAACCTACGGCCACCATAGAGCCCACTAGGGGGGCTGTGGATTTGTAGTGTTGGGATTAACCCAATTTCTGTGTGCTCACTGGCCTTCTGAAATCCATTATTGACAAATAGACTCATCGAACCGAGCAGTCAGGATGAACGATCAAGGGAATGTTCCCCCTCCCCGGGTTACCGAACCCCACTAATGAAACAGCAGAATAGCACGGCGAGAACACTCGTATAATTAGCAGGCCAACGCTAATGCCTGTAGATACGCATACGTACATGCATGTGATCGTTCACAAATTAACGCAACATTCATCAGTCGATGCCTAGAAAATAATGACGGGAATGTAGGGACGGTCTGGTCTCCCTCCGTTCATGGTCGAGAACAGAAAGGGTATTTAGAGGACAGCCCAGACAGGTTGAAGGAACATGCGTATAGACTCACCTCACACGGTGAAAATCGTTGACATTCGATCGGAAGAGAAACCCCCGAGGAGGGGGATTAATGTAGCCCCTACCATAGTAGGGCATGTAGCGTCGAGGGAGACGGAACGGGAAGAAAATCATTCAGACAGAGGAACGCACGGAGCTTCGCATTCATCCTCCACGGTGCCGGCATCGCTGCAGGGCGCCGTTTCACCGGCTATAAGGAAAGGGGAAAAGCAACAGGGAAGAAGGGGGATCCAGAGGAAGGAGAAGGCAACATTCATTCACGATATGAACAACAGAAAAGGGAAGTGCACAGAGCATCATTCCGACGCCAGCGTTGTCGCTCGGCCACCGTTTACATTAATAGACGAGACTCGTTACAGACGCAGAGAAAGAACAGAGGTGCTGGTGAAGGAGGGGAGGTCAGGCTTGTATCATCGCCCCTCCCCTCACTCACTTACATTGTATTAGAGAAAAACCGAAGATGAAATGAAGGAGGTCCGCCGGGAGAAAACACGGGAAACCCACCTAGGTAGATGAGAAACGGATGCTCTCCTTCTCCGATTCCGGGAGGCTCGGGTGGAGTGGGGTGGCGGCCACCGAGAGGCTTAGACGGAGGCTTCTTCAGACCGAAAAACCCTCGACCCCTCTCTCTGGACCTCTCTTCTTTCTTTCTAATTCTCCTTTCTTTTCTTTTGATTTCGCCTCCTTTCTTTTTTTCCGTCGAAGACAGGCTATATAGCCTTCTTCTAATCCGGCGCCCCAGGGAGGGGCGCGCCGGATTCGATGGCGCCGGGACACATGGCATTAGCGTGCTGGATTGATGGCGCCGGGACACCCCCGATTGGCATTAGCGCGCCGGATTGATGGCGCCGTATTAAAGGGCGCCGACATTCCTTCATGCGCCGTTTTAACTTGTTTGCTCGGCGCGGCTCGGCCGGTGCGTCCGGGGATGATTCCGGAAGCTCCCGTTGACTGTTCCTTCCACGCTGGCCTTTGCAAAACCTTGACGTGGTGTCGATGAAGCTCTCGATATGACGAACAGCCTTGATCAGACCTCCGCGTGTGTCTGGCCCGATCATACTGATATCCTATTGACACGGCCTTCGACACTGTGATTTGTGCTTCTGGTCGAGACGGACTCATGCTCGAGGCTTCTTGGCGGGATGGTGTTGCATCCCGGATGATTCTGCCCTGAATGGCAATCAATTGGCCACTAATGGGCCCATTATGACGAGGAGCTGAACCCATGTCGGGTGATCGGGGCCCTCTGCCGACAGAACCTTCGGCCCCTTTTTATGGACGGCCGGGGATGTTTTTCCTCCTTAGGAGAGCCATTGGGTAGACCGTCGTCCTTGGTCGGGCGACGGATGTGGGGTAGCGGCATGATGAGGTCGATGCCGGATCGTTGGGCAGGCTTGATCGCGCTGCCGGTTGGTTGTGGGTTCATTCCGACTCTCCTAAGGTGAAGTCCCCGGTGTTCTCTTCAAGGTTGCTCGGGGCTCTGGCAGCTTAAAGAATATTTAGTAGGTTGATCTTCATCGGCTTCTGTGCTTTAGTGGGCCGTATCATTCATCTTTGCGGCTTGGTCGCCGAAGGATCATATTTTGAGTGCCAACAAATGCCCCCCAGACGTAGGCGATGCAAGTGAGGCAGGAATGCGGCAAGGCCTACGGATGAGCTTCGTTTGGTTGACAGAAGCTCGAACGGCACTTAATTCCGGCTTCGGATGTTAATCCGGCGCCGTAAGAGGTTTGACCGGCGCTGCTTAGAACGGCGTGCCCATTGCTTAAAACGGCGCCGCTTAAAGCGGCGCGCCCTTAGGCTGGGGAGGTTGAAACGGCGCGCCCCTCACGGCGCGCCAATTGCTTAAAACGGCACGCCCCAGGGCGCGTCATTTTAACAGGGGTGGAGCCCCCCTATATATTGTTTCGTTCTTCATTTTTTCTTCACAGCCCCTTCATTTGTGAAAATTTCTTCTCTCTCTTCATTCCTCTCCACCGCGGCGCCGAGTGGCTCTGGGTTTGGGCGATTTCGCCCTGTGAGCGGGTGAGTTGAGTGTTATTTTGTTCGGGTTCTGAACCCATTCTTCGGGCCCCGGGAGGCTCCTAGTAGGACTTGTCGTCGGAGTTAAATCCCCCGGGTGTCCCGTTTGGCCTTGGCTTAGTGCCTATGGCTACTTTTAGGGGCTGCTCCCTCAGTGGACGACTTCCACTTCTCTTTTGGCAAACCCTCGAGCTGAGGAGATGCTGCCGAAATTTTGTCAGAAGTCTTGCTTTGATCAACTGATTTCTGACTTTGGTCGTTCTTTTCTGGACGTTGTTTTGCAGATAATATGGCATCCGACCCTTCTTCCTCTGCATCCCGGGTCGCTGTGACATGGGGGAATGTCCATTCCGTTGATCGGGGGCTTAGACATGTGGCTGTGGTGGCTGAGTCCTCGGACTCAGAGACCGACACTGTCGACACTGGCCGCCTATTGATTCTTGACGGCAACCACTTCAAGTACGATCGAAGGGATGGCGTCAGACTGGACCATCCTAAGGACAAGCATCTGATGGCGTTCCTTGAGCGCTTCAACCTCGGAGGGAAGCGCGATTTAATTCTCATCCGTCGAGCCGAGGGAGCCCTGCTGGCGGAGAGAGACAGTTTGACCGAGTCAGTCACTCACGGCATGCCTATATATGTCCCGGGGGAGTCCAGAAAGTGGGGAGCCGTGCTCGGAGTGCAAGAGTTATCCCTTGAGGCTGGGATGCTGACGAGAGCACCGCAGTATACCCCAGCTCGCTGGAATGAAACTGCCGGACGTGTTGACAGGGAGAAGCCCGTATACAGTTTATTCCTCGGCCCGCTTCATTGGGGATACCGAGACTAACCTTTTCTTTTAGACTGCTTGGCAGTCCGGTTCAAACATCAGATTTCAGTGGGGTGGTTTGGAGAGCTCAAAGCCACCGACGCTCACGCCTTCAGACCGGGGGCAGTTGAATTCACAGACTTTGTGTTGAGGCAGTACGCCCCCATCCTGGTGCATGCTGGTGTATACCAGAGTGTATATGCTTCCCGGTACAGGTACCCGATCTCCCGAGGTCTGTGCTGTGGGATGATTGAAGTTTTCTGCCCAGAGTACAACACTTTTTATACTGCAGAAGGTGAGACTTCTTTGGACCTATGGAGCCTTTCTCAGCTGAGCGGCTTGCCGATAGATGGGGAGCTGTATGAGGAGGTTTATTTTCCAGACTGGCTGAAAGACCAGACCGACGGTGAGGGCAGATATTTCACGGGCTTCGCTTACCGCTACCTCATGAAGGCATATCGCACCCTGCTGCGCCTGACGCTTGACTCGCGGGAGGTGCGGAATCCTGGCGAAAAGAGACGCGTGTGGATGGGCACGTGGCTTCAGTATTTCTTCGGTGGGGAGCAGCAGTACGAGGACTTCCCCACGGTGGTTCCGACAGCGGTGGCGCGGAAGAAGAGGGCTCGACGCCAAGCGACATATCCTGCTGTCTCAGGGAGAGGGCGGCAGGTCGGCCCGAATCCCACAGGAGTTGACGCAGTTACACATTGTGCTGTGTATCTGACATTATGGCTTTGTTCATTCGCCCTCCCTCAAGGGGATGAGACAGTAATCAGACCGGAGGCTATTTACCCTGCCTGTTTAATGGCTTGGGGGACAAAGCTGTCCCTGTGTCCTGTGGCTCTGTGCCTCATATATAAAATGTTGGGGGATTTGCACAAGTCGCGCATCCCCAGAAATTCACGGACAGGTGGTCCCATCCACTTTTTTAATGCCTGGGTCTGCACCCTATTTCCTGAAGCAGCTCCCCGGTCGATGCAGTCAGATCGTCCTTTGCCGCGGATGATCGAATTTGCCAGTGCCGAACCGTCCTCACTGGTGGATCAGCTTTTTGCTATTCGGGGGAAGTTGACTACAATTCCAACAGATTCCCCTGGCGTTCTGCACTTTTGGAGCTTGGCTGCCAGCTCTAGCCCTCTTGTCAACAGGATGCGGCAATGCCGATTATTTGAGACAGAGGAATTTATTCATCAGCTGACTGGGTCGAAGAGCACAAGGCCCATCTTGGAGTCGGAACTGGTTGATTGGGCGCTGTCTATTCGCCCCAGTGTTCTTGTCTTCAGGAAGAGCGGCTTACTGTGGCTGGAGCCGTATTATCCCTTTCGTTTTGGCCGGAATTTTGGGTACGACCAGCAAATCCCTTCTTCTTCAGCCTGGTTCAATCTGCCGAATAGACATCGGGCTGGTCAGATGACTACGGATGAAGCCCGCGCATGGTGGGACTACTTCCATCGTCGGGAGGACGTGTCATTCAGGGTGCCAACCCCGGCCCGTCTGCCCCGAGTGACTCCAGACTTCATCAAGTGGTGGAATGCGCGAACGGGCTTCTATCGGAACTTCCGGAAAGACTGCTGGCATAGTGCCGAGCGTCGTTTCCTAGATTCGCAGCGGGAGCCTGTTTTGGATGTTTATCCATCCTATTTGAAGAAGCTGAAGTCCTGGTCCAACACCGAGGTGATGGCATATGTAGAAGCCAGGAAAGCTGCGAAGGGCAAGTCATCTCGAGCCGACCCGAAGATGCCAGAGATCCAGAGGGATGATTATATCAAGACTCTCTGGGGGCTGTGCCGGGTTAGCAGTGACCGGATTGCTCTTTAGACAATCCCCCTTCCGGTGGAAGAACCTCTTCCTAGTGTGGCGAGCTGGTGCCCAGAAATCGACCGTTTTCATCCCTACCGGACCTTCATCAGGAGGGAAGACAGGCGGGCTGACTTATATTCCAACACCCCCTGGATATTCGCCCTGCTTCATTCTCATGGGCTTTCAATTTCTGGTCCACTAGAAGCCATCCGGGACCATCAGCTCCTCATATCTTTCAAGTATGTCGACGGCTGGGGATTCGACCACTTGAGCTTATATCATCACTTGTCATCCCGTGGCCATGAGGACTTGGCTCAACTGACGGAGAAAAGTGAAAAAATTGGTGATGTGTGCTGGCTCATCCGCGAGGCGGCTTCCCGGGACAAGGCGCCAGCACTGCTTTACTGGCCGCTTAGTCCCCGATATACCGGGCTGCCAGGTAATGCTTGATTTCTTCTTCAGCCCTGAAGCTGCTTCTTCTATAGTCAGTGTGCATCTTCTCACCTATGTGCTTTTGCAGCTCACCTTTCTATGGAGGCGACCCGACACTGTAGGGAGCTGATATCTAAGGCGCAGAAGCCTTCATATTTTAATATTCCAGAGCCAGCTCCGACTACGACACCATTACCCCCTGGGGATTCGCGAAAGCGAACCAGGTCCCAGGTCAGGGAGGCCATCAGTAGGGCCAAGAAAGCCAAGAGGGCAGAGTCTCGCGCTACTCGGGCACATCGGAGGAAGGCTGCTGAAGAGGAGTCCACGGTTCCCCTTCCTCGGGTTCCGTCATTCTCCGAATTTGAGGCCACCTGGATGCAAGGGCCTGAGGGCGAAGGTGACTTCTTATTCTTGCCTGGCTTGTCTGTTTATTTCCGCCGCCCTGGCTGATCATCCTTCATTTTAGTAGCTGCTGGCACTACCTCCGCCGTTGTTGGGTTGGAGGCGGCAACCGGAGCTGCTGCTGGGGAGAGAGAGGAGGAAGCCCCCTCGGCCTCCGCTGAGGGTGGCTTGCCTTCATCGACACCCCATCGAGAAATAGAAGGTAATTTGCAGCATGCCGATAGAGCTTGGTGGCATATTGTGGTTTCAGTCGAGTCTTGACTATTTATTATCTTTTAATTCCAGTCGATGTTCGACCCACGCTGCTCCCTGAGGTCGGTGCCACGGTAGGGGCTGCCATCGGAGAGCAAGGGCTTCCAAGGGACCAGCCCCTGGACATTCCGCCGACGGATGCTCCCGAGGCGGAGACCGCTGAGGAGATTCTGGATAGAGGGTTTCCTCCTAGCGACACGGTTCCCGTTCAGGTATCGGAGGTCCGAGAACAAGCAGAAGAATCCTCCTCCTCTGAACAAGTTGATTATGGTGGCAGCTTCGGTGACGACGAGGGGTTCCCGATGGTCGACACCGAGGCTGAGGACGCCGGGGCTTCTTCAGCTTATGAGAGTGATCTGTTGACGTTTAGCCCTCCGAGGCTATTGGGAGCCGAGCACGGGCCATCATACCCGACTGCAGGAGAAGGGCCAGAATCTTCAGAGGCCACTTTTGGAGGCCTAAATATAGTGCCAGTTGAGGTAGGAAGTATTCTGATTCCCGCCTGCAGCACTTCTTTTTATTTCCAAGCCAACTGGCTGATGTACGTATGTGCAATGCAGGCTGAGGCGGTATCACCAGCTGTAATGATCCGCATACCCCTTCCTGGCGTGGATATTAGTCAATCGGCTCTTCCACCTATTGTGCGGCCCATCGCCTTGCGGCTTCCACGGACCTATGCTGCTGCAGCAGCCTCAGGGGAGCCCGGTGTGACTACCGAGGTTGGCGGCCTGATCGAGGTTACGGGGACTCAAGCCCTGGTTGCCGGCAAAGAGCCACTGCTGAAGCCAAGTGCTCTTCCGGAAGTAGAAGCGGGAGAAATTATTGCGGAAGAAGCCGACGCCTTATCGGTTATAGACAACTCCCCTCTGTTGACGACCCGTGAGAATGCTGGGGAGGAGCAAGCACCCTCAGCCGTTGAGACGGCCGTCATGACTTCGCCCCAAAGGGCAGGAAAGGAAATTGCCATCATAGAGGGCCCCTTGGCAGCCGTAACCGCAACTGTTGGGCCGAGAGTTGGCGTCATATAGACCCTGCCATCGACATCCCTCGGGGTGGCCGATGACATCTTGGCCGACATAGATAGCAGGGTGGATTTTCAGCTCTCTGAGACTTCGCCACTAGGCCTACGATTCTTTGATGACATGGTATGGCAGTCTTTGGACAATCTCCAGCGGGCTATGTCAGCTTCTCCGGACCTGACCTATGTACAGCTGAGGAGCTTGGTAGACCACCTCTCCTGGTCGTTATTAGCATTCGGCTGCCCCATGGATGATTGGACTCCGCGTGTTGTAATGCTATTAAAGCACGCCAACAGACGGGAGTTCCTGAGCCGAGAGGTTTATGATCAGCTGATGGCTGTGAAGCTGGAGAGGGCAGATTGCTGCACTGCTGCTTCTTTTTTGAGGGCGACCCTGGAACAGCTGAGAAACGCTGCCGGCAATATCTCAGAACGCCGGCTGCTCCTCACGGCACGGGAGGCAGAGTTGCGCGCTGAGCTTGCCGAGGTCGAAGCCGAATTGTAGGAAGGCGAGCGCCTCGAAACCCTGTCAAGAGAAGGAGCTGATCTGGCCGAAGGACAACTTGCCTCATTGGACGAAAGGTTATCGCAGCTGACAGTTACTGAGGCCCGGCTCTCACTGGGTCTCTTGGAGTTGGCAGATATTTTCCGGCGTCCTTTGCCGTGATTTCATTTTGTTTTTTCTTTCTTCCTTGATCGGGCTCCGCTTCCCCCTTTTTTGGAGCTTATGTACCCCCGGGGGATGTTCCGGGCATAAATGTATTCCGACAAGTCATATTAATGAAGACATCTCTGTTTGTCGCCTCGATCACGACTTCTTTTCTTTCCTTCTTTTCTTTCTTCTGGCTGATCATCCGAACCTGGGGATGCTTGCCGATGGCGCAGGAGAGCGCTGACGCCTTCAGGGAAGGGGTGAGGTGTTCGCTCCACCGCGACGTAGCCATTCCCGGAACAGGGCCTTTGCCAAGGTGGGACATTGGTAGCGTAGGCAGATGCACCTAGCGAACCTTGCCACTAGTGATGAGAGGTGCGTTAAAACCATCGACATGGGTCAAATGTCGACTCGATGACGTTTTGTTGATCAACGAGGGCGGAAGGCCCAGGTTAGGGGGTAGTTGACTGGGCTCGTCGATGGTGACGAGGGTCAAAAGGGTAGCGACTGATCTTGCCGATGATGACAATGATCGAAAAGGGTAGACGGTCTTGACGATGATGACAAGAACCGGACTAGGGTATCGACCGATCTTGCCGATGGTGACAAGGGTCGAAAAGGGTAGACGGTCTTTGTCGATGGTGACAAAAACTGGATAGGGTAGTGACCGATCTTGCCGATGGTGACATGGGTCAAAAAGGGTAGAGGGTCTTGCCGATGGTGACAAAAACCGGATAGGGTAGCGACCGATCTTGCCGATGGTGACAAGGGTCGAAAAGGGTAGACGGTCTTGCCGATGGTGACAAGAACCGGGTAGGGTAGCGACCGATCTTGCCGATGGTGACAAGGGTCGAAATGGGTAGATGGTCTTGCCGATGGTGACAAGAACCGGGTAGGGTAGCGACCGATCTTGCCGATGATGATAAGGGTCGAAATGGTAGATGGTCTTGCCGATGGTGACAAGAACCGGACAGGGGTAGCGACCGATCTTTCCGATGATGACAAGGGTCGAAAAGGGTAGACGGTCTTGCCGATGGTGACAAAAACCGGAAAGAGTAGTGACCGATCCTGCCGATGATGACAAGGGTCGAAATGGTAGACGGTCTTACCGATGGTGACAAGAACCGGATGGGGGTAGCGACCGATCTTGCCGATGGTGACAAGGGTCGAAAGGGTGTATAAGTGGGATATCAGATGAAGGTTCCGCCTCGGCCTTGCAAATGGCCTTCTGGACAGAGGATAGTTCATCACTATTCATCATTCATTTTTTTTTATTCACATTACTGACCTAAGCGCCCTTTCGGGTTTTCACCGAGGCCAGCCCCCTCTCGCTTTTGCCCCCGCGCCCTTTCGGGTTTTCACGCGGCGGGGTACCCGATTTTGCCTGCGACGCCCTTTCGGGTTTTCGCCACAGCTGGGCTGTAGCCATTTTTGCACTTGTCCTGACATGGGAGCAAGTCTGGCGGGGTATCTATAATTTTTTTAACCCCATTTTCTTTGCACTTTTTTCTTTTTTTTTTTGAATTCGGGATGCAGAAGAACTGGACCACGAAAATGTTGGCTGGCCTTGTCGATGATGACAGGGATTGGATCCTGCTTCGGTTCGTCGACACCGGCTAGATGTCGAAGCAAGGGATATGGTCTATTAACAAGGATGTAAGATCCGAGTTAGGGGTAAAGATCGACCGGCCTTGCTGATGATGTCGATGGTCGAATGTGGGTTTATTCATCGGCGTGGGTTACTGCCGAAACAAAGATGGGATTATCAACAGAGATGTGAGATCCGAGTTGAGGGTAGAGATCGACCGATCTCGCCGATGATGATGAGGGTTGAACGTGGGTTTATTCATCGGCATGGGTTATTGCCGAAACAAGGATGTGATTACCAACAGGGACGTAAGGTCCAAGTTGAGGGTAGAGATCGATCGATCTCGCCGATGATGACGAGGGTTGAACGTGGGTTTATTCATCGGCATGGGTTATTTCCGAAACAAGGATGTGATTACCAACAGGGACGTAAGGTCCAAGTTGAGGGTAGAGATCGACCGATCTCGTCGATGATGACGAGGGTCGACCCGGGTTCGTTAAAGGATTTCCGGCGGGTCTTTGATGATTGTCTCTTTCGGAGTTCCATTGGGTGGAGAATAGGAGAGGAATTTGGAAATTACCACTTTACTGACTCAAGTGCCCTTTCGGGTTTTCGCTAGAGCCAGCCCCCTCTTGCTTTTGCCCGTGCGCCCTTTCGGGTTTTCACGCTGCGGGGTACCCGATTTTGCCTGCAGTGCCCCTTCGGGTTTTCGCCACAGCTGGGTTATAGCCATTCTTGCACTTGCCCTAATATAGGAGCAAGTCTGGCGGGGTATCTATATTTTTTTTAACCCCATTTTCTTTTCTTTTTTTTTTGATATGTATAGGGTGGCAGGTCGAAGTGTGATGTTCGACTCCTGGTCGACAATGGATGGCCCGTAGTGGCAACAATGTGAGAATGCCAGCTAGAACACAAAGCCTTTAGCCGAATCGGGTTTATTCGTTAGCGGGAAGATGACGCTAACGCAAGGAAGGGCTTTCGTGCCAATCCGAACGTAAGGCTCGTAATGGCGGTGTGGCGTATTCTTTTGGAAGCTTGATCAGGGCGGAATGCCACTGGACCAAAGGAAGGTAGCTCGATCAGGGCGGAATGCCACTAAACCAAGGAAAAGGTAGCTCGATCGGGGTGGAATGCCTACTGGACCAAGGAGAGGATAGCTCGATTAGGGCTGAGGGCCACTAAACCAAGGAGAAGAGTAGCTTGTTTAGGGCGGAGTGCCACTAAACCAAGGAGAAGAGTAGCTCGATCAGGGCAGAATGTCACTAGACCAAGGGAAGGTAGCTTGATCAGGGCGAGATGTCACTAAACCAAGAAAAGGGTAGCATGATCAGGGCGAGATGCCACTAAACCAAGAAAAAGGTAGCTCGGTTAGGGTGGAGTGCCACTAAACCAAGGAGGAGGGTAGCTCAGTTAGGGCGGAGTGCCACTAAACCAAGGTAAGGGTAGCTCGGTTAGGGCGGAGTGCCACTAAACCAAGGAGAAGAGTAGCTCGGTTAGGGCGGAGTGCCACTAAACTAAGGAGAAGAGTAGCTCGGTTAGGGCGGAGTGCCACTAAACCAAGGAGAAGAGTAGCTCGATCAGGGCAGAATGCCACTATACCAAGGGAAGGTAGCTTGATCAGGGTGAGATGCCACTAAACCAAGAAAAGGGTAGCTTGATCAGGGTGAGATGCCACTAAACCAAGAAAAAGGCAGCTCGGTTAGGGCGGAGTGCCACTAAACCAAGGAGGAGGGATAGCTCGGTTAGGGCGGAGTGCCACTAAACCAAGGTAATGGTAGCTCGGTTAGGGCGGAGTGCCACTAAACCAAGGAGAAGAGTTTGATTAGGGCAAAACGCCACTAACCAAAGGGGAGGTAGCTTGATTAGGGTGGAGTGCCACTAACCAAGGAAAAGTTAGCTCCGACCGATCACTCGGGACATGTCGGCTGCGCTGCATGATACAGCTTAATGTGTTTTCCATTGAGGGGAGAGAACTGAATGACTCCTTTGTGGTCTACAAGGACGTAGGCACCCCCTTCATATACTCGGCGGATGATATACGGCCCGACCCAGTTTTTGACCAGCTTCCCTTTGGGGTTGGAGGCCATCACTTCTTTTCTTTTGACCATTACCAGGTCTCCTTTCTTGAATTCTCGACCCTTGACTAGCTTGTCAAAAGCACGGGCCATGCGAGCTTGGTAGAGTTGGATGTTTTGCTATGCCCGGAGGCGTTTTCCTTCGAGCTCAGCGAGCTCCTCCAATCTTCTTTCTGCATTGGTCTGCTCACCACTGACTAGTCCGTGCTGGATGGCAACTCGCAATGAAGGAACTTCAAGTTCAATGGGCACTACAGCTTCCGACCCATAGACGAGGGAGAAAGGTGAACAGCCGGTTGGGGTCTTGTAGACAGTACGATAGGCCCAAAGTGCTTCGTACATCCTTTCTTCCCAATCCTTTTTATTAGACTTGACAGTCTTCGCCAGTAGCGTGCATAAGGTCTTGTTAAAGGCTTCTGCGAGTCCATTGGCTTGAGGGTTGTAGGGGGACGATGTCCTCCAGTCGATTTTGTATTTGTCGGCCAGTCGATAAACCTTCTGGTTCCTAAAGTGACTGTCATTTGTTGAGTCCCAATTGTGGCAATCAAGAGGGGAGGGGTGAATTGATTGGCTAATAAAAAATTATTCTCTTAGGAAAACAATGCTGATTAAATAAACAACCACTAATAATCGCACGAACAGGATCACACTCGTGAGTGCGTGCGGAATGTGTTTGAAAAGCTGGTGTGATGATCTCTCAACTCACCGTGAAGCCCACTCGACAAGAATCGGAAAAATCACAGCTCATGAGACACACGGATTTTTTAGGTGGTTCGGTTACACATTTGTGTCCCCTACGTCCACCCCTCACACTTGAGGATTTAAAGCTTCACTAACAAGTGAATCACACACACATGCTGTTTAGAACAGCAAACACACACACAAACACACACGGCTTCCGATCTGGTAGCCAAACGCGCACAAGCGCACAAACACACACGTTCGTGTTTCCGAACACGAACACCACACCCAAATATCTGATATGATGATTACAACCGTATGCTCAAGTTTAAACTAAATGATTCAGAATGGAAAGAGTGAAGAAATATTGAATTATCCTGATTGGAGCTCCCCCTTTCTCTTCTGCGAATTTTATCAAGCACTTGTGCAGCACGACGACCGTTCTTGACGAACTTGGCTCGGATGGTTCCTGAATCTTGATTTTGCTTACAGCTAGCAGTAGAAGCTTAATTGGAACCTTGATTCCTCCTTCTTCCCTTCACATTCACGGACACACCAAGGTGGAACAAGGGCTGGGGGTGGCTGCTGCGACCTGCACACACGGTGTTAGAAAAGAAAACCACAAATCAGGAGATACGAACTCTTCTTAGGGTTTTCATCTCAATGAGATGATATATAGCCCAAAGGCGGTCAAGGAGCGGCCAAGGGACAAGATCCACTTATTTAGGAGTGGATTACGGACAGCCAAACAAGTGTATTTGGACCATTGGGTCGAAACGCCAAAAGTCTATATTCACGGCGCCGCCCAGACCAGAAAGGGTCGACCCTTGGGGTCGACCCTCGAGCTGTGCAAAAGGTCCAGAAGTCATGGGTCGACCCCAGGGGTCGACCCTCTCAGAACCAGGTTCTGGTTCAACAAAAATAGCAAAAGGATCTGTAGGGGTCGACCCTTGGGGTCGACCCTCGGGGCATGGGTCGACCCTTGGGGTCGACCCTTTCAGCAGGTAAAAAAGGGGGCCGATGGGGTTTCAAAAGAATTGCCAGGGGTCGACCCTTGGGGTCGACCCTTTCAGCAGGGGTTTTAAACTCTTGCTAAGCTCCACCATATGACTTGGGGATCGACCCGATGGATCGTCCCACGAACCACAACATTCACAAAACATATTTCTAAGCCCAAGAACACATCTAGATGCTATAAGATGAATGATCAAAATAACATGATTAGCATGAAGCATAAGCCATTTGGCAAGATAAGAATCTTAGATGCTTTCTAGATGGACTTATGAAAATGAAAGAGCGCAAACCACATTTCCATGATTCAAAAATAAGTTAGATCTCACCCATTGTCCTGGAGTTGTGGTCGACTGTGGCCATTGTCGATTGTCCTGTCAAAACATATTTTGAATTAGATTTCTTTCATGAAATAAAAATGACAAACACTTACCCTTGATGTGAAGTCCTTCAACTGTACAAAACCTTATATGTTGCAGTACTTACAAAGTTATTTGTGAATCTCATTTTCAGTTCAAGAGAATATCATTTGGTTATCATCAAAATAAATAACACATGATACAAGAGGAGGGGGTTCAACACCATTATCAGAGATGATTCAGCTGAGGATCCCGAACCGAAATATTACATTCTGCCGGAAGAATATCGCAACTAGTTCTCCCGTCACATCTCTTAGTGCTACTGCCTCCGCCCATCTGGAGAAGTAGTCCGTAGCTGCTAAGATGTATCTGCACCCTGATGAAGATGCTGGTAGCGGCCCTACTACGTCCGTGCCCCACTGAGCAAACGGCCAGCTTGGTAGGGTGGGATGCAATGGCACTGGAGGTCTCCTTGCCACATTAGCATGTTCTTGACACTTCTGACAAGCTTTGGCAAACCTGCAGCAATCGTCAAATATAGTGGGCCAATAGTAACCCAGTTTCTTTATCTCAATTTTCATCTTCGGGCCAGCCTGGTGTGCTCCAGCTGATCCTGCATGGACCTCCTGCATCACCTGTCCTGCTTCTGCTGAAGACAAGCAACGGAGTAGGACTTTCCTTCGGGCATCTGCCATAATTCGGAACAAGGTCCCGCTTCTCATCTCATAGGAATCCTTGATCCTCAGGAGCTTCATTCTCTGTTCCTTTTCTTTTGGAAGTTGCTAGTGTTGAAACCAGCGTAGGAGATGCTCTCGCCAATCGGGTTGCTGAACCCCTTCGATGACTGCTACTTCCATTTCTTGTTCGTCGGCCAGAACCTCTGTTACGCTGGGGACCTGTCGGCGGTTGATCACTGTTATATTCAGGCTTGTGTCTGGCGGGACCGCCAATGAACTGGCCAGCTTAGCGAGGGCGTCTGCCTGAGCATTCTGGCCTCGATTGATGTGCTTAATGCTGATGAAGTAAAATTTTGACATCAGGCAAGTTGCCAACTGGTGATAGGGGAGGAGCTCTTGCTTTCGTACATCGAAATCTCCTTCCAGCTGTTTTATAACTAGCATGGAGTCTCCGAATGCTTCCAGCATCTGAATTCCCATGGACAGAGCAATTTGCAACCCGATTATCAGGGCTTCATATTCCGCTTCATTGTTTGTGCATTGCTTGTTTATGGAACAGGATGTATGCACCACTTCTCCTTCTGGGGATTTCAGGACTATGCCTGCTCCTGCCCTGACTCTGGCTGATCCAGTGGTAGAGGCGTCAATTCTGGAAGCGCCATCAAAGTGTAGCTGCCATAAGGCGGGTTGTACTTGAACGGCTTCTAGGGTTTCATCTTTAGGAAGCTCCGGCTCCAACGGGCAATCCCCGGGCACTGGGTGCTCAGCGAAGAAGTCTACAATAGCTTGGCCCTTGACGGCCTTGCGCGGCACGTAGGAGATATCAAACTCCATAAGGATTACCGCCCATTTGCCCAGGCGGCCTTTGAGTGCCGGTTGAGACCTGATGTACTTCAGGGGATCCTCTTTGGATACCAAGCTGATTTCATGCGACAACATATAGTGTCGGAGCTTCTTAACTGCGAAGACCAGTGACAGACAGATCTTCTCAATATAAGTATATTTCTCTTCAGTTCTGACCAGTCTCCGACTGAGGTAATAGAGGGCTTGCTCTTTCCCTTCTTCATTATTCTGGGCCAGCATTGCCCCCAGAGAATTATGTGTAGCTGCTATATACAGTATCAATGGTCGTCCTTTCACCGGTGCGCCCAGCACTGGAGGAGTTTTCAGGTAGTCTTTTAGCTTGTCAAAGGCTGCCTGGCAATCTTCATCCCAATAAAAGGGGACATCTTTCATCATTAGCTTGTGGAAGGGTTGGCATCGCCCTGACAAATTGGAAATGAACCGCCAGATATAAGCCAAGCGGCCCTGTAGTGATCTTAGCTCGGAGATGTTCCTTGGCGGAGGTAACCCCTGAATTGCCTTGATCTTTGCGGGGTCTATCTCGATTCCCCGATATCGGACAATGAAGCCTAAGAATTTTCCGCTCGACACTCCGAACGCACATTTCATAGGGTTCATCTTCAGCTCATGCTGCCTTAGCCTCTGAAAGACAATCCGGAGGTCTTGCAGATGATCTTCTTTTCTTCTGGTTTTGATCACCAGGTCATCTATGTAGCATTCAACCTTGTGGTAGAGCAACTCATCAAAGATTTTGGTCATCGCGCGCTGATAGGTTGCGCCAGCATTCTTCAGTCCGAACAACATTCTCTTGTAATGATAAATGCCTTTAGGGGTTCGGAAAGCAGTATGGACTGGGTCATGCTCCACAATCCAAATCTGATTGTAGCCAGACGAGCCATCCATGAATGACAGGGCTTCATGGCTGGTTGTAGCATCAATCATGACCTCGGTTATTGGCACCGGAAAGTCATCCTTGGGACAGGCTTTATTTAGATCCCGGAAGTCGACACATATCCAGATCTGTCCATTCTTCTTTTTCACGGGGATGATATTCGCCAGCCACGTGGTGTACTGGTTTTCTTCAACAAATCCCACGTTAATGAGCTTGTCGACTTCAGCACAAATTTGGGTGATGAGCTCTGGCCTCATGCGCCGCGGTGGTTGCTTCACTGGCTCGGCCTCAGGGCTGATTGTTAGCTCATGTTGTGAGACAGCGGGGCTTAGACCTGGCATCTCATTGTAAGTCCAGGCGAAGCAATCTCGATATTCTAGCAGCAGCTGAATGTACAGCTCCCGTTCTTCTGGGGACAGTTGGGCGCTGAGGAAGGTGGGCCTAGGGTCCTCCTCATTTCCCAAGTTGACTTCTATCAGCTCATCGACTATGGCCTGGCCTCCGTCTTCTATCTGCGGGGGTGCCGGTTGGAGGTCAATGAAGTTTGGAATGCCATCTTGAGGGTCGAGCACTTCGACTTCCTCGTCAGACACCGCCAGAGCTTCCTGAGGTTTCTTGATTTCTTGTGCCAACGGCTGAGTGGATTGTTCTGTTAGCAAATCCATTACCATCGTAGCTTCCAAGGATGAGAGAGCAGCCTTGGTGTTTGCAGATGAGATTGCAGCCATGACGGGCTGGTAACTGTTTACTGCCAGGCTCGGACATCATGTTGATTTTGCAGCAGAAGTTGAGGGAGTTTCACCTTCTGGGACAGTTGTATCTTCCGCAGAAGTGGCTTTTTCTTTCCAGGTAGCCGGTTCTCCTTGATTGGAGTTGACCAAGGCTTCCCTAATTGGCAGAAAGGGTGTTGAAATTGTCATTAGTAGGACCCCTATGGAGGGAGAGACTCCTACTTCTTGACTGTCTTTGGCTTCGCTACTGCTAGTCGTATCAAATTCTGCTTGAAGGGTCGCTTCTTCAGGATGAACCTGCTCCCAGCATCGGCAAGGGGCCGAGGTTTCTACTTCTTGATTTCCGGACCGAGCCAGTTCAAGATATTTGGCTTCCGCCGGATACTCATCAAAGGTTGCTCCCAGAGGGCTATCTTCAGTAGGGTAGAAGGCGGAGATAGTATCCACCTCGTACCGCCCACTGTAATAATATTCTTCCAGGGTGAAGCCCAACCCTGGATGTTGAGAGACACGTCTCATTTCCTTATCCAGATTTGAAGGATGCCACATCTTCTGGAAAGCTTCTTTGCGCTTTTGAGACTGATCGGGAGGAATGCGTTGCTTCTGAAACATCTTGGCCATCCGATCAGTTGTAAATGCCAGGCCTTGCACAGGAACCAGCGAGTTGCTTAGATCTTCGGGGAGGCTGCAGTCTGTGTCCTCCCGAGTAGGATGCTCCTCAGCTGTATAGAACAAACTGCGGGGCCCATCTTCCTATGTCACCTCCCAGGCTTTGAAAGGTTCGACAATGGGATCATTGAGGCCGGGGACTGGCTTGGTGAGGCCAGCCGAGACTCCGATGCGGTCGTGCTGTCAATGGACCTGCACCTCCTTAGCTTTGGGGTATAATGCTTGGGGTGTCACCCTCCCGACATCTCCAGAAGCTGTGATGTGGGAGACTACCTTCGGCTTGACATATCCGCGCGGCGGTGGTGGATACCAACCGTCACCCAATCTATTCTTCGACGCCCCTACGGGGGCCTCAGCTTCAGAAACCTTCCGGGGAGGCCCCGTATACAGGTTGGCGTCTGCCAAGTGACATTCAAACACCTCGAATGGGTGGATATCAGCAAATACCCTCTCCTCCTTCCCCTGGAGGCTGTATTAGATGCATTGGTGGAGCGTGGAGGGCACCACCATATTTTCATGCAGCCATGGGCGGCCGAGCAGCGCTTTGTAGGAGGTGCGAGAGTCAATGACATGAAACTGCACCGTTGTAGTGAAATCTGCCAGGGTCAGCGTGAACTTTGCCACTCCCATAGATACTTCACATTTTTGGTTGAAGCCAGCGATACGCATATCCCCAACTTTCTCGAGATGCACATTAAAGTGGTACCTCTCGTATATTTTGTATGGCAGGATGTTGACTGCTGCCCCAGGATCGACCAGGATCCGGTTCAGTTCTCTCCCATTCAGGTGCCCTTTCATATATAGCGGCCTGTTGTGGCTGGCAGTAGGTAGTAGCATGTCTTCTGGAGAGAAGGTCATACTGGCTTCTGGTATAGCCTCAGCTATGCAGGCTTCAAAATGAGCAGGCGTTTGCAGAGCAGTGATGATCGCCTGTCGAGTTTCTTCACTCAAAGAGAGAATTTCCCAGATCGTAAATCGAGCGGGGAGCTTTTTGAGCAACTTCATTATTCGGCTCCCAGCCTGGACATTGGAGAGTTTCATCTCTTCAGCCCATCTGGGCTTGGGGAGGTTTTGATTTGTGGGTCCAGACGGACCTGCTTCCTCTTCCTCGGACTCGGCAACCTCTCGGCTGGCACCGGCTGTCGGGTCTTCTTTATTAGCTACTGTAGGGCAAGCTCCATCTGCATTTGCATCCTCAGTAGATTACGCTGGCTGCGGGTGAATGGCCCCGGGTGTAGGGTTAGCCTCTTGACAGGGCTGTTTCCCCTTTAACATCTTCATAAATTCAAGGAATGAAGGGACTGCCTTGCCCCCACTCTTGTTGCATAGGCCTAACGGAGGAGGGATTTGGACTCCCTTAACTTCCGGTGGAGGTGTCCTGTAGGGTTGCTCCCCTCTGAACATGATGTTGTGATTGGGTGGTGGCTGGCGCCCCCATTTTCGGCCCGATCGAGTGGCATGCGCAGCAGTTGCGGCCTCGGCTTTGCCTCCCCCAGCATGGGGTGTGAAGCAAATTTCTTCTTCTTCCTCTTCTCCGGGTAGGTTGAAGAGTGCTGATAGGGTATTGCAGGAGACAACCTGTGTTTTATTGGCCCCAGCGGCCTTTCTTTTCTTCTTCATTTGCTTTCTCTTCTTTTTGGTTTCTGCGGGTGCCTGCCCCCAGAACAGGCTGCCCTCTTCAGGGGGTGCTGTTTCGGCTTCCTCCACCTGTTTGAGTGAGAGTTGCTCCAGCTCTTGCCATGGGAGGTGGTCCCGTACCAGCAGAGGTTTCAATTCGGGCTACACATATTCATCTAGCCCTTCAATCAGGTGCTGTAGTCGAAGGACTCCAGGATTGATTTCCATGATTACTGGCAGCGGAGTTTGTCTCCTTCTGTTAGGTGTATGTATTCTGATGGCTATAGGTGGAGTGACCCATACGGGTGCTACCACTGGTAGAGCAGGCCGGGGTGTAATGTCACGGATATGTGCCCCCTCTTTCGGGCGGGGTGCCCTCTTCTTCTTGTGCTTTACAGGGATCTGCTGCCACCCCTGATGTTCTTTCATGGGCTCCAGGAAATGGATTTCATAGGTGTCACGCCCCGAGCGCGGAAGATACCCGGAGATGCGCGATGAGTTTATATCATTCATGTCAATCAGAGTAGTCGTATATTCGACACAAAGACAGAGATGCGCAAATAGCAAGATAACCCAATCCTTTATTTCATAATGGATAGACTATTACAAATCCAATACTCTGTTTAATAAAAAGAAAAGTACATAGTCGACTCAAGAAAACTATAGAAACAACTAGACGACACTTGGAGAATCTCTATCACTTTCACTCTTGACCATGCCCATCCGATTGACTTCCATCGTCGTCGGACTTACCTGAAAAGTAAAGAGGGACAAACGGAATGAGCGAACGCTCAGTAGGAAATTATATCTCAAGTACTAGCAAGGGGTTTAAATAATTACATCTTTCATGAATGCAATAAAGCTATGCATGCTCGCGACAAGATAGAGAGAATGTAATATCAAGGAAATAAGATGGACTAATCATGAACTTTCAACAAGATAACAAGTTATTCAAGATATTCAAGCAAGTACATTTAACAAGTCATGTCAAGAACTTTGGCTATCATGTATCAAGCAAGTAAATTACGCTTTTTCGGGCCACGCATTTCATGTCAAGTCAAGTATGATTTCAAGCACAAGATTTATGTGGAATGTCCAATCTAGAAAGTAAAGTACTCGGTATAATGTCAGATACCTTATCATTTTAACTCCCATGGGCACAAGTACTTTCGGGTGCTCCTCCCAGGACCAGATCGGGCGCTATATGCGCAGGCATTTATCATGTGTTTTAACATCCACTCTTATATATATATAGCCAATTTTTGAATTTCAATAATCAAGCTTGTAGACATGTATGACAACTTTGACAGAATAGAGTCCAAAAATATGACAAAGGACATAGAATGGTGATAATAACGGTATAATCACGATATCGATAAAACTAGGTAGAATATGGTTCCCTTAACTTGGGTACCATGACAAATCAATATGGACATTCTTTATATAGAATTGAGGTCCACATGAACAGTATATCAAAGGTAAGATACCCTCATTCTTATCATAGAATTGAGGTTTACAAGAATGACATGATATGACATGATATCATCATCCCATTAAGAATTTCTTATGATATACTCTTTGTATAATCATAAGGGCCGGTATACTATGTTTCTTTAGATTGACATGGCAAAGATCGTGTAATGGGTTTTTAGGGTACAACCAGCTCAGTCGACCTTGAGGGAATCCAAGGTACGAGGAGTCTTACGGAGGTCTCTATGACTAACTCGGTAGTCCAAAGGAACGGAATGTCCAATGGAGAGCTTGTATGTCAATGAGAGTTGAGTGTGATCGATGAAACAACATGAAACATGGGACTATACTCACGGAGTGGAGAATAGTGCCAGTATATATATTATATAACATATGAAACCATCGGTTAACAGAAACAGTGGAAAGTCAGTTTTACAGTAAAATAATGACTTAATCAGAGTCGTTTATCAAGTAATTAACGCCTAACAGAAGGGCGTTTACACATGTTTCCATTTTTCAAAATTTCAATATTTCATTAATTTATCTAAAACGCGCCCTGGACAGGGGCGTTTCTTTTCAATGAGACGACTACAGTAGCAGGCGTCTTTTTATTTACAATATTTTACAGAACATAATTATTTTTAGAAATTATCAAAAACGCGCCCTTGGCAGGGGCGTTAATCATTAAATTCTTATTTTTACAGAATATATTGTTCGGGATTTTAACAGAAACGCGCCCTATGAAGGGGCGTTACTTTTCAATTCACGCCCTAGTATCGGGCGTTAGTCCAGTGAAAGACGACCTAGCCACGGTCGTGAATTCAAGAAATACCATGAATTTTCATGGGCAGTAATAATTTCAGGATAATAGAATTCATGGAGAACGAATGTATGGTCATGACAATAAAATTAACAGGTTTGAAAACATATGATCATGCATTATTGTAGAATCATGATTTCAAAGATAATCAATTCTTAACATGGGTGATTAATGATTAAATGAAATTAACGCCTGTGTACAGGGCGTCAAATCTAAAATTGACGACCTGATCAAGGTCATTTCTTTACAAGTAGCGCCCTTGTTTGGGACGCGTATTTCAAAATCACGCCCTTGGTAAGGACGTTCCTTTCAAAAATTCAACAGAAACGTTTAAAACTTAGGAAAACTATATGCAGGTGTATGCTCATATGATTTCACTACGATTCTTATATACTTTGGGCTACATACTTGAGAAAATCCTACCTTTAATAGGTGATTTTAAGATGGACGGATGAATAACTTGGTGAGAAGCCAACAATTCTGAATCTTTACTGCAACTCGATAATCAGCAGCAGCAAAGGTATGCAGATGAAGAACCTTGGCTCAGTTGATTGTTTTCTTCAACAGTCAACCTGGAGGCAGAAGAACGAAGAGATCATGCTTCGTATTAACTGGAGAGGAGGTAAAGGAGGAGAAGGGAAGAAGAAAGAAGACTTACCCGTTAGTCTTCTTAACCTGCAAGAATAGAAGAAACGAAGAATATTAACTCTTCACATACTACGTTCATAAGGAAAAGAAACAGAAGAAGAAGAAGAACATATGTTCTTCACGTACCTGTGCAGTTCCATCGTCCAAATAGGTTTAGGGTTCGGCTGTCAAGAGTCTTTATAGGATTTTGGGAAATCCTATTAGGGTTAGTGATTGTGTGGAAGTAATACTTCCATGATAGAGTCATTACCACCTTTTAACTCTTTCTAATACTTATCCATTACCCTGGATAAGCTCTGGGTTGAACAGTTCACGAATGGAATTAACGACTTTGGTCAGGTCGTCGATTCTTGAATTGATGACCTGCTTCAGGTCGTTTCTTAATAAGCGCCTTGTGTAAGGGCGTTCTTTTCTTTAAAACACGCCCAAGATTGGGGCGTTTCTTGGCCTTACCCTTTTTTGACGTTGGAATTTGACGCCGTGTGGTGAGGGCGTCACTTCTTGAGTCACGCCTTAACTAGAGGCGTTTATAATTAAATTAACGCCTTAATGAGAGGCGTTATTTGCATCTTGGGTTTTATTCCTCCATTTAACCCTCTTCTTATTATCTGTATTACTTCTGTAATATATATATTTTAATTCATTTCAAATATTCATTTATCAGGGTTGCTACACCCTCCCCCACTTAAAAAGAATTTGGTCCCCAAATTCAATTACATATTATGTATACACGCGGAGAGTGTAGAGTATATACCTCTTAGAACAACTCGGGAAATCGTTTCTTCATAGATTCCTCGGTCTCCCATGTCGCTTCGTGTTCAGTATTCTTATTCCATTGCACCTTGAGCATGGGAATAACCTTATTCCTTAGAGCTCGTATTTCTCGATCTAAGATCTTCATAGGCTTCTGTTCATAGGTGAGATCTTTCTGGATCACCAGATCTCCATGTTCAATAATATGAGATGGATCGTGTACATACTTCTTCAACATAGATATGTGAAATACATTATGTACCTCGGACAATTGAGGAGGCAATGCGATGCGATAAGCAACCTCGCCAACTCTTTCGAGTATCTCAAATGGTCCGATGAATCTTGGCGTAAGCTTGCCCTTAACACCAAATCTTCGTATGCCACGTCCATGCGATATTTTAAGAAATACATGATCTCCAACCTGGAATTCAAGATCTCTTCTCCTTGTATCAGCATAAGCCTTTTGTCTGGTCTGAGCAACTTGCAATCTTTCTCTGATTACTTGTATCTTCTCAGTTGTATCCCTTACCATGTCTGGACCTAACAGTTGTTTCTCTCCAACTTCGTTCCAGCATAAGGGTGATTGGCAACTCCTTCCATATAAAGCTTCGAAAGGTGCCATTTGGATACTAGCTTGGTAGCTATTATTATATGCAAATTCCACTAGTGGCAAATGTTCATGCCAGCTTCCACCAAAGTCAATGATGCAAGCTCTTAGCATATCCTCAACAACTTGATTAGCTCTCTCGGTCTGACCATCCGTTTGTGGGTGAAAAGCAGTACTAAAGTTGAGCCTTGTTCCCAACGAATGTTGTAATCCCTTCCAAAAATGAGAAGTGAAACGAGGATCTCTATCAGACACGATTGAGACAGGAATTCCATGTAACCTGACTATTTCCTTGATGTATAGTGCAGCTAGTACATCAATTGACCATCGGCTTTTTATTGGCAAAAAATGCGCCGATTTAGTTAATCGGTCAATGATAACCCAGATTCCATCATGTCCTCCTTTTGATTTAGATAATCCCATGATGAAGTCCATACCAATATCCTCCCACTTCCACTTAGGAATATCTAGAGGATGTAGTTTTCCAGCAGGCTTTTGGTGTTCCGCCTTGACCTGTTGGCATGTGAGACAGCGTGATACATAGTCCGCTATTTCTCTTTTCATATTGGGCCACCAAAAGTTCCTCTTTACATCTTGGTACATTTTGGTTGATCCTGGATGAATAGTGTACCTTGATCTGTGAGCTTCATCTAAGATCTTCTTCTTTAATTCTGGACAATCTGGTATACAAGTTCTGTCTTTGAACAATAATCTTCCATCAGAAGTTAGTTGAAAATCAGATTGTCCTTCTAATCTGCCTTTGATTTCCACTAATACTGGGTCATCACCCTGAAGTGCCTGTATCTCAGATAATAAATCTGACTGTATACTCACATGAGATAAGGTGATACTATTGCAATCTGTGTCCATGTTTATATTAAGCTTTGAGAATTGTTCCAGTAACTTCCATTCTTGTATCATACAATTGGCTATCATTACACTCGGCTTTCGACTAAGGGCATCAGCAACAAAATTACCCTTTCCGGGATGATATTGTATATTGAAGTCGAAGTCCTTGAGATATTCCAGCCAACGTCTTTGTCTCATGTTTAGCTCTTTCTGGGAGAAGAGATATCTGAGACTCTTGTGATCGGAGTATACAGTAAACTGTACTCCATAGAGATAGTGTCTCCATATCTTCAGTGCAAATACCACCACGGCCAGTTCTAAGTCATGGACGGGGTAATTCTCCTCATGCTTCTTCAGTTGACGTGAAGAGTATGCTATGACCTTTCCTTGTTGCATTAGGACACATCCGAGGCCAATGCCAGAAGCATCTGTGTAGACCTCGAATTTCTCTCCTTCTATTGGTAGAACTAATACCGGAGCTGTAGTGAGATGATCTTTGAGAGTTTGGAAACTTCTTTCACATTCCTCACTCCATTTATATCGGATCTCCTTGCGAGTTAACCTTGTGAGGGGCACGGCGATCTTGGAGAAGTCTTTGATGAATCGCCGATAATATCCCGCAAGACCTAAGAAACTTCTGATCTCGCTTGCATTGGTTGGTTTTTCCCAGTTTCTAACAGCGTCTACTTTTGACGGATCAACAGATAAACCATCCTTTGATATAACATGTCCGAGAAAAGCCACTTCTTCAAGCCAGAACTCGCATTTTCTGAGTTTAGCATATAATTGATTTGTCCTCAAGACTTGCAATGCAATCCTCAAATGTTCTTCATGCTCTTCCTTAGTCTTGGAATAAATTAATATGTCATCAATGAAAACCACTATAAATTGATCCAAATAAGACCTGAATATGCTATTCATTAACTGCATAAAGGTAGCAGGGGCATTTGTTAGTCCAAAAGGCATAACCACGAATTCATAATGGCCATACCTGCTTCTGAATGCGGTCTTATGAATGTCATCATCTTTGATCCTTAACTGATGATATCCCGACCTGAGATCAATCTTGGAAAAATATTTGGATCCTGAAATCTGATCAAATAATTCATCGATCCTCGGCAGTGGATACTTATTCTTGATAGTGAGATGATTCAACTGTCGATAGTCGATGCATAGTCTCATGGATCCATCATTTTTCTTTACAAATAATACCGGTGCTCCCCACGGGGAAGTACTTGGTCTAATAAACCCTTTTCGAATTAATTCCATCAATTGCTCCTTCAACTCTTTGAGTTCAGCAGGGGACATTCTATATGGTGCCCTTGAAACAGGACCAGCACCAGGGACTAAGTCAATGGTGAAGGCCACTTCTCTTTGAGGGTGTAATCCCGGCAAATCTTCCGGAAATACGTCCGGAAATTCTTGCACTACCTGAATGTCTTCTATCTTAGTGTCCTTTGTTTCTTTAATGGTGACAAAAGCAAGGAAGGATACACATCCCTTCCTGACGAGCTTGCTAGCTCGGAGGGCCGAGATAAGAGGGGAATTGCTCCGACTCTTGGGGCGAGTAAAGACTAATTCTAGAAAATCTTTGAAAGCAATTTGGCTATTGCGGCAATCAACCGTTGCCTGGTACTTGGATAACCAGTCCGCTCCCAGTATAACATCATACTCCTTTAGATCAAGGCATATGAGATCTATAGGTAAATTCCTACCTTTAACTATTACCTCACAGTTTTGGTAGTGATGAGTAATATCATTTTCACTTCCAAGAGGAGTAGTTAGAACTATTTTTATCCATTCTGGTTCTAACGGTAACGGGTCGGCAAACTTCTTAGAAATAATGGAATGCGATGCACCCGTATCAAATAAGACATAAGCACTTTTGGAACAAACTGCTAATGTACCTTCTACCAGTCCACCTTCTTCTTGCTCGATCTCCTTTATTGCATGAAGTCGAGCGTTCTTTGTCACCGGGCGCTTACCGTCTCCGGCTTGGGCATTAAGTAACGGACAGTCGGGAATCCGATGTTCGCGGCTCCCACAACGGAGACATGCTCCTAATTTCCTCCAGCATTCTTCGGTCTTGTGACCAGCCTTGTCACAATGCTTGCATACTACGTTTGAAGGTGTAGTGGTGATAGAGAAGGGCTTGGATTTCTTGAACTTGGAATCTTGAGAGGATGAACCTCCATTATTGGGCCTCTTCTTAAAGTTGGGTTTAAAAGAACCCGAACCTGTGACTTGCTCATTCTTGTCTTTTCCACGGATCCTATCAGATAGTTCCGTGGCATCTTCAAGTAATTGAGCTCGGCGCACTATTTCAGAATAAACTTGGATGTCCATAGGCGCCAGTTGAGTAATATAGTGGGGCCTAAGCCCATTAAGAAATCTACGGGCTTTCATCTTCTCCGTGCTAATAAGATGCTTAGCATATCTAGACAACCTGGAGAACTGAGCTTCATAATCTGCTAATGATAAAGATCGTTGCTTTAATGCAGCGAATTCTGCAGCCTTCTTTTCTTGGACTCGGTCCGAGAAATATTTAGCATTGAAGTATTCCACAAATTCTTCCCACGTTACTTGAGTAGGGTCGATGGTTGCTTCAATAGACTCCCACCAGCATCTAGCATCTTTCTCTAACTGGAATGTAGCTAATAGAACTTTGTCCTGATCCGTGCATTGCATGACACGGAATATGCGTTCGGTTTCCCGAACCCAATGCTCGGCATCGTCCGGATCGGTCGATCCCATAAACTTTGGGGGATTCATGTTCTTAAAGGCTTGGTGTAAGCTTCCAGCTCGTGGAGCACCACCTTGTGCTACCTGTTGTAGCACTTGAGTCATCCCTTGGAGGGTACGCTACATGTTACGCCATTGAGCACGTTCGGCAGCCATTATCCTACAATTACAATAGCTACGTTAGTAGTATATCACTGTGATCTTATTAAAGGACTCATTGACTCTTAACCCTTGGTTCTACCCAATCTCACTTGGTTAAACATTCAACTTATCCTTGGACTTGGGTTTTTCCTAGGAATTGAATACCTTAGGCTCTGATACCACAAAAACTGTCACGCCCCGAGCGCGGAAGATACCCGGAGATGCGCGACGAGTTTATATCATTCATGTCAATCAGAGTAGTCGTGTATTCGACACAAAGACAGAGATGTGCAAATAGCAAGATAACCCAATCCTTTATTTCATAATGGATAGACTATTACAAATCCAATACTCTGTTTAATAAAAAGAAAAGTACATAGTCGACTCAAGAAAACTATAGAAACAACTAGACGACACTTGGAGAATCTCTATCACTTTCACTCTTGACCATGCCCATCCGATTGACTTCTATCGTCGTCGGACTTACCTGAAAAGTAAAGAGGGATAAACGGAATGAGCGAATGCTCAGTAGGAAATTATATCTCAAGTACTAGCAAGGGGTTTAAGTAATTACATCTTTCATGAATGCAATAAAGCTATGCATGCTCGCGACAAGATAGAGAGGATGTAATATCAAGGAAATAAGATGGACTAATCATGAACTTTCAACAAGATAACAAGTTATTCAAGATATTCAAGCAAGTACATTTAACAAGTCATGTCAAGAACTTTGGCTATCATGTATCAAGCAAGTAAATTACCCTTTTTCGGGCCACGCATTTCATGTCAAGTCAAGTATGATTTCAAGCACAAGATTTATGTGGAATGTCCAATCTAGAAAGTAAAGTACTCGGTATAATGCCAGATACCTTATCATTTTAACTCCCATGGGCACAAGTACTTTCGGGTGCTCCTCCCAGGACCAGATCGGGCCCTATATGCGCAGGCATTTATCATGTGTTTTGACATCCACTCTTATATATATATAGCCAATTTTTGAATTTCAATAATCAAGCTTGTAGACATGTATGACAACTTTGACAGAATAGAGTCCAAAAATATGACAAAGGACATAGAATGGCGATAATAACGGTATAATCACGATATCGATAAAACTAGGTAGAATATGGTTCCCTTAACTTGGGTACCATGACAAATCAATATGGACATTCTTTATATAGAATTGAGGTCCACATGAACAGTATATCAAAGGTAAGATACCCTCATTCTTATCATAGAATTGAGGTTTACAAGAATGACATGATATGGCATGATATCATCATCCCATTAAGAATTTCTTATGATATACTCTTTGTATAATCATAAGGGCCGGTATACCATGTTTCTTTAGATTGACATGGCAAAGATCGTGTAATGGGTTTTTAGGGTACAACCAGCTCAGTCGACCTTGAGGGAATCCAAGGTACGAGGAGTCTTACGGAGGTCTCTATGACTAACTCGGTAGTCCAAAGGAACGGAATGTCCAATGGAGAGCTTGTATGTCAATGAGAGTTGAGTGTGATCGATGAAACAACATGAAACATGGGACTATACTCACGGAGTGGAGAATAGTGCCGGTATATATATTATATAACATATGAAACAATCGGTTAATAGAAACAGTGGAAAATCAGTTTTACAGTAAAATAACGACTTAATCAGAGTCGTTTATCAAGTAATTAACGCCTAACAGAAGGGCGTTTACACATGTTTCTATTTTTCAGAATTTCAATATTTCATTAATTTATCTAAAACGCGCCCTGGATAGGGGCGTTTCTTTTCAATGAGACGACTACAGTAGCAGGCGTCTTTTTATTTACAATATTTTACAGAACATAATTATTTTCAGAAATTATCAAAAACGCGCCCTTGGCAGGGGCGTTAATCATTAAATTCTTATTTTTACAGAATATATTGTTCGGGATTTTAACAGAAACGCGCCCTATGAAGGGGCGTTACTTTTCAATTCACGCCCTAGTATCGGGCGTTAGTCCAGTGAAAGACGACCTAGCCACGGTCGTGAATTCAAGAAATACCATGAATTTTCATGGGCAGTAATAATTTCAGGATAATAGAATTCATGGAGAACGAATGTATGGTCATGACAATAAAGTTAATAGGTTTGAAGACATATGATCATGCATTATTGTAGAATCATGATTTCATAGATAATCAATTCTTAACATGGGTGATTAATGATTAAATGAAATTAACGCCTGTGTACAGGGCGTCAAATCTAAAATTGACGACCTGATCAAGGTCATTTCTTTACAAGTAGCGCCCTTGTTTGGGACGCGTATTTCAAAATCACGCCCTTGGTAAGGACGTTCCTTTCAAAAATTCAACAGAAACGTTTAAAACTTAGGAAAACTATATGCAGGTGTATGCTCATATGATTTCACTACGATTCTTATATACTTTGGGCTACATACTTGAGAAAATCCTACCTTTAATCGTTGATTTTAAGATGGACGGATGAATAACTTGGTGAGAAGCCAACAATTCTGAAGCTTTACTGCAACTCGATAATCAGCAGCAGCAAAGGTATGCAGATGAAGAACCTTGGCTCAGTTGATTGTTTTCTTCAACAGTCAACCTGGAGGCAGAAGAACGAAGAGATCATGCTTCGTATTAACTGGAGAGGAGGTAAAGGAGGAGAAGGGAAGAAGAAAGAAGACTTACCCGTTAGTCTTCTTAACCTGCAAGAATAGAAGAAACGAAGAATATTAACTCTTCACATACTACGTTCATAAGGAAAAGAAACAGAAGAAGAAGAAGAACATATGTTCTTCACGTACCTGTGCAGTTCGATCGTCCAAATAGGTTTAGGGTTCGGCTGTCAAGAGTCTTTATAGGATTTTGGGAAATCCTATTAGGGTTAGTGATTGTGTGGAAGTAATACTTCCATGATAGAGTCATTACCACATTTTAACTCTTTCTAATACTTATCCATTACCCTGGATAAGCTTTGGGTTGAACGGTTCACGAATGGAATTAACGACTTTGGTCAGGTCGTCGATTCTTGAATTGACGACCTGCTTCAGGTCGTTTCTTAATAAGCGCCTTGTGTAAGGGCGTTCTTTTCTTTAAAACACGCCCAAGATTGGGGCGTTTCTTGGCCTTACCCTTTTTTGACGTTGGAATTTGACGCCGTGTGGTGAGGGCGTCACTTCTTGAGTCACGCCTTAACTAGAGGCGTTTATAATTAAATTAACGCCTTAATGAGAGGCGTTATTTGTATCTTGGGTTTTATTCCTCCATTTAACCCTCTTCTTATTATCTGTATTACTTCTGTAATATATATATTTTAATTCATTTCAAATATTCATTTATCAGGGTTGCTACAATAGGTGCTTCGTGTGCTTACTTCAGAGATCTCCTCAGGTAAGGCCTGGTAGAGGGAGATCATGTTGACCGCTACTCTCCTGAGAGGGGCTTGATGTGGCTGAGGAGGGTCTACTTTGTACTCTCCCAGCTCTATTTCATTCTTCTTTACCATTCCTTCGATGATGTCTTTGAAAACATAACAATCTTCGATTGGATGTCCCAACATCTGGTGGTAGGGGCAGAATCTTGGACTGTCTTTTCTTTTCAGGTCCTCCGGTCTCCTTGGCTCAGGCAGAGTGACCATGCTGTATTCTGTTACCCAGTCGAACAGGACTCGGGTCTTATCTTTTGGAAAGGAATAGGCTTTCTTCATTTTGTCACTCAGCGAAGGACCTTCTCTATCATCTCGAGCTTTCGCAGGTGGCGGGGGAGCCGCCTTCTTGTCTTTCTCCTTCTGCTGTTCGAACGCCTTGATATCAAGCGCATTCGCTTCTTTAGGTGTGGGGCGTCGTTCCGCAGCCTTGCCTTTCTGGGCTGTGCTGGCAGCTGACGCCGGGACAGGCTTGGCTAGGAAAGCCTCCACTTCGGCCACCACATTATTCAGCCGGTCGAACGACCGTATTTCCATTCTAATCATCTTTTCCAAGACCTCCCTCTTGAGGTTCTGTTTGCATATTTGTACCGCGTCCTCCTGATGCGGGGGCCGCTTGCATCTCATTCCAAGGTTCCTCCACCTCTTGATGTAATCAAGGGGTGTCTCATCTGCCCTTTGTTTTGTTGAGTAGAGTTCGGCCACCGTGACCTCCCTCTCTGTGACATGGAATCTTTCTCTGAACTTTCTCTGCATATCCGGCCAATCACTGATTGACCTGGCCGAGAGGCTAGAGTACCACTTAAATGCGAGCCCTGTCAGCGAGGACCCGAAGAATTTCAGCAAATATGACTCGTCGGTGGCCAGATCACCCATAACGGTCATGTAATATGCAATATGCTCTTTCGGGGACCCTTTCCCATTGAATTTGTCAAACTTAGGCGGCTTGTTGACCCCCGGGAGAAGTCGTTTAGCCGCATGGTGTTGCGGGTAGGGCACCCGATAGGCATCAAATGTGACATAGTCGCCTTCACTTTTCTCTGCGAGCTTCAGCTCGATCATCCTATCCACCATCATCCAGTTCACGACCGTGGGGTCGACCTGTTCTGGATAGAAGTGCGCTGGCTGCAGGTATGGGGTGACCAGGGTGGTCGCCTGTAGAGGACGTAGCAGCGGGGGTGTCGGGTGCACCTGAGGGAGCACCGGAGGTAGCAGCGGTTGAGACTGTGGTGGCCGCTGTTGTGCTGTCGCCATGCTTGGCTCTGACGGCTGGGACAGTGTATAGAGCGGTGGAGGGTCGTCACGACGAGCCGCTCCCCGAGATGACTCAGCCTGGACTTCGGGCGGTTTAGACGCTGATGAATGTTCAGTTTTTTCCATTAGCTGCTTCTTCAGAGAGTCTATCTCCCATTGATATTTTTGTAGCAGCATCAGAACTGATGGGTCTATAGTGGTGGGGATACCCTCTGTTGTCTCCCCGGACGTACCCTCAGGCAGGATGTCGAGGAGGACGTCATCTTCTTCTTCCGCCGTCACCACATTAGCGGTCAAGACGGGGGCCTTGTCATCCCAGTGGGGATAGACCTGGGGCTGTTTCCCTTTAACCATCATCAGAAGCTCTCTTGCTGCTTCTGTTCTGCGGGTAGTTGGCCCTGGCCGTGCGGCCAATTGAGCCAATTCTTGGGGGTATTCAGGAAGCTCCCCATATCGACTGGATATACCAGCCATGTTGCAGGTGAGAACCTGCATCCTTCTCTTTTGATGATAGACCCTCCTTCTGGCTTGCTGCGGAAAGGTCAGCCTTTCGAACACAGAAACCCTTCTTCTTTCTTCCCACTCGGGGAAAACTTCATCGGCTTCGATCTCGAAGCCATCATTATATCCGTTGTCGTCGACCGACGACACCATCATTCTATCTCCCATATTTCCTTCATCTGCCATTGATGGGCAGTAGTCTTCCTCAGTGGCGACTATCTGCATCAGTCGCTGCTGTCCGAGTGAGGGATTTCCTAAGCCTCGGAAGTAATTTCTGACCAAGCAGGTCATCTCTTCTTGACCCCGTTCTTGATATAGGACGGGGGGTGATTGTCGACCTCCAGTAGGAGGGATATAGGCCAGCCGAGCTCTGTCGGCCGGCTGTTGGAATCTTCGTCCCGCAGCAGGGACGTTGGCTTGACGGGCCGTAGCCCGGAGACTTCTATGGCGCGGAGGATCCGCGACCACCTCTTCTTCCTTCTTCGGGGGCATGCCCCTTTCTCTTCTCACTTCCGCCTCGTCGTTCACAAAACGACGGCGGATGGATGTTAGCTGGTGGGCAGGTCGGGTCCGCTTAGGAACCCACACCTGTTTAAACTTCCTCGGCCTGGGTGCCGGGCTTCCCTAGCCATAATGACCGGTTTCTTCTATTTCTGCCCTCCTTCCAGCAAGAGCTTGATAGGCATTGTAAACAGGAATGTTGGGGATGACTCGGTCTGGGGTCACTCGTGTAGTGCGTCCGTCGAGGAAGACGCGCATACCCCCGACTAGCATAGATTTCCCGGACTGAGACAGAGTTCTGGTGACTACAACAACATTCTTGCGGGCCTGGCGACGCTGGCGTCCTCCAGGGTGTTTGTTGATGACATTGGGGTGGGTCCCACGTATGACGTGGTGCACCAGACAGCTAGCGACCGGGGCCGGACTTTCAGACAAGTCTTTGCAGCAGGGAACCCCCAGAGGCTCCATTTTCTCCACAGCTTCCTTGATAGGTTCTGGGACTTCGACCTCCAGCATATCTACAAAGGCTAACCCTAAAAAGTTGGAGAAGCCCACAGCAGTAGGGAAGCTGCCGAATTCCATGGGTACCACCAGGTACCCTTGTGCGTGTCGAGCGACTATCGAAAGATCGAAGTCGACACCGGTTATCCCATTGGTTGTCATTGTCCGCCTGTAAGAAATAAACAAGCCAAACATCAGTAGCCTCTGGGAGGGCCTCGAAGCCCAAGTATCTCGGCAAAGAGATGAAAGGTGACACAGGTCCCACCGGGCGTGCCAGACTGTTTACAATGGGTCTTATCCGACCATCTTATTGTTTTATTTCATGTATAGATGTATATATGTACATATGTACATGTCTTATTTCACGTGTCGATCAACCAATTAACTGACTGGTAATTAACTGACTGATTGACGACACGGGCGTGCCAGTCACATGAGTGACAATTTTATGATGCGCTCATTCTGACCCGTGTCGGGCGAGTGTGAGGTTTGGTCGGGACCAGCAGTCCGCCATACCATAAAGGCTATGGCATTAATTACATCCCCCACGAGGAGGGAACACCTTTGATTAATTACCGAGATGAAGGGCTGTCGAGGCCAGAATAAAGGATACAGAGCATGCGAGTGATCATACGAGATGCTATGATTGACTACACACGATTTATTTGGGTGGGCCTCGGTACATGGCGGAGGACTTAGGCCCGAAGGCCACCTTCACGCGTAACGAGACCTCTGATCAGGCATAGCCCGACCTTCCGGCAATGTCATTTGATATACCGGGGAGGCGCACACTCAAGCATGCATGGACGCGACCTGAATGCCTGGACTAAGGCATAACGGCAAAAACTCGAGACATATCAATTCAAGCTCGAACAAGCTAATTTATTCAGTTCACTGATCAAAGAGTTTACTTCATTTTTATGGTTGACACCAGAAATCGTCCCGGGAGCGGGGAAGAGATTGGAACGACACAACGACATGATTCGGCATGAAACCGGTGCAACGCTTGTGAAGACAGGGGTTAAAATGCTTGAAACGGTGCCCTGAAACGTAGGTAAATGGCTTAAAACGGCGTCGGAAACCGTAGGTGAATGGAAAAGAGGTGTTAAACCGGCGCTGCCTGATTGGGGCGCGCCGGGAAGGGCGCGCCGTTTAAGGTGTGCCATGCATGAACGACGCCGATTTAGCCTAATTTCTCAGACACCCAGATTTTCGTGGGTTTATTTATGGATTTATTAAAATGTTTTGAGAGATTTTGAAAGTTGATTGAGTTGATTATTCGTGGATCGGTCCCAAGCCATCCAAAAGTTAAGTCACGGGCTCGCGCGAGGTTCATACTCGAGCGCGGCGATCATTCCGAGTTTGGACTCGTTCAAGCCAGAATTTCGGCAGCATCTCCCCATCCCGGAGGATTTGTCGGGGAGAAGCGGGGAGTGCTCACGTGGCAGAGCAACCCCTAAAGGCCGGGTGGCACGATGGCGGCCGGTAAAAACCCGAACGGAGAGGAAAACCCTGAGGTCAAACCTGCTAGGGGCACCAAATCCGTGGGCGGCAGTGAGCGGATGAGTTGACTCATCACGGGAGCGAAAACCCCGAGGGCCAGCCTGCGAGGGGCACGCAACCCGAGCCAACACAATGCTCGAATTGGGACAATCGATCTGGGAGGAAACCCCGAGGGCTAGCCTCTGAGGGGCACGCAACCTACGGCCACTATAGAGCCCACTAGGGGGGCTGTGGATTTGTAGTGTTGGGATTAACCCAATTTTTGTGTGCTCACTGGCCTTCTGAAATCCATTATTGACAAATAGACTCATCGAACCGAGCAGTCAGGATGAAAGATCAAGGGAATGTTCCCCCTCCCCGGGTTACCGAACCCCACTAATGAAACAGTAGAACAGCACGGCGAGAACACTCGTATAATTAGCAGGCCAACGCTAATGCCTGTAGATACGCATACGTACATGCATGTGATCGTTCACAAATTAACGCAACATTCATCAGTCGATGCCTAGAAAATAATGACGGGAATTTAGGGACGGCCTGGTCTCCCTTCGTTCATGGTCGAGAACAGAAAGGGTATTAAGAGGACAGCCCAGACAGGTTGAAGGAACATGCGTATAGACTCACCTCACACGGTGAAAATCCTTGACATTCGTTCGGAAGAGAAACCCCCGGGCTGGGGGATTAATGTAGCCCCTACCATAGTAGGGCATGTAGCGTCGAGGGAGACGGAACGGGAAGAAAATCATTCAGACAGAGGAACGCACGGAGCTTCGCATTCATCCTCCATGGTGCCGACATCGCTGCAGGGCGCCGTTTCACCGGCTATAAGGAAAGGGGAAAAGCAACAGGGAAGAAGGGAGATCCAGAGGAAGGAGAAGGCAACATTCATTCACGATATGAACAACAGAAAAGGGAAGTGCACAGAGCATCATTCCGACACCGGCGTTGTCGCTCGGCCACCGTTTACATTAATAGACGAGACTCGTTACAGACGAAGAGAAAGAACAGAGGTGCTGGTGAAGGAGGGGAGGTCAGGCTCGTATCATCGCCCCTCCCCTCACTCACTTACATTGTATCAGAGAAAAACCGAAGATGAAACGAAGGAGGTCCGCCGGGAGAAAACACGGGAAACCCACCTAGGTAGATGAGAAACGGATGCTCTCCTTCTCCGATTCCGGGAGGCTCGGGTGGAGTGTGGTGGCAGCCTCCGAGAGGCTCAGACGGAGGCTTCTTCAGACCAAAAAACCCTCGACCCCTCTCTCTGGACCTCTCTTCTTTCTTTCTAACTCTCCTTTCTTTTCTTTTGATTTCGCCTCCTTTCTTTTTTTCCGTCGAAGACATGCTATATAGCCTTCTTCTAATCCGGCGCCCCAGGGAGGGGCGCGCCTGATTCGATGGCGCCGGGACACACGGCATTAGCGCGCCGGATTGATGGCGCCGTATTAAAGGGCGCCGACATTATTTCACGCACCGTTTTAACTTGTTTGCTCGGCGCGGCTCGGCCGGTGGGTCCGAGGATGATTCCGGAAGCTCCCGTTGATTGTTCCTTCCGCGCTGGCCTTTGCAAAACCTTGACGTGGTGTCAAGGAAGCTCTCGATATGACGAACAGCCTTGATCAGACCTTCGCGTGTGTCTGGCCCGATCATACGAATATCCTGTTGACACGGCCTTCGACACTGTGATTTGTGCTTCTGGTCGAGACAGACTCGTGCTTGAGGCTTCTTGGCGGGACGGTGTTGCATCCCGAATGATTCTGCCCTGAATGGCAATCAATTGGCCACTAATGGGCCCATTATGACGAGGAGCCGAACCCATGTCAGGTGATCGGGGCCCTCTGCCGACAGAACCTTTGGCCCCTTGTTATGGACGGCCGGGGACATTTTTCCTCCTTTGGAGAGCCATTGGGTAGACCGTCGTCCTTGGTCGGACGATGGATGTGGGGTAGCGGCATGACGAGGTCGATGCCGGATCGTTGGGTAGGCTTGATCGCGCTATCGGTTGGTTGTGGGTTCATTCCGACTCTCCTAAGGTGAAGTCCCCGGTGTTCCCTTCAAGGTGGCTCGGGGCTCTGGCAGCTTAAAGAATCTTTAGTAGGTTGATCTTCATCGGCTTCTGTGCTTTAGTGGGCCGTATCATTCATCTTTGCGGCTTGGTCGCCGAAGGATCATATTTTGAGTGCCAACAGCGCCATGAAGAGGCCGAGACCCGAGTATAGGTACATGTGTTCAACTGGTTTCATGTTGTATGAGAGCCACATGGGCTTTACAAATGGGCTGAGGCAGCCAAAGTACAATGGGCGCAAGCCGTGGGATAATTCCAACACGTGGGTCAGTCCCCGGGTCAATGCTGGATAAGGTGGATATCCGCATGTTTTACAGAGGCTCCCCATGAGGAGATCGAGAGAAGCCCGACTCCCTAGGTGGCAGGGGCGGTCGTAAGCTAGCACCTGACGGAGGTTGGACGCGGCTCAAGGTGAGCGGTCGGGTCCGAGCCTCGGAAGGTGAATGTCGTCATGCTGGGGAGTCGAGGCCGGCCCCGGGAATATTACCTCCGGGCCAGGGTCCGGCTAACTCGAGTCATCAGTCCAGGCGGTCGGCAGCGAGCTTGAGGTGAGCGGTAGGCACGCGGTTCTGTGACGGAAGTAGGTGCAGCATCATGGCGTATGCGTGGCCACCGTGGGTTGTCATACACCAGCGGACCTGGGATGCGGGTGTGTTCACCGTTGTCATAACGCCTTATACGTGATGGGCATGGACTTCTGTGCAATGACTAGACGCCGCGTGAGGGGAGTACGTGTGACATACCCTCGGCGTGTACAAGCCGATTAACTTAGCTCCTCGCGTTCTGCGTACGGCCCCCGTTGGGTGCCTGCGAAGGAACTCCGAGGGTGCAGCGATTAGGTCATAGGTTCTTGCATCTCATTCCCTTCTATTCTCCCTTGAGCTCCCTAGGGGGGCTTTTATAGGGGAAGATGAAGGGGTGGAAGGGTTTAGGCGGACCAAGTTGAGGGTCCAACTTGGTCCTGGTAAACCCTTCACAAAATACCCTTTTTTTGTTTACGGAGTGGGGGAGGAAGGGTTTAGGCGGACCAGCCCAAGGGGTTGGTTTGGTCCGCCTAAACCCCTCCCCCAGGGGGGGTTTAGGGGGACCAGCCCAATGGGCTGGTCTGGTCCGCCTAAACCCCTCACGGAGGGGTTTTTTCTTCATAAAAAAACTTTTTTTAATTTTTGGATGGGTTTAGGTGGACCAGCCCAAGGGACCGGGTTGGTCCCCCTAAACCATGGGTTTAGGCGGACTGGGCATGGGGCAGGGGGCTTTTTTTATTAAAAAAGTTTTTTTTTTGTTTTATGGGGTTTAGGCGGACCAGCCTTGGGGGTGAGACTGGTCCGCCTAAACCCCCCAGGGGGGGTTTACGCTGGTTTGACTGGGGGGTTTGACTGCGGATTTACCGCGGGTTTGACTAGCATAAGTCAGGGTACCAAAAGACAGCAATACCCCTGTTATAAACCAAAATTTTCTTCCAGGGGCTCTGCCCCCAGAAACTGCCGCAAGGGGTGCTGTCCCCTTGACCCCCTCGATCCACGTGTAAGGCCGCACGATGGTGGGTGCATGGTGTGGTGGGTTGCCGGGAGTCCCAAGTCGAGCTCCGACTTGCTGTAGAGTGGCTGGAGCATATGCGCCCGCCAGGTGCTGGGGATATTCCCGACACGCGTGTGCGTATACGGGTGCTGTGAGCTCCTGAAGCTTGTGGTTGGCCCAGATGGGTCTTCCTTTGACTTCAGAGGGATGGAGGAAGGCGACTCGAGGGTAGACCCTAGTCTTGTCGCTGGGTGCCACATGGCATGGCTTGTAGTCCGGGCGCCCCCAGGTCGGCTCGGGTAGTTGTGTTGAACGTGGGTAAACTCACAAACTGAGTGATCGGGGGTGGGCCCGATCAATTGTTGATGTTGCCATGGGTCACGGCTAGCTGGTTAGGACCTCTTGGTTGGGCCTGGTGTGACTGGCCCATCTACATGATGATGCCGTTTGTCTAGTTGTCGGGGTGACCCTCGCTCCCTGGTGAAGAGTCAGATGAAGCGGCATGCTATTCTGAGTCCCGAGTTAACCCAGTTGTTGAGGCGTCGGTGGTGTAATACCGTATGCAGGGTGTCTGGGGGTAAACCCCGAATCTTCACAGAATGCCGTAAGGTACGACAGGTTGTCCTGAATCCTGAAACTGACCTGATTGTCGGGGAACTGGCTGGTATAGTACCATTTGCTCGGGGCTGATCCCCGGTTGTTATGTTGCACCGCTTGACACGGTGAAGTGTCTCGATTTTCATGCTCAACTCGACTGGTAGAGCAACTTTGGCGATGTGCCATTTTGCACCATTTAGGGGGCATTTCCCTATGCTCAATCCTTGATTAATTCAAGAAAATAAGCCGGTGCAAACATGAGCTCAGTAGAAAACCAGTGGGAAAGCTATCAAGTCTTCTGAAAGATATGACTAATCTTATTTCTAAATTTATTCAGTTGAATTTAGATGTTGATATGAAGAAAGAAGAATGCTTTATAGCCAATATCCGGACACAACCTACATTGACTGAAGATCTAGTCAAGTTACAAAAAAATGACCCTATATTATTAGAGATTAAGGCTGATATGGAGCAACGATCAGATTTCGTTATTGCAAATGACGAAAGATTATTGTTTCGAGGTCGTATTTGCATTCCGGATCATGATGATACTAACAAGATGATCTTAGAAGAAGCTCATAAATCTAAGTATATTGTTCACCCTAGTGCTACCAAGATGTATCAAGACGTTAAAAGAAATTATTGGTGGCCCGATATGAAGAGAGAGATAGCGGACTATGTGTCACGTTGCCTTACTTGTCAACAAATTAAGGTAGAACATCAAAAGCATGCTGGAAAACTACATCCCTTGGAAATTCCGAAATGGAAATGGGAGAGTATAGGGATGGATTTTATCATGGGACTTCCTAAATCAAGAGGTGGACATGATGAGATATGGGTGATCATAGACCGTTTAACAAAATCGGCTCATTTTCAACCTATTAAAAGCTGATGGTCTGTGGATATCTTGGCTGCTTTATATATAAAGGAGATTGTTAAATTACATGGTGTCCCTGTCACCATTATTTCTGATCGAGACCCTCGATTTACATCACAATTCTGGAAGGGTCTACAATATTCTTTAGGGACCCGATTGAATTTTAGCACTACGTTTCATCCACAAACTGATGGACAAACCGAAAGGACCAATCAAGTGGTGGAAGATATGCTAAGAGCATGTATTATAGACTTCGGTGGAAGCTGGCATGACCATTTACCTTTAGTGGAATTTGCCTACAACAATAGCTACCAAGCTAGCATTCAAAGTGCACCATTTGAGGCATTATATGGAAGAAGTTGTCGTACACCTATATGCTGGGATGAGGTCGGTGAAAGATAAATTTTAGGCCCTGACCTTGTTCGAGATACAACCAACAAGGTGAAAGTGATAAGAGAAAGACTCAAGATGGCCCAAGATAGGCAAAAGTCCTATGCTGATAACCGAAGGCGAGACCTGAAATTTCAGGTGGGAGATCATGTATTTCTCAAGGTTTCCCCTGGTCGTGGTATTCGCAAGTTTGGTATTAAAGGCAAGCTTACACCAAGATTCATTGGCCCTTTTAAAATTCTTGAAAGAGTGAGAGAAGTGGCGTATCGTCTAGCATTGCCTCCACAGCTGGCAGGAGTTCATGATGTATTCTATGTCTCTATGTTAAAAAAATATGTCTATGATCCGTTCCACGTTATCACTTATGATAATCTGGAGATTCAAAAAGATTTGACATACGAGCAAAGGCCTTACAAAATCATTGATCGAGACGTACGTCAATTTCGAAATAAAACCATTCCCATGGTAAAAATTTGGTGGAATAAAGGATCAGATCAAGATGCTACATGGGAGACAGAAGAAGCCATGCACCGGAGATTTCCCGAGCTATTCAACTGTAAGTACTGTCCATGAAATCTATGTATTGAATTTGGGGGCCAAATTCTCATAAGTGGGGGAGGGTGTAATACCCCAAAATTTATGTAAAGTATTTTAGAATTTTTCTAAATTTTTTTTAAAGATTTTCTATGATTGTTTTAGAAATAAATAAATTATTAAATGAAATTGGTTTAATTAAAGCAAAATATTAAGACCATATATTCATTGATTGACCTGGCCCTTTTAAATAAACCCAAAGGACCTAAACCCAAGCCCACAAGATTTGGCCCATCTTCTAGAAGCTTAAATTATGTATTTACGAAATATAGGCAATAAATTTACTACTTATCGGATAAATAAAGGGATAAATAATGAAAGAGTTTGAATTAATTTAAATTTGGCACCCAAGGTTAATTGCGGTCTATCTAGCAATCGCCTGGGATCAGAAACGGTCCCAATTGGACCGCCTTCAAGAGTCCGATCACGAGCAGTTTGATCGCGTAAAAAACTCCGATTTCTTCAGGCCAAATCCCTTGAGATTGATTCAATCTATTAGTTAGAAGGCTCTAGAACGGATTAGGATCGGTTTGGTGACCTAATTAGGACTCTAGGGTCGTCCAAATCCTCAAAACCCTAGCTAAACCCTATAAATAGACCTTAACTCTCACCTGCGCGACCCTTACTTTTGGCTCGTGTGGAACTAAGGTAAAGAGGCCCAATTAGAGGTAAGTTCTTTAGAAGAATTTGTTCATGATAGTAAGGTCTAACTTTTCTCCGAATTTCACATTAGGAGATCAAGCCATCAGGGAGGACAAGGCTTCCAAAGACGCTGGTTCGGTGCAAGAAACCTAGGAGATTGTGCGACAGGGCTAGATTGATCAGCGAATTAGAAGCCATAAAGAATGTAATTAGATATGTGTTATTTAGAATTATTTATTCCTTTTAGTACCCTCTTCTTACCCTCTAAGTTCCGTGGTCATAGGTGAAGAAGATCGGAAGTTAGAAGGCCACAAAGTTGCTGATTCGGTTCCGGACAAATAGGAATTAGCGTCGAGTTCTAGCCCAAAATTTAGAGCTCTATCTAGAGGTAGGTTATCTCATGATTGGCTCAAACTCGAAGTTAGGAATAAAAGCCCTCTACTTCCAGTCATTTTCATGCATTACATGTAGAGAATTTCACGTTTTATTGAGATTGCGCATATAGTTCATTCTTCATGCATCAAAATAGCCTTATTTACGGTCAAATAAAGGACCGTCTTTTCTCTCTAGAGTGGTCTATCGCAAGACCGTCTGGACCACTATGCGGCTAGACCCTGACCACTATTTGGTTCTGCGAACCAGTCAGAACCCAATTGGCTTTTGCATATTTATTAACACTATAACCATGATATTTCTCGTGCTATCATGTTTTAAACTTACTGTTAGAAACCTTGTTTCAACATGTGCATGATTTTAAACATTATTTTTATTATCATGTAATTTCATGCCTAAATGTTATAGTTTTGTAATTAAATAATTTCCATGTTATGAATTAGATCTATGTGGTGTTATTATCAGGGTTTATTCGAGTGTTTTATCGATCACTCTCATCTCAAAGTCTTTCATAAGTACATGGCGTATACTCCGGTATGCGACCATTAGATACACGTTGCACTTATAGGCACATCTCTTGGACTTGTGAACCTCTCCACCGGATATTCCTTCTGTCGAACTAGGGGATCATGTTTCAAGGCCTCCGTAAGTCTTCGCGAGCCTGGGATTCCCACTAGGACGCCGAGCTGGTTGTACCCTTAAAGCCCAAATTGTCTAGAGAGCACTCACGTGACCGATGTTTTACTTTCTGTACCCTGGTTAATTGCGGCCCTCTAGGAGACCATCACTGTTACTTAGCGATCCTACTCAGACCATCTTTGTCATAAAACGGCCACCTTGAGACCGATATTGTTCCAGAATTCCTCAAGTGTCGACTTTCCCTTCGTTCTGGTTGACACAGTTTAGTTGCGGCCTTCACTGGACCGCTAGTATTGTTTAAGCGGCCTGACTGTGACCGTCTTCTGCATGAAATGGATTAGTAAATTACCATCTCTTTCTATCAGGTTCATAACCCGAGGTTTGACCTAAGGGTTGTTTAAATTCTATTCTTGGATGATCTTAGGATTATCTGGATCCCAAACCTATGTGTAACAAGTTAATGTTATGTTATGGAACTTAATTAATGTACCGTTATGATGCCGGAATGCCGCCGTAGCATAATGTTCTTTTAATTCTTCTTTGAAATCTCATATCAATTTTGGAACGTTCTATACCTTGGTTACTTTGTCATGAAACCTATTATTTGAAATTAAAATTATTGGCCAAAATTATTATTATCTCGTGAAAATAGCTTGATCTATAACTTGAAGATGCAAGAGTGGGCACGGACGATGTCCAAGGGCTCGACACTAGCCCCCACGGCCGATGGCCGGAAACGTGCTAAAAATCATGGGATACGATGAACACTGGCGTCGCATTACGTCGGGAGTACTTTTTTTATAGATGAGTGAAAATCACGAGGTTCAAGATGGAAATTACATGCTTGTTAATGACTTTCTAGTACATAACCTTTACAAGGTTGTGTCAGTACTTTCTGATTACATGCTCGTACTTATTCATGAAAGGCCAAATTTACATCTACATGATTAAATCTTGCTTGTTCATGTTATATACTCGATCATGTCTACTTGCTCAGATATCTCATGACTCTATATTCTTGGTTATTTTGGTTTATGCCGTATGATTTATCACATTCTCATTTTTATCTTAATTCTAGAGCTAAAATATTAATCATTTAAATATTACCTTCATGTTGATACGAAGATACCTACTGGGTAAGTGTGCTCATACCTACTTTCTCATCTTTTCAAGAAATACTAGTGAATCGGATTCGGATTATGCAAGTAGCAGGTCCGAGAGCGATTGATGGTCTATTAGAATGAGAGAAGCCCTAGTTATCTAGTGTCTAGTCGAGTCATATGATGTAAGGATGTCAAAAGCAATGGTCTTATGTACTTTTTGGTTATTATTATTATGAAATAAAGTTGGAGTTTTGAGTAATTACTTATGCAATTACTTTTATGTGATTGTTTTGCGCTCTGATTTCTTGCTTGCGAGAGACTTACCATACCGGTTGTCCACGTTCCCGAGATTTCTTCCGCTGTATTAAAAGCTCGGGGCGTGACAGGCAGAATATGAACTCCAATTCTCCCGTTTGGCCCCTTATGCCGAACATCTGGTGTGCACAGATATCTTAAAGGCCAACCATTTTCTGGATGGGTTAAGGCCCATCTTTATTCAATAATTTGGCACACAAAATATTCGGACCTACGTGGAGATGGTCCAGCAAGCACATTTATATGAAAGGACCTTGAAAAAAGTTGAGAAACTTAAAGGCAAGGGAGAGGAATCTAGCCGAAAGATGGATTGGCGTGGAAAGAAGGAGAAGTTTAGCATCGCAGACTCTTATAAGTCCCGTGATAATAAGAAGAGATCCCGAAATGGGAGTGGTAATGGCTACCACAAGAACAAGAAGGCAAAGGAGGAAGACAAGCAAGTCATGGCGGCTTGCACGTTCTGTGAGAAATTCGGCCATGCAGCCGAGGAATGCTGGAAGCGTCTTGGCGCTTGCTTAAGATGTGGCAGTCGGGAGCATCACATGCCAGACTGTCCCCTCATGAAGGAACAACCCTCCAGGAATGACAGCGGACGAAGGCGGCAGGCTCGTCTTAATGCTGTTGTGGACGAAGAAGCTACCAAAGAAGGGGAACTGATGGAAGGTACCGTCCAAATTTACTCGCATCCTGCATTTGTGTTATTTCATACTGGTGCTTCTCATTCCTTTATTTCTACGTCTTTTGCTAAAACCTTGCCAATTTCGCCTGTTCCGTTAACTTTGAATTTAACTATAAGTACACCCTTAGGTTCAGGAACGGAACTTAAAACTTATCTCCCCGATAGTGAAGTCACCATAGAAGGTCACAATCTCCCTGCAAATCTAGTATGCCTTGACATGGAGGGCTACGATGTCATATTAAGAGTAGATTTCCTTTGTGACCATTATGTCGACATTAATTGTCGCAATAGGCCGATTTCTTTTCATAAACCAGATTTCCTAAAGTTTTCTTTCCTTGGCATCAAGTATAGGAAGCACCCTACTATTATTTCTTTTCTTCACACCTGTAAACTCATCTCACATGGGTGTGAAGCTTTTCTTACTTCCGTTATCATTACTGAGTCCAAGGAAATCCTTATAGAAGAAATCCCCGTTGTAAAAGAATTTTCGGACGTCTTTCTCTCGGACTTACCCAGTATACCACCCGAGAGGGAGGTTAATTTTTCCATCAAACTCACACCTAGAGTAGCACCTGTGACAAAGGCCCCATACAGGATGTCCCCCATGGAGCTCAAGGAATTGAAAAAGTAACTTCAAGAGTTGCTGGAGAAAGACTTTATTCGACCTAGCACATCCCCTTGGGGTGCACCGATTCTATTTGTCAGGAAGAAGGATGGATCCCTCAGGCTATGTATCGACTACCGGCAGTTGAATCAACTTACCATCAAGAATAAGTACCCACTGTCACGTATTGATGAGCTGTTCGACCAGATCTCCGGTGCGGAGCATTTCTCCAAGATTGACATCAGGTCTAGCTATCATCAGTTGAAGATTAAGGAAGAGGATATTCACAAGATGACTTTTCATAGTAGATACGGACATTATGAGTTTGTGGTTATGCCGTTCGGGTTAACCAATGCCCCCACAACATTTATGCAACTCATGAACAACGTCTTCAGGCCATATCTCGACCGCTTTATGGTCGTATTCATTGATGACATCCTTGTCTATTCCAAGACGAAAGAAGAACATGAGGAACATCTGAGAACTGCCTTACAAACATTAAGGGAACACCAACTATATGCCAAGCTACATAAATGTGAGTTCTGGCTAAAGGAGGTTTCTTTCCTTGACCATGTTATCTCCAAAGAAGGAATTGCCATGGATCCTTCTAAAGTAGAAGTTGTCAAGAACTGGAGCCGACCGACGACTATATTTGAAATTAGAAGTTTCCTTGGTCTGGCTGGTTATTATTGGCAGTTCATCAAAGATTTTACCAAAATCGTCGTTCCTCTCACAAGACTCACTAGAAAGGAAAATCCATTTGTATGGACCACGGAGTGCTAGGAGAGTTTCTTGACTCTCAAGGAACATCTCACTACTGCCCCCATTCTGGCACTGCCTGTTGAAGGCGGTTGATTTGAAGCATACACAGATGCATCAGGCGTTGACCTCGAGTGTGTTCTTATGCAAAGTGGCAAAGTGATTTGCTATGCCTCAAGACAATTGAAGCGGCATGAGGAAAATTATCCAGTTCATGATCTGGAACTAGCTGCTGTTATATTTGCTCTAAAGAGGAGGACATGACGGTATTGGGTGATCATTGACCGCTGTTGTACTTGGACAATTTCCTCAGCAAAATACCAAGAAATAAGGGTTCAGGAATTCTCTCGAACACCTTTAAGGCATGAGCTACCCGGCCATCCCTACAACTCCCGAGACCTCACCAGGGGCCCTAACTAGTTTGCCGTGACATGCGGCTAGACGGACGACTAATCGGGACCAATCCCGACTACTCAACTACGGGCTTTGTCCGTACTCCACATGGCCGCCCGAGCCAACCCGGGGACGCTCCGACTTCGAGCCACGCCACGTGGCACCCAGTGAAAGGGCCGAGGGCCCACTCCGAGTCACTTACTTCTAACCCTTCAAGGTCAAAGGGAGACCTAATTAGGCCAACCACAGGCTTTGGAGGCCCGCCGCATGCATATATGGCTCACATGTGTGTGTTCGGCATTTTTCCAAACACCTTGTGGGCGCGTATATTCCACCCCTTCTACACCAAACCACGGGCCGCCCCGTTGTTCCAGCACACTAATTGGGTTCTACAACGACCCCCCAGCAAGTCGAGGCCATCCCCGACCCTCAGACCCGTGGCAATGAGCCACTTAACCTTAGCTCTCGGGCCAACCTGAGGCTACCCCGACAACCCGCCGTGCAACATGGCACGCAGCCCAAGGCACGGCCCACGAGCCCAAAGTGCCTCTCCTTAGCTCCCACGAGCTCTCATCCTCAACCCAAGGCCTCTCAGCCAGTTACCCAGGCCGTTTGGCAACCCGGGGTGGGTCGGGCATTCACCCGAGCACCTTACGAGTGACAACTATGACTTTACAACAATAGCCCCCACGGGCTAATCCCGACGTCCCAAGACCTTGTATCCTTCAAAGGACACTCCCAGACAATGACAGAAGACCCCCGGGGGCCATCCCTAGGGGTTGCGGCCCGCCCGGGAGGGAGCTCGTCCCGGGCCGTGGCCGCGCCCTCCTCCCAGCCCAACGGCCCCACGGCCATCCTCAAGTCCCAGTATCTGCCAGTTCAGTACAAGATCCGCCGTACCAGTGCGTGGAAGTATCCGACAACGAGGAACTCACCGATGGGAGCTCAGGGTCGTGCAAGTCCAACGTCAACACCCGCGTTCCTCGTACACAGGTTGCCGGCCAACCAGTATCCTTCTAGTATCCTTTTGTCCTTTTGTTCTTAGCCAAATTAGGACTAAAATTAATAAAAATCCAGATTTTATAGAGGGTGGGGTTTCCCCACTCTCTCTCTCCACTCTAGCCCGCATAATCCCCCCCCCCTCTGGGGAGGGGTTTAGGGGGTTTAGGCGGACCAGCCTGAGGGCTCAGGCTGGTCTGCCTAAACCCCCATAAAAAAGGATTTTTTTAAAGAAAAAAAGTGCCCAGCCAGCCCGCCTAAACCCCCCTCTGGGGGGAGGGTTTAGGCGGACCAGCCTAACCCCTCAGGCTGGTCTACCTAAACTCCACCCAAAAAAAAAGATTTTTTTTTAAGAAAAAACCCCTCCAAAGAGGGGTTTAGGCGGACCAAACCAGCCCCCTTTGGGTGGTCCGCCTAAACCTCCCTCCCCAACTCCATGAGAACAAAAAAAACATAATAATAGTAATAATAATATTTTTTGAGGGGTTTACCCAGACCAAGTTGAACCCTCAACTTGGTCTGCCTAAACCCCACCCCCCACCCCTTCAACTTCCTATAAATTCCCCCCTTAGAAGCTCAAGGGGCAAGGAATGCATGCATGCACAAGCAGATGCACAGACGGACGGACAAACACCCCCGACCTAACTGCCACACCCTCGGACTCCCTAGGCTTTCGGCAAGGGTCAGGATCGCGAGAAGCTAAGTGCGCACGCGGTTGGCTTGCTAGTCGGCTCACACACGCCGAGGGTATGTCATGTGTACTCCCCTCATCCGGCGTTTAGCAGTCTCACACAAGTCCATCCTCATCGCATGTAAGGTGATTATGTCAATGACGAGTACACCCGCATCCCGGGTCCGCCCGTGTACGCAAACTTATGGTGATGAAAGGCACTCCGTGATGCCGCACCTAATTCTGACACGGAATCGCGTGCCTACTGCTCACCCCCAGTCGGCCGTTGGCCACTCGGATTAACAACTCGAGTCTAGTTGGACCTTTGGCCCGGGAATCATAGTCCTGGGGCCGACCTCGACTCCCCAGCATGACGACACTCGCCGTCCGAGACTCGGACCCAATAGCTCACCTCGAGTCGCGTCCGACCTCCACCAGGTGCCAGTCCACGTCCGCCCCCGCCACCAAGGCAATCGGGCTCGCATCGATCCCTTTATAAAGAGTTTCTGTAAAACACGCGGATATCCACTTTATTAAGCAATGACCCGGGGACCGACCCACGTGTCGGAGTTGTCCCGCGGCTTGCGCCAGTTGTACTTTGGCCCCATCGGCCCATTTGTAAATCCCACGAGGGCTCTCATGTAGCATAAAACTAGTTGAATACAAGCGCCCGCGTTCCGGTCCCCAGCTTTCTACCTACACCACTAGGCATACGTGCCTAACACCCTGACTCCAGTAAACACCCCTCAGTCGAAAGCGCACCCACAACTACAGAATGCTCCCGGCCCTCTGCCCACGGCTTCAGAAATATATATACAGGCTTCTCACAATCCAATGTATATAAACATCGGTTGCTTGCGGCCGGTGGGAAAAGACGTCCAGTACATGATTCCCATAATCGCATGCGCACTCGCACCCGTGGAACCCCTTCTCTCCACGTGTCGCCCGATCTCTCGAGCCCATGTTTTGCGTCTTGGTGACGCTTCCCCGGTCAACCCTTGGTTCCATGGATGATTGTCGATAAATCGACTGGCACGCCCGTACCCAGTCCGGTTAACCCATACCCTTACATTTCCGTGCCATTCGACCCTTTTCGACTTTCCGTAAGAGGAGAGTGCCCGATACCACCGTGAGAGGCATGTAACCGTAAGGAGGCTACCCAAGATGCATCAAACTCCCGTATTTTCATTCCCCCACTATATCCCTTCCTTCACTAGGTCATCAGCATAAAAACCCCCGCAACAGAGAGGATGGCACACCCGGTGGGACGTCTCCCGCCTTCCTTCTTTTTGCTAAGGAAAAGCCTATGCCAGCCCTAAAGCCCTGGTGCCCTTTCCCTGTCCTTGCAAGAGAGGTAGAGGAGGGTACTCGTGCGCGCATTCTCCAGCAGCTTTCGGTTCACGTTCTGACTGTCGAACCACACTCGGTGACTGTCAGCAACTGTCACCTCCGCCGCACTCAGCGCTCCAGCAACCATGGCGGCCATCACTTACAGTCCCAATGTCATTGCCACCCATGCTCGGGTGGGCTACTTGGCGACGTCGATTGCTTTCGGCAGCTTCACCCCCATCATCGGATCACCCTACTTTTTGGGCATCATCCCTGTGGCTGCTGCTCAGCCAATCCCAGTTCCTCCATTGGCTCCCGTGGCCGATGCACCACCCGCGCCTCCAGCACCGGTGGCTCACCTGAGCACCAGCCTCAGGACAGCCACCACTGGCCCCTGCAGGGCCCCCAGATCATTATCGGCCCAGGTAAGCGTTACCTCCCTAGGCCAGCCTTGTCCGATCTCCGGCACGGGCCCTGCGCCCCGGATTCCGGTCGCTACCTCGGCATCTTCCTCGGGCCTTCAACCCCGAGCCTCAGCAAAGTTCACACCCAACAGGGGCTCTCAACCCCGGGTTGGCGGCTCCCCAGCACTTCCCTTAGGCCTTCAACCCCGAGGCCAGCTTCAGCCGACAGCCAACACGGGCTCTCAGCCCTGGAATCGCGGCTCCCCAACACTTTCCTTGGGCCTTCAACCTCGAGGCCAGCTTCAGCCGGCACCCAACACGGGCTCTATGCCTCGGGTTCGCAACTCTCCGATGTTCCACTCAGAATCCCAGTTCCGAGCTCCAGTCGAACCGGCTTTCCCCATGGGTCTTCTACCCAGGTGGCAAGGTTCCTTAGCACCCTCCTCGGGCCTTCCGACCCAAGCCTGGACTACGTCATCACTTACTGCGGGTCCTCGACCCAGGGGCGTCAACACCTCGGCACTTCCGACTACATCGCTACCCAGTGCGAGAACGTCATCTCAAGCATTGGCAACGCTTCTCTCGGTGGGACTCATACATCGGGGGCCGGCCTTTGTACTCTCCACTGGCAGCTCTGCGCCCCCATCCACTGTGGGTCGGGTCTTCTCCGTCTACCATCTTGGGGTGGAGTCTTCCTCGGCTCCCTAGAAGAAGCGTCACCATGGCCGTAAGGCAGGCAGCTCGCCGCTGCAATTAGCAACTCTGATAAAACTATTCTCGTCGGGGATTTACGGATTCACCTTGATGGGGGTGAACCCATCAGACCTCAGGAAAGGACCATTCCTGCCATTCCCACTTCCAACCGCTTTGACCTCTTGCGACAGATGCGAGAGGATAAGGCGAAGCTCAAAGGAGCGGGCACCTCGGTGGCAATCCAGGGGCATCCCCATCGGCCCGACTCCCAAGCTCCTAAGACGACCCGTCAGAAAATGGTGACAAAGGAGACCAGCAATCCGACTTGAGAAGAATCTGGGTCACCCCAGAAGAAGCTCAAGCTGTTCGGAGGGCGCGCATTAGGAATCCCTTGCGAGCTTTCAGACTCGGCATCGGGCGAGAAGCGTCCAACCTTACAACAGTACCGTCTGAAGACGCCCAGCCTTCTAGTGCCCCCCGCACAAGCAAGCGGAGGCAAAGGTGAGCCCGCTCCCAGACCCTCCAACAGCCTGTCCCGGGATCTCCTCCGACTGACATCGGGAGCGAGGCCCCTCTGCAACGCACCTAGGTCTTTGACAGGCTAGGGGCGCCTGTCCGCCCCGAGCAACACCCGCGTAGGAAGCGGACGACTCGATTCATCAATGACGCGGTTTGAGTGTTCGCTTGCGATACCACCGAACACCAGCCGGACACCCAGTCTGATGACCTAAATCAGCCCTTGTCCCACTTCAGGAGGCCCCGCCATCAGGTTTCGCCGCCTCCCCCAGCGGGTCACATCGGTACTTCTGCCAGACCACAGGCGTCGGAACGCATGGAAGAGGTCGCGGTTGAAGACTGCGACCCTCCTATCAACGCAGAGTTAGTCAACAACGACCCTCCTATGAATGAGCCTCAAGAAGTGACCCTCGACACTCTCATGAAGGAGAACAAGCACTTGAAGGCCCACCTGCAGGACCTCCTCCAGGAGCGGGACCTTCATCCTCAGCAACCTGTTAGGCCCCAGGCCGAGGCACTGGCACCGCCAGCTACCCGCGATGCTGCCAACACCTCAGTGGCGATCGCTCGAACTCCATTGGCATCTGGGTTTGGCACACCTCCGGTTGAGGCCCAGCCACGAGCCTCCAATACGCCAGTGCCAGAAAATCTCCTAGCGCAATGCCAAAGATTTCCCAGGCCGAACTCTATTCTCTTCGGTAGAAAAAGGGCGAGAGCGCCCTTGACTTCATCAAAAAGTGGCGAGACCTCAACATGAGGTGTGTCAATCCACCCATCCAAGAGGACGCCATTACTATATGCCATCGAGGCTTGGCGACCGAGGTTAGCGAGAAGCTCCTCGGCACCAATATCAAAGGCTTCGAGCAACTCAATTCGGCAGTCATCGAATTATAGATGTTCTTCGCCAATAACCCGAGCTATGCTGCAGCAATGGGTAAGCAAGCACGAGAATGCCAGCCTGGTAAGGAGGTGAATATCATAGAGTTCACCCCTGCCGCCAAAGCCAATAAGGAGGCCGAATCCAGCGGCTCTGACAAAAAGCCAGCGGACAAGCCAGCCGTTCCCTCCTTCTCGGAGCGCATGAAGACACCCTTCTCCTTCAAGAAGGAACATACGAAGATGCTCTTCGAACTCTGTATGACCCAGAAGATTATCGAGCTGCCAGAAACCCGCAAGCCGGACGAGGCTTTGAAGACCGACGATCCTAGCTATTGCCCGTATCATCACATGTTGGGTCACTCAATTGAAGATTGCTATGTCTTCAAGACTCAGGCACAGAAGCTGATCTGAGACGGCCTCGTTAAAATGAAGAGTGGTCTCATTGATCCTCCGCAACCACATACGTAGACCAGGCCAGCAAAGGCAGCACGCGTGGTTCACTACTTAGTCAATGTCATCCACATGATGGCCGCATTCTCTCTTTCCGACGTCGAAGGAGAGGAGCCCAGTACTAGCCAAGGCGAGCCTTCGCTCTGGTATTTGGGGTGGAGGCCCTGGCATGATCACCGACCCCTCTCCTTCCCCAGAGAGAGAACCCGACGACTCTTCGATATCCTCATCGAGAGGGGGCAAATCATGCACCGCGACTCACCGGTAGACTACACCCATTGGGACCGTAGTCACCCCCAATACTACCCCTTCCACGCTAGAATCTGTCACACGATCGAGTCCTATGAAGAAGTTCAACACCTCATCCAGGAACAGATCCGGTGGGAGCAGATCGATGCGGTGGGGAACTCCATGTCACTCGTCAGGCTGTGGCAAGCTATCAAAGAAACCCCGAGCATCGCCAGTGATGCGCCAGAGTGGCCAGACTCCCCTCAAGAAAACGAGCATTGATTGCCTTACCAGCATCCTCGAGAATGGCTCGAGTTCCAAGCAGACAACCAAGAAGCGCTTGAGCGATTGTGAAGGCGTAGAGAGCAGGATGCCGGTCAAGAGACAGAGCCGACTAACTTCTCGGTCAACGTCATTCATTCTCTTGCTTCTCCAGCTCCTGCGGGTTCCTAGACATCAGCATCCGGCCAGCCAACCCCTGCCACTTTGGCTGTGCGGTGACGGTCCTGGCAGGAACTAGAATCCCTCCCTTTCCCTGAAGAAGACACTGCCAGGCTCCTCCGAGTCCTTCGTGACCGAGAGGACGTTCTGGTGGGTGAGACAACGACGGGCTCCTCAGCTCTCTCTCGTCCTTCCCATGTCCTATCTTCATCTCCGGCGTCCGTGGATAGGAAGGGAAAGCAAAAGTAGGGTGAGGTCCTGGCCCAGCCTTGTCACACTCCCTCAACTGATGGGCCGTCGGGTCCTCCCCGCCTACCCTTTAACACAATCTGAAGTACAAAGAAGACATCTTCGGAGTCTTCAGTGGCTTCGATTCAATCGGCGGGCCTACCGCTACAAGGCACAGTTAGTCCGCAGAGTCGGGGTAACTGCCTAGAGCAACAACATTTTGCGATGCCCTCGGCTGTCGCCGGACCCAGCCCTCAGTGTGATTACAAAGGCAAGGCTAAGGAGCAGGACAACAAGCACATCCCTCAGTCCACTTCTCGACAAAAGCCATTGCCACCGCAGTTAAGGCATCAAACCACGCATATGTCTTTGGACGCCAGCACCAGTCAACCTACTCTTTGTAAGCTCCTGTCGCCACCGCGGGTAAGGCACCAAACCACGCACATGTCTTCGGACGCCAGTCCCAGTATCCTGGCATACCAGGAGTTGCCGCTCGAGGTAATCGAGTAGGCGATCAATGCCACCTTCCAGATATAACAAGTGGAAGGTGCCTGGATCAAAATTTGGGCAAAGAAGAGTCGTCGACCTTGCCCCACCAAGGCACTACCCCGGGGACACCCTCCTCGGAACTTATCAACTCAGGCCCCAGCACCTCCCCCTCCTACTCCCTTGGAGACCGCTATCGCCAAGAGACAAGAGAAAAATAGGAGGAAGAACCTCAGGAGGCAGCTCAAGAAACAAGCTGAACAAGCAGCTGCCCTGTAATCCCCGGCCGAGCCGACGCCTCTCCAGAGGCTCCAGCGGCTCATTGATGACCTGGAGGAATACGTTCCTCCTCGTCCTACCGGCGCTCTCCCACTCGACACCTATATCCCGTGGGAAGAAATGTGGAAACGAGCCCGCCTCAGAAATTGGGTCCAAGAGATGATCCAAAAGCTCAAGAACGGCGAGAGGCTCCTGATCCCAGAAGGGCTCTCCTTGTGTTATAAAGACAAGGAGATCACAACAGAGCAGCTAGAAGAAATGCTTCGAGGCTTCACCTGCAACATGGTGGCCGTCCCACCTCTTGACAATATCAACTCTCCTCGACGAGGCGAGCCAGTGGCCTCCCGAACCAGACAGAGAGCCACTGCCCCGCTTGGGCTATAGCCAGCTCCAAAACACATAGGCCGCGGCCGAGGTCATGGCCTGGGATGTGGTAGAGGCCACGGGAGGACTCCTGAGTTACCCCTCTCTCCGTCCACCATCGACCCAGAGCGAATCATCCTCTTTCGAGGGGAGGAACCTGCCCCCATTCTGAAGGTAGAAATTCGGAAGGAACCTGGCATCTTCGACCCTACCGGTATCGAAGAGGTTCCTGCTGACCTCCCGATCTCTGCACCAGCTCTGGCTTCTTCTGCGAAACAAGTGGGACCGTCCGGCAAGGACGGGCCAGCCTGCCAGTCACCCCCAGAAGAGCCATCATTGGCACCCCTGTTCCAGGAGGCCACCAATGATCAGGGTCAGTCTGACCCCAATGATAAAGGCAAAGCAGTGCAACTCCCCAATGGAGAGCGGCAGGATAGCTCGCAGAGAGCTTAGCCCTACATACTACCCTCCTTGGAGGATGCTCGAGCCTGAGCTGACCGAAAAGTCATCCATCAGATGAAGCGCTTCCCTGTCAGCATTACCATTTGGGAAGCCATCGCTTGCAGAAAAGAGCTGAGAGAAACTCTCATCAAAATACTCCCGGAGTCAGAAGCTTACAAGGCGCATGTCGCGAAAATGAAAACATCGACTTATGAAGCCTTTGCAACCACCGTCTCCTTCACGGAGAAGGACATGCTATTATCCCCTCCATGCCACAACCGTCCTCTCTACATGAAGGGAATGGTCAATGGGCGTGATGTGAACCGGATCCTAGTGGATGCTGGTGCTGCCGTTAACATCATGCCGCTCAAAACATTCAAGACTTTATATCTTACCCCATACCTCCAGAAGGTTCAAGAAGTCAAGATATCCGGCTTTAACCAAAACACCGAGGATGTCCTCGGCCGGGTGGATGTTGATCTGGTGCTTGATGATTTCGCCTCTAAGGCGACGTTCTACATCATCGACTCCAACACGTCCTATAAGATGCTACTAGGCATGCCCGGGCTCCATGAAAATTGGGTCATCCCATCAACTCTCCACCAATGCATGAAGTATGCCGAGGACGGGGAGCAGCACACGGTCTTTGCAGACCTGTCATCGTTCACACCGGCAGAATGCAACCTGGCCGATGCTGCGCTCTACTTCAAGGGGATTAGTCCATACCCTGTAATCAAGAGCAGAAGCAATGGCTGGCTCTCAGAGGAAGACGATGACGATCTCTTCTGTGTTGACGAGGAGAAGGCCAAGCTCCATCGGCTGTGCCTCGGCTCCAAGTCTACCCCAGATCACCTTAAGAGGCACCAAATTGACTTCGAGGCTAACCTCATTAGTCGATCTATCGGCAAGAGTATATGCTTGTCCCTAGACTTCATCCAGTTCCCATGTCCATCCGAGAAGCATAGCGTTGAGTCGCTGACAACATTCATTGTCACCTTCAAGTGACAACGCTGAAACAAGAGGAAGGCCAACACGGACAAACCCATCGTCTTCTATAAGGGAGACATGGTCCCTCAAGCCCCACTGGCTAACGACTTCGGTTGGTCTAGGCAAGCCGACGACACCCCTGAAGCCGTCCAAGTGCTGGACGACCTGCCACCACACATTCAGGAGATGTGTCTGAAGCAACACATCCCTCAATGGCAAGGTTCCACGCGACGTGAATATTTTCACTGACTATGGATGTAACGACCCGAGATCCGAACACTGGGAAGGCCCGATAACCCGAATCTCGAACCGCCACCCACGAGCCCGAAGACTCGGAAGGGTTAAAGGGATGGTGTGGAGATACACAAGAATCTAAAATAATTGCATAACTACACAGTTAATATGAATAAGCAGGAATTAAATAATGACATTAATTAAATTACTTGGTCCACAATAATAACAGCAGTCTAAACTATAACAGTAGTCCACAACTAGTACAGTCCAAAGAAAGAGGTACAACTACACGGGGCATACCCCGGAACTGGCAACTGGCAACTAACCCTGGGCACCTGAACCACGTGGAGCCTCTAAAGAGCTCCCCTGAAGCCACGTCTCACCTGAAACATGGAAAACACGCAAGGAATGAGCCTTAAAACAAAAGGCTCAGCAGGGATCCTCCGATCCCCACCTCACGAATCGAGAAACTGCGTGAAAAGTAACTACAAGCTACCACTATGGCTAGTACTGAGCGCACGGCACAAAAATTGAGACAACTTGTCAAAACTCAAGAGTCACTACCAGACAAAGATAGGTGTACCGTCCATCAGAAGCACAGCCGGATGCGTTCCTTGAAGACTTACATTGCACCGCCGTGTCTCCCTACTCGCCCCAGGCAAAACTGAGACACTCACAAGTAACACTAACAAGGGTATAGTCGGGGTCGCGCTCGTCAGCATGCGTCCGAAGTCCCCGACTACGTGTGCACACACTGACTGACTACGCTACGTCAGGCCCTCTAGTTGGTTCGTCCTCCCGGCCCGGACTCGAGCCGCCACAGTAGGAGTCCCACGGTAACCAGCCTAAAATCGTCTCTCGGGTAGCCTCGCCACCACTCCCTGGTGGGACCACACATGTGTCGGAAGGCTACGACTAGTGGAGGGTCACTGAAGTTATAGACTCTCTAGCCAACGAAAAGCAACGTTTGAACCGGACAAAGTACAAGGACCGCTCCTCGTACCGACACCGACTCACGGTGACACAAGCCGAGAACACCACCTCCTGAGATCCCACGGCACCATAACATGTGGCCCCCACATGATGCCCAGCATCAGTCAGACCACGAGTCAGCATGCGGATCGAGGTCCACTCACCCGGGACTCGAATCGATGAAACATAACTCCGGTTGGACATCCACCGCTGGCGGTCCACCTTTAGGCTACCACAAGGGCTAGCGGTTCAACATTAGGCCGCTACACGGGGTGTAGTGGTTCAGCATTAGGCTGATACACTCTGGGTTGCGAAGGCACAAATGGTCCTATATAGGGCTGTCACAGAGCATGAGGCGGGCGTACATTTGGCCGCGAGACCCCAAAATCTCCAACGGTCAAAAACCCAATGGTGAAAACGCCTCGAAGGCCACGCCGGCCAACTCGGTTGGCGGTGTTGTGACTCCTCTATGTTGATGATGTTACACTTGCTTTATTTCATTGGCAACAACATTGTTGTGATTGATTGGCAATTGCTTTTGATTTGATGAAATTGCTCTATCAGATTGACTATGTGTTCTTTGCATTTAATACACTGCTGTCTGCATTTCTTACTGTCATGAGTCTATACACTGGAAACTCTCATGTCGATTGAGTCTATACATCGTCCATTTTAGATAAAGTCCACACACTGCATTTCAATTGAATTGGTTAAGTTTGCACAGCGTCAACGCATCATGTTACAGCGTCAACGCACTTCATTGGATGTGTGTACAGCGTCAACTCGCTAAGTGTGTACAGCGTCAACGCATGAAGTCTGTACATCAGTCTTAATATTCTAAGTCTGTACAGAGTCCAGCGTCTTAGTTAGCGTCTCATGCATTTGAGTAAAGTCTGTACATCAGTCTGTCAGCAAGTCTGAACATCATCCATCTTTGTTAGCGTCTCAGGCATTGGGCTAAGTCTGTACAACATTCAGTGTCTAGAGTTTCATGATGTTTGTACATCATACTGTTACAGCAAGTCTGTACTTTGTCCGTCTTCCTTAGCGTCTTGATATTTGAAGTCTATACATCCATCGTGGAGCTTCATGTCTACACATTGCTTGATTTCATAAAGTCTGTACATCCACAGTGTTACTTGAAGTCTGGACATTGGTCTTCAAACTCAAAGTCTGCACAATGGTCTTCACACTTGAAGTCCATACATTCGATGTGCAGAGTTGAAGTCCATTCTGTACCTCAAACTGAGGTAGTCCATACACTGGTCGGTGGCATGCCTGTACACTGGCCTCAGCGTTTTCAAGTCCACACATTGGCCTCCTTGCATAAAGTATATACACTGGACTGTTTGGCAAGTCTATACATCGGCCCTTGTCTTCGATGTCTGTACAGCCCTTTAGCTTGCTCAAGTCCATACATTGGCTTCAAGACTTTCAAGTCTATACACTGAAGTCTTCACATTAGCTTGCATTACATGAAGTCCATACAGTGGGCAAAGTCTATACACTGTCCATGCTTCATGCAGCGTCAACTCATCTTTCATGCAGCGTCAACTCCTCAAGTATATACATTGCTTTCCTTCGCATGAAACCTTTACGTGCATTATGTCTATACAATGCCTTTAGGATTTAAAGTCTATACAGTCGTTGCCTCATTTGTTGAAGTCAACACATAGGGCAAGTCTGTACGTTGCATTCGCCTTCACAAGTCTATACAACGAAGTATATACACTGCAATGTACATACTTAAATCTTATGACTTCATTCTTGTTGCTGAAGGGAACAGGGTCGACGCTCGGAGCTTAAAGCGTCCACGCATCAGTTGACGAAGCCTTCACGATATCTTCCACTGCGTCAATGCCACAAGTAAGAAGCGTCGACGCAGCAGTTAAAGAAGCATTCACCGTCACAGGCTATTCCACTGCGTCAACGCCACAATTGAGCAGCGTCGACGCAGCAACTAAAGAGACGAGGCTAATGGCTACTGGAATGCCTCACTGCGTTAACGCCATTGATTGACAGCGTCGACGCAGCAAGTCAGATTGCTGTCATTGAGCACGTGAACTGAGAACTCTATACATTAGACTGAAGAGGCTAATGAAGGGCACGTGATCCGATGTACCTGGCTCGTGATCTGAGAAGTACAAGGTATCCAGATAAGGACACATGTACTGACACTCCATTGGATGCTGCCACGTGGTCCAAATGCTTTAGGCGGGAAACGTGGAGAGCACATGCCTGCTGCTGTTGCTGCTATATAAACAAGCCTTCTTCCACAGAAGAAGTGATCGAAGGAGAAGAAGAGAAAGTCTATACACTCAGCAGCAGTGAGCCTTCGATCCACAGAGAGAAAAGAGAGAAGAAGAAGATATAGAGAAGAAGAAGAAGAAATAGAGAAGAAGGAGAAAAAGAGAGAGGAAGAGATCGAGAGAGATTGAGTAGAGAGAGAGCTGATCGAGAGTGAGAGTGAGAGAGTTTGTATCTCAGTCTCGTGGTTCAAAATCAGAGCTGAGCTTTGCTCTTTAAGAGCTACATTACTTTTGGGTTTTGCTTTTTCGTTTTGATTCTATCTTTTCATTTCCGAATGCTATTTCTTCAAGCTGTGTGTCAGCGGTCTTACAGTGGTGGTCTCCACTGGACGGGTTAAGCTGTATTTCCCCAGCGGTTGCAGAGGATCAGATCCTCTGGTCGGCAAGCTGTAGTGCCCAGCGAAGCTGTGTATCAGCGGGTTGTTGGCCAAGCTGTAAAGCCCAGCGGACGCAAGCTGTGCTGCGCAGCAGGAAGTCATACTCGGTTGAGTGTGGGGTGGACGTAGGTCATTGACCGAACCACCTAAAAATTGTGTGTGCAGTGTGTTTGTGTTTTTGTGTGATCTGTGTGCGATGGGAATTTCTTGCTTAGCTTATTCGATTGCATCGCTTATGCTCATGTCTAGCTTTCTACCTTTTGCTTAGCATTCTTCCTTTAACTTTACTGATGTTTGCCTAAATTCCGCTTTAGAACTTACAATAGTTTTAAATTAGGCAAGTTGATCTATTCACCCCCCTCTAGATCCACAATCTGTGGAGATAGACTGCGTCCATCTAACCCAACACTTGGTATCAGAGCCTAAATCTTCTGCAGGGACTCATCGCCCGAAGAGAATAGGCAGAGATGGATGCTCGAGGGATGACTGCCGAAGGTCACTCAACAACGAAGCCCCCATTCTTTGATGGATCAAACTACGCATACTGGAAGAACTGTATGCAAGTGTTCCTCAGGGCTAAGGATTATGAGATTTGGAAGATTGTCAGCAAGGGACCTTATGAGCTATCCCCGAATGAAGATGTATGGACCAAGGAGGAGATCAGAAGGTCCACGCTGAATTGGAGTGCTATTAATGCTATCCAGTGCGCTCTGCATCCTACAGAATTCTCCCGTGTGTCTACTTACAAATCAGCTAAGGAGATGTGGGATGCGCTGGAAGTAATTCATGAAGGTACATCTCAAGTAAGAGAGCAGAAGGCCAATCTTCTTGTATCTGATTATGAAGCCTTCAAGATGAAGCAGAACGAGTCCATCAGCGAAATGTACGCTCGGCTGACTGTCATAACCAATGGCCTCAGAGGTTTTGGGAAACCTTAGGCAGAGTATGATGTAGTGAGGAAAATTCTGCGCTCCCTGACTCCCAATTGGCACACCAAAGCAACAGTGATGGAGGAGTCAAGGGACCTGCGTAATACTAAAGCTGATGAGCTGATTGGCTCACTAATGGCATATGAGATAAACATGCTAAGGACAGATGAAGCTGAGAAGAAGAAGAAGCCGATAGCGCTGAAGGCTAGTTCCAGCAAATCAATAAAATCCAGCTCCAGCAGCTCTTCATCATCAGAGGAGAGCCTAAATGAAGAAGAAGATGTGACTCAGTCTGAGATAGCCATGATGACTAGAGAGTTCAGGCGATTTCTCAGAAAGGGAGCAGGACGGTTCGGCCAGAAGAAATACAGTGGTGGCCGAAAGGATAAAAGGTATAAATCTAAACCTGCAAAGAAAAATGAAGCTAATGTCTGTTATCAATGTAGGAAACCAAGGCATCTGAAAATTGACTGTCCAGACAATCAGAAACATAAGGACAGATCAAAGAAGAAAACCAAGAAGGGAAGAGCTATGATCACCACATGGAGTGATGAAGATGAAGGCTCTTTCAGCAGCAGCTCAGATAGTGAAGTTGAATCTGAACAACCCATTTACCTTATGGCAACAAGCTCCGGAGATAGAGAGGAGGACACAGATGAGGTAATCACTAGATTTGAAAACTTCACAATTGCTGATTGGGTAGATGCTTATCATGACATAGCTGATAGGGCTGATGATATTAGAAAAGAGAATAGGCATCTTAGAATAAAAATCAATTCCATGCAAAATGATAAAACACTAACTGATAAAATTGCATGTTTGGAATCTGAGATTGATGAATTGAAACTCACATGCTCTGAAGAAGATGAAATCAAAAATGAGTTAAAAACTTCTAAGGAAAAGAATCTAAGGCTTGAAAATGAAATTGATGAATGGAAGCTGAAGATTCAGAAATGTGAAAGTGAAGTCAAAATTATCTCTGAAAAATATGAAGCTGTCCTCAATGTCAACAATGAGCTGAAAAAGGCTATTGATGAACTTCAGAAAGACAATGAGGATAAAATGAAAACCATTGAGAAAATGACCCAAGGAACAGATAACTTAAATGCTTTGTTAGGGTCAAAGGTTAATTTCAGAAAAGAGGGCCTAGGATTTAATTCTAGTGCAACAAAAATATTCGGAATGAAAACAATTTCATTTGTTGCTCAAAAGGAAAAGGGACCTCTAATTAGCATGAACTCAATAAATTTAATGAACAAAACTGCTAATCTGAAAAAGACCAGTGCTGAGGAGAAGGGTAAACAAAAACTCAGTGAGCCTAGTAGAGCTAGCACATCTAAGCAGAATCCTAGGGCTCAGACTCAGGTTAGGGGTCAACCTACACAGTCCGGTAAACCCCGGGTCAAGGTAACCAAGTCTCCACCAACACCTCCACCTCTGAAGAAGACCCAATACAAACCTGTGTATAGGTCAGCAGGGTCCAAAGTATAGGGGAGACAAAGTGCAGCTAGGAGTCAACCCAATTATTTTTATCAACCCAGAGCTCAGACCCACTATAATGCACAGCCAACCTACTTCAATAGGTCAGATTGGTCTAGAACTCAGGGTAGGTTTACAGGTCTTGCACACCAGGGTGCTCAATATCAAAGACCTTACAGTAGAAATTGGGTCAATGGGTATGGTTACTGGACATCTAGAAACCAAAATTTTTATAGCCAGCCCAGGAACTACTATGGCCAAAACTTTGTGAACACACCCTGGCCAAGGCATTGGCACAGAAATAACAATAATGTCAATAATCATGCTGCTGCCAATAAGAAAAAGAACAATAAAAAGAAAAGGAACAACAACAGAAGAGAATATGTAGGATCCACTGAACAAAGTTCATTTAAACAAATGTGGATTCCGAAACATATGCTTTCCTGCTTTGCTTCTAGTTCATTTACATTGGAGCCCAATCAGTCTTGGGTTCCAAACTTCTCTACCTAATTGTGTATGCAGGTATGCCTGGCAGCCAAGAACAACTTGTGGTACATGGATAGCGGCTGCTCCAGGCATATGGCAGGTGATAAGGCCAAATTTTACATACTGACTGAGAAAGTAGAAGGCCTTGTCACCTTTGGAAGCAACACAAAGGGTAGGATTATCAGATCAGGTAAGGTAGGTAAGTGTTCTACCTACTGCATTGATGATGTTATGCTGGTTGAAGGGTTAGCCTATAATCTACTTAGCATCAGCCAGCTATGTGATAAAGGTTACAATGTTTTATTTAATTCTCAATGCTGCAAGGTTTTTGAACCTGATTCTGATATTGTCAATTTTTTTGGAAAAAGAATAAACAATACTTACATGATAAATTTAGATGAAATTCAACACACTAACCTTTGCCTTACTGCCAGTAGAGAAGACATTGCATTTTTATGGCATCGTAGGTTAGGCCATGCTAGCTACACTGTTTTGCACAAATTAAATAAGCATGGCATGGTTAGAGGACTTCCTGAAGTCTCATTCAAGAAAGAAAACAAAATCTGTGATGCATGCACTCAATCAAAGATAACTAGAAAGTCATTTAAGTCTAGAACTGAAAATCTGTCTTCCAAACCCTATGAGCTGATACATATGGACCTTTTTGGGCCAACTAGATCTGTCAGCCTATCAGGGAGGAGGTATGGGTTTGTCATGGTAGATGACTTTTCTAGGTATACTTGGGTTTATTTCTTATTTAATAAGAGTGATGCTTCCTCAGAATTTCAGGAGTTCTATGTTAAAACAAATCAGAAAATTGAAAACATTTTGTCTGATCATGGAGGTGAGTTTGAAAACTCACAATTTGATGAATTCTGCAGGTCAAATGGAATCAACCACAGGTACTCCTCACCAAGGACACCTGAGCAGAATGGAGTTGTGGAGAGAAAGAACAGAACCCTAGTGGAAATGGGTCGTACACTCCTTGTCGAAGGTGGTCTACCAAGGAAATTTTGGGCTGAAGCAGTGAACACTACCTGTTATGTAATTAACAGAGCCATGGTAAGACCTTCTACCCAGCAAACACCATATGAGATATTAAAAGGTAAGAAACCTTCTATTGCTCACTTCAAGGTTTTTGGTTGTAAATGTTTCATTCACATAAATGATAAAAAGGACCTTGATAAATTTGAACCTAAAGGAGAACCAGGAATTTTTCTTGGCTATTCTGAAAACACCCGAGCATACAGAGTGTACAATCTGAACTCTAAAACTGTTGAAGAATCTCCACACATAGTTTTTGATGAATCCTTGGCAAATTCTAATGTTGGTCAATGCAGGAATGAAAACAATGGTGAAATTCTGAAGGAAGGAGATCCTGCAGACAAATCCGAGGATGAAGAAGAACATAAAGAGCTTAATGAAGAGGAGCCTACAGTTCAGGGGGAGGTAAATCAAGTTCATGATAGTCCAATTGCAAATATTAGATATCTCAAGGATCATCCTGTAGATAATGTTATTGGAAATCTGCATGAGCCCCCTAGGACTAGAGGCCACTTAAGAATTCAACATGAACTGAATGCTTATGCTTTTGTATCAAACATAGAACCCAAGTCCATTGACTGTGCTCTCTAAGATGTGCATTGGATTAATGCCATGCATGAGGAGCTCAATCAGTTTGACAGGAATAAGGTGTGGCATTTGGTTCCACCTCCTGATCATGAAACAGTCATAGGGACTAAATGGGTATTTAGAAATAAAACTGATGAAGCGGGGAATGTTATTAAAAATAAAGCCAGACTTGTAGCTCAGGGGTACAATCAGGAATTTGGAATAGACTTTGAAGAGTCTTTTGCCCCTGTAGCTAGGTTAGAAGCAATAAGAATTTTATTGGCTTATGCATGTTCCCTAGGAATAAACCTTCAGCAGATGGATGTGAAATCTACTTTTCTAAATGGGGAAATTAATGAGGATGTATATGTGAGACAGCCTCCTGGGTTTGAATGTTTAGATTTCCCTAATCATGTTTACAAGCTCAATAAAGCTCTCTATGGTTTAAAGCAAGCTCCTAGAGCTTGGTATGACAGGTTGAGCAAATTCCTCACCGACAAGAACTTCACAAGAGGTATAGTTGATCAAACATTGTTTACCAAGGTAAGCCATCCAGATATTCTTATCATTCAGATTTATGTGAATGACATTGTGTTTGGGTCAACTAACCCCAAATTGTGTGAGGAATTCTCTCAAATAATGACTGATGAATTTGAAATGAGCTCAATGGGTGAGCTCAAGCTATTCCTTGGACTGCAGGTTACACAAACAGAAGATGGCATCTTCATCTCTCAGTCCAAGTATGTAAAGAACTTATTGAAGAAGTACAAAATGGACAACCTCAAGGAAATAGCTACTCTAATGTGTACTTCAACCAGTTTGGATGAAGATTCTAAAGGTAAACCTGTGGACCAAAGGCTATACAGAGGTATGATCGGATCTCTTCTCTATCTTACAGCATCTAGGCCTGACATACAATTTGCTGTGTGTTTATGCTCTAGATTTCAGGCCAGTCCTAAAGAAAATCACTTTAAAGCTGTGAAAAGGATTTTTAGGTATTTACTAGGCACCCAAGAACTAGGTCTCTGGTATCCTGCTAAGTGTGAGTTAGAGATTCTAGCCTACACTGATGCAGACTATGCTAGGTGTCGAGTAGATAGAAAAAGTACTAGTGGCTACTATCAATTCCTTGGTGGCTGTCTAGTGTCTTGGGCATCTAAGAAGCAACACACTGTAGCATTATCCACAGCTGAAGCTGAGTATGTTGCAGCATGTAATTGTGCAGCCCAAGTACTTTAGATTAAGCACCAACTGGCTGATTATCAGATAAATCTAGGATGCATTCCACTTTTATGTGATAATAATAGTGCTATATGCCTTGCTAAAAATCCTGTTCACCATTCTAGGACTAAGCATATAGAGATAAAACATCATTTTCTTAGAGATGTTGTAAATAAAAAGGAGATTGAAATGAATTTCATAGAAACTGAAAAACAAATTGCTGATATTTTTACTAAGCCTCTTGGGAATGAAAATTTTAAGTTTCTTAGAAGAGAACTTGGCTTATGTAAATTTCAGCATGATGAATGATTGCTTAATTGCTGTGAATAAAAATCTCTGATGTGGACTTGTTTTTGATTGCTTGGATAAATCATGTGGATGTGAATGTGGATGTAGAACTGTCCTGCATTGCATATATTTAGGGGGAGCTTGTCGAGTCTTTGCATGTCCTTGCATATCATTCATTTATGACCTATGCATAAACTCTCTCTCAATTAATTCTTGCCATGTTGCATGCATATAGACAGGGGGAGTATTACTAGAAATTCAGAGTGGTTTCAACTTTCTTAAAGTCATTCAACATTTAACTCTGAATACTTGTCTCTGACATTATGACAATCTGTTGGTCGGTTCTAATTTCTAAGCAGTAGAAAATGGACTTCTTCATTTATAAGAATTTGAATTGTTCAAAGACTGATGTAATGGTTTAAATCTTATAATGGTTAGAGTTTAAAGATTGCAATCCGTATATAAGTAAGTTGAAAATTGATAAAACTCTCAACCTCTTTCTTATTTCATGTCAGACAAAGCTAATCATATCTGAAATCTAAAAACTCATCTGAAATCGTGATTAGAGAGGATAAGTATATGTATTATTCTTAAACAAGTCATTCTGAAACATAAGAAGGACAGCTAAAAAAGATATTGAAAAATATTAAAAATTATTAAAAATTAATATTGACAGAGCAATGACTGGTAAATCACTGAGAAACTGAGTGATTCATCAAAGAAGTGGACAACACTCATGTCATGAAGTGTATCAGCTGTCTCTGTTTAAAATGTTCAAAACAGCAGGCTGGTTTCACTGAGTACCTGGGGGTAACTGGCGTCTGATAAACATGTACCTTCACACAAAAAGGTGTAACCCTGTTCTGTTGAATTTGATCATAGGCAGAATGGTCCATCTTGTTGAGTATCTAGGGGTATTGGCGTCTTATAAACGTATACCCTTACGCAGAAAGACTTGTGGTACCTGAATGCTCAAAATGATCTAATATTGATAATACTGCTCCTTCAAAAGAAAAGTTCATGAGTGTCAATTTGTTTAGTTTCAATACATGACTTGATTTCTCTTAATATTTTTATGAGACTATGAAAGTAAGATATTATGAAACTGAATCTTTCATGCACATATGATTCTGGTTTATTATTTTATCATGCACAGTGAACTTATCTATTGCTTGTAGTGCATGAACTCCAAATTTTATCATCTTTAAACTAGAACTCTTTTTGACAGCAGTTTCTAATTTCATATGACTGAAGATTCTATGCTTTAGAATGCTTATTCATGAACTACCTATTCAGAATGCCAGTCAGTTCTTCTCTTGATTCCTCCATTGTATTTGATTTTTCCCTCCTCTTTGTTGATGGCAAAGGGGGAGAATATTGTCTAGGGGATGTCTAGGGGGAGAACACATATATGTCTGAATTCATTCCAAGGGAGAGTTTGAGGCAGTGAGTTGCATGCATTCATAGCATCTGCATGTCAATCTGCATAACACATCATGTCTTTCATCAAACATATATCTATATGACAGAATGTTGCTATTCTACTTCATATGGGGTTGCCATCATCAAAAAGGGGGAGATTGTTGTGACTCCTCTATGTTGATGATGTTACACTTGCTTTATTTCATTGGCAACACCATTGTTTTGATTGATTGGCAACTTCTTTTGATTTGATGAAATTGCTCTATCAGATTGACTATGTGTTCTTTGCATTTAATACACTGCTGTCTGCATTTCTTACTGTCATGAGTCTATACACTGGAAACTCTCATGTCGATTGAGTCTATGCATCGTCCATTTTGGATAAAGTCCACACACTGCATTTCAATTGAATTGGTTAAGTGTGCACAGCGTCAACGCATCATGTTACAGCGTCAACGCACTTCATTGGATGTGTGTACAGCGTCAACTCGCTAAGAGTGTACAGCGTCAACGCATGAAGTCTGTACATCAGTCTTAATATTCTAAGTCTGTACAGAGTCCAGCGTCTTAGTTAGCATCTCATGCATTTGAGTAAAGTCTGTACATCGGTCTGTCAGCAAGTCTGAACATCGTCCGTCTTTGTTAGCGTCTCAGGCATTGGGCTAAGTCTGTACAGCATTCAGTGTCTAGAGTTTCATGAAGTATGTACATAAGACTGTTACAGCAAGTCTGTACTTTGTCCGTCTTCCTTAGCGTCTTGATATTTGAAGTCTATACATCCATCGTGGAGCTTCATGTCTACACATCGCTTGATTTCATAAAGTCTGTACATCCACAGTGTTACTTGAAGTCTGGACATTGGTCTTCAAACTCAAAGTCTGCACAATGGTCTTCACACTTGAAGTCCATACATTCGATGTGCAGAGTTGAAGTCCATTCTATACCTCAGACTGAGGTAGTCCATACACTGGTCGGTGGCAAGCCTGTACACTGGCCTCAGCGTTTTCAAGTCTACACATTGGCCTCCTTGCATAAAGTATATACACTAGACTGTTTGGCAAGTCTATACATCGGCCCTTGTCTTCGATGTCTGTACAGCACTTTAGCTTGCTCAAGTCCATACATTAGCTTCAAGACTTTCAAGTCTATACACTGAAGTCTTCACATTAGCTTGCATTACATGAAGTCCATACAGTGGGCAAAGTCTATACACTGTCCATGCTTCATGCAGCGTCAACTCATCTTTCATGCAGCGTCAACTCCTCAAGTATATACATTGCTTTCCTTCGCATGAAACCTTTACGTGCATTATGTCTATACAATGCCTTTAGGATTTAAAGTCTATACAGTCGTTGCCTCATTTGTTGAAGTCAACACATAGGGCAAGTCTGTACGTTGCATTTGCCTTCACAAGTCTATACAACGAAGTATATACACTGCAATGTACATACTTAAATCTTATGACTTCATTCTTGTTGCTGAAGGGAACAGGGTTGATGCTGGGAGCTTAAAGCGTCCACGCATCAGTTGACAAAGCCTTGATATCTTCCACTGCGTCAACGCCACAAGCAAGAAGTGTCGACGCAGCAGTTGAAGAAGCATTCACCGTCACAGGCTATTCCACTGCGTCAACGCCACAATTGAGCAGCATCGACGCAGCAACTAAAGAGACGAGGCTAATGGCTACTGGAATGCCTCACTGCGTTAACGCCATTGATTGACAGCGTCGACGCAGCAAGTCAGATTGCTGTCATTGAGCACGTGAACTGAGAACTCTATACATCGGACTGAAGAGGCTAATGAAGGGCACGTGATCCGATGTACCTGGCTCGTGATCTGAGAAGTACAAGGTATCCAGATGAGGACACGTGTACTGACACTCCATTGGATGCTGCCACGTGGTCCAAATGCTTTAGGCGGGAAACGTGGAGAGCACAAGCCTGCTGCTGTTGCTGCTATATAAACAAGCCTTCTTCCACAGAAGAAGTGATCGAAGGAGAGGAAGAGAAAGTCTATACACTCAGTAGTAGTGAGCCTTCGATCCACAGAGAGAAAAGAGAGAAGAAGAAGATACAGAGAAGAAGAAGAAGAAATGGAGAAGAAGGAGAAAAAGAGAGAGGAAGAGATTGAGAGAGATTGAGTAGAGAGAGAGCTGATCGAGAGTGAGAGTGAGAGAGTTTGTATCTCAGTCTCGTGGTTCAAAACCAGAGCTGAGCTTTGCTCTTTAAGAGCTACATTGCTTTAGGGTTTTGCTTTTTTGTTTTGATTCTGTCTTTTCATTTTCGAATGCTGTTTCTTCAAGCTGTGTGTCAGCGGTCTTGCAGTGGTGGTCTCCACTGGACGGGTTAAGCTGTATTTCCCCAGCGGTTGCAGAGGATCAGATCCTCTGGTCGGCAAGCTGTAGTGCCCAGCGAAGCTGTGTATTAGCGGGTTGTTGGCCAAGCTGTAAAGCCCAGCGGACGCAAGCTGTGCTGCGCAGCAGGAAGCCATACTCGGTTGAGTGTGGGGTGGACGTAGGTCGTTGACCGAACCACCTAAAAATTGTGTGTGCAGTGTGTTTGTGTTTTTGTGTGATCTGTGTGCAATGGGAATTTCTTGCTTAGCTTATTTGATTGCATCGCTTATGCTCATGTCTAGCTTTCTACCTTTTGCTTAGCATTCTTCCTTTAGCTTTACTGATGTTTGCCTAAATTCCGCTTTAGAACTTACAATAGTTTTAAATTAGGCAAGTTGATCTATTCACCCCCCTCTAGATCCACAATCTGTGGAGATAGACTGCGTCCATCTAACCCAACAGGCGGTAGGCCCCTGGGCCACCACTTGGCTCTGGCGGTTCATCGTATGGCCGCCAGGCCCAACCCACGCACGGGACGATTGAGACGGTCACATGGGGACAGCCAGAAGGAAATGGCAGTCACTGGAAGGACCGCCACACTTCCGAAAAACCGAGAACGGCGGGAAAACTCCAAAATCGCCATTCCACGCCCCATTCACCCCCGGGTGAAGGGGAACCCAAAGGGAAACTTGTTCCCAAGCTCCCAATGCAGCTTTTGATGCCCGCAAACCACAAAATAGCGGAGTAAATCGCTAGATCGGCCACTCGAACCCCAAAACATATTTTTCCCTTCTCGGCTCAAAATAACCCTCTCTTGGCCTCGCCTCGGCCTAGAAATCACCGGGAAGGAAAATACCGAGCTAAGGACCGTCACCCTACCTCGGATTCGCCCGAAACGTGGCGCATCACCGCCGATCCTCAAAAACCCGCTTGAACCTTCACGAGCTCCCACGGTCTCACCGAGCGCCGAACGCTGCCGGGATCGCCACGGCGCTGCCTATGCCACCATGTCGTCGCCTCACCGCATCCGCAGCCGAAGGGGAGGGCGTCGGGGCCATCTCCGAAATGGGGGGCGGTCACGGTCGCACGCACACGGGAGAGAAAGGGAGGAAGAAGAAGAAGAAAGAGAAAGGGGAAAAGAAAAAGAAAAGAATTGGAGATTTATAGAAAATCTAGATTTTTTGAAAAATACGAAAAAATAGAAAAATATACCGCCGCGATCGTTGGAACACGTTGATCGCCGTGGTACCATCCCTGAGTAGGTGAACGACTCGGTTTACCCACCACGGGGTTCCGTAGGTCCTATCAGGGAAAACACGGGAAATCGCAGAACACGTTCCGAGACCTCCGAAACTGATCCGAAACGCACGGATCCGAACCCAAAAAATGTCCGAAAGCGAATTCTACCCAAAATGGGAACAAAATCTCCGAGAAAATAAATCCGGGACCCAGAAAGAAGGATCCGAAAAGTCCAGGATATTATAGCCCTTCCCCCTTAAACAAATTTCATCCTCGAAATTTAAAACAAGCACAGGGGGAAAAGAAGAGAGAAACTCACTCGAACAAATAAGGGAACTGCTGACGCATCTCGTCCTCACGCTCCCAAGAAGCCTCACCGCCAGAGTGCCACTGCCACACCACCTTTACCAGAGGGATAACCTTGTTCCGCAGGTGTTGCTCTTGCCGATCCTCAATACGGATAGGGAACTCCGGTAGAGACAGATCGGGAGTCACCTCAGGCCAAACAGAATCCTCCAACACATGAGAATCATCAGGCATATACTTCCTCAACATCAAGACATGGAACACATCATGCACAGACGATAGCTCCTGAGGAAGCTGCAACCGATAAGCAACCTCACCGATGCGCTCCATGATGAGAAAAGGACCAACATAGTTGGGACTCAGCTTCCCACGTTGTCCAAATTGCATCACTCCCTTCATGGGAGAAACCCTCAAAAATACACGGTCACCGAATGTGAAACTAAGTGGCTGCCTTCTCCGATCGACATAGCTCTTCTGCTGACTCTGCGCAGCCAACATGTTCCGACAGACCAGATGCACCACATCAATGCACTGCTGCACCAGCTCCGGTCCCGTCACAACACGCTCACCAACCTCAGACCAATCGAGTGGAGTCCAACACGGTCGCCCGTACAACACCTCATAAGGAGCCATCCCAATGCTCGAGTGATAGCCGTTGTTGTAGGCAAACTCCACCAATGGCAGATGGTGAATCCAACTCCCTTGCCACTCTAGGCAACAGGATCTCAACATATCCTCTAACGTCTGAATGGTCCTCTCCGACTGACCATCTGACTAAGGATGATATGCAGAGCTAAACGCTAACTCCGTGCCAAGAGCTCGCTGGAAACTCCTCCAGAATCCAGAAGTGAAACGCGGATCTCGATCTGACACAATGGAAATGGGAATCCCATGCAAAGGCACGATCCGCTCCACATAGAGACGAGCCAACTTCGGCACACTCCAGCTAACTTTGATCGGTAACAACCAAGCCACTTTCGTCAGCCTATCCACCAGTAACCAAATACTATCCTTCCCGCTCGGGGTCCTCGGCAATCCCACCATAAAATCCGTGGTCACGTGGTCCCATTTCGACGCGGGAACCTCCAAGGGCTGAAGAGTACCTCCTGGTCGTTGATGCTCTGCCTTCACATGCTGACAGGTCAGGCATCGGGCCACATACTCGGCAATATCTCTCTTCATGACAGGCCACCAGAACTGCCTCTTTAAGTTCTGATACATCTTCATCGCACCAGGGTGTACAGTGTACCGACTCCCATGAGCCTCTAGTAACACCGCACGCCTCTCCTACTCCTCGGCTGGGACGTATAGCCTACCACAAAATCTCACAGCTCCGTCCTCGCCGAAATCCACATCAGCCAAAGCCAAAATTCGGGGCAACTCAGGGTCTGCACGCTGAGCATCTGTCACCTGATGACGAATCACTGGCGTGACAGTCAAGCTCGCAAGAACAGCTAACCCTGGCTCGTGGGGAACCTTGAGCCTAAATGTCACGGCTGGCACCTGTTCCCAGAGCCTTCATTTCCTCATCATCATGGCACTGACCACAACCTTCCTACTCAAGGCATCGGCAATGACATTCATCCTACCCGGCTGATAAGACAGGGTGAAGTCATAATCCTTCATATACTCCATCCATCACCTCTGCCTAAGGTTAAGGTCCTTCTGAGTGAACACATACCTTAAACTCTGATGGTCTGTGAACACCTCAAACTTCTCACCGTACAGGTAATGCGTCCAAATCTTCAATGCAAAGATTACAGCCGCTAACTCAAGGTCATGGGTAGGGTAGTTCTCCTCATGTGGCTTCAACTACCGAGATGCATACGCCACAACTCTACCATGCTGCATCAGCACAGCACCCAACCCCATCCCAGAAGCATATGTACACACCACAAAACCTCCTGATCCAGAAGGCAACACCAACACCAGTGCCGAGGTAAGCAACCTCCTAAGCTCTATAAAGCTCTACTCACACTCACCTGTCCAGACAAACGACACATCCTTCCGTGTAAGCCTGGTCATCGAGGCTGCAACACGAGAAAAATCTTAAATGAATCTCATATAATAGCCTGCAAGTCCCAAGAAACTTCGAATCTCCGTCACGGACCTTGGCCTCGGCCACTGCATCACTGCCTCGACCTTGGCTGGATCCACGGAAATACCATCACCAGAAATCACGTGCCCCAAAAAGTGCACCTCGTGAAGTCAAAACTGACACTTGCTGAGCTTAGCATACAACTAGTGATCTCGTAAAGTCTACAACACCACCCTCAAATGATACGCATGCTCATCTACAGACCGTGAATAGACAAAAAGGTCATCTACAAACACGACCATGAACTGGTCCAGGTAAGGACGGAACACCCTCTGCATCGAATCCATAAATGCTGCGGGGGCATTGGTGAGCCCAAACGGCATCACTAGAAACTCATAATGCCCATATCTTGAGCTGAAGGCAGTCTTCTCCACGTCAGACTCTTGAATCCGCAACAGATAATAACCGGACCGCAAATCAATCCGTGAGAACACTCAAGCAGACTGAAGCTGGTCGAACAAATCATCAATCTGTGGCAACGGATACTTGTTCTTAATGGTCACCTCATTCAGCTGCCGGTAGTCAATGCACAACCTCAGACTACCATCCTTCTTCTTCACGAACAACACTGGCGCACCCCAAGGGGAAAAACTAGGACGAATGTATCCCTTGGCGAGCAACTCCTGCAACTGCGCCCTCAACTCTCTCAACTCAGCGGGAGCCATACGGTAAGGAGCCTTCGACAAAGGTCCCGTACCATGCACAATCTTGATCACAAAATCAATCTCTTGCTAGGGAGATAATCCCGGTACGTCCTCGGGAAAAACATCAGGAAACTCGCACACCACCAGAATGTTCTCCACATCTAACTCCGACTGGTCCACCGCGACCACAGAAGCGAGAAAACCCTGACAACCCGCATCAAGCAAACGACGAGCCCTAATAGCCGAAATAAGAAAGCGAGAAGAGGAAGACCTAATACCTTGGAAATAAAAGGTGGGTCCACGAAGTCATCAAAAATAAACCCTCTTCGAGCCACAATCCACCAAAGCATGGTGTGCCTCGAGCCAATCCATGCCCAAAATCACATCAAAGTCCTGAAGTGGCAACGCATAAAGCCTGGTCAGCAAACTCCGCCCTTCCACCCACACAGGAACCTCCTCAAAATAATACGGAGTGATCATAAAATCACCAGAAGGCAACTACACTGCCAAATCACAGGACAACTGGGTCACTGGCTCCTCAATACTCAGCGTGAAATCCTCCGAAATAAACGAATGAGACGCTCCAGAATCAAACAAAACTCAAGCCGCACAAACCAAAATCCTAACAGTACCTTCCACGAGCTGCGACACCGCTGCCTCTGCCCTGGTCATGTGTGCAATCTGGCCTCGGGACCTCTGCCTGCCCCCCACACTCGCTGACCTGGGTAGTGGCGGATACTGCCCCTGCTGCTGTGGCCTCTGCTGCAGGGGGTACTACTGCTGCTGAGGGTACTACTGCTGCTGCGGCGTCTGGGGACAGTCGCGCGCCATGTGCCCTGGCTGGTCACACCTGAAACAAATCACCGGTGCCGTGCACTGCCTGCCTAGATGTGACTCGCCACACCAGAGACACGATCCCCGCGATCCACCGACTGATCCCTGACGCTGATAAGGGACTGGCTGCTGCACAGTGCCCGAAGACGTCTACCTCTGATCCTTGCGCTTCTTCCCAAAGTTCTTCTTGAAGAACCTCTTAACCTTCAAGCCAAAAGTCGCAGATCCTAGTATAGAAATTTCATCCCCATGCCTTTCTCTCTCCTCCCGTTTCCCCCCTCCCGTTCCCTCCCCGCGAGCGTCCCCTCCCTCCTGCGTTTTGCTCTTCTTGTGGCCGCTGCCCTCCGGTGATGGCCGGCGGTGGGGGGGGAGGCCTTGTGCCTCCCCCCTCCCTCCCTGGTCCTGCCTCTCCGCTGGTTGGCCCGACCATGGCGGAAGGTGTTTCTGATCCTCTTCACCCGTGGACGGTTGCCTCCGTCTCGGGTGATTCCCGTGCCCCTCCTGCTAGCAACGGGGCTCCTGCAGGCTGTCTCCCTCCTGCCCTGGCCTCGGATGCTCCTGCGCTTGGCCGCTGTCGCGTGGACGAGGAGCCTTCTTCTTCCCCTGGTCTCGTCCTCGGCAGATCCGTTGTGCCCCTCCTTCATCCAGCACCTTCGTCGTTTTCAGCTGGGCTCCCCCCTGCCCCAGCTCAAGCCCTTCCAACGGCATCTTCGGCCACGGTGCTTGCTTCCCATGGCGTCCCTCCTGTTGCTTCTTTCCCGCCGGCTGCCGGCGCTACTCCGGCGACGCAGGCGTTTGCACAGCCTCCTTCCGCTGTTGGGCCTGTCCCCGCGTCCCCTCACGTCCACATCATCGTGCCCCCACCTACCTTCGGGCGACACATCTTTCATCGGTTGGGCACGCAAGGGTTGGCGGGTTGTCCTCCGGGGTCCCCTTGCGTTGACCCCCTCCAGCCGTTGACCTCCGTTTCGCCCAAGCCTTCATACGCTTTGCCTCTGGGACCCACCCCCCCTCCAGTTGATGGGACCTTGGCCGAAAACGGTGCTCTGTTTTCGCTCCAAGGCCCCTGCCCCTCCACCATTGTGTTCGGCGGCCCTCTGCTTTCCAGGCCTCCGACCTGTTCTTCGTCCCCGGCCTCCACTGCTACCTGTCTTGGCGTTCTTGGCCCTGGTGGGGTTTCATCTGTGAGCTCCGCCGCGCCCTCCCTTGGTCCACCGGCGGTCGACTGTGGGCCTTCTTCGGTGCCCCCCTCCCTCGGGTTGTTGCCCCCGGGCGGTGCATCGCGTTCAGCTCCTCCGGCCGGAGCCCTGCCTTCCCTGCCTGATCGTGGCATCTCCGCGTCCGGACCGGTTCACGACCATGCAGCTCACTTACCCCGAGGTCACGGCCGCGCCTCCCACCCTGCTCCAGCGCCTCAGCCGAGCGGGGGTGCTCGTTCGGGTGTCCTTCCTTTGGCGTCTCCGGCGGGTGCCCTCCTGCCTGCTAGATCCCCGTGGTCAGGGACCGTTCGGCCTCCTGTGCCTAGGGGGCTTGCCTCTACGCTGCCTCCTGCTGAGCAGGCGGGGACGCCTCAAGCTTCTACAACTGCTTCATCCTTCGCTAACGTGCTACTGCAGTCCTTAGCCCCTCCGGCCTTGCCGTTGTCCGTTCATGCTCCTGCCTTCACCGACGGGGGGGGAGCCTGCAGCTTTTTTTAGCATGGATGAGATCTCCACGTCTTGCAGCCCCCTGGAGTTCGCTATTATTGCACGGACGCCACAGGGACGACCTCCTTTTCAAGAAATCAGAGCACACTTTGCTCAACGCTTCCATTTCACTCAAGACTTCCTGATTAGCTCCATGGATCACCGTCATCTTCTCCTTTGTTTTCACAATAAGGAGGACTTCCTACAGGTGCTCCTCAAAGAGTCTCTCCTCGTTAAAGGCCGGCCATTCTCCTTCTTCAAATGGTCTCTGAGTTTCTCTGCCGATGAAGACTCCCCATTAGTCCCGGTTTGGCTCGAGATGCCTGAGCTACCTGCAAACTTTTACAATGAAGCGATGTTGCTCTCCATTGCTGGAGCCCTTGGATCCCCTCTGAAGGTTGACCGAAACACCCTTTGCCGCACTAGGTCGCACGCGGCCAGGGTCTGCATGTTGTTGGACACCTCTAAGACGCCTCCCCCCCGGGCATGGATTGGTTATGGTGGCAGTGGGTTCTGGCAGGCTCTGGAGTATACCAACCCCCCCTTGTTCTGCTCCAATTGTAAGCGTCTTGGCCACCACTCTCTGCTTTGTAAGAAGCCCCCGGCTGGGCCGCGCGAGGCTTCGCAGCCGCTGCCCTCCCGCCGTGCTGCTCTTGCCTCTCCTGTACTCACCAAGTCTGCTGCCCCTAATCGTGGAGGGGCCCCTCTGCCTTTGCGTGCTGCCGCTGTAGGCCAACCGGCTGGCCAGGAGGATGCCTCAGCAGCTCAGGCTATCCCCGCCGTGGCGTCGCCTTCCACCGGCAGTTTCTCTCTTCGCTGTGTTTCGGAGGTGCTCCCGGCCCCTCTCCAACGTTCACTCGGCCCTGGCGGGCCTTGCGCTTCTGCAGGCGCTCGTGGCTTCCCCCTGGCGGCCTCCGAGGGCACATCCACGCTCGGGCTAGCTGGTCATGGGACCCCTGCCTCCTCTGTTGTCCCTCCACCTTCAGGTTCGCTGTCCGTGGAGCCCATGGCCTCCTACGGGCCCCTGCCCTTGCCCTCGGGTGACTTCGCATGCGGGGCGGCTGTCTTCCAGCCACTTGGTGCTGGCCCTGGTCTCGTCGGTCCTCCTCCGCCAGGGGCATCTCTGCCTCTGGGAGCTGCCGCTTCAGGCCCTGCTGCTGGCCAGGAGGACTTCGCCGTCGTCCAGACCAGCCCCGTGGACTTGCCTTTTGCTAGCAGTCACGCCTCCCAGGTCCTACTCGGCGCTGCACCTCCCACGTTGGCGGTTGTCTCCCTCCAGCCGGCCTTCTGTTGCTTACCCTCAGCTCCCATTCCGTTGGAGCCTTCACCGCAGCTGGCTACGGTTCGCTCGCCCTCTGCCTCCTCCCGTCTCTTGCATGGCACTCAGCCTCTCAGCGCACTGGTCAGCGCTCCTGCTGACTCACACCCCCTACGAGTTGACTGCCCTCCTGCTAGCCTTCATCCGAGCGTGCAGCCCTTTGCTCCCTTGTGTTCTGCCCTCGACCCTGCTGCTGGCATTGCACCTGCGGCCACCAACTTAGCCCCACCTGCTCCTCGCTCAGTGGCTGCTTCTGCTGCTATCCACCCACCGGCCCGTGGAGAGGAGGGGCCCCCCGCCCCTGCCGTGGAGCGCCCTCTAGCTCTGCGCCCCATTATTCAAGTGCTTTCTGTGCCAGGATTGGAGCCTATGTCTCACTTTCCGGACTTCCCGGCAGCACATGCGAGATTTCTTGGCCTCGCCCCTCCTCCGGTCTCAGTTGTGCCTGCAGGTGTCCCTCCTGCGACCCGGGCGTCCTCCGCTTCGGTCCTCGGCCTACCGGCACCGGATGCTCACCCCCTGGGCGGCCCCTCTTTGCTACTTGCTGGACTTAATGCCGATGCGGCAGTTTGGTCCCCTGGAGCGCAGCCCTCCTCCCACGCGGCCGCCATTGTAGGGTCCTTGGCTCCTTCCTCCTCTCCGACGGCTGCCCCTCGCCTCTCTTTCGCCCAAGCCTTGAAGAAGAAGATCAACCGGGCCCCTCCCGGGCCGCTCGTCGACTCCGCCCCGCCTCCAGCTCTGGTGCATCCCGTGGGTGTTGTGCCCCCCTCGGATCTTGGCATGCCTCTCCGGTTCCCTCTGCTCGTCCAGCCTCTCCTCGTCCCCGGGGTTGAGCCAGCTTCGGGGCTTTGTGGCCTTACGGCGGCCCATACGGCCTTCGTGGGCACCGCTGGCTTGGACCGCTCTCGGCCGCCCTCGAGGTTGGAAGGCGGAGTTCCTCGGCGTTCCTTTCGGCGCTCCAACTCCACTTCCTCCTCGCGTGATCGACAGTGCATGTTTGAGGACGCCGCCCTCCCTCCCCGTCGTTCTCTTCGGCTCCAGTCTTCTTCGATGGCCCCCCCGCCGGCGGCTATGTCTACTTACACGGACGTGCTTGATACTGACGGTTCGGAGGTTGATCCCCTTGATTGCCCCTTCTCTCCAGGTCATCAGCGCGGTGTCCGTTCTGTCTTCTCGTCCGACTCTGAAGGGGTCTTCGACGAAGATTCCTATTTGTAGGGGTCTTCTTTATTTTGAGGGTTCTTGGCCTTTGTTTTGGCCCTGGGTTGGGTTTTCTTGGCCTTGTTTTGCTTTCTTGGGCCTTTGGCCTTGTACATCTTTTGCGCCTTTTTGGGCGCCTCCTCCCCCCCCCCTCTCCTGTACCCATTTCTTTTCTGCTCTCATATATGAAAATCGCTTGCCTGGTGGCCGGCAGAGTGTTTTCATCTTCTTCCGCAATGAAGAGATGAACCCCCTATCCCGTCTTCCCCCTTGCAAGTATCAACTTTAGTTAAAAAAAAAAAGTCGCAGATCCTATCGCTGACGCCGCCGGCACTGATGCTCCCGAACTACCCGTCACATGCTGAAAGGTGTCCTGCTGCTGGGTAGCCACCTGCTGGCTACATCCTGACTGGGACTACCTGTCAGCAGATCTTCTGCATATCTAGCTCCAAAGATGCTGCCACACGAGATGCTATCTCTAAATCGGTGGCCGCATTCGCCATCAGAACGCCTCAGATCCTACCTCAAACCCTGGATGAATTACTCGGTCTTCAGCCCCTCATTATCCATGATATTGGGAGCATAGCGGCCCAACTCAACAAACTAAGCCCTATACAGCAACACTGACATGTCGCCCTGAACCAGCTTCAAAAATTGACGCATCTTCTGCGTACCAACATAGGATGGGCAGTAGGTATGCTCGAAGACCCTCACAAAGTCCTGCCACGCAATCTACTGAAGTGAACGAGACTAAAAGGATGTCTTCCACTCTGAAGACCACCAATCTCAAGCCGTACCCTACAACTAGTTACAGGCCAACATTACCATGTCCTCCTCGGCACAGCGCATACAACTGAACACTCTCTCCATCTCATCGAGCCATCTCCTGGCCACACCGGGATCTGGCTGACCATCGTAATAGGGCGGATGAAACTACAAGAAGTCCCTCACGGCACGACTGGGTCCACCCATCGACGACGAGCCCTCACTGGCATCACCGCTAAACTGCTGAGACATGAACTGAAACATGCTCCGAAAGATATCCTCGACCCCCGGAACTCCCACTGCATCCCCTGCCTGGGTGGTAACCGGTGGCACTCTACTCTGCTCCTCCTGCTCCTATGTCGACTGTCCTTGCTAAGAGCAAGTCCTCCGCCTCGGTGCCATACTCACCGACTGCAAAAAGATAGAAGACACGGAAAACAACAGAATCAATAAAACACACGATGCCCTAAGCCAGTGCCAACTATACATCATCATTGTGGACTAGTGGACCACTACAACTATTTACGATTCTTATATATATCCACATCCGCGCTCTGATACCAGTTGTAACGACCCGAGATTCGAACACCGGGAAGGCCCGATAACCCGAATCTCGAACCGCCACCCACGAGCCCGAAGACTCGGAAGGGTTAAAGGGATGGTGTGGAGATACACAAGAATCTAAAATAATTACAGAACTACACAGTTAATATGAATAAGTAGGATTTAAATAATGACATTAATTAAATTACTTGGTCCACAATAATAACAATAGTCTAAACTATAACAGTAGTCCACAACTAGTACAGTACAAAGAAAGAGGTACAACTACACGGGGCATATCCCGGAACTGGCAACTGGCAACTAACCCTGGGCACCTGAACCACGTGGAGCCTCTGAAGCCCTCCCCTAAAGCCGCGTCTCACCTGAAACACGGAAAGCACGCAAGGAATGAGCCTTAAAACAAAAGGCTCAGCAGGGATCCTCCGGTCCCCACCTCGTGAACCGAGAAACTGCGTTAAAAGTAACTACAAGCTACTACTACGGCTAGTACCGAACGCACGGCATGAAAACTGAGACAACTCGTCAAAACTCAAGAGTCAGTACCAGACAAAGACAGGAGTACCGTCCACCAGAAGCACAGCCGGATGCGTTCCCTGATGACTTACACCGCGCCGCCGTGTCTCCCTACTTGCCCCAGGCAGAAACTGAGACACTCACAAGTAACAACAACAAGGGTATAGTTGGGGTCACGCTCGTCAGCACGCGTCCAAAGTCCCCGACTACGTGTGCACACACTGACTGACTGCGCTACGTCAGGCCCTCTAGCTGGTTCATCCTCTCGTCCCGGACTCGAGCCGCCACAGTAGGAGGCCCACGGTAACCAGCCTAAAACCATCTCTCGAGTAGCCTCGCCACCACTCCCTGGTGGGACCACATGCGTGTTGGAAGGCTACGACTAGTGGAGGGTCACTGAAGTTATAGACTCTCTAGCCAACGGAAAGTAATGTCTGAACTGGACAAAGTACAAGGATCGCTCCTCGTACCGACACGGATTCACGATGACACAAGCCGAGAACACCACCTCCCGGGATCCCACGGCACCCTAACATGTGGCCCCCACATGATGCCCAGCATCAGTTAGACCATGAGTCAGCATGCGGATCGAGGTCCACTCACTTGGGACTCGAATCGATGAAACATAACTTCGGTTGGACATGAACCACTGGCGGTCCACCTTTGTGCCGCCACAAGGGCTAGCGGTTCAACATTAGGCCGCTACGGGGTGTAGCGATTCAGCATTAGGCCGCTACACTCTGGGTTGCGAAGGCACAAACGGTCCTATATAGGGCCGTCATAGAGCAGGAGGTGGGCGTACCTTCGGCCGCCAGACCACAAAATCTCCAATGGTCAAAAACCCAACGGTCAAAACGCCTCGAAGTCCACACCGGCCAACTCGGCTGGCGGTCAGCCCTTCGGCCGCCACCTGGCTCTGGCGGTTCATCGTATGGCTGCCAGGCCCAACCCACGCACGGGACGATTGAGAGGGTCACATGGGGACCGCCAGAAGGAAATGGCGGTCACTGGAAGGACCGCCACACTTCCGAAAAATCGAGAACGGCGGGAAAATCCCAAAATCGCCATTCCACGCCCCATTCACCCCCAGGTGAAGGGGAACCAAAAGGAAAAATTTTCCCAAGCTCCCAATGCATTTTTTGATGCACACAAACCACAAAATAACGGATTAAATTGCTAGATTGGCCACTCGAACCCCAAAACATGCTTTTCCCTTCCCGGCTCAAAATAACCCTCTCTCGGCCTCGCCTCGGCCTAGAAATCACGGGGAAGGAAAATATCGAGCTAAGGACCGTCACCCAACCTCAGATTCGCCCGAAACGTGGCGGATCGCCGCTGATCCTCAAAAACCCGCTTGAACCTTCACGAGCTCCCACGGTCTCACCGAGCGCCGAACGCCGTCGAGATCACCACGCCACCGCCTATGCCACCACGCAATCGCCTCACTGTGTCCGCAGCCGAAGGGGAGGGCGTCGGGGCCGTCGCCGGAAAGGGGGGCTGTCACGGTCGCACGTGCACGGGAGAGAAAGGGAGGAAGAAAAAGAAGAAAGAGAAAGGGAAAAAGAAAAAGAAAAGAATTGGGGATTTATAGAAAATTTAAATTTTTTGAAAAATACGGAAAAATAGAAAAATATACCGCCGCGATCATTGGAACACGCTGATCGCCGTGGTACCATCCCTGAGTAGGTGAACGACTCGGTTTACCCGTCACGGGGTTCCATAGGTCCTGTCAGGGAAAACACGGGAAATCACGGAACACGTTCCGAGACCTCCGAAACTGATCCGAAATGCACAGATCCGAACTCGAAAAATGTCCGAAAGAGAATTACGGGAAAAATGGGAACAAAATCTTTGAGAAAATAAATCCGAGACCCAGAAAGAAGGATCTGAAAGGTCTGAGATATTACAATGGACCCCTTCCCAGGTCCGGGGGCAACCCCCATCCTTCCATAAGGATACCAGGGGACTTGGCTACGACTAAGACCCAGACTTTCGCGTCTACTACGTAGTCAACGTCATAGGCTTGACACTGCCAGTTGACGACCAAGCTAGAATCGAAGCCAAATTCGACAGCTCCGGGGATGAGGAAGAGGAGATCCTGATCCTGACCCCCGTCAAAGCCAGCACCCCGGTTCAAGCAGTAGAGGAATCTTCCTCGCCTCCCTGCCAACATGTCGGGACTGAAAAAGCTCCTCCCGCCACCCCGTCGGGCGATAGACTTGGTTCATCGGACTCTCCTGACGAGGGAGCGAGCCAAGACGCTTACCACGAGGGATTGTCAGCTCTAGCAGGCAACCTCGCGCAAACCTCGACAACTCCAGTGGGCAACTGCCGGCCAGAAATTGGCAGCGCAGACCAATCGTCGATGGATCCCAGCAACAACGACTCTCCAGTCCCATCGGCGTCAACCAATGACTTCGAGAATCAAGAAATAAACGAAGCCGACACTGATGATGAGGATTTCATCGACTTTCAACTCGCTCCTTTCGAGCTGGAGGATGGCGGCCAGGCGACAGTGGATGAGCTCGTTGAAATCAACTTGGGCAAAGATGAAGCTCCCCAGCCAACGTTTGTCAGTGCTCTCCTTACCAAGGCAGAGAAGCAGGACTACAAGCAACTCTTGCTCGAATACAAAGACCGCTTTGCCTGGACATACAAGGAGATGCCAGGGCTAGACCCCTCCATAGCAGAGCACGAGCTAGCCATTTCTCCCTCAGTCACTCCGGTCAAGCAACCACAGCGGCGCATGCACCATGAGTTAGAGCTCCAGGTTTCAGCTGAAGTCCATAAAATGGCGGAGGTCGACTTTGTCGACCCATGTATCTACCCGATTTGGCTCGCCAACATAGTCCCAGTTAAGAAGAAGAGTGGTCAAGTCCGCATCTGCGTCGACTTCCGGGACCTCAATAAAGCCTGTCCGAAGGATGACTTTCCAGTCTCGATTACAGAAACAATGGTCGACATGACCACCGGGCATGAGGCTTTATCTTTCATGGACGGGTCATCCGGCTATAATCAAATCCAGATGTCCCTTAAAGATAAGAACCACACAGCCTTCAGATCCCCCAAAGAGATTTTCAACTACAAGCGCATGCCCTTCGGTTTGAAGAATGTCGGCGCTACTTACCAAAGGGCCATGACCAAGATATTTGATGAAATGCTACACAATACCGTTGAATGCTACGTTGATGACCTTGTCATCAAGACTAAAAGGCGCGAAGACCATTTACGCTACCTCCGCCAAGTCTTCGAGCATCTCCGGCAATATGGGCTCAAGATGAATCCCATGAAATACGCCTTTGGCGTATCGAGCGGCATTTTCTCGGCTTCGTCGTCAGGTACCGAGGAATCGAGGTGGATACCAGCAAGATCAAAGCAATCCGGGAGCTTCCACCACCCAGCAACATCACCAAGCTCAGGTCCTTCCAAGGGAGGCTGACCTACATTCAAAGGTTTATTTCTAACCTCTCCGATCGATGCGCGACTTTCGATAAGCTGATGAAGAAAGACGCCCCCGTTTACATGGGACTCGGAATGCCAGGTGACTTTCAAGCAAATCAAGGAGTACCTCTTTACTCCCCCAGTCCTGGGGGCACCAATCAAGGGTAAACCCCTCATCCTTTATATTGCTGCCATGGACGTTTCGCTAGGAGCCCTGTTGGCACAAATCAACCCCCCTATTACCTCAGCCGGAAGCTAATCGGTGCCGAGTACCGCTACTCCCCTATGGAGAAAGTTTGCTTGGCATTGGTGTTCATAGTTAAGAAGCTGTGGCATTATCTCCTGTCCCATCAAGTCGAGCTTATATCCAAGCACGACCCTCTAAAGTATCTCCATCGGCAACCTGTCCTCTCAGGCCGACTGGGAAGATGGGCGCTCCTGCTGATGGAGTACGACATTACTTATATTCCAAGGAAAGCAATCAAGGGACAGGGCATGGCTAAATTCTTGGCAGCCCATCCGGTGCCAGACGACTCACCTTTCAGCTCGGAGCTCCGGGACGAGGAATCCCTTGTTGTTCAATCACAACAACCGGTTGAACAGAGCGGAGATGTCTTGCATTACCGGCAGCAAAGCACTCTCACAACCAGCATACCTTGCTGGGAGCTCTACTTCGATGGTGCTTCCCGAGGGATTACTCGAAGCAACCAGGATCCAGCCACCATGGTAGGTGTCGGCATCGTTTTCCTGACTCCTCAGGGTGAAGTTTTGTACAACTCCTGTGCTCTCATGAAACCTCCGACAAACAACGAAGCTGAGTATGAAGCTCTACTCATTGGGCTCCAGATGGCTCTCCACATGGGCATTAAATGTCTCAAAGCCCACGGGGACTCCCAACTGATAGTCCGGTAGGTCCTCGGCATCTATGACGTGCGGAAACTAGAGTTGGTTCCGTACCATGCCGCCGTCTCCAGATTAACCCAGAAGTTCTATTTCTTCAAAATAGATCATATCCCCAGAAGCAGCAACACCCAGGCGGATGCCTTAGCAAAACTGGCCGTGGCCATCAAACTCCCGCCCGAGGGTGAGGTCGACATCGTCATCAAACACAGAAGGCTGATGCTGAGCTCGCTCGAAGGCAACACCGGTCTCACCATTTACGAGGTCCACGACCTTGACCAGAACACGCCTCCAGAAGAGGAGGATTGGCGTGTGCCCATCATCAAATTCAAGAAAGGGTGGCTCCCCCCTGACCGGGCTCAAAGGGTTCAACTGCTCCGCCGAGCGGCCTCCTATGAGCTGATCTACGACTCCTTGTACCGACTCGTCCATGAGAAGGACAAGTCTATTCTTCTAAGATGTGTCTCTCTCGCGGAGGCTCAAGCCATCATGCAGGAGGTCCACTCCGGGTTGTGCGGCGCGCACCAAGCCGGAGATCGAATGAAGCACAATATCAAGCTCAAGGGTTTCTATTGGCCAACCATGTACCCAGATTACGTCTAGTACGCCCGTACATGCCATCAATGCCAAGCCTTTGGCCCAGTACCCAGATGACCCCCTAATACAGTACGTCCTACAGCCCCCACCTGGCCATTCGCCGAGTGGGGCATGGACATCGCGGGGCCTTTCCGGCCTTCTTCCCAGGGCCATGAATACATCTTGGCCACTACTGACTATTTCTGTTGCTGGGCGGAGGCTCTTCCTTTGCGAGAGGTCACCGGCGAGGTGGTTGCCAGATTCGTCCGACACAACATTATTTACCGGTTCGGTACCCCCAGTCGCATAGTGTCCGACAACGGGAAAACATTCAAGAATAAGGCCGTATACCAGCTAGCGGCCAAATTCCAAATCGACTGGAGAACCTCTTCGGTCTACAAATCCCAGGCTAACTGTTTAGCAGAAGCCTTCAACAACACCCTCTGCAAGCTCCTGGCAAAGATGGTTAGCCACCGAAAATGCGATTGGGGTGAGAAGGTCTTCAAAGCATTATGGGCCTATCAGACGGTCTACAAAACTCCCACGGGGTGCTCGTCGTTCTCCCTTGCTTACGGGACAGAAGTAGTTATCCCCATCGAAGTCCAATTAGCTTCTTACCGTGTGGCGGTCCACACCGGCCTTGTCGGCCTTGAGGAAAGTGAGTACTAGAAAAGGCTAGAAGAGCTCACCGATCTAGAAGGAAAATGGCTCAAAGCCTACAAACACCTGCAAGTATACCAGGCCCGCATGGCCCGGGCCTATGATAAGCTCGTCAAGCAGCGAGATTTCAAGCAAGGCAACCTCATCATGATCAAGGAAAAGGAAGTCATGGTAGGGCGCTCCAGTGGAAAATTATAGCCGAATTGGCGAGTTCCATACATCATCCACAATGTCTACGAGGGTGGGGCTTACATGGTTGTCGATCACAAAGGTCATAGACCGTTCCCGCCTCTCAACGGCAAACATATGAAGCTATATTATGCACCAGAGCACGAGTTCTCGCGTTAGCCAGACTAACGCGCACGTCCCAACTACTACTAGTGAAACCGGCCCCTCCCTGCGGGAGGAGGGGAGTTCTAACTAGTCATTCCTTCCAATCTCCAGTCGAGCAACAGGGTTAGCCAAGCCCTCCCAGAACCACCGCCAGTCACCTTCGGGGGTTAACTCCCCCGCCTTCGTCCTTGCCACAATGATAGCAAGGTTGCCTCTACCCCAGCAGTAATCCAGCCATCAAGCCCTCAGGTAAGTAAAAAACAAAAAATATATACAAAAAGAAAATGGGGTTAAAAATAGAGATACCCTGGCAGACTCGGTCGTTCTCTTCCTCAAGGAAGCGATCGGGGGAAAAAAGGCCAGCAACCCAGCTGACGTGAAAACCTGGGAGAGCACCTCAGGCAAAATTGGGAAACCCCTCGACGTGAAAACCCGCTAGGGCACGTCGAAAAAAGCTAAAGGGGGTCGGCTCTAGTGAAAACCCGAAAGGGTGGTAGTGCCGATAACGATAAAATCTTCTTCTCCCCACTAGTCGGAACGGCCTTCCACCCACTCCTCGGTGAGCCGTTAGCCTCACCAAGAGCCAGTCTTCAATCAACTTACATTGCTAGAGCACGAACCCTATAATTCCCAGTTGGCCTTGCACTACCCCCACTCAGCTCGTCCAACCTTCAGCCCTTGCTTCGACACCACAGGTCAACCAGTCCCTGTGACAATCAAGCTCTAGTCACCATCCCAGTAGACTCCCATCCCAGCACATCCTCAGACACTTATCATTCTATGCCACTGCATCCTACATCCCCTACAAATCCAGGGCCTTCAAGCTTCATTATAATCCCGATTCTCTCCTACAACCCCTGATCCACCAGCCATAACTCCAGTCATATCTTGCCATGACAAAGTGGCATTTCTCCACCATGGCATGAGGATTTGTAAAAACCCTTATTAATGGCGGAACAATATCTGGCTACCCACACCTTCCAGTTCCAGGTCACGTCCCCTGACGGCAATACGCTATGGACGGCAGTCTACCAAAAAATATATAAAGAAAAAATATATATATAAAAGAAGAGAATGTGGTTAAAAATGGAGATACCTCGATAGGCCTGGTCGGTTCCATTATAAAGGGGTGACTGGGTGAAAAAATTGCCACCAACCCAGCTGAGATGAAAACCTGAGAGGGCGCCTCAGGCAAAATCGGGTAACACCTCGGTGTGAAAACCCGCAAGGGCGCACCGAAAAAAGCAAAAGGGGGCTAGCTCTAGCGAAAACCCACAAGGGACGTAGAGCTGGTAAAGAGAAAACAAAAAAAAACACTCTCCCTCTCTACTCCTAACTGATGGAAGCCGTCAACCATGACATCCCGCCAATGGCGACCTCACCATCACTTCACAACACTGGTGGCCACTACGCCCTCGAGGGTCGGCCATCGCCAATTCCAGTTCCAGTATTTGGCTATACACCTCCACAGTTAGCCAACTAGCTCTAGTGTTCCGGATACTACACACCAGCAGTTAGTCGCCAGCCCTCATCTCCAGTCCCGGCTACAACGCCTTCACAGGCCAGGCCAGCCATCAGCTCCCAGTCCCAGCTACAACACCTTCACAGGCCAGCCGCCAGCCCTCAGCTCCCAGTCCCGGCTACAATGCCTTCACAGGCCAGCTCCCAGCTCCCAGCTCCAATACCGGCTACAACACCTTCGCAGGCCAGCCGCCAGCCCTCAGCTCCAGTCCCAGCTACAATGCCTTCACAGGCCAGCCACCAGCTCCCAGCTCCAGTCCCGGCTATAACGCCTTCACAGGCCAGCCGCCCAGTCCCAGCTCCGACTACAATGCCTTTATAGGCCAGCCGCCTAGTCTCCAGCCCTAGTTTCTGTTGTGTAGTGGACATCGGATCTAGAGGGGAGAGGTGAAAAGATCTGCCCCTCTTTTCGCAATGCAACCCTCTTTAAAGCTAGATGATGAAATAAGCAGCGGAATATAACTAGCTTGACGAAGAACACAAATGATTTGCTTGGCAAGATGATTACGCAATAGAGATATTGAACCTAAGCATGCATCTAACACATATCAATCGCACAATCAAACCACAACACAAAGGATTTTAAGGTGGTTCAGACTGAATCCCCAGTCCTACGTCCACCCCTCACCAAATCCGGTGAGGCTTCACTAGTGCAGCACACCAAACCGCAAATCGGAGAACCATCGATTGCCTTCCTACTAACCACAGGTAGGGACGATTTTTAGTTCCAAATGTTTGAATGAAATGGAAAACAACAAGATATGAAAATACTCAAACAAGATATGAAATATGCTCAAGGAGAAGGATCTTGTCTGAGATTGCTGGGACTTGAATCTTCTTTTGAAGTAGCTTGAATCACTTGGAGATTTGATGAAGAGCTTCTTCCCGGAGTACTGTTCACAGCTACAGTACTATAACTCTTCTCCCTTGAACACACCCTTGCAGCCTCCTTTGATCTCCCTTATTAGCCTTTCTTGCTTCTACTCTTCTTTGGAGGTTGCTGGATTGAGATATGAACTTGAATGACCTTGAGTTGATGGAGAGAGTGTTGGATGTAGCTTTGATCTTCCTTTTGATCCTCTTGAGTTGATGAAGAGGAAGAAGGATGCAATTTAGATCACCTTTGAACCCCTTGATTGCTTCTTCTTCCTTGGAGGTTGAGATGGCTTCAGATCTGGACTTGAATGCCTTGGAATGGATGAAGAACTCCTTCCCGAAACACTGTTCACAGAGGTGCTACAGTACCTCGAAAATGGCCTCCCTTGATCTCTCTTGAAGCCTTGAAGCATTAGGGTTTCTAACTCCTCAAGTGTTGGTTTTATAGACCTTGAATGGTCCATAGACACCCTCCAGACCAGATCCATAAATCATGGAAGATTAGGTAAGGTTTGATTAACCAAATCCATGGAAAGGGGCTGGCCACGAGGTGGAATTCGAAGTCAAACAAGGCTGCATCGGGGCTGGCGGTCGACCTGCAGCTCCTGGCGGTCGACCGCTACTGTGAAACCTGCAAACGGGGGGTCCCTGGGATTTCCGGTCGACCACCACTGGCTGGCAGTCGACCGCCAGCTGAAACACATGTAGACTGGCGATCCCTGGCTGGGGCGATCGACCGCCCCTGTGCTGGCGATCGACCGCCAGCTGGGCAGAACCCGGGCTTGCCCGGGTCGGTCCGTTAAGTCTTGAACTCCATCGTTCAACTCCATTAGTAGTCCGTGCATGTTTGTGGCATCACCCTTGATAGTCTAGAAGGTATCAACTCAGTCTTTAACCTTGGATTCTCTTGGCTATACTTCTTTGTGCATTGACCTTGGATGAGTGACGAGCCGAATATGAAATGTCGACTTTTGCTTGTAAGAGAGATGAGATTTGCATCCTTGCTTGGGCGCGATCAATGAACTTTCACTTTGGCCATTGCCACTTGATTCCTTGTCCATTCATTAGCATATCTGTCATGAATAAAAACATCACGTATGTCAATCACATGAGAGTGGAAGATATCAATGACTAATAGTGTTTAGCCATTATCAAAACCAAGAAACTCATATGACTATGGAATGATGTCGAATGACCCAAGTGACCACAGAATGACTCAAATGACCTCATGGACACAACATTCTCCCCCTTTTTGATGATGGCAACACTGTGAGTCATTATGTGATAGAAATGTCTAAAATGGCACAAGTTATAACAAATGCAATATATGCAGCTCAAGATCCATGATAGTAATAGCATGTGAAGGCAAGTATGATATGAGTGCTATGCAATTATGCAAACCTCATCACATACACATATGAGATGCAAAGTGAATAATGGATTCTCCCCTTGGACTCTCCCCGTACACCATTCACACATCCCCCATGACAACTCACAAAGCACATAAGCTCTCCCCTTTGACAATGTGATAACACATATAGCTCTTACAAAGGACTCACACAAAGAAGTCTCCCCCTTTGTCAACAGCAAAAAAGAAGTGATAATAGTAAAATGTCTGTGAGACCATAGCTGAAAGGAGTGGAGAGCAAGCCATTATATGCAAAACTGAAGCATGCCGTGAGCAACATATATGGTTCAAAGCTAATGAAATCCGAGATCATCAAAAGAGTTCGAAAAGCAGCTACATCCAAGATTTAATAGAAATGAACCAAAGGTGCATATCATGGCAGTGTTTAACCTTCCATTGTCTTATATATCCATATTCAATAACGACAAAGGCAATAACACAAAAGCATGTATTGAGGCTAAACAATCATGACTAAAGCATGGAATTTTTAGGAATTCAACAAGTTTGATTATCAATATCATTTGCATTTGAAGGCACAAGACTCATATTTTACGAGCAATCAAGTCTAGTACATGCCGCCAAGTCGTAAGAATACACGTTGTTTAGACGCCAGTATTCCTAAGAATTTGGTAAGACTGACTGTCATGTTTCAAGATGAACAGAGATAGCAAAGTCACGTCATGACATATCATGTCTCAATTCTTTGATGAGGGGATATATTTCTCAGCAATTATGCCATTGCTCTGCCTAGAGTCCAAAAGTTTTAGGACAGAGATAACAAGGGCACATCATGACATATGCATTTGTCACTTGATTTGATGACATGACATGTTTCTCCGTGCAACAATATCATTGCTCTGTCAAATTGATTTTCAAGAATTCCAGCTCATCAAGATGTTTAAAAACGATACTAAGCCTGAGTGTATCACCAAGATGGTCATGAACTTTGAATTTTCAGATATCAGGATAGTCATTCAAAGCACAATATGCAATCTCTAGTTAAGGTCTATTAAAATCACAGAACATAGATGATTTCATAACAGATAATTCAAAACATCAAGGAAATCATTAAATCTGAACCATTTTCATTGGATGGACAATCATTAGGGCATATAATAGAAAGCTGTCTCATGAACTCAAACCAGACTGTAAGCCACTGAAGTGCAGTTTGCAAGAGGTTAAGAGAATCAACAAAACTCCCCCTAAGGATATGCAATGGATACGCGAAGGGGTTATGTTTGCAATCAAGTGGAATGGCAAAGGAGGTTGACCTAGTCACTCATGAAGATAGTAGAAATGAAATGTATGACCCAATGCATGGTTGTACACTTATTAAATGCCACAGAATGAATATGCATGAATGTTGCACAAGGACAACTCCTCCTTACTATATGGCCTATATGCGACATTGACACATGGTACTTGGCGGAGGTGAAACCTCACGCATATTGAGTGCTTCGATACAAGCATAACCTGCCCTTCCATACATCAACATTTGATATACCATGGCCATGCAAGAATGATGCGACACAAACCATACAATGCCTTATGAACATGAACTCAATTCATTATTATGCATCTACATGCAATGCAAAATGACATATTGACATATCAACAATGCATGAAACACCAATCTACAAAAACACACACTAAATTAAACATAATCATCATTTCAAATTCTTATTGGCCTGAGGTCGGTAAAGATCAAGCTCCCTTCTGAGTGTTGAAAACCTGGCATTACACAAGGGCTTGGTGAAAATATCAACAATTTGATTTTGAGTATCAACAAAATGTAGTTCAAAATTTTTCTTACCGACCTCATCTCTAATAAAGTGATGCCTAATCTCAATATGCTTAGTCCTAGAGTGATGGACTGGATTTTTTGCAAGGTTGATAGCACTAGTGTTATCACACAAAATCGGGACACAACCAAGATCCACCAAGTAGTCTTGGAGTTGGTATTTAATCCACAACACTTGGGTGCCACAGCTCCCCGCAGCAACATATTCTGCCTCCGCGGTTGAGAGGGCAACCGAGTGTTATTTCTTGGAGGCCCAAGAAACTAAACACCCGCCTAGAAACTGGCAGTAGCCACTAGTACTCTTGCGATCCAGCTTGCATCCAGCGTAATCCGCATCAGAATAAGATATAAGAGATAAATCACATGATGACGGATACCATAATCCCAAATCTTGAGTGCCGGCAAGATATCGAAGGATACGTTTGACGGCAGTCAAATGAGATTCTCTAGGACTAGCTTGAAATCTAGCACAAAGGCATACACTAAACTGGATATCTGGTCGGGATGTAGTCAAATAAAGCAAAGAACCAATCATACCTCTATAGACCTTTGCATCCACCAATTTACCATTTTCTTCCGAATCCAGTGAAGTTGAGGTGCTCATCGGAGTTGTAATGATTTTACTGTTTGCCATGTCAAATCTTTTTAGCAGCTCCTTGATGTATTTGGCTTGGCTTATGAAGCAACCATCTTCTCCTTGGTTGACCTACAAACCGAGAAAGAATTGAAGTTCTCCCATTAGGCTCATCTCAAATTCGCTAGTCATGAGGTTAGCAAATTCCTCACACATTTCAGATTTTGTAGAACCAAACATAATGTCATCAACATAAATTTGAACAATCAAGAGGGTCTTACCTTGCTTCTTGGTAAAAAGTGTTTGATCTACTTTACCTCGTGTGTACCCTTTTTCAATGAGGAACGAGCTTAGTCTCTCATACCAAGCTCTTGGTGCTTGCTTAAGTCCATAAAGCGCCCTGTCTAGCTTGTATACAAAATCTACATTGTTAGAATTCTCAAAGCCAGGGGGCTGCTCAACATAGACTTCTTCTTTGATCAAGCCATTCAAGAAAGTACTTTTGACATCCATTTGATACAGTTTTATTCTAAGGGAGCATGCAAAGGTAAGTAAAATTCTGATGGCTTCGAGTCTAGCAACTGGGGCATAAGATTCATCAAAGTCTACCCCAAACTCTTGATTATACCCTTGAGCCACCAATGTAGCCTTATTTCTTATTATCTTGCCATCCTCACTTAGTTTGTTCCTAAAGACCCATTTAGTGCCTATGATAGATTGTGATGAAGGTCTAGGAACAAGATGCCAAACTTTGTTTCTCTCAAACTGGTTTAACTCTTCTTGCATGGAATTTATCCAGTTTTCATCTTTTAAAACATCATCAATATTTTTGGGTTCATGCTGCGAGACAAGAGCAAGTTGATCTAATTCTTCCACAATTTTAAAATGTGACCTAGTTCTAGGTGGGTCATTCAAGCTACCAATGACATTCTCCAAGGGATGATCCTTAAGAATTCTAATGTTTGTAGAATCGTTACCTTCTCCTAGAGCTTGATCCCTTGCATTGCTTGATTCAGCTAGGTCACCATCTTCTTTTATTTCTTCTTGTGGAGGATCACTCTTGTCCTTTATGCTTAGGAATTCCCCATCTTCATCGTTTTTCCTGCAAGAGTTATCATTGTTAGAATCATGATATTCATCAAAGGAAACATGGGGTGATTCTTCCACAGTTTGATTTTTGATATTATAAATTCTATAAGCTCTAGATCTATCAGAATATCCAAAGAATATACCTTCATCGCTCTTGGGCTCGAATTTATCTAAGTCTCTTTTGTCATTGTTGTGAATGAAGCATTTCGATCCAAACACTTTCATATGTGAGAGAGAGGGCTTTTTACCTTTTAGCAACTCATAAGGAGTCTTTTTGGTGTGTGGCCTTACCATAGAGCGGTTGATAATGTAACATGCCAAGTTTACCGCTTCAACCCAAAACCTCCTTGGAAGTTGCCGTTCAGCAAGCATGGTTCTTGCCATCTCTACAAGTGTCCGGTTTCTCCTTTCAACTACACCGTTTTGCTCCGGCGTTCTTGGTGAAGAAAATCGGTGTGAAATCCCTTCGGCCCTGCAAAGGTTATAGAAGTTAGCATTTTCAAATTCACCGCCGTGATCAGATTGAATCTTGGAAATTTTAAACTCACCGTCCTGCTTTATCTTCATGTAGAGTGCCTGAAACTCATCAAAAGCATCATTTTTGTGTGTGAGAAAGAAAACCCATGTGAACCTAGAAAAATCATCCACCAAGACATATCCATATTTTCTACCACTTAAGCTAGCAGTTCTGGTTAGGCCAAATAGGTCCATATGAATTAGCTCGAGTGGTTTGGATGATGTATTTTCAGATCTTCCTTTAAATGATCTTCTAGTTTGTTTACCTAGGGCACATGCATCACACAATTTGTTTTCTTATTTAAAGGATAGTTCAGGCAAACCTTTCACCATTGAATGCTTCAAGAGTTTATGTAAGACATTGTAGCTAGCATGTCCTAGTCGACGATGCCATATCCATGCAAGTTCAGATTTTGGTGCAGCAAGATAAAGATTTAAATGAGCAGGATCATCTAAGTCAATCATGTAAACATTGTTAACTCTCTTACCATAAAATTTTACTTTGTCAGATTTTGGTTCAAGAATTCGACATTCATGAGAGTCAAACAACACTTTGTGACCCTTATCACACAATTGACTTATACTAAGCAAGTTATATTTCAATCCTTCAACTAACAACACGTTACAAATGGAGTTGGAGAGGTTCTTACCTACATTACCTGTTCCAATAATTTTTCCTTTATTGTTTCCTCCAAATGTGACATATCCTCCTTCCTTTTCCTCAAAGAGACAAAATTTTGATTTATCTCCAGTCATGTGTCTTGAACAGCCGCTATCAAGGTACCACATGTTATGCATGGCTGCAAGACATTCCTGCACAAGCAATTAAGCAATGGTGTTTGGAACCCAACCAAATTTGGGTCCCTTCAAGCTTTTCAGAATTTTAAAACATGAAACCATTTCTTTTGGAATCCAAACCTTCTTAACATTCATGCTTTGTTTGCTTAGAGCAGGGATTTGATTTTTCTTTTCCATCTTGACATTCATTTTTTGTTTAGAAGCTCTTTGTTGGATTTTGTGGAAGTTTGAGGAGGTTTACTTCTTAAACCATTGAGGCCATTGGTTGGTTTTGGGTTGAAACTGATTGTTTTGCCACCTATGGGATTGATGAACACAGAAATCATAATTTTCCCAAAGATATGGTAATGCTGGCCTATATGAGTGTGCAACCCAATTGTGGTGAAATCTGGAAGGTTGAGCATGCAATGGCCAAGGAAGTGCTGGCCTATGTTGTGGGGAAGGTCGACCTTTCTTAGATTTTTGGACAGGCTTTATGGGAATGTTGGTGACTTCCTCTTCAATCTTTTCTTTTCCTTTCTCCTTTTGTTTTTGCTGGTTTTGTGTGGGAGTTATGTTTGAGGTAGAGGCTTCGGAAGATGAGACAAATGTGACTGTTTTTAGCCCAATTGGCCTTTTGTTTGTTGGTTCAAAACCCAACCCTTCCTTGTTGAAATTCATCCTAGTACCTAGCAAAGCATCTAGGTTTTCTTTTCCATCCACAAAATTTTCCAAGGATTGTTGTTTATCCTTCAATTCTTTTTGTAATTTTTCAATGTTTTGCAAGAGTTGAGTGTTGACATGTTTGACGGCTTCATATTTTTCAATACTCAATTTGCTGTTCTTTTCATAGGTTTGCATTTTTAGCTTAATGCTATCAATCTCATTTCTCAAATTTTCATTTTCAGTTTCCAAGTCAGCCATTTCTTTTCTTCCTTCCTCCAAGTTCTCAATCATTTTCTTGAGATCTTCAATTTCAGTTTCAAGTAGAGCATTCTTATCATCCTTGTCATGATCATGCACAAACGAATTGATTTTCTTTTTCAATGATTTATTTTCCTTTTTGTATATTTCATATTTTTCCATGAGTTGTATATATGCATCCTCCCAATCATCAATTGTATAATCTTCAAATGGAGAATTTATCTCAGTTTCTTCATCACCTTTAGCCATAAGGCAGAAATCTTCTTTTTCTTTGTCCGAGGAGCTAGTTCCGTCATCACTTTCCTCTTCATCGCTCCATGTGGACACCATGGCCTTGTTCTTCTTCTTGCCCTTCCATTTGTCAGCTTTTCTGAATCTGTCGGGACAATCATTCTTGAAATGTCCTGGTTTATTGCAAAAATAGCAAATGATTTTGTCAGATTTCTTAGAGTTTTCAGAATTAGATTTGAAACCATTTCTTACTTTTGACCTTCCTCTCATGAAGATCTTACCTTCCTTTCTCAGGAATTTTTTGAACTTACGTGTGAGCATGGCTACGTCATCCTCTTCTCGCTCACTTGCCGAATCCTCACCTTCATCAGAAGTGCCATGACCGCTAGGTCCTGTTTTAAGAGCTAGGGACTTCTTCTTAGGTGCCTCAGCCTCTTGTTCTTGAGGTTGATCTCATAGGTCATCAATGACCCAATGAGTTCATCTACCTTGGTAGTTGCGAGATCTCTCGATTCTTCAACCACGGTAGCCTTTGTGTGCCATGCTGGAGTTAACGATCTGAGAATTTTCCTTACAATTTCTTGCTCTGAATATTTCTTTCCCAAATCAGTTAAACTATTAGTAAGCACAGTCAATCGAGCATACATATCTTGAATTGATTCATCATGCTTCATGCGAAACATTTCATATTCAGAAACTAAAATGTTGGCTTTTGTTTCTCGTCCTGAGAGGTTCCTTCGTAGATTACCTCTAGCTTGTCCCACATTAGTTTTGCAGATGCGCAGGTAGCCACTCTTGAGAATTCAACTGGATGGAGTGAGCATTGCATGATGTGTTTGGCACTCTAGTTGACAGTGGATTGCCTTATCTGTTCTTTGGTCTACAAGTCCTCATTATCTGTAAGCTCATACAGACCTTTGCTGATCACTCGCCAAAGTTCGTAGTCTTGGGCGCGAATGAACACCTGCATACGATGTTTCCAATAGGGATAATTAGATCCAGTGAAATAAGGAGGCCTATTCATAGAATGTCCTTCAGGTAAATAACCCTTAGACGCTGATCCACCATTTCCCTCAAGGTCGTTGGACCCCATAATGAGAGATTAGGCTCTGATACCACTTGTTGTGTAGTGGAGAGTGGATCTAGAGGGGAGGGGTGAATAGATCTGCCCCTCTTTTCGCAATGCAACCCTCTTTAAAGCTAGATGATGAAATAAGCAGCGGAATATAACTAGCTTGACGAAGAACACAAATGATTTGCTTGGCAAGATGATTACGCAATATAGATATTGAACCTAAGCATGCATCTAACACATATCAATCGCACAATCAAACCACAACACAAAGGATTTTAAGGTGGTTCGGACTGAATCCCCAGTCCTACGTCCACCCCTCACCAAATCCGGTGAGGCTTCACTAGTGCAGCACACCAAACCGCAAATCGGAGAACCACCGATTGCCTTCCTACTAACCACCGGTAGGGATGATTTTCAGTTCCAAATATTTGCATGAAATGGAAAACAACAAGATATGAAAATACTCAAACAAGATATGAAATATGCTCAAGGAGAAGGATCTTGTCTGAGATTGCTGGGACTTGAATCTTCTTTTGAAGTAGCTTGAATCACTTGGAGATTTGATGAAGAGCTTCTTCCCGGAGTACTGTTCACAGCTACAGTACTCGAACTCTTCTACCTTGAACACACCCTTGCAGCCTCCTTTGATCTCCCTTATTAGCCTTTCTTACTTCTACTCTTCTTTGGAGGTTGCTGGATTGAGATATGAACTTGAATCACCTTGAGTTGATGGAGAGAGTGTTGGATGTAGCTTTGATCTTCCTTTTGATCCTCTTGAGTTGATGAAGAGGAAGAAGGATGCAGTTTAGATCACCTTTGAACCCCTTGATTGCTTCTTCTTCCTTGGAGGTTGAGATGGCTTCAGATCTGGACTTGAATGCCTTGGAATGGATGAAGAACTCCTTCCCGAAACACTGTTCACGGAGGTGCTACAGTACCTCGAAAATGGCCTCCCTTGATCTCTCTTGAAGCCTTGAAGCATTAGGGTTTCTAACCCCTCAAGTGTTGGTTTTATAGACCTTGAATGGTCCATAGACACCCTCCAGACTAGATCCATAAATCATGGAAGATTAGGTAAGGTTTGATTAAACAAATCCATGGAAAGGGGCTGGCCACGAGGTGGAATTCGAAGTCAAACAAGGCTGCATCGGGGCTGGCGGTCGACCTGCAGCTCCTGGCGGTCGACCGCTACTGTGAAACCTGCAAACGGGCGGTCCCTGGGATTTGCGGTCTACCGCCACTGGCTGGCGGTCGACCGCCAGCTGAAACACATGTAGACTGGCGATCCCTGGCTGGGGCGGTCGACCGCCCCTTTGCTGGCGGTCGACCGCCAGCTGGGCAGAACCCAGGCTTGCCCGGGTCGGTCCGTTAAGTCTTGAACTCCGTCGTTCCACTCCATTAGCAGCCCGTGCATGTTTGTGGCATCGCCCTTGATAGTTTAGAAGGTATCAACTGAGTCTTTAACCTTGGATTCTCTTGGCTATACTTCTTTGTGCATTGACCTTGGATGAGTGATGAGCCGAATATGAAATGTCAACTTTTGCTTGTAAGAGAGATGAGATTTGCATCCTTGCTTGGGTGCGATCAATGAGCTTTCACTTTGGCCATTGCCACTTGATTCCTTGTCCATTTATTAGCATATCTGTCATGAATAAAAACATCACGTATGTCAATCACATGAGAGTGGAATATATCAATGACTAATAGTGTTTAGCCATTATCAAAACCAAGAAACTCATATGACTATGGAATGATGTCGAATGACCCAAGTGACCACAGAATGACTCAAATGACCTCATGGACACAACAGTTTTGGGTACAATGCACTCGCAGATTAGCCACTCAGCTTCCAGCTCCCAATTTTGGTTACAATGCCCCTACAGACCAGCCATCCGGCCCAGCTCCAGCTCCCAGCTATCACAACTTCCCAAGTCACCCAGCTGGCTTCAGCTCCAGTCCCCATTTCTAGTCACAGTCCTAGTTTCAATTTCCAGTCCTTGTCCCAGTCCCGGTCTTGGTTTCCACGTCTTCCCAGGCCACCCAGCTAGCTCAATCCTAGTTTCCCAGACACATGCGAATCCCATTTTTCGGCAAATGGCATAATGCTAGCCAATACTCCACCATCCGGTTCAGGGTCAATACACCCGCCAGAATCACCTCTGCAACCCTAAACCACATAAACTACCCCGCCATTATGGGCCTACGTTGGTTCCCTGGTATGCAGGCTTTCATCCTCCAAGAGGATTGGCCCCCACATATAGCCTTTTCTTTCCCCTACTACCCAGTGCTCAGCCTCCAGTTTCTAACATCGGGTTCTCTGAACCCGGTGCCTGTTGTCCCCTATCACACATGCCATCGTTTCATAGAACAAACAAGCACGACTAATGATAAGTGGTCGCCAGTTCATGCACACCACTCCATTCCATCGAAAAAGGAAGGGAACAACCCAGCAAACAAAAGATCCGGAGTTTGTCATTAATACTCTGTAAAAGGAGCCCAAGACATGCCCTTGGGGTGATAACATCCAAACACTCCGAATAGCAAAAATAAGAAAGGAGAGAGATACAATCAAATCTCAGGCTTGGTCCCCTCCAGCGCCGTAAGGTGAGAGTCCGCAACCGCAAGCTCCGCCTCCAAGATAGACAAGAGTTGAGTGCTAGCTCCGGCTGTCATCTTGGATGCCTGCCACTCAGCTCGGATGCGCTCAACGACTACCTACTGCTCCTCCCAGGCCTTCCTCAAGGCCTCAACCCGGCTCTCCACCTCCCTCAGTTGTGCAGCATGCTCCTGAGATGCCAACGCAGTCGCCTCAGCGTGACTCCTCTGCTTAGCTATGGCTGACACAAGCTGAGCCCGCTGCTCCTACGCCTCTCGGATCGCCGCTAGCCTCTGAGCCCTCTGCTCCATAGCCTTGCGGAGTCGTAGGTACTCGGCCGAGATCCCAGCTTACCCGGACAACCAGAGCTCGTGCGGGAAGCCAAGCGCGTGGTAGCCCTGGGTGCACTTCTGTAGCCGCTGCCTCAGATCCTCTGGAGAAGGAAGAGGGTCGCTCTGTGAGTAGCCTCGCGCCCGCTGGAGCAGGGCGGCACCTACGCTCGCCTCCAGCGGTGGCTCTGGCGAAGAAGCAGATGTAGGCCACTCAACCCCTAAACCTAGGGAGAGGTCGCCGAACGCGGTTAGCACTCCAGTGGAACCTGCATCGTTCCGACAAACACCAAAAGGGAGTGAGCAATACATGCAAGACCTCCTTCGACAGATAAGGTGAAAAACCTGAGAAAAAAAAACAAGTCTTGGCTCCTTACCTGGAGCAAGTCTGGCTATCCCTATGGCGTCATTTGCTGGGGTCGGATAAGGCAACCGCTCCTCCACCTCGACAGCATCACCCACCGGGGGCCGAGAGGGCAGTGATTCCTCCACCGTCCGGTCGTCCCCAGCAAGCACGGGTGGGACATGGGGCTCCTCCTGCCTGCCCTCCCCAGGAGCCGACGCGTGTCCCTCTCCACACTCTGACACTGCAGGCAACCCAAGAACATGAGTACTCTGCCATATAGAGCAAAAAAACACCAACTGAGGACGGGAAGGACCACCATATACCTCCAGAAGTGGTCCCCGTCGGAACCTCCCTACTAGCAGAGACCCCGGAGGATGAAGAGCTCGAGCTCGAACTCTCCTCCGTTTCCATCTCCAAGCTGCCGTCATTTGGAGAGCTCGACAAAGCCTCTGACGAACTCCCGGAGGCACCCGAACAAGAAGCTCCTGCAAGCCGACAAAGCAAACAAGGTCACTACACGACCCACCTTCATACAAGGGCGGCTCTCCAGCTAAGAGTTGCGAACAGGAAACTCACCGACTGGAGCGCTCCCCTCCGAAACCTTCTCGATGTCGATGATCTCCTCGTCACCCTCAATTGGTGCCACTACCGTGGGCCCCTCTTCCACTACCTCAGCCTTGTCGTGGGGTAGCTCGCCCTCTTCTAGAGGCGAAGGAGTACCTGTGAACAATGCCAACAGGATCTCAGCACTAGTAGACAATCAACACAAAGGGCTTACCACAAATGGTTAAGTCCCCAGCTACATACCTAAGGGTTCCATGCTCAAAGACCCAACCAGTCCCACAGTACAGGCCGACACTACACCTGGCAAGAAAACACGGCCCATCCTTGCCAATAGCTATGGTAACAGACTGGACGTTTCTCCAGCCATGGGCGGCACTGAAGCACTCCTCCCTCTAGGCTCTCCCTCAAAGGAGGGAAGGGACGCCGATGGGCCAGTACGAACTAGCTCCTAAATCATCTCCAGAGTGGCGACTGGATCCTCACCTGGTGAGTAACAGCATAAACCCAGTCAATGTCTGCGGCCCAGTAATTGTACAAGGGAAGGGCAATGCCCTCCGTAGCAATTCAATACTTACCCGAGCCATCCTGAGTCGTTGTTGGCTCCTGCCCGTGAACCGATGTGGGCACCTCGCCCTGCATCTCAGAGGGAGCTACGGTCTCTGATGCCCCGGCTACCTTTACACGACATCAGCAATTATGTCAACTCCCAGAATCAAGTACAACCATAAACACAACATGCTCGGTCTCAGAATTATATACCTGGTAGGGCATCCTTTGAAAACTTCCATGACTCAAAATTGGGAAATGATGGGGACATCCCCAACCACTCCATCTTTTTTTCGGGACTACAGTTGCTCGCCATCAGCACATCATCATTTCCGCCACTTAATTTTGTTGGGTTCGGTGCAAGTATTCAGAGGGGGGTGAATGAATATAGCCTATAAAAATTTCGCCCAATTAAAATCTAAAGCAATCAAAGATGCGGAATTAAAAACTATTGCAGATATATAGAGTGAACCTAAGCAAGTCTAAACATTAGACTGAATCAAATCAAAGGAGCTTGTGCCTTAAAGCATTCAGACAGAAAACCCAGTTGAGGTGCTCCTAACATTCATCTAGCGAAATCAGATAAAAGAGATCAAACCACAGTCAAACATATAGTGTGTGCAGCAAATAGATGAACACTTATAGAACATCAAACCAAAGCGCCCCTAAGCATTCATCTAGCGCCAACCACACAAGAATTCAAACCACTACACAATGGGTTTTTAGGTGGTTCGGTCCAGCAGACCTACATCCACCCCACACTCAAACCGAGTGTGGATTCTGCTGACTCACAGCTTGAACAGCTGGGCATCACAGCTTGCCATACATCTGCTGGGCAACACAGCTTGCCGTCCGAGGAATCCTCCTCGTCCCGCTGAGCAACACAGCTTGCTGTCCAGTGGAATCCTCCACTGCAAACCGCTGGGCAATACAGCTTAGCCGTCCAGAGGCAGCACCTCTGCAATCCGCTGACTAACAGCTTGAACAAAGATGTAAAATAGAAAACAGAAAATAGAGCAAGACATCAATCGGAAAGCTGTAAGCAATGAAGCATAATGTGCCTCTTAAAGAGCTGGATGGCCTGGATTTGATCCACGGTCCATCAAGAACAGATCTCCCTCGATCTCACTCTCTTTCTTCACTCTCTCTCTTTCTCTTTCTTCTCTGCTGCACTTCTCTTCTTCTCTCGATCTCTGTTCTCCTTTTCTCTCTTTCTCTTTTTCTTTTCTTCTACTGGATCGTGGAAGCTCTCTCTTCTTTTTCTCTTTTTTTCTCTCTCAGCTTCTGCTCTCTGCCTTTTCTTCTCTTCTTCTGCTCCCAGGATTCGTGCTCCCAGGATTCGATCACAATCACTCAATTGCCTTCTTCTACAGAGGATGAAGACACATATATATAGCAGCAGCAGCAGCAGCTAGGGCAAGTGTGGCTTCCACAGCTCTCGCCCAAACATTTGGCCACGTGTCAGCATCCTGGTATCTCGTCCATCCTTGGATCACGAGCCAGGCACCTCGGATCACGTGCTCTTCAATAGCCTCTTCAGTCCCTGTCAGACAGACAAGAGTATCGGATTAAGCTATCAGTTTAAGTCTAAACCCTGTACAGACTCTGAAGAATGCAAAGCATTGTATAGACTTTGCTGTGAAGGCGAAAGCAATGTAAAGTATGCACAACGCAGTGTATAGACTTAATGAATATAAAGGCTTCATAAGAAGGAATGCAGTGTACAGACTTAGTGAATGTATAGGCTTCATAAAAGGAATCCAGTGTACAGACTTGCCCAAAGTATAGACTTTATATGAGGAGGCAACGGCTGTACATACTTCCTAGCAGCCGCTGTACAGACTCAAAGTGAAGCCCGATGCTAATGTATAGACTTTACTGAAGACACTGGACTCGAGTGCAGACTTTACAACTAATGAATGCAATGCAGTGTAGACAATAATTGTATAGACTTTAAATCCCAAAGGCAATGTATAGACATTGGACTGTACAGACTTTGTGATGCTTGTATGCAATGTAGAGACTTCGCTGAATGAGAATGCAATGCAGAGACTTCATGTTATGAAGCAAAGGATACACTTAGCTGAAGACTACCAGTCGACGTATGGACTTGGCATCAAAGCCAATGTATAGACTTTATGCATGAAGCAGCATAAGGAATAAGTGTGTACATTGAGAACCAATGTATAGACGTTATGAATCAGATCTGAAGCAGTGTATGGAGTTGCTATAGTGTAAAGCAATGTTCAGACTTCAGATGAGAAGGGACTCGCTGTACATACTTGTTGAGGCTCAAGCAGTGTACAAACTTTGAAGCACAAAGGTAATGTACAGACTTTGCCTTAAAACGAATGTATAGACTTAGAATCAAAGAGGCGTTGTGTAGACTTTGAACCAATGTACAGACTTAGAAGCTTGAGCCAATGAATAGACTTGAAACGCTTAAGGCGATGTACAGACTTGTTGAGGCTCAAGTAGTGTACAGACTTTGAAGTTCCACTGTGGATGTACAGACTTGAATGAGTGAAGCCGATGTACAGACTTCGAAGTTCCACTGTGGATGTACAGACTTGAAGATCCACTGTGGATGTATAGACTTGAATGAGTGAAGCCGATGTACAGACTTCGAAGTTCCACTATGGATGTATAGACTTGAAGATCCACTGTGGATGTATAGACTTGAATGAGTGAAGCCAATGTACAGACTTGCCGATGCGAAGCCACTGTACAGACTTTGAAGAGTTGAACCCAATGTATAGACTTCACGCTGTACAGACTTTAGGCTTTGAACGTGTGAGCTGTTAGCAATGTACAGACTCAGCGATGTATAGACTTGGCCAGCAAAACGTAGGGAAAGGTATGAGTGTATAGACTTGGCCAAGCGTAGGAAAAGCCCCCCAATGTACAGACTTGATCATCCAGCAATGTATAGGCTTTCAATGTGAAGACCAATGTATAGACTCAATCAATTGAAGAGTTTCCAGTGTATGGACTTGAGTTCTTAAGCATGACTGCTGAAGGAGTCGACCCATCAAAGGATGTGTCGACCCATGACATATGAGAAATGTAAACAGCAGTGAATGGAATATGAATGGAATGCAAAGAACACGCAGAGGCAGTATAGACTTTGAATCCAATGCACGCGGCTGACAGACTTGAAGTGAACTGAATGAACATGATGTACAGACTTCGAGGCTTGAATGCAAATGATGCACACTTCCAATGTAGAGACTAGCACTTACTGCTATTCAGACTATGCAGATTGTGAACTGAATGAACATGATGTACAGACTTCAAGGCTTGAATGCAAATGATGCACACTTCCAATGTAGAGACTAGCACTTACTGCTATTCAGACTATGCAGATACATGCAGAGACATTCAGACTATGCAGATACATGCAGAGACATGATATCTGACAAAATGCAATTCAGACATATAAAGAACAAATGCCATCAATGCTAAACATCATCATTCATGTTGCTATCATATGCAGAATGCTCAAGGATAAGAATGTACAGAAATACACTTTGTTTATTGCAGTCATCAAAACACAATAGCATTGCTATCATCAAAATATAATATCAAATGCACTCAAATACACTCATTGTCTTTCTATCATCAAAACCAAATAGCATTGCTATCATCAAAGCAACATAGCACATGCTTGTGCCTAAGGGACACAACATTCTCCCCCTTTTTGATGATGGCAATAAACAGTGACAGTCAGTCACACACAAAATTTTCTCCCCCTTTGACATAATCGAAAAGGAAAGAACAAAAAAAAAACATGTGTGCAACATGGCAGTATGTATGCAAGTGACTTCTCGAGCAATAAACTCCCCCTGAAGGTATGACTCCCCCTGAATTATTTCTCCCCCTAAATAAATGCTCCCCCTTTGAGAAGGAATATGAACAGATAAACAAAGGTAAAAAAGGTAGGAGGGTCACTTGACAACAGCTGAATCATAGGTTCAGAAAGGAAGCATAATTATAAACAACTGTTAAAGTATAAGAATCAGCAACATACAATTTTGACAAAAAATCAGGTTTAACAGTGATAAATCTAGAGTAAAACATCTGACCCCTGAAAAAGAGTTTATAGATTCCATTTATAGCAATGAATCTAGGGCACATGGTATTAATAGATAAGTCAGAAATAATACCCTTTTGTGATTAAACATGGAAGATCAAGAATGGCAGTTTGAATATGTATTGAAAATAATTTTCACTCATTGACTTTTGATTTTTCGAAGGGTTACAGCAGTTTGATTTTCACTTTTGAATTTTTCAGAGCCTGAACTAAGTAAATAGATCAGTGGTAATTATGCTGTTGACATTAGGTGTACACCTTGATCAAAGGTAAGTACCCCCAGTTACTAGGCATAAACTACTAGACCTATTTCAGATCAGAACTCACAAAGCATAGTCTTCACTTTTGACATTAAGGGTACACCTTGATTAGAGGCCAGTACCCTCAGTTACTTGGTGAGGACTCCCTCTATAGATTTGACCCTATGAACAGAGATATTTTGAATCACCTCATGACATGTGAATTCTCCTACTTCTTTGGAGGAGTTCACAGTTTCTCAGTGCAATCAGCCATTGCTCTGTCACTGTGTTCAGTTCTTAACATTAATGATCTTATTTACTGCTACCCTTAATTCTTTTAGAGTGATTATTTTTAAAAAATCAGTACACACTCTTATTAGCCTGTTCTAGACATATCAAGTTCAACACATTTAGGCATTACAAAAACTTTTTCTATTTTAGCCATGAGACAAAGATTAAGAGCTATAAAAGTTTTCTTTTATCTCAAATTCTGAAGTGCAGACACTTAACTCTCCAATTTATAAAGGTTAAACCTTTAGTTCCTTTCAATTTGTAAGTGTGAATCTTATAAGTGAACAATTGTAATAATCACCATTCAATGTACTAAACCAGATGCAAAGCTGTTGTTTAGTGAAAATGATGGGGAAAAGATAGCAATTGGTAATATGGTTCAATGAGCAACTGATGTCAAAGAATATGAATCATTTGAATGAGAACACTGAGAAGTGAATAGGATTCAATGAATTGAATAGAACTCTCAGCTCCCCTTGACATCATGATGCAAGAGATATGCTATGCAACATACTGTCCTACATGCAGACTATGCACCAAGGATACATGAGACAAGTATGCAATCAATTCAGGTTTATGCATCCAAGTTATAAGCATTTTCATCCTTTTTCAGATTTTTCAACATATGATGCAGTGCACTATTCTACATGAAGACAGGACCTATGGTACTCGGCGGAGAACCTGGTCTCAAAGACCATCTCACACATGGTAGAAACCTCCGGGCAGATTTCCTTACCTTTTAGTAACATACCATTTGATATACCAGGGTTAAGTAAATGATAATGCAGTGCAAAGCAGCCCTATTATGTATTGAAAAACATGCAGTCTACGACAATAGGCAAATGACAGTCATGCAAATCAGTCCTTTATGTATTGATCAATTTCATTGACAGTCATGCAGATGATATATGAAAGTACTAGACACATGCATTGACTGTATGCACTAACTGACCCATTCAAGCTCAGTCCAAGTATGTAATCAAGCATGCAATGCATTGACACAAGATACATGCATTGACTCTATATACTGAAGAACTATTCACAATCAGCAAGTTATGCATTCAACAACAAGCATGCAGTCCATTGACACAAGGTTCATATAAAGCATCGACTGTAAAAATGATTGTACAGAGCATCTAACAGCCCATTTATTCAGTGCAATAATCAGTGAGAGAAGAGCATCAGATATATGCATAGTAAAACTCAGTAGCTGAGTCTGGAATGCAGACTGATCAGCTAGACATGAAGAGAATATCAGACATCAAACGAACAGTTCAACAATTTCAGATATCAAACAGACAAATCAGCATTTTCAGATGATGAAATTTAAAGACAAGTTCAGAACTAACCTGAAATGTAGAATCTTGGGGCTTCCTTTTTAAGTACCTTGGCTAAATTACCCCTTTTATTTCTCTCACCAAGGCACACCTGCAACATATCAATCAATATGATCTTGCAGGGACCCAAGCAGTCTTGGGTCCTGCACTACCCCTATCAGGTGTTCTAAACATTCTTTTTGCAACATTATCATCAAATTCCATAAAAGAACAATCAGACATAGAATGTCCAAAATTTCCACAATAATGACATGAAACAACAGATTGTCTGGTCCTATGATGCTTATTAAAAGAAGCATGAGACCTATGAGATTGAGCATGAGTTGTTCTGTTGTTTACATGGACATTCTGTTTCTTATTCTTCTTCATCCAGCATTCAGCAAATTTGTGACCTGATTTACCACAATTAAAGCATGAAAAGTTCACAGGTCATTTTGTAGAGAATTTAAAAACTTTGTTATTAACATGACTTACTTGGGCATGCCAACAGTCCTTGACTGTATGGCCATGCCTCCCACATTCGATGCATTTAAGATGCTTGCTTCTAGATTCATTTTTACCCTAATGATTTCCTGACCAGCACTCAATAGCCTTGTGCCCAAGCTTATTGCAAGTGAAACAAATGATATGCTGATTAAATTTGAGTTTGTTTCTTTTGTGCTCATGATGATTTGGGGTGTATCTGGCATGCATTCTGTCATCAGATTTCAAAGCATAGCACTCATTCATTAAATGACCATACCTACCACAATAATAGCATGAAGCATTAGATTTCCTGAAGGCATGGTTTCTTCCAGATAGATTCCTAGAATGCATTGTTTTATTTGCATGCTCATCCTTTTTTAATATTCTGCAATCATCCATGATATGTCCATGCTTACCACAGTAATAGCAAGAAGCATCAGATTTCCTAGGGGCATGGTTTCTATCGGATGAATTCACAGATGCATGTGAATGAGTACAAGAAGCATGAGCATTTTGCATTGACCCATCAGATTCAGCAGAGCTAACAAATTTCAGAGTATAACCAGAATTATTCTTTGCCCTTTTTGTTTGACTCTTTCTTGTCAATTTCTCATTATCCTCAACAAGTTTTGTTTACTTTTTAATTTTCTGAGCTTTAAACTGAAAGACAGATTTTGAAGGTGACTTCTGATTTTCATTTTGTTTTGGGGATTGCCTTGAAGTACCAGCTACATCAGTGCTTTGGACAAAAGTGGTATATAGCTGGTTTTTAATGATTTTTTTAACATCAGAACAGCAATTTGTTCCCCCTTCAGAGTTATCATCCTTCCTCTTCCCAACAGTTTTCATTTTTCCTTTAATCTTGGCAGACTCAATAGCTGAATTTTCCAGATTATGAATTTTATCTTCCAAGCTAGCAATGTGAAGTTCATAACTGGCTATTTCTTGTTCACTGCAATTAACACATTCGCTTAGAACTTGGTTTACAGTTTTATACTTCTCAATTTCTTGTTCTAGACTGTTCAAAATTTCTGAATTTTCATCATAGACAGTTTTTCCTTTTTCTGTAGTGAGAAGTCTTTCAGACAAGCCAGTGTTCAACCACTTCAGTTTTTCAACTTCAGCATTTAATTCAGTGTTTTCTTCCTCAAGATTTTTATCCTGAATTTCATTATTAGCACATCTCTCTCTTCCAGACATGTGCTCCAATTTTTCAATCAGTTCATCTTCTCTTTCTTCTGCTTTAATTTTCTCAGCGAGCAGGTTTTTGTGATCATCTTTAAGTGAGGCAATTTGTTTATTTAGCCATTCATTCTCACTAAAGAGATCTTCATTACGTTCTCTTAAAGCTGAGCATATTTTACAATTTGATTTAGCAGAAGAGGACTGTGAAACCTCCTCATTGATTTCATTCATTCTGACCATAAGAGTTTTATTTTTCTTTTGAAGATCTTCATTCTCCAATTTCAGTTTGTCCAATTCAGAATTAACTTCAGTCAGTTCTTGCATGCCTTTTAGATGCTCATTTTTCTTATCATTCAGTTGATTCTCAATTTCAGACATTTTGTCTAAGCATGTTTGTTTTTCAATTTCTAGAGATTTGAATGCTTCCTTTTGTAATTTACTATCATGATCAAACTCATTTATCATGTCTTCTAAAATAGCACATGCCTTACAAGAATTTTCATCGCTTTTCAGACTATCTCTTAGTTTTGCATTTTCACATTTCAGTTCTCTTATTTCGTACAACATTTCCTTTTTCAATTTTTTCTTTTCAGATTTTAATTGTTCACATTTATTATTAAGTTCCTCATTTATATTCCATAAGTCATCAATTGAAAGTTCTTCAGGTTCAGAGCTTACCTCGGATGAAGTTTCATCATTAGCATTTCTTCTATCAGCCATCAAGCATTTGCTGTGATTCCTGATTAGCTTCAGTTTATCCAAAATGTCTTTGGCAGACCTGCAAGAAGAAATGCATTCAATTAGAGATCTGTCAATTGATTCTTTTAATAAAACTACAGCTCTATTATTGACAGAGTCTTTCAGCTTATCCTTCTTGGTCCATTTAGATTTATCCTTCGACAGTTTGTATGGACCATGAGTTATTACCTTCCACAAATCAGGATCGGTTGTGTTTACATACCGATGCAACTTTTCCAGCCATGGGCCAAGGTCATCACCTCTGTATATCGGAGGATGAGCCATCAGAACAGATGACAAGCAGATTCAGGGCACGAAGTAATCGACAACAAAGCACCACAACCAGATAAGCAAGGCAAGGAACTAACTCAGTGAAACTGAATACAAAACACAAGAGGCACACTTATGAAATGCACCAAACAGAAATGCACTAAGACAGTAAATCAAAACGATTCCAAAAGACCCACTCTGAAATGCACTAAACAATTAGCAGGATCCACTGCAGATTGTTAGATCTGTTAAGTCAGAGACCGCTCTGATACCAAGTGTTGGGTTCTGTTCAAGTATTCAGACGGGGGGTGAATGAATATAGCCTATAAAAATTTCGCCCAATTAAAATCTAAAGCAATCAGAGATGCGGAATTAAAAACTATTGCAGATATATAGAGCGAACCTAAGCAAGTCTAAACATTAGACTGAATCAAATCAAAAGAGCTTGTGCCTTAAAGCATTCAGACAGAAAACCCAGTTGAGGCGCTCCTAACATTCATCAAGCGAAATCAGATAAAAGAGATCAAACCATAGTCAAACATATAGTGTGTGCAGCAAATAGATGAACACTTATAGAACATCAAACCAAAGCGCCCCTAAGCATTCATCTAGTGCCAACCACATAAGAATTCAAACCACTACACAATGGGTTTTTAGGTGGTTCGGTCCAGCAGACCTACATCCACCCCACACTCAAACCGAGTGTGGATTCCGCTGACTCACAGCTTGAACAGCTGGGCATCACAGCTTGCCATACATCCGCTGGGCAACATAGCTTGCCGTCCGAGGAATCCTCCTCGCCCCACTAAGCAACACAGCTTGCTGTCCAGTGGAATCCTCCACTGCAAACCGCTGGGCAATACAGCTTAGCCGTCCAGAGGCAGCACCTCTGCAATCCGCTGACTAACAGCTTGAACAAAGATGTAAAATAGAAAACAGAAAATAGAGCAAGACAGCAATCGGAAAGCTGTAAGCAATGAAGCACAATGTGGCTCTTAAAGAGCTGGATGGCCTGGATTTGATCCACGGTCCATCAAGAACAGATTTCCCTCGATCTCACTCTCTTTCTTCACTCTCTCTCTTTCTCTTTCTTCTCTGCTGCACTTCTCTTCTTCTCTCGATCTCTGTTCTCCTTTGCTCTCTTTCTCTTTTTCTTTTCTTCTGCTGGATCGTGGAAGCTCTCTCTTCATTTTCTCTTTTTTTTCTCTCAGCTTCTGCTCTCTGCTTTTTCTTCTCTTCTTCTGCTCCCAGGCTTCGATCACAATCACTCATTTGCCTTCTTCTACAGAGGATGAAGACACATATATATTGCAGCAGCAGTAGCAGCTAGGGCGAGTGTGGCTTCCACAGCTCTCGCCCAAACATTTGGCCATGTGTCAGCATCTCGTCCATCCTTGGATCACGAGCCAGGCACCTCGGATCACGTGCTCTTCAATAGCCTCTTCAGTCCCTGTCAGACAGACAAGAGTATCAGATTAAGCTATCAGTTTAAGTCTAAACCCTGTACAAACTCTGAAGAATGCAAAGCATTGTATACACTTTGCTGTGAAGGTGAAAGCAATGTAAAGTATGCACAACGCAGTGTATAGACTTAATGAATATAAAGCCTTCATAAGAAGGAATGCAGTGTACAGACTTAGTGAATGTATAAGCTTCATAAAAGGAATCCAGTGTACAGACTTGCCCAAAGTATAGACTTCATATGAGGAGGCAACGGCTGTACATACTTCCTAGCAGCCGCTGCACAGACTCAAAGTGAAGCCCGATGCCAAGGTATAGACTTTACTGAAGACACTGGACTCGAGTGCAGACTTTACAACTAATGAATGCAATGCAGTGCAGACAATGGTTGTATATACTTTAAATCCCAAAGGCAATGTATAGACATTGGACTGTACAGACTTTGTGATGCTTGTATGCAATGTAGAGACTTCGCTGAATGAGAATGCAATGCACAGACTTCATGTTATGAAGCAAAGGATACACTTAGCTGAAGACTGCCAGTCGACGTATAGACTTGGCATCAAAGCCAGTGTATAGACTTTATGCGTGAAGCAGCACAAGGAATAAGTGTGTACATTGAGAACCAATGTATAGACGTTATGAATCAGATCTGAAGCAGTGTATGGAGTTGCTATAGTGTAAAGCAATGTTCAGACTTCAGATGAGAAGGGAGTCGTTGTACATACTTGTTGAGGCTCAAGCAGTGTACAAACTTTGAAGCACAAAGGTAATGTACAGACTTTGCCTTAAAACGAATGTATAGACTTAGAATCAAAGAGGCGTTGTGTAGACTTTGAACCAATGTACAGACTTAGAAGCTTGAGCCAATGAATAGACTTGAAATGCTTAAGGTGATGTACAGACTTGTTGAGGCTCAAGCAGTGTACAGACTTCGAAGTTTCACTGTGGATGTACAGACTTGAATGAGTGAAGCCGATGTACAGACTTCGAAGTTCCACTGTGGATGTACAGACTTGAAGATCCACTATGGATGTATAGACTTGAATGAGTGAAGCCGATGTACAGACTTCGAAGTTCCACTGTGGATGTACAGACTTGAAGATCCACTGTGGATGTATAGACTTGAATGAGTGAAGCCGATGTACAGACTTGCCGATGCGAAGCCACTGTACAGACTTTGAAGAGTTGAACCCAATGTATAGACTTCACGCTGTACAGACTTTAGGCTTTGAACGTGTGAGCTGTAAGCAATGTACAGACTCAGCGATGTATAGACTTGGCCAGCAAAACGTAGGAAAATGTATGAGTGTATAGACTTGGCCAAGCGTAGAAAAAGCCCCCCAATGTACAGACTTGATCATCCAGCAATGTATAGGCTTTCAATGTGAAGACCAATGTATAGACTCAATCAATTGAAGAGTTTCCAGTGTATGGACTTGAGTTCTTAAGCATGACTGCTGAAGGAGTCGACCCATCAGAGGATGTGTCGACCCATGACATATGAGAAATGTAAACAGCAGTGAATGGAATATGAATGGAATGCAAAGAACACGTAGAGGCAGTATAGACTTTGAATCCAATGCACGCGGCTGACAGACTTGAAGTGAACTGAATGAACATGATGTACAGACTTCGAGGCTTGAATGCAAATGATGCACACTTCCAATGTAGAGACTAGCACTTACTGCTATTCAGACTATGCAGATTGTGAACTGAATGAACATGATGTATAGACTTCAAGGCTTGAATGCAAATGATGCACACTTCCAATGTAGAGACTAGCACTTACTGCTATTCAGACTATGCAGATACATGCAGAGACATTCAGACTATGCAGATACATGCAAAGACATGATATCTGACAAAATGCAATTCAGACATATAAAGAACAAATGCCATCAATGCTAAACATCATCATTCATGTTGCTATCATATGCAGAATGCTCAAGGATAAGAATGCACAGAAATGCACTTTGTTTATTGCAGTCATCAAAACACAATAGCATTGCTATCATGAAAATACAATATCAAATGCACTCAAATGCACTCACTGTCTTGCTATCATCAAAACCAAATAGCATTGCTATCATCAAAGCAACATAGCACATGCTTGTGCCTAAGGGGCACAACAAATTTCGAGTCGTAGCATGTAATTTTCATTTTATTTGAGTCTCTTTATATGTAATTTTTTCTTTTTGAGTCACTTAGTAAGTTAATGGGTCATTAGAGTGGTTAGTGGAGACAATTGGGCCCAACTAGTGGGCTAGGCCCATGGGCACCCCCTTCAGAACTTGTCTAGTCATTTGTCTAAAAGTCAGGGTTAGTTTGGTCATAAGGAATTATGTATGCCTATAAATAGGCTCCCACTCCCCTCATATGTAACAACTTTGAATAGAAGGAAACCCCTTTGAGAAATTCTTTCCCCCCTTCTGGAGTGACACTCTCCACCTATATCTCCTCTCTCTCTCTCTCATATCTCTCTCTCTAAGGGGGCCACCCCCTCTCTCTCTCTTCCCCCTCCCCCAAATTTGAATTTCCCCTCTCTCTCCTTCCTCCCTTCTCTCCTCATTAAAGCCATATCCCTTCCCCATACCCTCATTCAATTATTCTCTCAACCCCTAGGTGGAATCCCCTCCCCCTAGACACCCTTTCATCTTTCCAACACATCTCTTCACTTCCCCAAGCCCCCTTTCACCCCTCCCAAGCCTAAAATTCAAACTCCCCCCTCTTTCTCTTTCCCCAGCCCCCCCTTGGTCGACCTCCCTTGACCCTTCAGCTCCTAGGGTCGCCCCCCCCATCTCCCCCATTCCTCCTTGGCCATCTCTCTTCCCTCTCCCATTCCACCCCCTCTCTTGTGCTCACCCAGCCACCACACTGCCATCTCCAGCCAGCTTCGCCCTCACCATTGATCCCTCAGCTCCCCATCAGTCCTCCAGCCACTCTCCTGCACTCCCCACAGCCATTAGCCAACCCCATCTCCCTCTTAACCCTCACCACCCCATCAATCATATTCCTTTCAGCTTCAGACCCAGTCCAGGGTCGTAGGCAGCAAAGCAGCAGCAGCTTGCAGAGGTAGCCACGACCTTCCCTCAAGGCTTTAGGTGGAGTATCTTATACCGGTGGAAATCTTGTCAAGACAGCTTCGGAAAAAAGGTGGTCCCGCTGGCATCTGAGCTTGGAGCTGTTCGGGGGAGCAGATATCGCAGGACTGCACTTCCATCCCCTGGCTGGCGACATGAAGCTGAGTGCAGAGGCACCCACGACCAGCTCGGCTGAGCTCTTGGCACGATCTTCGGAGGGCAAGAACTACGTCCAGTCCTCTTTCAGTACCAAAAAGAAGGAGGTGATTCGCCTACCCGAGCATCCGGTTCCGGTCATTCTCGTCGAAGGTCATACACTTCTCCAGTCTGTCCAGGTTGGACCGACCCCCACTCTTCAGCTCAGAGCTTTCTTCTCCGACCTCCAATTGTGGTCCCATTAGTTGTCATTTGAAGCTACTTCATCCACGGTCGCGTCTCCACCAATTTTGCCTCCATCAGAGTTTGGTAGCGCCCGGGGTAGCTTCGGCATCAGTACCCTTTGGTTCTGCATCAGTCAGAACTCAGTCAGACTAGCTGAGTACTCCAAACTACAGCGACCGCCGGCGTCCACCAAACGGTGCCAAACTTGTACGGTCCGTTCCCTGGTCAGTACCGGTCATCTCAGCGCTGATCCCGCCTCCGGAAACCTTTGGACGAGCTCGTGGCTGTCCCGACACCGACACCCTGTCCTGCAATCCCAGACCGGGCAGAACAGAGCAACTTGTGAAGATGACGGCGCAGCACCTCGGCTCGACCTCTGGACGACTACCAGCTCCTACGGTCAGCTTCTACCTCACCATAGTCGACTCAACATCCGTCCTGCCTTCCTGCAGCACCGGGAGATGCCCGCAGCAGCTCAACATCCACTCTCTACCTTGGCTGGTCACATCGGGCAGATTCGGGTGTATCGGCTTTTCCCCTCCCCTCGCTTGGCCGGCTGAAGGCCCCTCCTTAGGTGGAGGTAGTTTTGGATGTAATTTCAATTAATCTCCACCCTGAGATCCCCCTCCTGCGAGAGGTGTAGTGTTGTACTTCTCTAATTTTCAGGTTAGAGCTACACTGGTGCAGCGTGCGGGCGCGTACCCACGCTTTCCTGCTCGCCTCGTGTCCGACCGAGATCGGTGTATTCACACCGATCAGGTGAGCTCCGGGGCACATCCCTCGCTGGTTTACTATTTCTTTTTTAGTATTGCCTTTTAGCTCCATCAGAGGGTGAGTGAGCGCCCGATTCAAATTTCCCACCAATTGAGTGGCCACCGCGGAGTGAGGAGAGAGCGACCCATCCATCCCACGCCCTCGGCGTGCCGACCGCCCATGAGATTGGGCATCCCTGGCCCATTTGGGTCCTTCCCAAGCTAGCCTAGCCCCTGGAACCTTAAGGTCCAACCTTGGACCCTCATCCCCATCGTCGGTCTACCTACGGACCCGGGAGCGCGCTACGTGGGTGAGTCCGCTTGAGTGAAATCACCGGGTCGTTCTTTGCTTGCAAATTTAGGTCTAAGGGGTTGTTTCACATCAAGAAATGTCTCAATATTGGGGACAGCCTCGTCCATCAGACGAAGGAACCCCTCCATATCTATCTCGCCATCGATCCCGTCGTTAGGTAGTGGGTTGATCTCCGGAGGTGGCGAGAAGGCCATGTCACCCCCAGCCTGCAGTGGCACTGTGAAAATCAAATCCAATAGCACAAGGTTAGCCGATCATAAAAGCTGAATCAATATGAAGCAAGTAGGCGGATATAGCACTTACTCAGAGTCGATTCCGCCTCAATATGTTCCCCAGCAATGGGTCCCCGAGAGGGCTCGTAGGCCTCCCTGGCTCTAGTCTCTACCTGGGGGCGCTTCCACCGGGGCTAGAGGGCCCCGTCACCGTCCCCAGAAGATGTCCCCGTGGAGGGGTGATCCCTGTCCACCGCAGAGCCTACCAATAAACACAACCACATAAAATGTCTTAGTCATATATCCCAGAAAATAACAAAGTGGGGGTAACAGGCTAACGAAGAGGTCTCACTTGGAGCCGCAAAGGGGGCCGGTGGCAGAGGAACCAACTGCTCCGGCTTCAAGCCCACGACCTGTGCAGCCTTCGCAACTACCTCTTTCACATCCCTCAAGGTGTAGGCACATTGGATCAGGGACACGAGCTCCACGGGTCAAGCTGACCCGATCGCATGGGCGATATAACGCCTCCAGTCATCTATCATCGTGTCTGCAAAGCTCCCCTCAGGGAGCACTCGGTCCAGTGGGCCCTTCTTCTCAAACCCACAGTCAGCTAGGAACTGGGTCCACCAAGTTCGCGACGCCCCCGATTGAAGCACCCCGGCTCTAGTACCTCTAGGCGCCGGCCGCGCCGGCTTGAGGGGCTTCAGTGCCCCGTTGCCTGTAGTGCCCAAGAATTTATATATATAATTTTTGAATTTTAAAATAATTTTTTGGAAATTATAAAGGCTTAAATAAATTAATGAAGGGGTTATTGGATTAATAAGTCATTATAAGGCTCAATTAGGCTAATTAGTTAACCTAGCATATCTAATTAATATCCAAAAGGTTTATGGACCAAGCCCATCAAGTTTGGCCCATATTCTAGAAGGGTAATTAGCTTATTCACGTATTTTAAGGATAAATACTACTTATATAAGATAGTTATGTGGATAAATGAATAAAAGAGTTTTATTAAATTAAAACTCTATACACGTTGAATGTAACAGTCTATCGGGCGACCGCCACAGCCCTGTAACGCACCTAGGCTGATGCGTTACACTCTGACAGTTCCGTGAAAGAAAGAACGAGCAAAAAGATTAGAACTTTGGGATCTTATCTACAAGAGATCGACTTGGGAGAGCTTATAACGTTACTAAAGACTCTTAGGGATTAGGTTCTGACAAATTAAGGACTCTAGAATCGATCTAATTTTTAAACCCTAGCCAAAACCCTATAAATAGGACCTAGTTTTGAACTGAGCGACCCTTACTTTTGGCTCGTGAAGAATCAAGGTAAGGAGTCATAATTTTGGGTAAGTTCCTTACGACTTTTTATTTATAATACATTAGACTAATAGCTCTCCAAATTTCATGCTAGGAGATCAAGCAACCAAGGAGATAGAAGCTTCCAAAGTTGCTGATTCAACCTTAGCAACCCAGGAATCTGAACGCAAGTCCCCTGAAGATCCAGAGATTAGGATGTCTAAATGAGGTAATTAGAGTTCAATCCTTTAGAACTTTTTGTTCCCAATAGTTTCATCTTCTTACCCTTAAAATTTTACATCCTTAGGTCAAGAGGCTGAGCAAATAGAGCAGATTGAAGTTGCTGATTTATCACAAGAAGTACAAGAGACTAAGGGTAGCACCTAGCATCAAATTCGAAGTTTAAAGGTTTTAGAAGAGGTAGGTTATCTCATGATTGGCAAAAACAACTTGTTATGAATAAAAGCCCTCTGGTTGTGCTTGATTTCATACATTCTAGACTAAGAATTTTATGATCTAATAGTTCTATACATTCATGCATCTCTTAGCCCTAAATAGAAATTAAAAGATATTATCATGTCTATTCACTAAACCCATGCATATAGTTGGCCTATACTTCGTTATCATGACTAGGACAGTGGTAGTATTTTGATTTCCAGGCATGTTATGTTTTCATAAACCTTTACTTAGTTTACTGCTAGCAGATTCTCTGACGCACCAACGTAAGACCGTCACATGAATGTAACGGCCTTACGATAGACCGTCACACCTTGTTGTGCTTTATTGTTCTATTGTATCTGACGCACCCTAGCAGGAGCATTACACCACTGTAACGGCCCCTCGATAAACCGTCACAAGCACTGTAACGCGCCTATCCTAGACCGTCAGACCCCCGTGTTCTGCCAACCCAAGGCAGAATAATAACAAGTTAAGTTTACTTATAAATAAGCTTAGATAGCTAAGATGGACCTATTATCATGACTTCAAGTTTAGTTACTGATTCATAATCAAATTGCATGATTAATGTGTCTTAGGTTATTTTAAGTTATGCTAATTTCATTGGCTAAAACTCTATAGTTTTGTATTCTAAATAATAATTTTCCAATGTTGTATTGACGGAGTTTTATCTTGGTTTCACATTGTTACACATTCTTTTCTATCTATAGAGTCATTTCTCTAAGTACATGGCGTATATTCAGGTATATGTCCATTAATTACACTTTACACTATAGGAACATTATTCTTGGACATGAGGACATCTCTATTGGATATTCCTTCCAATGGACTAGGAAATCTTGTTGCAAGGCCTCCGTAATTCTCCGCGAGTCTAGGATTCCCACTAAGACGTCGAGTTGGTTGTACCATTAAAGTCCATTGATTAGATTACACTATCGATGTTTTTGGTTATCAGTAATGTAACGGCTCTATGTTGGACCGTCAGGGACAAGTAACGGCCCAATATACGACCGTCACATTCAACTGAGTCCTATTTCTTAGTTCTGGATTCAGACTAATGTAACGGTCTAATACTGGAGCGTCACATCATGTAACGGCCCAGTACACGACCGTCACACTGCTTGAGTATTTTAACCTAAGGTGGACTAAGTGTTGATATTCCAAGGTTTCTAGATGGACTATTAATGATCTAGAACTTATCATACTGATCAAGAAACCTAAAATAATGAATAGAAAATAAAGAATGTACCGTTATGCTGTCGATTTATTTCCATAAGCATAACCTTGCTTAAGTCATTCTTGATTTCTCATGATTCTTATTAAAGCATTCATTCATTGAATTATTGTTATCATGAGCTTATTGAACTTATTACATTCTTGGCCATACTTTATTGTTACATGCGTGGAAAAAGTTTGATTTATACTTGAAGATGCGATCGAGCACTGATTGTGTTCAAGGGCTCTATGCTAGTCCCCTCGACTGATTGTCGGAAACATACTATTATAAACCATGGGGGTATGATGCTACTATAATAAAGGCTCGGGGCGTGACAATTAAGTTGGTATCAGAGCCTAAGTCTCAGGACTTAGGAAGAAGAGTCATGTCATAGGAAAAGTCCAAGGTTTAAGGACCCCTACCTATGAACTAAGGAAGAAATTTCCATACCCATATGAGAATTGGGTAGAGCCCGGGATAAGATAATTAATTAGCTTTAAGATTGATTTTTCATTTCATGAGAAATAACAAGTTGTTATTTTTCTCTCAGGTACCTTATCTTACGAATGGCTCATCGTGTAGATTGGGATGGCATGCAACAAACAGTTACTGGCCTTACTCAGGCATTGCAAACCATAGCGCAAGGTTGTGCAGGGGCAAGGGCTGGTGACCTACATCGCAATTTCTGGAGTTTAAATCCTCCGCGATTCTATGGTTCTTCTAATCCCGACGAGTCAGAAAACTGGATAGATGAAATGAATCGTATATTTGATGTTATCCAATGCACCGATCAGGAGAAGGTGCGTCTCGCAACCTTTCAACTTAACAAAGATGCTCACACATGGTGGAAGTCGGTTCCGGCACCTCCGGCCGATGCACCTCATACATGGGACGGTTTTCTTACCCTATTCCATGCCAAGTACTTTTCGGAGCACGTAAAGGAACGAAAGGCTATGGAGTTCGCCACTCTTTGGTAAAGAATGATGACGGTTGCCGAATATGAACTGCAATTCTCAAGGCTGGCACCATATGCATCACATCTTATCATGACCGATTTATTGAAGGCGAATCGGTTTATGGACGGGTTATGTCCCGATTTCATCCAGCAGCTCGGGATCCAAAACATCCGTACTTATGTGGAGATGGTTCAGGGAGCGTATTTATGTGAAAGGACCTTAGAGAAGGTCAAAAAATTGAAAGGGAAAGGAGAAGAATCAAGCCGACGCTCAGATCGGCGTTATAAGAAAGAGAAATTCAGCATCACGAAGCCTTACAAGAGCCGTGATAGTAAGAAGAGATCCAGGAATGGGAATGGTGGAAGTTCCCATAAGCAAAAGAAAGTCAAAGAGGAGAAGGAGCAGGTCGCCACGGCTTGCACATTTTGTGAAAAATTCGGCCATTCGGTTGAGGAGTGTTGAAAGCGCCTTGGCGCTTGTTTACGTTGTGGAAGAAGGGAGCATCGCATGCCGGAATGCCCCCTTATGAAGGACCAGTCATCTGGTAATGGACGCAGGAGGCAGGCTCGCCTCAATGCTGTTCTTGAAGAAGAGGAAGCACCCAGGGATGATGGGCTTATGGAAGGTACTCTTCAAATTTGTTCTCATGCTGCATTTCTGCTATTTGATACTGGTGCCTCTCATTCTTTTATCTCCACTACTTTTGCTAAAACATTACCAATCGCATCAGTTCCCTTACCTTCAGATCTTGCTATTTCCACACCCTTAGGTTCTGGAATGAAGCTTACCGACTATTATCCTGATAGCGAAGTGATAGTAGAAGGTCATAATCTCCCCGCAAACTTAGTATGCCTTGACATGAAAGGTTATGATGCCATTTTAGGGGTATATTGGCTTGTACATCATGATGCTTATATCAATTGCCGAAATAGGATTATATCCTTTCGAAAGCCCGGACTTCCAAGATTCTCTTTTCTTGGCATCAAGTACAAGAAGCATCCTACTATCATATCTTCTCTTCACGCTTGCAAACTTATCTCGCAAGGATGTGAAGCTTTTCTTACTTCTGTCATTGTTACCGAATCCAAGGAGATTATCTTAGCAGACATTCCTATTATAAATGAGTTCCCCGATGTGTTTCCGTCTGAATTACCCAATTTACCGCCCGAGAGGGAAGTGAACTTCACTATTGAACTCATCCCAAGAGCAGCACCTGTTTCTATAGCCCCTTACTGGATGTCCCCCATAGAACTCAAGGAATTAGAAAGGCAGTTGCAGGAATTACTAGACAAAGGCTTCATCAGACCTAGCACATCCCCTTGGGGTGCGCCGGTTCTATTTGTCAAGAAGAAGGATGGTTCTCTCAGGCTATGCATCAATTACCGACGACTGAATCAACTCACAATTAAAAATAAGTATCCGTTACCGCGTATTGATGAGCTCTTTGATCAACTTTCATAAGCAGAATATTTCTCTAAGATAGACCTCAGATCAGGTTATCATCAGCTTAGAATTAAAGAGAAGGACATTTATAAATCGGCTTTTCGAAGTCGTTATGGCCACTATGAATTCGTGGTAGTGTCATTCAGATTAACTAATGCCCCGGCAGCACTCATGCAACTTATGAACAATGTCTTCCAGCCATATCTGGACCAGTTCATCGTCGTCTTCATTGACGATATCTTGATATATTCCAAGACAAAAGAGGAACATGAACAACATTTGAAAATAGCTTTACAAACACTTAGAGAACACAAACTTTATGCCAAACTCAATAAGTGTGAATTCTAGCTCGAGGAAGTCTCATTCCTAGGCCACATTAATTCAAAAGAAGGTATTGTTGTGGATCCTTCTAAGGTAGAAGCTGCCAAGAATTGGAGTCGGCCAACGACTGTATCTGAAGAAAGAAGCTTTCTAGGTTTAACAGATTATTATAGGAGATTCATTAAGGACCTCTCAAAAATTACGGTTCCTTTAACTAGACTCACAAGAAAAGAAAACCCTTTTGTCTGGTCAAAGAACTGTGACAAGAGCTTTCACAATCTTAAGAATCATCTTACGACTGCTCCTATTTTATAACTACCAATGGAGGGTGGTGGATTCGAAGTGTATACGGATGTGTCTGGCATTGTCTTAGGATGCGTTCTCATGCAGAATGGAAAAGTAATCTGTTATTCTTCAAGACAATTGAAACGTCATGAGGAAAACTATCTCGTACATGATTTGGAATTGGCAGCGGTTATTTTTGCCTTGAAAATTTGGCGTCATTATCTTTATGGAGAAAAGTTCACGGTCTACTCGGATCACAAAAGCTTGAAATATTTATTCTCTCAAAAGGAGCTTAACATGAGGCAGAGGAGGTGTTTAGAATATCTCAAAGACTTTGATTTTTCTATTCAATATCATCCTGGCAAGGCTAATGCTGTAGCAGATGCACTCAGCAGAAAACCAATGGGTATGCTATCAAGTCTTATGATAAGTGTAACTAACCTTGTTCCTCAATTTGCTCAGTTGAACTTAGTATTACCATAAAGGAAGAAGATTGTTTCATAGCTAATATTCGAGCTCAACCTACATTGATAGAAGATCTGGTCAAGCTGCAAAATAATGATCCTATATTACTGGAAATTAACGCCAATATTGAACAAAGGCCGGATTTTTCTATTTCCAATGACGGAAGATTGTTATTTAAGGGCCGAACATATGTACTAGATCATGAGGCTACGAAGAAACTAATCCTAGATGAAGCACATAATTCCAAATACACAATTCATCTAGGAGGAACAAAGATGTATCAAGATCTCAAAAGAAATTTCTGGTGGCCCAATATGAAGAGAGAGATAGCTAATTTCGTGTCCCGTTGTCTCACCTGCCAACAAGTAAAAGCAGAACATTTTAGACTCGCGGGTAAATTACACCCCTTGAGTATTCCTGAATGGAAATGGGAGAGTATAGGGATGGACTTTATTATGGGTTTACACAAGACCAGAGGTGGACACGGTGGAATATGGGTAATCATAGACCGATTGACTAAATCCGCACACTTCATACCAATAAAGAGTCAATGGTCTGTGGATATTCTAGCAGCATTATACATAAAGGAGATTGTCAAACTACATGGTGTCCCAGTCACTATTATATCTGATAGAGATCCTTGATTCACATCACAATTCTGGAAGGGTCTACAACATTCACTAGGGACTAGATTGAATTTCAGCACAGCTTTTCATCCACAAACAGATGGTCAAACGGAAAGAACGAATCAGGTAGTAGAAGATATGCTCAAGGCTTGTGCTATCGACTTTGGAGGTAGTTGGCATGATCACTTGCCTCTAGTAGAGTTTGCATATAACAATAGCTATCAGGCTAGCATACGAATGACACCTTTTTGAAGCCTTATATGGAAAAAGCTGTCGATCACCAATATGTTGGAATGAAATAGGGGGAAAGTAATTTCTAGGCCCCGATATTATTAGAGATTCTACAGAGAAAATCAAGCTCATTCAAGAGAGAATGAAGATGGCCCAAAATAGGTAAAAATCTTATGCTGACAATCGAAGACGTGACTTGGAGTTTCAAATAGGAGACCACGTATATCTCAAGGTTTCTCCAGGTTGTGGTATTCGAAGATTTGGCATTAAAGGAAAGCTAACTCCAAGATTTATTGGCCCATTTGAAATTCTTGAACAGATTGGTGAAGTGGCTTACAAACTGGCTTTACCTCCACAATTAGCAGGAGTTCATGACGTATTTCACGTCTCTATGCTGAAGAAGTATGTGTATGATCCTGACCATATTATCACTTATGACAATCTGGAGATTCAGAAGGATATGACGTTCGAGCAAACGCCAATAAAGATTCTGGAACGAGAAGTGCGTCAACTACGAAATAAAGTTATTCCTATGGTCAAGATTCAATGGAAGGAAACATGGCCATATGAAGCAACATAGGAAACCGAAGCAGCCATGCGGAAAAGATTTCCAGAATTATTTAACTGTAAGTACACTCTCCGAAATCCATATATTGAATTTGGGGACCAAATTCTTCTAAGTGGGGGAGGGTGTAGTGCCCCAGAATTTATATATATAATTTTTGAATTTTAAAATATTTTTTTGGAAATTATAAAGGCTTAAATAAATTAATGAAGGGGTTATTTGATTAATAAGTCATTATAAGGCTCAATTAGGCTAATTAGTTAACCTAGCCTATCTAATTATTATCCAAAAGGTTTATGGACCAAGCCCATCAAGTTTGTCCCATATTCTAGAAGGGTAATTAGCTTATTCACGTATTTTAAGGATAAATATTATTTATATAAGATAATTATGTGGATAAACGAATAAAAAAGTTTTATTAAATTGAAACTCTATACACGTTGAATGTAACGGTCTATCGGGCGACCGCCACAGCCCTGTAACGCACCTAGGCTGATGCGTTACACTTTGACAGTTCCGTGAAAGAAAGAACGAGCAAAAAGATTAGAACTTTGGGATCTTATCTACAATAGATCGACTTGGGAGAGCTTATAACATTACTAAGGACTCTTAGGGATTAGGTTCTGACAAATTAAGGACTCTAGAATCGATCTAATCTTTAAACCCTAGCCAAAACCCTATAAATAGGACCTAGTTTTGAACTAAGCGACCCTTACTTTTGGCTCGTGAAGAATCAGGGTAAGGAGTCATAATTTCGGGTAAGTTCCTTACGACTTTTTGTTTATAATACATTAGACTAATAGCTCTCCAAATTTCATGCTAGGAGATCAAGCAACCAAGGAGATAGAAGCTTCCAAAGTTGCTGATTCAACCTTAGCAACCCATGAATCTGAACGCAAGTCCCCTGAAGATCCAGAGATTAGGATGTCTAAACGAGGTAATTAGAGTTCAATCCTTTAGAACTTTTTGTTCTCAATAGTTTCATCTTCTTACCCTTGGAATTTCACATCCTTAGGTCAAGAGGCTGAGGAAATAGAGCAGATTGAAGTTGTTGATTGATCGCAAGAAGTACAAGGGACTAAGGGTAGCACCTAGCATCAAATTCGAAGTTTAAAGGTTTTAGAAGAGGTAGGTTATCTCATGATTGACAAAAATAACTTGTTAGGAATAAAAGCCCTCTGGTTGTGCTTGATTTCATACATTCTAGACTAAGAATTTCATGATCTAATAGTTCTATACATTCATGCGTCTCTTAGCCCTAAATGGAAATTAAAAGATATTATCCTATTTATTCACTAAACCCATGCATATAGTTGGCCTATACTTCGTTATCATGACTAGGACAGTGGTAGTAATTTGATTTCCAGGCATGTTATGTTTTCATAAACCTTTACTTAGTTTACTGCCAGCAGATTCTCGAACGCACCAACGTAAGACCGTCACATGAATGTAACGGCCTTACGATAGACCGTCACACCCTGTTGTGCTTTATTGTTCTATTGTCTCTGATGCACCCTAGCAGGAGTGTTACACCACTGTAATGGCCCCTCGATAAACCATCACAAGCACTGTAACGCGCCTATCCTAGACCGTCAGACCCCAATGTTCTACCAGCCCAAGGCAGAATAATAACAAGTTAAGTTTACTTATAAATAAGCTTAGATAGCTAAGATGGACCTGTTATCATGACTTCAAGTTTAGTTAATGATTCATAATCAAATTGCATGATTAATGTGTCTTAGGTTATTTTAAGTTATGCTAATTTCATTGACTAAAACTCTATAGTTTTGTATTCTAAATCATGATTTTCCAATGTTGTATTGACGGAGTTTTATCTTGGTTTCACATTATTACACATTCTTTTCTACCTATAGAGTCATTTCTCTAAGTACATGGCGTATATTCAGGTATATGTCCATTAGTTACACTCTGCACTATAGGAACATTATTCTTGGACATGAGGACCTCTCTATTGGATATTCCTTCCAATGGACTAGGAAATCTTGTTGCAAGGTCTCTGTAATTCTCTGCGAGCCTGGGATTCCCACTAGGACGCTGAGTTGGTTGTACCGTTAAAGCCCATTGATTAGATTACACTATCGATGTTTTTGGTTATCAGTAATGTAACGGCTCTATGTTGGACCGTCAGGCACAAGTAACGGTCCAATATACGACCGTTACATTCAACTGAGTCCGATTTCTTAGTTCTGGATTCAGACTAATGTAACGGCCCAATACTGGAGCGTCACATCATGTAACGGCCCAGTACACGACCGTCACACTGCTTGAGTATTTTAACCCAAGGTGGACCAAGGGTTGATATTTCAAGGTTTCTAGATGGACTATTAATGATCTAGAACTTATCATACTGATCAAGAAACCTAAAATAATGAATAGAAAAATAAAGAATGTACCGTTATGCTGCCGATTTATTTCCATAAGCATAACCTTGCTTAAGTCATTCTTAATTTCTCATGATTCTTATTAAAGCATTCATTCATTGAATTATTGTTATCATGAGCTTATTGAACTTATTACATTCTTGGCCATACTTTATCGTTACATACGTGGAAAAAGCTTGATTTATACTTGACGATGCGATCGAGCACTAATTGTGTTCAAGGGCTCTATACCAGTCCCCTCGGCTGATTGTCGGAACATACTATTATAAACCATGGGGTATGATGCTACTGGCGTCACATTACGCTGGGAGTACTTTCTCTATAAATAAGTGAAAATCCACAATACGGCATGACATGACATTCTTGTACATGACTTTCTTGCTTGATATTCCACAGAAATTCACGAAGTACTTGCTCATCAGCAAAAGATACTAGAGTGATGATTATGTGGCTTGCTAGTACATTCTCGATACATTCTTGTTCATGAAAGGCCAATATCATGTCATTGTTACATTCTTGCTAGTTCGTACTTGCTCTCATTCTAGCTTACTTGATCATCTTGTTACTTTGGTTTAATCGCGTGATTGATCGCATTCGCATGATTTTTACCTTATTCTTTAGAGCTAAATTGTTAATTACTTTTATAGTGCCTTCATGTTGATGCGAAGATACATACTGGGCAAGTGTGCTCATTACCTATTTCTAATCTTTTCAGGAAATGAAAGTGATTCGAATTCGGATTCGGGTTATACAAGTAGCGGGTCCGAGAGCGAATGAAAGTATTGTCAAGATGAGAGTGAAGACTTAGAAAGTCTAAATTGTTTAGATTGAGTCTATGTAATTTTCCTATTTCTTGAGTCTAGTACATAATGGAAGTTGAATTAGTGGTTGTACTTGATTATTATGAAATAAAGTTGGAGTTTGAGTAAATATTGTGCAATTACATTTATGTGTGTGATTGTCTTACGCTCTGATCATTCTTGCTTGCAAGAGACTTACCATGCCGGCTGTTCGCGCTCCCCGAGTTAGTCTTCCGCTGTAATAAAGGCTCGGGGCGTGACATTGCCGCTCCGTCCGGCAGACAGTGAGCCTCGGCTCCCCCGGGGCACCTGCTGTGCCAGCCGCTCTACCTCCCGGCAGAGCCGGGAGAAGCGAGTCCGCAGGTACCCATCGTCTAGCGCAATGGGAGGCAGATCCTCCCTCAAGAGACATGCCTCCTCAGCTTTTCGGATCACTGAGGCCTTCTACTGGTACAGGTGGCTATGCTCGAACCACCACCTGGCATAATGGACGTCGAACCGTCCCCTGCGTCCCGACCCAGGCGTCGGTAGTCGCCCCGGATCCAGACGATAGTAGAAGTCACACCATGCCGCAGCTAGCAAGTGCGTATCCCGGCCTCTATATTGTCGACCCGCTAGAGGGAACTCCTGGTTCGGCAGGATTCCCTGGTCGTACTCGAAGTTCCGAGCAAACCTGTGCAGGTAATATGGCTCCAGGAAGCTCGTCACGGACCGGTGTAGCACCAGTACCGCCGGCCGGGTGCTCATCACCCACTCTGTGTACAGTGTCGCATCTGGCTCCTACTGATAAGGAAGGGCGCAGGCCGCCCCGCCATCTGAAGGCACCAGAATCATGTTAGAGTCTCTGGTGGCGCCATCAAAGGGAAGCCCCTCCTCGCCCCTGCCGGGCAAGTAGAACAAAACTCTCCTAGCCCCCTCCAACTGTGCGACTGCATCTCCGTTCGGCTACCCAGTGAAGCTGAATAGCAGTGGTGCTGCCTGGTTCACCACGGACCCGCTAGACACCAACCTCGGAAATAGCAGACCAGCCCACAAACTGAGGTTATGGGTCGACAGAAGTAGACTCCGCTCACGTGGTGCCGGGTGCGCCGCCAGCACCCCTAGTCCCTGGTAAATGTTGGCCAGAGCTGTCGGAGCTAAGGCCAGCCTTCGTCCCTCTGCCAGTAGGCACGTAGGCCACAATAACTCCACCCTTAGATGGCCGTCTTCCCCATGTGGGACCACAAATGTCACCAACCAGTACGCTAAGTACGCAGCTAGATGGGTCACGTCCGGCAACCCATGGGGGTTCCACCACTCCTGTGGTGCATAGATGTATCGGGTGTATGTCCTGAACCATAGCTCCACCTCTGTGTACTCCTCCCATGGAGTCTGGTCTCTCGCAAACTCTTGATAAAAGCAGAAGGGCCCATTGTAGAAGTGGCGGACCCACGCGTTCAACGGCACCTTGGGAGACTATGCAACTCTCTCTCTCCCGGCTAGTGCTAAATCCCTCCACGTCTTCAGTAAATACCGGTAGCTGTAAGAAACCCGGTATCTTCCATGACCGTCTGTGTGGCTGCGATGGAGGTCATCCAGCACTACCTCCTCGTACCCCTCGCCGCTGATCGGCAACCCTGAAATCCTGAATAGAGACCATAGATCTAATGAAGTCTCTCATTCGGCTGTCGCCACACTGTTCCACCTACGGTTGAAGCGCTCTGTCAACGCCTGCAGACGCCCTGTATAGCAGGGATACCCATACAAAGTCGCGGTCACAGCATATCTGATGTCATCCCGGTCTAGCAACACCCGGTAGTGGTGTACTATGCCCATCAGCCACTCGGTAGCTCCTTGGTGGTATCTGTGCGAAGAAATCACCGCCCCGCGGCCATACTAGCTAACAGCACTCTGTCGCAGAATCCCAGACAGAAGGCTGTGGTCGTCATAGCCCACCTCGGCATACTCCAGCCCTGATGGCTCCAACGCTAACCCTGGACTGCCCTCTGTCTCTACCCGATGGTGTCCATGCAAATCCTAGGAAGCGGGACCCATCACTCCAACGCGGACTCCGAACTGGTCCGCCCTGCCGAAGAAGCCCAGGCACTCAACAATGGGGAACTGACACTATCTCCAGTAGTCCCCGGAGAAGCTCGGAAAGCCGCAGAGAATGATCCCGTGCAAACCGTCTCTGCCCACCAAAATCGCCCGCTCCAGTCGGCGACGGGCTCCGGCAACCTGAGAGTCCCCCTCCTCCATGCCTGGTGGGACAAAGCGCCTGATGAACTCGAATAAGTGACATTTTAGATGGAACTCCACTGGGTAGCCGATGATGCGATCGTAGGTGTAAAGCCCACCCGCCTCCGACCCCTGGGCCAACTCCACAGCCCCAACTCCGCTGCCGCGCTCACCAATGGGGCCCTCGGACACAGTCGTGTGCCCCAAGTCAAGCTACTCCACATTAGATATGGTGATGATCGGCGGGCCCAAGGGGGGAATGGGCCGATCGATCCTCCTCACCCAGTGGTCCTCCTCCCGGACCACACATCTCGGGACCCTCTCGTCTCTACCAAATCGTGCCATAGCTGCAAGACAGAACACCAAGAACGGTCAGCATGCCAGAAATTAGATACATGCAATACAATAAAGCAAAAGCACGTGAAGCGTCAAAATACAACTATAACAACTCAGAAGGAGAGGTTTACGGGCCGTACACCCTCGTCTCCGCCTCCGACGCACAACCCGTGGGGGGCATTTGTTGTACTCGGACAATTTCCCCAATGAAATACCAAGAAATAAGGGTTCGGAAATTCTCTCGAACACCTTTAAGGCATGAGCTACCCGGCCATCCCTACTACTTTCGGGACCTCACCAGGGGACCTAACCAGTTTGCCGTGACATGCGGCTACACCGACAACTAACCGAGACCAATCCCGGCTACTCAACTACGGGCTTTGTCCGTACTCCACATGGCCGCCCAGGCCAACCCGGGGGCGCTCCGACTTCGAGCCACGCCACGTGGCACCCAGTGAAAGGGCCGAGGGCCCACTCTGAGTCACTTACTTCTAACCCTTCAAGGTCAAAGGGATACCTAATTATGCCAACCATAGGCTTTGGAGGCCCGCCGCATGCATATACGGCTCACATGTGTGTGTTCGGCATTTTTCCGAACACCTTGTGGGTGCGTATATTCCAGCCCTTCTACACCAAATCACGGGCCACCCCGTGGTTCCAGCACAATAATTGGGTTCTACAATGACCCCCCAGCAAGTCGGGGCCATCCGCGACCCTCAGACGTGTGGCAATGAGCCACTTAACCTTAGCTCTCGGGCCAACCTGAGGCTACCCCGACAACCCGCCGTGCAACGTGGCACGTAGCCCGATGCATGACCCACGAGCCCAAAGTGCCTCCCCTTAGCTCCCACGAGCTCTCATCCTCAGCCCAAGGCCCATTCCAATCCCTCTTAGCCAGTTACCCAGGCCATTCGGCAACCCGAGGTGTGTCGGGCATTCACCCGAGCACCTTACGAGTGATAACTACGACATTACAAAAATAGCCCCCACGGGCTAATCCCGACGTCCCAAGACCTTGTATCCTCCAAAGGACACTCCCAGACAATGACAGAAGACCCCCGGGGGCCATCCCTCGAGGTTGCGGCCCGCCCGAGAGGGTGCTCACCCCGGGCCATGGCCGCACCCCGGGGAGGGCAAACTCCTTTGGGGGACGTGCCCTCCTCCCAGCCCAACGGCCCCACAGCCATCCTCAAGTCCCAGTATCCCCCAGTTCAGTACAAGATCTGCCATACCCATGCGTGGAAGGATCTGACAATGAGGAACTCACCGACGAGAGCTCAGGGTCACGCAAGTCCAACGTCAACACCCGCGTTCCTCGTACACACGTGGCCGGCCAACCAGTATCCTTCAAGTATCCTTTTGTCCTTTTCTTCTTAGCCAAATTAGGACAAAAATTAATAAAAATCCAGATTTTATAGAGGGTGGGGCCGCCCCTGTCTCTCTATCCACTCTAGCCCGCCTAAACCCCCATCAAAATAAAAAAAAAGAAAAAAGATTTTTTTAAAGAAAAAAAAGCGCCCAGCCAGCCCGCCTAAACCCCCCCTGGGGGGAGCGTTTAGGCGGACCAGCCTAGACCCCCAGGCTGGTCCTCCTAAACTCCCTGGGGAGGGGGGTTTAGGCGGACCAGCCTGACCCCTCAGGCGGGTCCGCCTAAACCCCACCTAAAAATAAAAAAAAGGTTTTTTTATGAAAAAAATCCCTCCGAAGAGGGGTTTAGGCGGACCAGACCAACCCATGGGACTGGTCTGCCTAAACCCCCCCTGGGGAAGGGGTTTAGGCGGACCAAACCAGCCCCCTTGGGCTGGTCCGCCTAAACCTCCCTCCCCCACTCTGTGAGACCAAAAAAAACATAATAATAATAATAATAATATTTTTTGAGGGGTTTACCCGGACCAAGTTGAACCCTCAACTTGGTCCGCCTAAACCCCACCCCCCACCCCTTCAACTTCCTATAAATTCCCCCCTTAGAAGCTCAAGGGGCAAGGAATGCATGCATGCACAAGCGGACGCATAGACGGATGGACAAACACCCCCGACCTAACTACCGCACCCTCGGACTCCCGAGGCCTTCGGCAAGGGTCGGGAACGCGAAAAGCTAAGTGCGCGTGCAGTTGGCTTCCTAGTCGGCTCACACACGCCGAGGGTATGTCACGTGTACTCCCCTCATCCGGCGTTTAGCCATCTCACACAAGTCCATCCTTGTCGCATGTAAGGTGATTATGTCAATGGCGAGTACACCCGTATCCCTAGTCCGCTCGTGTACGCCATCTTACGGTGACAAAATGCACTCCATGATGCCGCACCTAATTCCATCGTGGAATCACGTGCCTACTACTCACCCCCAGCCGGCCGTTGGCCACTCGGATTAACAACTCGAGTCTAGTCAGACCTCTGGCCTGAGAATCATAGTCCCGGGGCCGACCTCGACTCCCCAGCATGACGACACTCGCCGTTCGAGACCCGGACCCGACAGCTCACCTCGAGCCGCATCTGACCTCCACCAGGTGCCAGTCCACATCCGCCCCCACCACCAACGCATTCGGGCTCGCATCGATCCCTTTATAAAGAGTTTCTATAAAACACGCGGATATCCGCTTTATTACGCAATGACCCGGGGACCGACCCACATGTCGGAGTTGTCCCACGGCTTGCGCCAGTTGTACTTTGGCCCCATTTTCCCATTTGTAAAGCCCACGTGGGCTCTCATATAGCATAAAACTAGTTGAATACAAGCGCCCGCGTTCGGGTCCCCAGCTTTCTACCTACACCACTCGGCATACGTGCCTAACACTCTGACTCCAGTAAACACCCCTCAGTCGAAAGTGCACCCACAGCTGCAGAATGCTCCCGACCCTCTACCCACGGCTTCAGATATATATATATATACAGGCTTTTCTTCAGCATGGAACGAAGGTGTTCGGATTCAATCCGATGTAAATAAACACCGGTTGCTTGCGGCCGGTGGGGAAAGACGTCCAGTACACGATTCCCACAATCGCCTGCGCACTTGCACCCGTGGAACCCCTTCTCTCGACGTGTCACCCGATCTCTCGAGCCCATGTGCCGCGTGTGAACGTGTCACATAGACATCTTTTTAAAGAGAGAAAATATGAATGATGATTAAAGGATGAAGGATTATGCTAAAATAAGTGGGATAAAAAGGAAAAGGGGATGAGCATGAGATGCTCTATGGAAGGTGATCGCCAGAGGGGTTACCTTAAAATATCAAAGGAGTGATCGCATGTACCTTGTGTTGAGCGGGTGAGATTGGGGATTATTCCTTCCTCCTTCTATCGACCGGCCGACGAAGGGGGTTTATAGCTTAATTACCCTTGCAAAAAATGAACAAAGATGTGGATTAGCCAAAGTGTGTAGTATCAATGCCCTAAAAATATAGAATCAATCAAATTAAGCATGAACATACACCTTGTGTGTTTTGATTTTAAACCCCTAAGAGGAGTAACAAGGTATGGGATTATGAATGATATGCAAAGCAAGATGTAGTATGATGCAAAGCAGTTTTAACGTGCTGAGAAGATCTCTAGTAGAACAACAAGAGAGTGATGAGTGATATGATAAAAATAAAAACTAAAGGAGGGGTGTCCTTTCTGCTGTGTGTGCAACAGTAAAGGCAGAAAGAACAAGGGCTTCAGCTACTGCGGCAGGGTGAAGAAAGCACGATAAAAACGCCACTCGTGGGAGGAAGAACACCAGAGGAAGGAGCTTTGGAAGAAGATCAAACCTGCAAAAACCAACAAAACACTCCTCTCTGTGATGTGTTCTCTCTGTTTTCTCTTTTTTTTTCCTTCTGTTCTCTTCTCCTCTCGCGCGTGAGGGATTCGAGGGGTATTTATAGGGCAAAAATCCTTGCATTAATAGGATTAAAACAAGGTAACGAATCCTCAATAGGGAACCCTCCTCCCAATCGAACACAAGGTGCAAAATGGGGAAGGATTACTACTGGTAAGAAGCAGGCAAAAGGGAGAGGGAAGTGAAAATGACGACCTAGCTAAGGGCGCCAATTGAAATGACGACATTCACACAGTCATCCATTCCTGAATTTAATTATAGAAATAAAGAACTTTCCTTATTTAAAATTGTCAAATGACGCCTATGTGAATGGGCGCCAAATAATCAACGCCCCTCATTAGGACGTCAATTCTTTTTGAGTTTTATTTTCGTTGGAATTCGTAAAATCCAGGAATCGACGACCGTTTGAACAATCGTCTATTTAAGAAATACGCCCTTAATTAAGTCATCAATTAATTGATGCCCTCCACACAGGCGTTAATTTCACTTATTAAACAAAAAAGCCAAGAAATCTCAATTGAATATGGAGAAATTAAAAAAACTTCATATTAAGCCAATATTGAAGTCCACTTTGGGGCGTCACATGGTGACATGAGATTTACTCAACATAGCATCGATTTTGGCGTGTCTACAATTGCCCCGCCTTGACGTCTGCTTTGTAAGGGAATGAAACGAAATGAAGCGAAAGTGTAATGAGCGGAATGAAGTAAGAATGAACTGATAAGTAGATGCCAAGGTGTGATGTGACACGCCTCCGACACTAAGCATTGGAAATCTTTCCAGAATTCTAAATGAAACAACTTTGGATGATTACAAGAAAGTAATGATTAGCTGGATGAAGGGATTAATGTTAAAGAACTAAATGTGCGTGAGGGCACAGAAGGAAAGACACCATTGGAGAGCGGTTATCAGCCAATGTGGACGTTCTACAACCAAGGTGGATTTACAGAAAATAAAATGAATTGAGATAAAGACCCAGCAAATGAATGCTTTTCAAGGAACCAGCCTGAGCGGCTTCAAGGAGAATAAAGTACTTGATTTGGAATAGAATATCTCATGTCAACTCAAATAAAAGCGGGTGGCCTTCATTATCGGCGTAATATGAGGATTTTCATCATTGAAGCTCAAAGTCCTACATGATACATGCTGGGCTAAAAGAAAAACTAAAACAAACTAAAAAAATAGAACATAATCAAGGATAATATTGCTAAACCATCGAGATTTGGTCAGGAATCTAAATCTCTAAGCTGACACTAAGCCGAAGCCCGTTTATCCACGTATCAACTCAGAAAGTGGAACCGTCGTCCCAAACCTTAGATGACTCAACGGCCTATCCATGTGATCAAAACTCCCCTGGAATTATCACTATTTTTGATGGAGGGGAACTCAAATTCTAGGTTCATCAGAACCACAAGGTCCTTGATACGCTATAATAGCGTAGATATCATATAGTAAAAATGCATACAGGAAAGAATACAAGGATGGAATGATGTTACCGACGGAAGAAATCCAACCATCTTAAGACCTGCATAACCTGCACTTTTCTATGCTCAAAAATTATTAGCTCAGTAATGAATCATCAGCTTAATAAAGATCATAAGCTCAATAAGCTCAAAGTATGATCATAAGTGCATGACATAATAAACTTCATCAAGATACAATAGCACTTAAGTTCATCAACAATCATCATGCTGTAAAGCAATTCAAAAGGGTAAGCTCAAGAAAAGACGACCCTATGCGGAGGCGTCCAAATCATAAATGACGACGGTCATTGGGGCGTTAATTAAGATTACCAGTACACTTGGAATCGGACTGAAACTGACGCCCTCCCGAGAGGCGCTGGATAAATGATGACACGGAGAATGTCGTCAATTAAAGAAATGACGCGAAGCTATATGTCGTCAATTAACGATCTTACTGGCGCTCCGTTCCTTGCTCGGAATCAAACCTCCGTCGACTGATTCGAACTCGAACTTAAACTGATGTTCTAAACGGCTAGCCAAAGCTCCGAATCATTATAAAAGGGGATGAGTCCTCTGCTACACTCATCGACTGACTGATCGCTAGAACAGCCAGACACTCAATAACATCAGCACCAGTAAACAGGGGAACTACAGGTTTTCTTCAAACCGAACGAAGGATGGACAGGATGATGGTGATGCCGAGGCCTTCTAAGAAGCCTAGGATGGGTTTCCCTAGGATTTCTGAAGTTGCAAGCCACATGAGCGGGAGGATAGCCAAAGGCCAAGTAAGTTACTTTTTAATTTAAAGCTTCTGTTTCATTCTTCTCTTCTTTTCTTTATTCAAAACTCTGATTACATTCTCTTTTCCTCTTCTCTTCTTTTTATGTTTTTTTTTCAGGACTATCCAAATGTACCAGGACCAAGGAGATTCTTAAGGATTAAGTGGCTTCCTTTACTCCTCTCTAAACTTTCTTTAGACATGAGATCTTTCCTTAGCAAATGGCACCTACTAGGCCTTATAACCCATGCTACCCATTATGATGAAATCCACTTAGATTGGGCCTCTATAGGAGCACTAATAGAATTATGGCATCCAAACACTCATACTTTCCTCTTTCCTACCTTTGAAGCCACCATTTTCTTAGAGGAAGTAGAGATGCTCCTTGGATTAAGAAAGATGAAGCAAGGAGAAGAGTCAAAGATGGCTAGTATGACCAAACCAATAAATGCACATGACATGCTTACTAGCCTCATACCAAACCCAAATCTAGTAAACCAAATCAAAGCCCACAAAGGAATTAATCTCTTGAAATTAGCTTCATGGGTATACAAAAACATGGACGAAGCCCAAAAGGAAGAAGACTTGTTGGAGAGGGTGATGAAAGGTTTTGTTGTATGCATAGTAGGAGCTCTCTTCTTCCCTTCAATAGAAGACCACTTAGAAGAATGCCACTAAAGCACCATAGCTAGCATATGGGAAGGCAAAAGAATAGGACCGGCGGTACTAGCCAACCTATATAATGGGCTCACATCGGCTTCCTTGGGGTGACCTCTCTATGGGTCAATGCTACTCTTTTCCTGTTGGGTGGACCTCCACCTAAAGTTTGACCCATGCCAAGAAACTCAACCGGCCTCAAAGATCTTCTCTAAAAGCCCCCTTTAGTACATGACGGATTCTCTAGGCCTATGTGAGAGGGTGACTAATCGAGTGCCAAAGCTCAAGAAAAGAGGTGAATGGAGGGACTACTTTAAGACAATGCCCAAGAGCAGCTTCACTTGTACACCGGGGTTTCTAAAACCCAAGAACTTCGCTCAAGACTCTCCTCCGGCATAGAGCTTCAATTGATCAGCGGGAACGACTTTGTCCTCTACAATGCTCACCGGTGCCTCCCACAGCTTGGATTACCTCGGCACACTTTTGAAGAACCTAATCATCTTCTACCACTTAAGAGGAGGGAACTAGGCTCAAGTGGAGATCAAGAAGAAGTAAAAATAATCATGGCTCAATGGAAGGTTGGACTTCTCCATAGGTCCAAGACATATGTTGAAGAAGAAGAGAACAAATGCAAATCTTATGTAATAGCACTTAGGAAAATAAGGCCCACGGTGGCTTAGTGAATGTAACAATGATTTTTCATGAGATAAAAGAATTTTTCCTTTATATGAGCCAAAATAGCATCTTACATATGATCCTGTCTTCTAATTCAATGACCCTGTCTGATAAAATGAAGCCTCGGGCTCTCTGTTCTAGGACGCGACTCCAATAATGGCGTCAATTCCTCAACCCACGCCTCAGCACACGTCATCATTTCTTTTAATCATAAAAATAGAATAAAATCATAATTGACGCTTATTCAAACAGGCGTCTATTAATTTGCGCCTCAAGGCAAGACGTTAATCGCTTTAAATTCCTTATAATATTTTCAAAATAATTCCTCAATTTAATAGAAATGACGCCTTCATTCATGTCGCTCCTTATCGAATGGACGCCCACTCGCTAAGTCGTCAATTATAAACAGTAATAATGACGATCGATCACATCAATCACCTTCCCATTAATGCGCCTGACGACGGTTACGAGTTCCCATGTAAAAATAAATGACGCCTAGGGTTGGGTCGTCAAATACTGAAATCACGCCTCTCCTCAAACCGCCAATTATTATCACGATGACCTCCCTCAGGGCGTCAATTATTCTCGACCGTTAAACCCCTTTTTCCCTCCTTCTTCTCCTTCCTTCGTCTCCTTCCTCCCCTTTCCCTCACAAACCCTAACCGAACCCCCCTTTCTACCCATCTCTCTTCCATCTCTACTCTCCCTCCATCTCTACTCTCTCTACTCTCTAACCCATGGCTGGAGGCGCTCACAAGCGGCAGAGGGTCACCGCCCCGAAGGTGGTGGACCTGGGCAACGAGCACGCCGTGGAGGAAGTTCCTCCCGCGGCGGCCGAAGATGTTCCACCGGCCGAAGAAGCTCCGGTGGTGGAGCACGGCGGCGAAGAAGAAGAAGATGGTGAAGATGAAGATCAAGGCGAAGACGACGGTGAAGGCGAGGATGGAGAAGAGAATGAAGAAGACGAAGACGGTGAAGAAGAAGAAGGAGGAGGAGGAGGAGAAGAACCACCGGCGGCGGCAGGGGTCCCTCGGCCCGGCCAACCACGGCGGCCACGGCAACCCCGGCAACCTCTCCGGGGAGGGCTTCTAACGCCCGAACAAAGCAAGGTAGGTGCCCTACCCAAAGCCCTCATTTCAATTAAATTTTGATTTTATTTTCATTTTCCATCAATTTCCATAGCCCTCGGTGAAGGGAAAACCAGTGACACAGTCAAATGACGCCCCAATGGGTGCCGTCAATTAAAACAATGACCCTCCCTGGGTCGTCAATTTAAATTGTTTTTATTTTCTAAAAAATGATAATTCATGGAACCACGCCATGCAGCATGTCCTCAATTAGAAATATCATGTTTTATTCATCTTTTGCTGTTAATTTCCATGCCATTTCTTTTATTTTTGATATATATATTTCTGTTTCATTTTTATTTCGTGCACTGTTATTTTTTTTTAACACCTCAGAAAACAACGCCCCCCACCAGGACGTCAATTCATTAAATGACGACCATAGGGTGGTCGTCAATTAAAAATAATTTCACGATCATGGTACAGAACATAAACTTACTTTCAAAACAGCGCCCCCCATAGGGGCGTCACTTAAATAAATAACGACCCAGGGTTGGTTGTCAATTTAAAATTATCGTTTTAAAAATGAGAAATTAACTTCAAAACAACGCCCCCCACAGGGGCATTACTTAAATAAACAACGACCCAGGGGTGGTCATCAATTCAAAATACGCATGAAAACACCACAAACACATTTTGAAACAACGCCCTCCTCAGGGGCGTCAATTGAATAACCCACGGCCTAGGATAGGTCGTCAATTCCAACAGAAGATAAATTGAAACAGCCAATGAATAACCATATGATAAACTTATATGAAAATTAAGTGAAAAAGTTCTTTTGTTGTTTGCAGGGGCTGATGAGGACTCGGATATCTTGGGTCCAAGTTCGAGCAGCTTACTACGGGCTTCCAGACTTTCAGAGGGACATGGTAGATGCCATGGGGTTCGGACCCTTCCTTCGCATAGAGCCTATGAGACCTGACCTACCCCTGATCCAGGTGCTTAGGGAGAGATGGGATAGGACTAGACGGGCATTCTTGATGCCATGGGGTCACATGGTTCCTAGCCTAGAGGATGTTGCTAGGATCACTGGGCTGAGGGTGGACGGCGAGGCTGTGAGCGGGATCACCCTAGCTGACTACAGTGAGCTGACACAGAGGCTGCTAGGGTTAGAGACGGTCTACGAGACGCCGAGTGAGTGTAGGACCATCTACCGCACCGATCTTACCATTGCTATGGGGTTGGGTGACTCTAGGCAGAGGTCGAGGGAGTCTCTAGAGCAGTTTTTACAGAGGCTGATTGATGGGGCTAGGGCCGCCTATTGCCAGGACCCAACAGAGAGAGAGAGAGAGCAGATCGAGATTTGAGGAGATTTCTATTCCTGATGCTCGGGAGGTTATTACTCGGCACGAAGGGCGACATTATCAACTGTCGCTTCCTAGGGATTCTCGAGGATTTGGAGGGCGTCAGCAGATACGCCTGGGGAGCAGCATTGTTGGCGCACTTGATGGCCGACTTGTCCACAGGGACAGGTCGAGAGACGACCGTCAGCGGCTTCTCACCTTTTCTTCAGGTATGCATCTTTATTTTTCTTTTTCTTTTAAATGTATGTGAATGCTTTATTAATGCAATGCATGGATGCAGATATGGAGCCACCTATACATGCCGATGGGGCGTGTCGACCCTCGGCCCGGAGATGAGGGATCCTTCCCTCTAGCACGGCGTTGGCTGACCGTCGTGACGGGAGTGCCACTCGCCTACGAGCTGCGAGTTCTACGGAGGGGGTTCCGTGACTACCCAACTTCACTGGTATGCATGCTAAACATGATGCAATTTTCTTTGTTTTATGAAATATGTATGAAATGATGATGATGGGATATAACGACGCATGTTTGTGAATGCAGGTGGTGTGGAGACCCTATGAGGGGATGACCGATGAGGGCCAGCCCTGGGTCGTAGCGGGCCGATCTCGCTTTGGGTTCATTGCCTGAACGAGATTGAGCCGTTACGGCTTAGGCTGGTGATGAGGACCCTCGGCCTACACCAGGAGTGGGTCGAGGTAGGAGAGCCCCGGGGGATAGGCAAGAAGACACACGGTCGCACGAAGGTGATCGACTGGAGAGCCCGGTATCCTGACCAGTATGCCGACTGGCGGCGTGGTGAGACCCGAGTCACCTCACAGGTGACAGACAGCTCCGAGTACCTCCGACGCTACTGGGAGGTCTATGTCGGTCGACCCCGTATGAGGGTCTTAGGGGTACGTATGAATTCACTTTCTTTCTAATTAATTGCAAATGTTATATATCCATTGTGTGACTGACATGCATGCATGATGAATGTAGGATGCGCGGGACATAGCGGCGATGGACATGCAAGCCCATCTCCACAGCCTAGAGGCCCAGCTGGCTACCACACGGGCAGACCTAGAGACCCTGGTGAGTGTTTAAATTATCTCTGGGCAAATGATTTCCTGAATTATTGATGATTAGCCACTGACAATCTCAATGAATGCAGCGTGCCCAGCAGGGAGCGGCGATGAGAGAGACGGGAGGAGCCTCCAGCTCGAGGGGGCTGTTGTGCCCCAGTGGTTTTGATGATAGCAAACACTATAAGTCACCATATGCATGTGTGCATGAAAGACCTTGTTGATTCATTTAAGTGCATTCATATGTGTTCATGTATTTGTGAATGTGTGCTTGTGAATGACATTCCATTATATACACTGTGTGCACACATTATATCTGTCTGACATCTGGTTGATGCATTCATGTAACAAAGTCTGCACTGCACACTGGTTTGATAGCTTGTTCGTGAATTCACAAGTCTATACATCGTCTGTTCATCGTCACATGTGCATCACTTAGCAAGTCTATACATCTGTCAGCATTGCCTCTTGCTCGTAGAGTCTATACATTGTCTGTGCTTCACGCTTAGTTGAAGTCTATACATTGCATGCTACAAAGTCTGCACATCCAGTTTGCATCATGTCTGTGCAGAGCTTTTTGCATCGTTCATCAAGTCCATACATTGCACTGTAGCTTGCTTAGTTGAAGTCTATACATTGCATTGTTGTGTTGGTGCTCAAAGTCTGTACATTGGACTGTTCATGCATCACTCCATTTGGCAAGTCTGTACATTGGACTGTTCATGCATCACTCCATTTGGCAAGTCTATACATCGGACTGTTCATGCATTCATCTCAAGTATATACATCCGACTGTGCATTGTTCATGAGTAAGTCTATATAGCCTCTGCATTGCATCAAGTCTATACACTGTCCTGTAGCTTGCATGAAGTAAAGTCTATACATTGTCATCTTTACCTACGTCTCACACTTGCAAGTCTATACATTGCCTTTGGGCATCTAAGTCCATACATTGGCAGCGTGTCTGTGTTTCAAGCCATTCGACAAGTCTATACATTCCTAGTCTTTACCTACGTTCAGAACCCTAAGTCTATACACTGGTAAAGTCTGCACATTGTGCTTTGAAGCTGCACCATGTCTATACATTGTCTCGCCCACATCTTTAAAGTCTGTACATCCGATCGTCTCTTCCAGCGTCTCACGCTATCAAGTCTGTACAGCGTTTGCGTACAGTGCATCGTCATCCAAAGTCTGTACAGTCAGCTCTGTCTCACCTTGCGTCTCTTCAAGTATGTACAGCCTTGGCGTATGCTTTCATAAAGTCCATACATTGGTTTTCACTTCAAGTCTGTACATGGCCTTGGCATCTGCTTTGAAGTCTATACATTGGTTTTCACTTCAAGTCTGTACATGGCCTTGGCATCTGCTTTGAAGTCTACACATTGGTCTTCGCTTCAAGTCTATACATTGGCCAAGTCTACACATCGCCGTGTTCACTTGTTTCAAGTCTGCACATTGGCTCAAGCTTTCCAAGTCTGTACATTGGCCAAGTGTCTTGTGCTTTGAAGCTTTATCAAGTCTATACATCGCATGCATTGCACACTGCAAGTCTGTACAACCCAAGTCTGTACATCCACCGTTTCATGCAGCGTCTCTAAGGCAAAGTCTATACATGCATGCATTATAGCAAGTCTGAACATTATTTTCTCATGAACGAAATCAAAGCATGTACATGCCTCTGCATTGCATATGTGAAGTCTATACATGCTATAGCTTCGCATTCACAAAGTGTGTACACGCCACTGCATTGCATACATGAAGTCTGAACATTGCTTCAGCGTTGCCTTCAGCCAAGTCCATACATTGACTGGCAGCCTTCAGCAAAGTCTGAACATTGCATCATTGTGCATGCATTACTTTCATTCAAGTCTACACACTGGTGTCGACACTGCATGATCAAGTCTATACAGACTTAGCGAAAGCTTAGCAAGTCTATACACTGGTGTCGTCTGCTACAGGGACAACAAGTCTGTACATTGAGTTCTCATGCATGTAAACATCAAGTCTATACACTCCTCTGTTTCTTGTCTATACATCCGGTTGTTAGCATACCTGCACGCATGAATGAAGTCTGTACATCGCTTAGAGCATTACATGCATTCATCAAAAGTCTGTACACTCGTGAATGTAATGTCTGTACATTCATTCTCATTGTACACACTTTCTCTTCTATTGCACATGCATCTTTCATACCAAGTCTGCACATCGCTGCATTCTAAGTCTACACATTCTCACATTGTACATACTTGCATAAATGCTGCATCTAAAGTCTGTACACGCTCATGCATTACTTCATTAAGTCTATACACTCTTTGCTGATCGACTGAAGTAACTCTGTCATTGTACAGGCTGATGAATGGGCACGTGATCCGAGGTTGGCACTTGGCACGTGATCCGAGGTGTCCTCTGGATAAAGGGGGCACACGCCCTAGTTGCTGCTGATATATATATGTGAAGTTTCTTCATCCGCAGAAGATTGATAGAAGAGGGCTGATTGAGAGAGTGATAGAAGAAAGTGAGAGCAGCAGAGAGGCAGTGAGCAGAAGAAGAAGAAGAAGAAGAAAAAGAGCAGAGAGGCAGAGTGTGAAAGCAGCAGAAGAAGAAGAGAAAGAGAGAGAGTTCGTGGAGAAGAAGAAAGAAGATTTTATTGAAGATCTGTCTACTGGACTTGGATCAGATCCAATCCAGTTGCTCCTGCGAGAGCTACATTTTGCATTGCGTTTCCAGCTTTCCGATTGCTGTATTTTCATTTCTTGTTTTCCTTTTATTTGATCAACTGTGCTTTCCGATTCTCTGGTTAGAGATCAGTGCTCCTCTTGTGGTCTCAAGAGAAGGGAGACTTGTCTCCAGTCTGCTAGTGACAGGTTGTCACTTGTGGGTTCCCCTCCGGTTTGGAGGAAGGGAGATTCATCTCCGGTTCTGGTCTTGTGGGTTGCAAGTCCATGTGTTCCCTCCGGTTTGGAGGAAGAGAGACTTGTGTCTCTGTTGGCAGTGACTGGGTGTCACTAGTGCGCTCCCTCCTGGTCTGGAGGAAGAGAGACGTAGTCTCTGGTTCCAAGTGGCTGGGAGTCGCTTGGGGTGTCCCTCCGGTCTGGAGGAAGAGGGGAGGTTGTTCCCCTGGTCAAGCTGTTTGGCAGCAAGTGTTTGCAGACTGAGTCTACTGTTCTAGCGTTGCTAGTGGAAGCCTCACTCCGGTTGGGAGTGAGGGGTGGACGTAGGTCTTGGTGACCGAACCACCTAAAAATCTTCTGTGCAGTGTGGTTGGGCTTGTGCGCTTGTTCCTTGTCTTCTACCTCCTTCACAGGCTGCCTTAGCATTCTCGTTTCTATCTGTGCTGCTTCCGCTAGTTGCTTATTTAGGCGCGCCTTATATATTTGCTCAGTGGTTTAAAAGAGAATTTAACTTGTTCTTCAGATTGTCTATTTGCATTGATAGTGTTCTATTCTTTTATTGAAAGAAAAGTTTTTGAAGGGTGGGATTCATTCACCCCCCCTCTGAGTCCATCGCACCGATCCTATCAGGGGCCTAGTGCAGAGACGACTGCACTAGCAGAGTAGCTGGCTGGAGCGGTGGCACGGGCCGAGGCGGCAGAGCGCGACCTCGCAACACGGGTAAACTTAAACTCAAACTTAGCTTCGCATTTAATTTCATGTTATTATATGTTGATGAAATTTTGTGTTTTATAGACGGAGTAGCTCCGAGCCTCGCTTGCCTGCATCGAGGCAGGACAGCGCGCGATGACTACCCGAGTGAGTTAACAAAGATTTTATTTCAATTGCTTATTTCATGAATTATTGAATTAAATGCGTAACTGATGATTTGTTTAATTGGTTGCAGACTTCCGAGTTACAGGCGGAACTTACCCAGGCTGCACTTGCTGGGACGGAGCTGACCATCCGTGATCAGCGAGTCATGGAGCTGGAGAGGGCCTTGAGGCGGTGAGAGGAGCTTCCTCAGGACGTGGCAGAGCTGAGAGTCGCCCTCGAGATTGAGCGCAAGGAGCGTACTCAGGAGCGAGAGGAGCGTTCAGCATGTGAGCGGGAGCTCACAGACTTGAGGGCTCAGCTAGCCGTCACTTAGGAGCGGCTGCGAGCGACAGAGGAGCACCTCCAGCGAGGCCGGGACCGAGCGAGAGCTGTGGGGTACGCGTTCACCAGTTCCACCTTCGTAGCGGGTTCCCCTCTTCGACAGAGGAGCGAGGTAGAGGAGCAGGCTCGAGCTCCAGCTACTTCCCGGGGTCCATGCCCCCTCCACGAGCGCCTCGTCGGGACGACGATAGTGAGGTAAAGAGTTGGAGAGAGGAGGGTGGAGGCGAGAGTTGAGAGAGACTTACTTGTACCCCTCTACCCTCACACATGTACTCAGATATTCATTGATATATATATATATGAAATTGAAATTTTTGTTACTTGAGTTACTTTGAGCACTTGTGGACTTGTGTACTCGCCTTTGCTTTCACTTTCCTTTTCGTTCTTGTTCGTTCGTTCTTGCCCTGCGCTTGTAGTTTACACTTAAACAAACAGATTAATCCATCTGTCCGGCTTGGCCCCTTGTTGAATGAGCAAGGGACCGTCTCTTCTTTGACCTTGTTGATGGGTCAAGGGGCCAAGCCTCTAATTAATAAAGGCGGATAATGAAAATATATAAGGAAATGCAGCATACAAGCAAGCAAATGTCAACTTTAAAATAAAATATGTCCACACGAAGATGCAATCAAGCATATGAGATGAGCAACAGTAGACTTGATTTTCTGTTATTTTTATTTTATTTTATTTTCAAAATGACGCCCTCGCAAACGGGCGCTGATTGAGAAATTGACGCCGCCCTGGGAGGCGTTTATTCATAAAATCATTTTTTTATTTTTATCATGAAAAATGACGACATAGAAAAAGGCGTGAATTTATGAAATGACGCCCCTATGAAGGGCGTGAATTAAAAGATTAATTATGTTTATTATTTTTTTATATTTGGGTTTTTTTGAAATGACGACCCTTGAAGAGTCGCGGCTCATGAAAATGACGCCTACCCAGAGGGCGTTAGTTTTTTTTATTTTTTTGTTTTTTGTTTTTTTTGATGGGACTGGGCACGGTATAAAGACCTTAAACCTTACACAATCACCATCTTGAATTCATTAATCTTTCTTAAAAGATTTACCAAAGGGTCAATGTGCTTAAATACTTGTGCTTTTACTCATGTTCCCTCGCGGCCCATCCTTCTTAGTCGGTCTTCGCCACGCTTTGAGCTTGTAACCCACCATGGAAGGGGAAGGGAGGAATAAGTTGAGGAAGCTTACGAGAGGTTTCCGAGAATGGGAAAACTTTCCTCCCCTGCCCTAATGCCCGTTGGGATTCGGTCTCCGGCTTAGGGAAATTTTGTTGCTCTTTTGCCCTTACTCATACATGCTTACGACCAGGGTTTTCCCTGCGGGGACTTTGCCCTCTTGACATACTTTTCCTTTATTTTGACTTTCCTTTTTTTCTTCTTTTCTTTTCTTCAAACAGATAGAGACCTAATTGTACTTGGGCTTTAAGCATTTTGTTCCCTTTTGGGCCCTGACTTCCACCTACTAGGGCGGCGGACAGGTTTGGTTAGTATTCCTTGACTCGTACTCCCTCTCGTGAGCCGAAGAGGAGAGAATAGGTAAGGTTCGTACACTCTTAGTTTGGGTCTGACTTTCCTCAAATTCCGAGCCGCTCGAGTTTAAAAGCAAAGCGTGTAGTGTGTGCGGGAGTTGACCCCAAAGTTAAACCATCGAGATTGAAGAATGAATTAAGGATTTTGATTTTTCGGGCTCGCGGCCTATGTACCGTACAAGTCTGTGAAGATTTTGATTTTTGTTTTGTTTTGTTTTGTTTTGATTTGATTTTCTTTTCTTTTTTTCTTTTTTTGATTTTTTCTTTCTTTTACTTTTACTTTTTTTCTTTTTCTGATTTTTTTTCTCTTAGGGGTAGTATTTCTTCAAATAAAGACCATTCCAGGGGTGAGCCAACTCTTCACCTTCAGCATTAGTTAATTTGTAAGCGTTGCCAGGATAAACATCTTTTATGACGAAGGGTCCTTCCCAGTTATGTTGAAGTTTTGAACGAGGTCCTCTGAGTTTTACGAAGATTCTTTTAATTACCATTTCACCGATTTTGAATTTTCTCTCAATTACTTTCTTTTGGTAAAAACGTGAAAGCTTGTTTTGATAAATACGTGCATGCTCGGCGGCGGCCAAACGCTTCTCGTCTAGGAGTTCCAACTGAGCAAGGAGAGATTAGCGAAGCTCATCAATGGGGAGCTCCTTGTCCAATTGTACTCTAAGGGAAGGGATAAGAATCTCGTAAGGGACTACCGCCTCCATTCCATAAGTAAGGGAGAAAGGGGTCTGCCCAGTAGGGGTACAAACAGAAGTGCGATAGGCCCAAAGAGCTTCAATCAATTTTTCTGGCCAATCCGCAAATTTAGTAGCCTCACATGTTTTCTTAATAATCTTGATCAAGGTTTTGTTAGTTGCCTCTGCTTGGCCATTGCCCTGCGGATAGTAAGGAGATGAATGATGTAATGCAATGTTATACCTGTCGCAGAGGTCCTGAAGCTCCTGAGAGATGAATTGTGGCCCATTGTCGGTATTGATGGTACTTGGGATGCCGAACCTTGCGATGATGTTCTTCATTATAAATTTGCAGACGGTTGACGCTTTTATCTCCACGTAAGCTTCTACTTCCGCCCACTTGGTGAAGTACTCCGTGGCCGTGAGTATAAATGACTTTGGTTTTGTGAGGAGGTTCGGATCACCAAGGGGTCCAATGATATTGAAAGCCCACATGGAGAAAGGCCATGGGGAGGACATAGGATGGAGTGAAGAAGCAGGAGAGTGAATTTTATCGGCGTGTAGTTGGCACTTAACACACCTTCGAACATAGATGGAACAATCCTCTTCTAGAGTGGGCCAATAGAAACCTAGCCTAAGAATTTTCTTAGTAAGCATCTGGCTATTGACATGACCACCACACACTCCTGAATGCGCCTCTTCCACAACTTTCCAAGATTCATCATCATCTAGGCACCTTAATAAAACTCCGGTGAGACCTCTTCTGTGGAGTATACCTCCAACCAGGGTGTATCGCTGAGCAACTCTTCGAATGGCTTTCTTTTCTTCAGTCGTGGCCTCCTCGGGATAGGATTGATCATGGCAATACTTAGCAATCTCGTAATACCATGGCTTTTCTTCATCGTCCAATTCTTCTTCTAAATTCAATAGCATGACCTCCTTATTCTCAATGATTCCACCTTGCTTAACCTTCCTAAGCACCTCCTCCTTCACACTAAGGAAAGCTGAATCCTTAATAGCTGGTGTAATGCCCTGGATCTTGCTGGATCTTTATTGGATCTTTCGGATCTGTTTCGGATTGGTTTCGTTGAGTTTCGGTTCGCTTTTGTGGCTTCCGAGTTGAGTTTGACGAGCCGTGTGGGTTTTTCTCACGTACTAGTTACAGAACCCTACGGTGAGTTTGTTCGTCGATTCTCGAGCTCGTGGATGCTACAGCGACGATGTACTCGTCGAGCCGGTCGTTTCGCCTATTTTTGCGTATTTTTCTGAATTTGTGCATTTTCGGCGCATTTTCGGAATTTTCGGAAATTAGGAAAATTTCCTAATTTCTTTTCCTTTTTCTTTTCTTTTCCTCTCTCTCCTCCTCATTCGTCCGATCTCCTCTCTCTCTCCCATTCTCTCTCGTTCTTCCCCCTCTTTGGCCTCGGCTGCAGACGGAGCGATCGTGGGCGGGTTGGCGAGGCCGTGGAGCTGGTTGGATGCGCGATGGAGCGAGGATCGGATCGATTCTGGCGCGATCCCGTTCGGTGGATTCAAAGCCGGTGAAATTGGTTCGCGAGTGGTTTTCGGCGTGGTTTAGTCCCTTCGGGGCACGGTTTCTTCGGTGGAGGTAGGGTGACGGATCCTTGCTTCCTTACCTTCGTTTTCCCTGCCATTGCACGTCGTTCGGCTAGGAAACGAGTGTTTTTGGGCTTGTTTTGCCTAAACCGTGATTTTCGTGGTTTTTAGGGTCGGCCGGTAAACGGTGACCGTTTGTGGTTCAGTTAGTTTCTAAATTACCGCAGGGATGTTAGAATCCCATCCGCGTTGATTTCGTGCGATTTGGTGTTCATTCGAGGCCGGTAGAAGCCCGGGAACCTCGGTGACCCATTTAGGGTTGATTTGGTAAAATCGCCCGGATCTTGTGTTTTTGATGTTGCATGTGGGGTTTGGAGCCCCTTGGTGTTGTCTTTGGTCGTTGCGGTGTGTTCCCCCTGCGTTTCGGCGTGAACGGGGCGTGGAACGGGCCGATCCGGCCATTCCTATGTTTTCCCGCCATAACCGAAGTGGCGGTCATGCCAGCGACCGTTACTTGATTTAGCGGCCCTACGACTGACCGTTGTTTGGTCTGTGTTGTTTTGAGCTTTTCGCTTCTGGGTGAGTGACGGCCCAAGGGTGGTGCGTCATTCCCGAGTAACGCGCCAGTGACTGGCCGTTACTTTGCTTTTATCGTTTTCCTTTGGGGTTTAGTCGATTGGTCTAACGCGCTTGACCCAGCGCATTAGATGGAAGCGGCGCGCCTTGCCCAAGCCGTTGCTTGCCTGTTGATTGACGTTTGACTCGTTGAGGCGGTGCCTCTAACGGTCGAGCCCTTGTGCGTTGTTTGAGTGTAACGGTAGAGCCCCTGACCGTTACATTCTGCGTGGACGAGGTTGGGTGGCTGTCCCGTTGGAAGTGACGGTCGAGTCCCCGTGCGTCGTTTGTGAGTAACGCGCATGCCTCCGTCCGTCGTTTGCTGTCGTGTTGGGTTGAGGGTGGCCATGCCATTGGATATAACGGATGGGCCCCTGCGCGTCATTTGGAATGTGACGGCCCTCTCCTGCCGCGTCGTTTGGTTGTAACGCGCCTAGCGTCGTGCGTTACTTCGCCTTGGTTTGGGTTTGCTGCACCGTGGATGTGACGGTGGGAACCATGTGTGTCGTTTGCTTGTAACGCCCCTGGTCCCGTCCGTTACTTGGCTTTTGTGTGTTTTGTAGGTTGTTAGGGTGGTGTGTGTGACGGCCTGGCGTCCGTCCGTCGTTTAGGAAATAATGGCCCTGGTGTAGACCGTCACTTGCTTGTAGTGGTCTAAGGCCCGTGCGTTATTTACCTTGTGCCTTGGTTTTTCGCCCGATGTTTCTGTGTGTCTTGGCTTGGCCTAGTGGTCTGCCCGTTGTCCTGTGGATGTCTCTCGATGTCCTATGAGGGTTAAGACTACGATGCAAGGTAGCCAGGAGTCTTCTTACTTGTGGTAGGATTCTCGATCCTACTCTTGTATGTTGTTGTTGTTTGGTTTCGGTCAACCCGGTTTGACCCAGTGGTTGACGTGTGACCTTGTTTGTGCGTGTCTTGACGGTTCGGTCCTGTCCGAGACACTGCTTCTGGATGCTTCGAGGTGTTGTTCTACCTCGGTCTGCGTGTCCAACTGTGCTGAGGGTTCTTGGTGCTTCCCTCAGGTCTCCGTGTGTTGTTTTCTGCGGAGCGTGGTTTCTCTGGCTTAGGATTAGACCGATTGGCGGCTTGTCCCGCTGTTTGTGACGATCTTGCCTTGAGTCGTTCGACTCAGGATCGTTACATAGGAGGTCTAGTTGCTTGTTCTGAGTTGTCGGCAGTGGCGATGCTGCCATTTGGTGCCTCGAAGTACGTGTTGAGGGGTGTGGTTGCCCGTTTGTACTTCGGCACTTGTGTTTTGAGCTTCTGTGTCGTGTGAAGCCTCCACTTGTGTGACCTAAGGCCGAGAGGTGCCATCCCGCTAGCGGATGGCGGAGGGTTATTCCCGATGAGCGGTTTTTAGTTAGTTCCGCGGGCTCCTAGTCAACGGTGGCGTCCTGCCGAGGGAGAATACTAGCTAGAGGACATGGCTTAGACTATAGCCAGTGTGTGCACTCGTGGTCAGGGACGAGGACTTATGTTGACGGGCGTGACCCTGACTAGTTACTTGTTTGTTGTTCTTGTTTGGTTCAGCTTGTGTCTACATCTCTGCTGTTGTTACAGCAGTACTGTAGGTGAGACACTTGAGGTGCGGCGTAAGACGTCAGTGGACGCAGCTGGCTTTTTAAGGGGGTGCTTCCGTCACGTGACGCGTAGTTCTTCGCATTTTCTTGCGCGTTGTGACCTTTGCGAGTTGCCCGTTCGTGGCTGCACTCGGGGTCAGTGTTTTGCTGTCCGCATGGTGTTCTGTTCGTGCGTGGGGCTTTGTGCACGACGTTCCCTGTCGTGTTTTGTCTGCTTCTCGACGTCGGCGTTCGCCTTCGCCCTTGTTTGGGGCTGGTTGACAGATCGGTGTACCCTTCTGTGTGAGTTCAGGGTCATCCATCTGTTGCCTTTTGTTTGGAGTAGTTTGGAGTGCTGAGGTTAGTTCAGTAGCCGCTTGTTTGGTGCGGGTTCTCACCCTCTCCTGCGTGTTCCCTACTCCTACTTCCCGTCTGTTCCTTTACAGCTTTGTAGTGTAGCTTTCCTGCTTTGCTACACCTGCTGTTTCTGCTGCCTTGTTGTTGCTTCCGTTGCCTTCGCTTTGTGCGTTTTCCAGTAGGGATCCGCGTGACCCCTACTGAGTTTCTGTTGAGACTCACCCCTGCTGCTTTTCAGGTGGGTTTCGCCGTCTGCCTCTGCTGTTCCTGGCGGAGTGCTCGCTTGCTGTTGTAGCTGCCAGCTGTACCTGCGTCGGGCTTCTCCCGACTTCTGTGTACGTCTCTTTCTGTCGTACTGTACTGTGCTAGACTTGTTGTCTTTCCTTTGGGCTGGGCTCTGTGTTTAATTGTTAAAAATTTATTAATGAAGCTGTAATTTTATTTCTGCTACTTTAGCAATCCAATCTAATGAAATTTACTTGCTTACTGTTATATCTCTGTGGCTTCAATGTACTCTACACATGCCTTTTATCCCTTCGGCACTTTCCCGCGCTTGGGAGGCCTCGCGGGTCCCTCATGGTATCACGTGTATCCGGTATTTATATCGGGTGCACCGGGTATCTGGAATCCGGGTCGCTACAGGTGGTATCAGAGCGTTGTTGTGTGAAGTACATGGGAATCTGAGATATACAGTTTCCAGAGTCCTTAGGCCCAGTACAGTCCCTTGCTGGCATAGGTGTTGCGATGGTTTATCGCGGTGCTTCTCGCGTGTGGTCTTGTACGTGCTTGGTTGGCACTGTACGAGATGGTTTTTGCTCTCGTCTGGATATGACGATGTGCTTCGTTCGGTTTGAAGTTGGTCTCGATCGTGTTGCACTTGGCAGTGTTTGTCGGTTGGCATGAACCTGCAGTGCATTGTTCGAGCTGTTTTCTGTATTTTGCTCAGGTAGCTTATGACTTTTAGCATTGGTGTGATGGCCATGCACGTTCTTACGTTGCTTCGGTTGTCCCGGCTTGAGTCTATTTAGCTTCTGATGCATGGTTGTTTCGGTTGTTTCGGTTGTCGTGTTGCCTCGATTGAGAAGTTGCTCGAGCGAACCTAGGATTTTCCCTTCCTGGTGAGCTGTTGTTGTCGAGCTTGTTGCTTCTTGTCCTTCGTGGTGAAGCTTTTTCGATGTTTGCCTTGGAATTGCTGTCTTAGTGCTGCCTTTGTCCTGTGTCTGCTTAAGCGTGGACAGCTTTGTGTTGAGCCTGATCTGCTCTTTATTGTACGGTTGCTTAGCTTTGGACTCCGTAATGGTGTTAAGAGCTGTCGTGTACCGTATTTGTCGTGCTATGTCTAACGGCCGATGAATTGTGAAGGCTCATTTATCGTTTCGGGACGTGATGGTAAACTGAGATTAGCTCTTTCCTTGTGCTTTGCGCTGAAGCTGGTGCTCTTCTCTTGTTGCACTTAGGCTCCTTGTGTTCGGTTATTCGTTGGATTGGTGCGCGTGGCGTGTGAGTTGCGATCTTGTTGATTGCGATGACGCTGGTGTGTGCTGAGATGCGATTACCGATGATGTTCTGTTGCCTGTGCACATTTTTGAGAGTGCAGCTGTTGTGTGTGGGTTGGCTACCCGTTTGTCGAGAAGTTTGTTCTTTCTCGATGTGACTTCGTCTTGGCTTCTCGTGCCTTGATGTCGTCTGTTGCCGTGCCGTTGTTCGTGGTTTTTGGGTGTTGGCATTGGCACTTGTGTGAGTGTTGGGGAATTGGTTGGCATTCCTTGCTGATTAAGTACCCTTTGCTCTGCTTTCTTCCTTCTTGGGTGTTGTGCTCTTGAGGCGTGTTCGTAATCCTTGAGATGCGTTCCCCGAGAGTATTGTCGTTTCTCATTGTTGTGGGTCTTCTCTTGGTGAGCAGTCTGATGCGTAACCCGTTCTTGTGTGGTTGTGTGCTCAGCTGTTCTTGTGCCTTGTTGTGACCCTGCTTGCGGATGTGTTCCTTGGCCCTGTGTGTTGTGCGGAGCCGGAATTCTGCAGGTGCTGCCGTTGTGTTGTTTTGGCGCTGTTTCTTTATGCTTTTGTGTTCCTGTCTTGGACCATTGTCTTGTCAGCTGGCTTTGCTGTACTCTTCTTCCCTGGAGTTAGCTTGCGACTTGATCAGATGTGATATCTGAGTGAGTGCTGACGTGATGGTGCTTGTGGTCCAGCGTTGTTGTTGTCGTTGGTGTCCTGTGTGCCAGGTGTTCCCTGTTGCCTTTGGCACTGGAGCCGATGATGTGGTCGAGCTGTCAGCTGTGAGGACTGTGTCTCCTTGTGTGAGCTGCTGCTTGCCGTGTTGTTATTGTGTTTTTCGGTGTTGATTCTCGATTGTTGTGGCTGTCGTGTCTCTTGCCCTGTGAGACGTAAACGACGTTGTCTTTGCTTCGGAGGTGTCAGGTGTGTTCACTTTGGTGCCATGCTCGTGCTGTGGACTTGCTGTCTTGGAAGGTAGAGTGTGTACCTGTAATTGTGGTCTGACGTTGTTCCTCTGAGCTGTGTTTTCCGAGATTTGTGTTGTTGGGTTGCACTCCCTTGCTTCTCCTTTGCTAGTCCTTAATTTCGAGGGCGAAATTCTTTAAAGGGGGGCAGGATGTAATGCCCTGGATCTTGCTGGATCTTTATTGGATCTTTCAGATCTGTTTCGGATTGGTTTCGTTGAGTTTCGGTTCGCTTTTGTGGCTTCCGAGTTGAGTTTGACGAGCCGTGTGGGTTTTTCTCACGTACTAGTTACGAAACCCTACGGTGAGTTTGTTCGTCGATTCTCGAGCTCGTGGATGCTACAGCGACGATGTACTCGTCGAGCCGGTCGTTTCGCCTATTTTTGCGTATTTTTCTGAATTTGTGCATTTTCGGCGCATTTTCGGAATTTTCGGAAATTAGGAAAATTTCCTAATTTCTTTTCCTTTTTCTTTTTTTTTCCTCTCTCTCCTCCTCATTCGTGCGATCTCCTCTCTCTCTCCCGTTCTCTCTCGTTCTTCCCCCTCTTTGGCCCCGGCTGCAGACGGAGCGATCGTGGGCGGGTTGGCGAGGCCGTGGAGCTAGTTGGATGCGCGATGGAGCGAGGATCGGATCGATTCTGGCGCGATCCCGTTCGGTGGATTCAAAGCCGGTGAAATTGGTTCGCGAGTGGTTTTCGGCGTGGTTTAGTCCCTTCGGGGCACGGTTTCTTCGGTGGAGGTAGGGTGACGGATCCTTGCTTCCTTACCTTCGTTTTCCCTGCCATTGCACGTCGTTCGGCTAGGAAACGAGTGTGTTTGGGATTGTTTTGCCTAAACCGTGATTTTCGTGGTTTTTAGGGTCGGCCGGTAAACGGTGACCGTTTGCGGTTCAGTTAGTTTCTAAATGACCGCAGGGATGTTAGAATCCCATCCGCGTTGATTTCGTGCGATTTGGTGTTCATTCGAGGCCGGTAGAAGCCCGGGAACCTCGGTGACCCATTTAGGGTTGATTTGGTAAAATCGCCCGGATCTTGTGTTTTTGATGTTGCATGTGGGGTTTGGAGCCCCTTGGTGTTGTCTTTGGTCGTTGCGGTGTGTTCCCCCTGCGTTTCGGCGTGAACGGGGCGTGGAACGGGCCGATCTGGCCATTCCTATGTTTTCCCGCCGTAACCGAAGTGGCGGTCATGCCAGCGACCGTTACTTGATTTAGCGGCCCTACGACTGACCGTTGTTTGGTCTGTGTTGTTTTGAGCTTTTCGCTTCTGGGTGAGTGACGGCCCAAGGGTGGTGCGTCATTCCCGAGTAACGCGCCAGTGACTGGCCGTTACTTTGCTTTTATCATTTTCCTTTGGGGTTTAGTCGGTTGGTCTAACGCGCTTGACCCAGCGCGTTAGATGGAAGCGGCACGCCTTGCCCAGGCCGTTGCTTGCCTGTTGACTGACGTTTGACTCGTTGAGGCGGTGCCTCTAACGGTCGAGCCCTTGTGCGTTGTTTGAGTGTAACGGTAGAGCCCCTGACCGTTACATTCTGCGTGGACGAGGTTGGGTGGCTGTCCCGTTGGAAGTGACGGTCGAGTCCCCGTGCGTCGTTTGTGAGTAACGCGCATGCCTCCGTCCGTCGTTTGCTGTCGTGTTGGGTTGAGGGTGGCCATGCCGTTGGATATAACGGATGGGCCCCTGCGCGTCATTTAGAATGTGACGGCCCTCTCCTGCCGCGTCGTTTGGTTGTAACGCGCCTAGCGTCGTGCGTTACTTCGCCTTGGTTTGGGTTTGCTGCACCGTGGATGTGACGGTGGGAACCCTGTGCGTCGTTTGCTTGTAATGCCCCTGGTCCCGTCCGTTACTTGGCTTTTGTGTGTTTTGTAGGTTGTTAGGGTGGTGTGTGTGACGGCCTGGCGTCCGTCCGTCGTTTAGGAAATAACGGCCCTGGTGTAGACCGTCACTTGCTTGTAGTGGTCTAAGGCCCGTGCGTTATTTGCCTTGTGCCTTGGTTTTCCGCCCGATGTTTCTGTGTGTCTTGGCTTGGCCTAGTGGTCTGCCCGTTGTCCTGTGGATGTCTCTCGATGTCCTATGAGGGTTAAGACTACGATGCAAGGTAGCCAGGAGTCTTCTTACTTGTGGTAGGATTCTCGATCCTACTCTTGTATGTTGTTGTTGTTTGGTTTCGGTCAACCCGGTTTGACCCAGTGGTTGACGTGTGACCTTGTTTGTGCGTGTCTTGGCGGTTCGGTCCTGTCCGAGACACTGCTTCTGGATGCTTCGAGGTGTTGTTCTACCTCGGTCTGCGTGTCCAGCTGTGCTGAGGGTTCTTGGTGCTTCCCTCAGGTCTCCGTGTGTTGTTTTCTGCGGAGCGTGGTTTCTCTGGCTTAGGATTAGACCGATTGGCGGCTTGTCCCGCTGTTTGTGACGATCTTGCCTTGAGTCGTTCGACTCAGGATCGTTACATAGGAGGTCTAGTTGCTTGTCCTGAGTTGTCGGCAGTGGCGATGCTGCCATTTGGTGCCTCGAAGTACGTGTTGAGGGGTGTGGTTGCCCGTTTGTACTTCGGCACTTGTGTTTTGAGCTTCTGTGTCGTGTGAAGCCTCCACTTGTGTGACCTAAGGCCGAGAGGTGCCGTCCCGCTAGCGGATGGCGGAGGGTTATTCCCGATGAGCGGTTTTTAGTTAGTTCCGCGGGCTCCTAGTCAACGGTGGCGTCCTGCCAAGGGAGAATACTAGCTAGAGGACCTGGCTTAGACTATAGCCAGTGTGTGCACACGTGGTCAGGGACGAGGACTTACGTCGACGGGCGTGACCCTGACTAGTTACTTGTTTGTTGTTCCTGTTTGGTTCAGCTTGTGTCTACATCTCTGCTGTTGTTACAGCAGTACTGTAGGTGAGACACTTGAGGTGCGGCGTAAGACGTCAGTGGACGCAGCTGGCTTTTTAAGGGGGTGCTTCCGTCACGTGACGCGTAGTTCTTCGCGTTTTCTTGCGCGTTGTGACCTTTGCGAGTTGCCCGTTCGTGGCTGCACTCGGGGTCAGTGTTTTGCTGTCCGCACGGTGTTCTGTTCGTGCGTGGGGCTTTGTGCACGACGTTCCCTGTCGTGTTTTGTCTGCTTCTCGGCGTCGGCGTTCGCCTTCGCCCTTGTTTAGGGCTGGTTGACAGACTGGTGTACCATTCTGTGTGAGTTCAGGGTCATCCATCTGTTGCCTTTTGTTTGGAGTAGTTTGGAGTGCTGAGGTTAGTTCAGTAGCCGCTTGTTTGGTGCGGGTTCTCACCCTCTCCTGCGTGTTCCCTACTCCTACTTCTCGTCTGTTCCTTTACAACTTTGTAGTGTAGCTTTCCTGCTTTGCTACACCTGCTGTTTCTGCTGCCTTGTTGTTGCTTCCGTTGCCTTCGCTTTGTGCGTTTTCCAGTAGGGATCCGCGTGACCCCTACTGAGTTTCTGTTGAGACTCACCCCTGCTGCTTTTCAGGTGGGTTTCGCCGTCTGCCTCTGCTGTTCCTGGCGGAGTGCTCGCTTGCTGTTGTAGCTGCCAGCCGTACCTGCGTCGGGCTTCTCCCGACTTCTGTGTACGTTTCTTTCTGTCGTACTGTACTGTGCTAGACTTGTTGTCTTTCCTTTGGGCTGGGCTCTGTGTTTAATTGTTAAAAATTTATTAATGAAGCTGTAATTTTATTTCTGCTACTTTAGCAATCCAATCTAGTGAAATTTACTTGCTTACTGTTATATCTCTGTGGCTTCAATGTACTCTACACATGCCTTTTATCCCTTCGGCGCTTTCCCGCGCTTGGGAGGCCTCGCGGGTCCCTCATGGTATCACGTGTATCTGGAATCCGGGTCGCTATAGCTGGAGTGAGCCGCTTGTGAACAATGATCGAATGGGAATCCTTTTCGGGAAGGAAAACCAAAGAAGATGCGAGAGAAGTGAGAGCATCAGCTAAAATGTTATGTTCGCGAGGAACGTGAACAAAGATTAATTTGGTGAAAAGCTTGGTATAAGCAGAAGTCAATTCCTGATAGGGTTTGAGTTTAGGATTGAGCGTACGGCACTTGGTGAGCACTTGGCGAAGAATAAGCTGACTATCACCTACAATCCGCAATTGGGTAACACCAAATTGATGAGCGGCCTCCAGTCCGGCCAAAAGAGCCTCATACTCAGTTATGTTATTTGTAACTGGAAATGCAAGCTGAGAGGCGAGCGAAATAGTGATACCCTCCGGTGATAGAAGAACAATGCCAATCTCTTTTCCTTTTGAATTCAAAGCTCCATCAAACTGTAACGTCCACATCGAATCGGATTGATTGACGGACATTAGTTCCTTATCTAGAAACTCTGAGCGAACAGGGTCAAATCTAGGGAGAGGGTGATGAGCAAGATGTTCTGCTATGGCATAGCCTTTAATCGCTTTTTACTGAATGTAGATAATATCGAATTGAGAAAGGAAGCTTTGCCATCGTGCTAATTGGTCGGTGAGAACGGATTTTTCAAGAAAGAATTTGATTGGATTCATACGGGCGATGAGATGAACTTCGTGAGCTAAGAAATAATGCTTGAGTTTCTGAACTACCCAGACTAAAGCAGCACACGTCTTTTCTATCGCTGAGTACCTCTGCTCACAGGGGTTGAGAAGCTTTGACAAGTAGTGGGCTGCCCTTTCTTTTCCTTCTTCGTCAACTTGGGCTAGGACAGCGCCTACAGAGTCATCCCGGACGGAAATGTAAAGAACTAGCGGTTTGCCTGGAACTGGCGGCCTCAGGACAGGAGGATTTGAGAGACAATCATTTAATCCGTCAAAAGTTGCCTGACATTTGTCATCCCAAATAAACTTGACTCCCGGCTTAGTAAGCTCGTAGAACGGCCTGCATCTTTGTGAATGTTGGGAGACAAATCGGTGAATAAATTGTAACCTCCCGATCAAACCTCGGACTTCTTTCAAATTCCTGGGAGGAGGCATTTCCCTTATGGCCTTCGCCTTGTTGGGATCAATCTCAATACCCCTCTTACTTACGATGAACCCAAGCAACTTCCCTGATGAAACACCAAACACGCACTTCTTGGGATTCATTTTTAGCTGATACTCCCGTGCTCTTTGCAAGACTTTAGTTAGAATCCCGGGATGCTCAATCCTTGTTCTTGATTTTACTACCAGGTCATCAACGTAAACCTCTATATAAATGTGGATCATATCATGAAAAATTGCCATCATAGCCCTTTGATAGGTGGCTCCAGCATTCTTAAGTCCAAAGGGCATGACCACATAGCAATAAGTTCTCCATGGTGTAGTGAACGATATTTTCTCTTGATCTTCCTCAGCCAGGCGAATCTGATTATAACATGAAAAGCCATCCATAAAAGTGAGAGTCTCATATCCTACCATATTGTCGATCAAAACATCAATATGAGGGAGGGGGAAGTCATCTTTAGGACACGCGCGGTTGAGGTCCCGAAAGTCTATACAAATTTACACCTTTCCATCTTTCTTCATGACTGGGACGATATTAGCCACCCAATTGGGATAGAGGACAACTCTGACGAATCTAGCCTTGTGAAGCTTATCGACCTCTTCTTTCATTTTCAATGCCATATTAGGGTGGAAACGTCTCAACCGCTGTTTAACCGGAATGGACCCTGGCTTAAGCGTAAGTCGATGTTCAACAAGCGCAGGGTCTAGTCCAGGCATATCTTCATAACTCCATGTGAACGTGTCCTTATATTCTTGAAGAACTAAAATAAGCGCCTCCTCTTCGGAGGGCGGCATGTTCTTACTAATGAGGACAATCCTAGGGTCTTCTTCAGTACCCAGATTTATTTCTTTGGTAGGCTCTTCTACAGAGGCTGATGGCTCATCGAATCTTCTCATGCCACAGGAAAAAGCCTCAGCCTCATCCTCATATTCTTCATAACCTTCATCCCCCTCTTCAATAGGGTCTTCATCATTCATGATCTCATAAACACCAAAACCTTCATTAAAAACACAAGTATCTTCATATTCTACTTCTGGCAGGATGATCGGATTCTCTACAAACTCGGGAATGGCTAGACATGCCTGGCATCTAATGGCTAATTCTAACAAGAATCTACGGGGAATCTGCTTACCCGTGGATCTCTTATGTGAAGCTACCCCATGAGTCTTAAAATTAGAAGAGTAAGAGCAACTAACCGGATCACTAGAATTCAAAGATGAAAGAGATGAGGAAAAGATGGGTACAGAAGGAGATACAGATGAAGACCCCTCACCGGAGGGGTAGGGAAGGTCCCCTAATGAATCCTGGAAGAGCGGCCCCTGGGTCGGGACACACTCAGGAAGAAGATAGGAGGTCTCCTCAACGGAGATGAAAGTTTGAAAAGTTTAAATTTTGGCATTTTTTTTTCGTTTTCATTTTCAAGAAGAAGGCATTGAGAGGGAGGAATAAGGGGTGGTGTTAAAGTTGACAGATTGGTGAAAGATTGAGTAAATGATGACTTACACGGGGGTATGATGGAAAGTTTAGAGAATTGCTCGAGGAGCAAGGGAGGAATCGAGGGAGAAACTTGAAATGAATCCGGAAAAAAGGTTATCAAGACCGCAGGCGATCTAGGGACATCTGAGCAAAACATTTGATTGAACAAGCGGACATCAATCGTTGGATGAATGGATTTAATAGAGAAGAGGCCGGCCCACAGCCTATCCACGTTGAAGCCTTTTTTGAACGGCACATCAGGCTCCCCAGTATCTGTGTAATTGCTTAGAAGCTGCCTCTTGTTCGTGATTGCCGCTGGCTTTTCAATTAATTCATGAATCAGTGGCGGCCATTCCAGATCAGTTGGCATAAACAACCGGCTTAGAGCAATAGTGATATCGTTCATGTCGAACCATCTATACCAGTCACATTCGGGGTCATCCATCTGTAAAGACTCCAGAGCTTTGTATGTGACTAGCGGTGCTATGTGGCGGGCAAACTGCCGTGCATGTACATCTTGACAATCCATCATGGAAGTGACTAGCGTGGTTTGCTCATCATTATGAGTGACTCCTTTTATGAAGTGTGTCTGTAGGGTCCAGGTAAGGGGCTGCCGATCTGTCTTGAGAGTGGAAGTCATAACAGCCCATGGCTCATTTTCATCTTTGCTTGGCCCTTTGTACCCTAGGCCACCTCGGGGAATCATCTTTTGATGCCTGATGGGCTTGACTCTCCCTTGAAGATTAACACCTAGGTCTTTACCAGTTCTATATCCCATTTTCATCAGAATGTTCCATCCTGGCGTGTTCATCAAACCTTTTTTCTTCTTGCCTTTGGATGGATGTGGTGGCATTTGAGAGGTAGGAGGGATTGGAGGAGACGACCTTACCAAGTCTTGCCGCATATCGGCAACATCCAAAACTGAGAGCAAAGGCCTATTGGAAGGCCACATAGAAGGCACTGACGTTGCGGAATGTATATCTTCTGTCGGCAGAATGGGCATACTAGTGACTTTGATAATGCGCCCTTTGTGCAAAAATTTTATGCATTGATGATTTGTTGAAGGCACAGCATCAAGCTCTTGAATGTAAGGGCGACCCAAAATGCCATTGAATGTCGGGTCCATGTCTAGAATATGGAAATCCGCTGTGACTGAGACTGGACCCAAACCAACTTTTAAAGTGATCATTACTAAAGGCGGCTTCTTGGTATTGTCATAGGTTGTGAGCATGATTGTAGATGGCCGGATTTGGCTCTCCGAAATGTCACACATTTTCAGGGTACTTGGTGGCAAAACATTAATGGATGCCACAGTATCCACCAAACATTGTTTCACTGCCACCTTGTTAATGTCAATGGTAATGCACAGTGCATATTTTCTGGCCGGCTGCGGAGCCAATTCATGTTCATAGAAAGTGATGGCTGGTTGATTGCTGGCTGGACTTAAGACTGTAGTGACATGTTCAACTAGGATATCTTCATTTACCATTACCTTCTGCAGATATTGCTTCAAGGCCTGCTGATGTATAGTAGATCTTTTGATCAATTCCAGAATAGAAATTCGGGCCGGTGTTCTGTCCAAATGCTTTAGTAAATCATACTCCGTGCCCGGTGTAGACTCTTGTTCCTGTTCTCCTTGTTCTTGTATCGGCTCCTGCTCCCGCTGGGGAAACACTCGATGGAACATCCATCCACTACGGAGCACCATTGTTTTTGGAGCCTCTGTCGGGCTTAGAGTGGATGAAGGGGTAGAAGAGGTAGAGGGAATGGTGTTGGGTGTGTTGGGTGCTGCTGCAGGATTGGCATAAGGAGGGGTTCTTATAAGAGACCTTGCCGGCTGGGGATTATCGAAATGTGGTGACGGGGATCGAGTGACAAGAAGGGGCCTTGGAAGCATGATGGTGGTGGACGGTGTAGATTGTGGTGAAACGTGAGGGGTGACGGTTGCCGGCGAGGGGCGGATAAGGGGAGGATTTTGGGGTGAAGGAGAATTCATGGGTTGGCGTAAAAGAAGAGGCCGTGAAGGAGTAGGGTTAGGGTTGAGTGGCCTTGGAGTGCTGGAACGTATGAGGGGACGTGGTGGTTGGGAAAGGGGTACAGGTTGAAGCCTTCTTAACAATTATGGTGGTTGCGGTTGACTGGAGTTTTGATTAATGGCCCCGACAGAGGTGTTTTCCTTATGCCAAGCCTGCCCTCTCTCCACTTCATGGATTGAGGTGACAAGGTTTACTTGTTGATTTTGAACAGGGTGCTCTGGTAGTGGATTATTGACAATCCCCATATTTGGCTGGGGTGCAGAAGCCTACTGTTGCTGTGGAACTTGTTGTTGCTGACCTTGTTGCGGGTGCTGCTGAGCCGATGGTTGCTGAGGAGGCCTTCGAGCCTTTAGAGTAGCAATAACCCTCCTCATCTCATCCCAATCAATATCTCCTTGATCATTCATATCATGTATGTAATCCTTAAAGTGAAAATAATGATCGATGTTGTGCCCCGGCTGCCGATGAAAAAAGCAATACCGGGAGGTGTCTACATGTTGCGGCCATATCGTTCTTTCTTTACAGGTTGGCGACCATAAGGGCATTGAAAATATCTAATAGGCTTTCGGGCAAGGGAGGGTAGTGCGCTCTTCGGGGACCCAATGGTCTTCTCGGTTGTTGCAGTTGTTGCGGTGCATAATTGGCTGGTGGGGGCACTTGATGATACTGTGCATGTTGATTCTGTTGAGTAAAGTGGGATTGTTGTTGAGGAGGTGGAAGAGGTCGTAAGGTCTGAGGAGGGTTATTATTTGGCTGGTGGACTTGGTTTTGGAAGGCGGGCTGTTGTGGTGGTGGCCCTTGGTTCGGAGGGTGGCGGAAGGGTGTGGAATTGCCGAACGCGCTCACCTGCTCATTAATAACAGTGCCTTCAGTGGTCACACCAGTATTGCCGACATTAACGTTCCTCTTTATTACCTTTGGCCTTGGTTCAAACATGCCCATAATAGGCAAATCTTTCATTTGTGTTTGTATATACCTAGCTCTTTCATAGAGCTCTTTCATAGTGCTCAACTTGTTCATGGATAAAATATGATGGAACTGTGGAGTGGAGTTTGATATAATCATCTTCACTTGCTCCGTTTCCGACAGTGTGTCCTTTAGCTTCTCGGCCATAGCTCTCCACCTATCAGCAAATAAAACGAAGTCTTCCTCGAGATTCATCTTTTCGGCAACCAGATCAGTAACAGACAAAGAGGGACCCACATGGTCCTTGTACTTCTACAAAAACTTTCGTTGAACTACATCAAAATCATCGGCATCCGCTGGCTCCAGGGAGTAAAACCATTCTAGTGCCGGGCCATCTAAAGACCGCCTAAAGAGATAAGCCAAAGAAGTCTTATTATCTTGCCAGAATGATGCTTCATATAAGAAGTCTTTCAAGTGGATGTGCAGATTACTCGTTCCATTGTACCGCCGGAAATTCGGCATTTCAGACGGGGGTAGGTGAAAAATTGGCAGAGTGGGAAGCATAATTTCGGGAGTGACCTTGGATGCAGTGACCTTCTTAAGCTGCTCCTCCATACTAGCCATCCTTTGGAGGAGTATAGTGTGGTTATCAGGCTTGGCTGGGGCCAGACGAAAAGAGTATTGGTTCGTCATAGGCCTTCTCAGAATTTGAGAAACAGGAGGTTGTTGAGGCCTAGCAATGGAGTGATTTGCTGGTTGGGCCGGCGTAGTCATAACAGGAGTTGATGGGTGCGAGGGCACCCTAGGTGCGACCGCCTGGTCGTTGGGAGAACTAGCAGAGTGGCCGCCCATGGCCTGGGGAGGATTAGAAGATGAGGGGACATACTTTCCCTTTAAAGCGGCTTGGGCCGCCTGGTGCTGGGAGTCATCTAGCTGAGCAAGAACTTTGAGAAATTCGTTGAAGTTGAAAGAAGGGGAAACGTCCCCTGAAGTATTTTGAGTGATAGGTTGGGCTTGGGAAGAAGGCTCAACCTCCAAAGAAGTGGTGTCCACCATGTGGATCTGAGTGGGAGAAGAAGTGTAGTTTCCCTCGTGGTAGACAGGATCCTGAGAGGGAACCTCATAAAACGGGTCAGAGTGACCCTCGTGGTAGACAGGATCCTGAGAGGGAACCTCATAAAACGGGTCAGAGTGACCCTCCTCATAACCATCATAAGTATACCCGTAGTTGGCCATTTTGATGATTTTACCTGAACGGAGTTTCATGATTAAGGAAGAAGAAATAGATTTCCAACAAACAAGTATACCTGAGAGATATCACCTTATCAAAATAAACACTCAAGTTGTAATGAGCCCAAAATTTTAAGGTTTTTTTTGAAGATTAAGGTGAATTTTGCAATCAGTTCTCTCCCTTGAATGCGGATCCTAGTTAAAAATTTGAGTATAATCTCCGGGTATCTAGGTTCTTTCTCTCTCCTTACCAACGTATGGGTCAACTATACTCTGGGTGCTTCAATGGTACAACCTGCCCAGCGTCCGTGAGGGAATCCAAGGGTGCGGGGACTTACGAAGGCTTGGTTTAGGAATTTCAGGTCCAATGAGACGGAATGCTCAAAGGAGGGTCCTTCCTTCACCAAGAGAGGGTATGACTCCTAAAAGTGTGGGGAGAGGAGGTCTCCCAAACCGAATGCCCTAAATGCAGCCTAATGCGGGCAATAGCAAGCAGATGATATCAAAGTTAATCAAATGAATGAACAGCAGCAAACGGGGTTCTGTGGGCACAGAACAAAAAATGACGACCTAGATAAGGTCGCTATATCAATCAGAGACGACTGAGTGTCAGTCGCTAATCACTGTGAATGATGGAAGCAGATAGCAATCAAAATGAAATAGCACCTTAAAGTGAGGCGCTGCCTGTGGAAATGACGCCTCTTCACAGGGGCGTCAGATAACAGTAATCGAACTTAAAATATGAATAAACGCAATGACAATCAAAATAACGCCTTTCAGCAAGGTGTTGTACCAGTGAAAGACGCCTCTTGGAGGGGCGTCAAAATGCAGTAATCAGAAATGTGACGCCTTGGCGTGAGGTGTTATATTTGTAAATGACGCCTCTGTGAGGGGAGTTAATTAGAAAATGATGAAAATGCTCGCAATAAAAAAAGGAAACAGCGCCTGCATGAACAGTCGATGTATGTGAAAATGACGGCGGTCTGAAGGTCGTTATTCATTTCCAGAGAACCGATGACCCCGATGACAGACAGAAATCAATCTCTTCTCTAATAAAAATGATATAGACACCACTCAAATTGACTAATCCAGTGGGAGATGTGCACGTGGTGCACAAAAGGAGTGTGCTACGTGGAGCACGAAGGAGGAGCACGCGAGGGCGCCAAAGGGAGGGGCACGCGAGGGTGCTGAAGTGGGGGGCACGGGAGGGCGCCAAAGGGAGGGGCACGCGAGGGTGCTGAAGTGGGGGGCACGGGAGGGCGCCAAAGGGAGGAGTAATCAAACTAAAACAACAAGTGTCCCACCGTGATCGCCAATTTGTGAACGTGTCACATAGACATTTTTTTAAAGACAGAAAATATGAATGATGATTAAAGGATGAAGGATTATGCTAAAATAAGTGGGATAAAAAGGAAAATGGGATGAGCATGAGATGCTCTATGGAAGGTGATCACCAGAGGGGTTACCTCAAAATATCAAAGGAGTGATCGCATGTACCTTGTGTTGAGCGGGTGAGATTGGGGATTCCTCCTTCCTCCTTCTATCGGCCGGCCAACGAAGGGGGTTTATAGCTTGATTACCCTTGCAAAAAATGAACAAAGATGTGGATTAGCCAAAGTGTGTAGTATCAATGCTCTAAAAATATAGAATCAATCAAATTAAGTATGAACACACACCTTGTGTGTTTTGGTTTTAAACCCCTAAGAGGAGTAACAAGGTATGGGATTATGAATGATATGCAAAGCAAGATGTAGTATGATGCAAAGCAGTTTTAACGTGCTGAGAAGATCTCTAGTAGAACAACTAGAGAGTGATGAGTGATATGATAAAAATAAAAACTAAAGGAGGGGTGTCCTTTCTGTTGTGTGTGCAGCAGTAAAGGGAGAAAGAACAAGGGCTTCATCTACTACGGTAGGGTAAAGAAAGCACGATGAAAATGCCGCTCGTGGGAGGAAGAACACCAGAGGAAGGAGCTTTGGAAGAAGATCAAACCTGCAAAAAACAACAAAACGCTCCTCTCTGTGATGTGTTCTCTCTATTTTCTCTTTTTTTTCCCTTCTGTTCTCTTCTCCTCTCGCGCGTGAGGGATTCGAGGGGTATTTATAGGGCAAAAATCCTTGCATTAATAGGATTAAAACAAGGTAACGAATCCTCAATAGGGAACCCTCCTCCCAATCGAACACAAGGTGCAAAATGGGGAAGGATTACTACTGGAAAGAAGCAGGCAAAAGGGAGAGGGAAGTGAAAATGACGACCTAGCTAAGGGCGCCAATTGAAATGACGACATTCACACAGTCGTCCATTCCTGAATTTAATTATAGAAATAAATAACTTTCCTTATTTAAAATTGTCAAATGACGCCTATGTGAATGGGCGCCAAATAATCAACGCCCCTCATTAGGACGTCAATTCTTTTTGAGTTTTATTTTCGTTAGAATTCATAAAATCCAGGAATCGACGACCGTTTGAACAGTCGTCTATTTAAGAAATACGCCCTTAATTAAGTCGTCAATTAAATGACGCCCTCCACACAGGCGTTAATTTCACTTATTAAACAAAAAAAGCCAAGAAATCTCAATTGAATATGGAGAAATTAGAAAAACTTCATATTAAGCCAATATTGAAGTCCACTTTGGGGCGTCACATGGTGACATGAGATTTACTCAACATAGCATCGATTTTGGCGTGTCTACACCGCGTCCTGGTGACGCTTTCCCGGTCAACCCTTGGTTCCATGGGTGATTGTCGAGAAATCGACTGGCACGCCTGCACCTAGTCCGGCTAACCCATACACCCTTTTCGACTTTCCGTAAGAGGAGAGTGTCTGATACCGCTGTGAGAGGCATGCAACCGTAAGGAGGCTACCCGAGATACATCAAACTCCAATATTTTTCTTCCCCCGCTGTATCCCTTCCTTCACCCGGTCATCGGCATAAAAACCCCCGCAACAATCGCTTGACCAAGTCGGCTCACTTCCTACCTATTAAGAGTCGTTGGTCCGTGGATGTCTTGGCTGCCATATATGTAAAAGCAATTGTGAAACTACATGGAGTCCCTATCACCATTATATCTAATCCATACCCTCGATTTACATCTCAATTCTGGAAGGGTCTACAACATTCATTAGGGACCCGGTTGAATTTCAGCACCACATTCCACCCACAAACTGATGGTCAAACTGAAAGAACCAATCAGGTGGTGGAAGATATGCTCCGGGCATGTGTACTTGATTTTGGTGGAAGTTTGCATGACCACTTGCCTCTAGTGGAATTCTCCTACAATAATAGCTACCAAGCTAGCATTAAAATGGCACCATTTGAAGCCCTATATGACAGGAGTTGCCGCTCACCTATATACTGAACTGAGATTGGGGAAAAGCAATTTCTAGGCCGTGAACTTATTCAGGATACTACTGAAAAAGTTAAGCTTAATCAAGAAGGACTCAAGGTGGCTCAAGATAGGCAAAATTCTTATGCTGATAATCGAAGGCGTGACCTGGAATTCCAAATAGGAGACCACGTATTCCTCAAAGTTTCTCCGGGTCGAGATATCCAAAGACATCAAAGGCAAACTTACTCCTAGATTTATAGGCCCTTTTGAAATTCTTGAAAGGGTTAGTGAGGTTGCTTATCGACTAGCTTCGCCTCCTCAACTAGCAGGAGTTCATGATGTCTTTCACGTCTCAATACTAAAAAGGTACGTCCATGATCCATTCCATGTCATCACTTATGATAACCTGGAGATACAAGAAAACTTGACGTACCAGCAAAGGCCACTCAAGATAATTAAGCGAGAAGTACATTAGCTTTGAAATAAAAACATTCCCATGGTCAAAGTCCAATTGAGCAAATCCTGACTGCACGAGGTGACATGGAAAACGGAAGAAGTTATGAACAAAAGATTTTTGGAGATATTTAAATGTACGTACACTCTCCTTAAAAATCACACGCACTGAATTTGGGGACCAAATTCTTTTTAAGTGGGGGAGGGTGTAACGCTCGAGATTTTTTTTAGATTTTTTTGGGATTTAATATAATTATTAAGCATTTAAATAGACTTAATGAGCTATTTAATGAATATAGGTCGATTTAATAAATCTAATGGCCCAGATATTATGTTAGGTTTAAATCCACCTAAATAGGCCCACAAGACACAAATCCAAGCCCTTTAAACCCAATCCCATTACTAGAAACGTAATTTGGGCAATTTACGGAATTTAGTTGGATAAATAGACCAAAATGGGGATAATTAGATCCTAAATCCAAAAATATGAAAATTTCGGACTTAATGCTTAAAAGCGATCTATCGCACGACCGCTACTATACAAAGGCAGTCCTGAGACGATCGCTACTGTGTTCCGAGAATGAGCTTTGTAGAGACGTAAAAAGCTTGGATCTTTGGCAACCAAATAACCTTGGATCGAAGCTATCTGGCATGGGAGACTCTCTAGAACACTCTAGGGATCAATTCTACTCTAATTTAGAACTCTAGATCCGATCTAACCCCCAAACCCTAGGTAAACTCTATAAATAGGATTCAGGTTCGAACTGTGCGAACCCTTGTTTTGGCTCGCGAAGTTCGACGATAAGGAGATGGTATCTGAGGTTAGTTCACATAGTGTCTTCAGAACTTTTTGTTCCCCTTTCTATCTTCTACCTACCCCTCCAATTTTCATGCTAGAAGACCCAACCGTTGAAGAATTAGGGCATTTGCAAGTCGCTGGTTCGCTACAGGCTGCATAGGAACCAGTGCGCTGGTCCAGTGAAGATCAGGAGATTAGAAGCCTTAAACGAGGTTGGTTCACATAGTGTCTTCAGAACTTTTTGTTCCCCTTTCTATCTTCAACCTACCCCTTCAATTTTTGTGCTAGAAGACCCAGCCATTGAAGAATTAGGGCGTCTGCAAGTCGCTGGTTCGCTACAGGCTGCACAGGAACCAATGCGCCGGTCCAGTGAAGATCAGTAGATTAGAAGCCCTAAACGAGGTTAGTTCACATAGTGTCTTCAAAACTTTTTGTTCCCTTTTCTATCTTCTACCTACCCCCCAATTTTTATGAATATAGGTCAAGAGAATTAGAAGATAGAGGGGCAGGAAGTTGCTGGTTTGGCACAGGACGTGCAGGAACCTGAGCGATCTTCCAGTTAGAAATTCGAAGTCTAACGCTTGTCACAGAGGTAGGTTATCTCGTGGATGGCTAGAATAATATGTCAGGAGTAAAATCCCTCTATTTTTGCCTATTTTCACTAAGTATACATGGAGTATTTTACGTTCTATCACTGCACAACTAGGTTATCACAACATGCATGAATCCTACCCTTAATAAGAAATTGATAATTTTGGCTTACTTCAGGCAAACCCATGCATCTCTATGACTTGATTTTTATTGTAGCATGTTTACCTTTCTGTCTAGCATGTTTACATGCATTTATTTCCTTAGGATAGGCCTTGCATGCCCTAGTTTACTTTTGTCTGCTACAGGCAAGAAACGGTCTCCCTAATATTGTCGTAATCCTTTAGCGGCCATGCGATAGACCGCTAACACCTGTATGCGGTCCTCACTTGACCGCTATTCTCTTTCTGTTCTCTGCAACCTGTTAATTGCAGATTGACCCTATTATACATATGTTAACCCTAGGTAATTAGGCTTTATTCCTAGTTGTGATTTCACATTTATGAACTTGGTTATATTGTGCACTAAACATGTTAGGTTTCATATCTTTCATGTTTTAAATACCTATTTTAAACGTATGCTATTTACATGCAAAAACCCTTATAGTTTTTATTAAAGTTAATTCTATATGCTTCACAGACTTGTTTAAGTGATGTTTTGATCGCTGTTTTGCCATCATCCCTTCTCATCTATAGTCTTTCCTTAAGTACATGGTGCGTACCCCAGTGCGTGGCCATTAGATACACTTTTGCACTTCTAAGTACACCTCTTGAACTTGTGATCCTCTCCGTTGGATATTCCTTCCACTGGACTAGGTTATCTTGTTTCAAGGCCTCCATAAGTCTCCGCGAGTCTGGGATTTCCACTAGGATGTCGAGCTGGTTGTACCCTAAAAAAAAAACCCAATTGTCTAGAAAACACTCACATGACCGATATTTTTCTGAGTGCTGGATATTAGCGGCCATCCAGAACGCTGTAAATTTGAATTAGTGGCCTTTTCTCTGACCGCTATTTCCTCATGAAACGGTCCTGACTTGACCGCTATATCATAGAAGCGGCCCAGATTTGACCGCTAATTCAAGAGACGGCCCTGGCATGACCCTTTATGTGTCAAGTGTTCTTAACCCGAGGTTTGACCTAAGGGTTGATTTTTTGATAATTCTAGATGGTCTATTGATTATCTAGGACCTAATATCTTTTCTATAAATAATTAATAAAATTATTAAAGTTAAATAATATGTCGTTATGCTGTTGGATTCCTTCCGTGGCATGGCCTTGTCTTAAGTCATCTTTGGAATTCTTAAGATCTCTTATTGTGCGTTCTCTACCTTGGTTACATTCTCATGAAGCTATTGTTGAATTGAACATTATTGGCCAAACTTTACTATATTCTCATGGAAGTAGCTTGATCTGTAACTTGAAGATGCACGAGCGGGCACGGACAGTGTCCAAGGGCTCCACACTAGCCCCATTGGCAGATAGCCGGAAACGTGCTGAAAATCATGGGGTATGATGAACACTGGCATCGCATTGCGCCGAGAGTACTTTTTTTATAGACGGGTGAAAACCATGAGACAAACTTGTGATAATTTACATGTTTGCTAGTACATTCTTGTTCATGACTTTCTAGTGCATAGCCTTTATGGTTATGAAGTATATTCTTGTTAATGAGAGGCCACTTTACCTTATAAATCCTGCTTGATCATGCTCTATTGTCCATTCATATTCTTCATATCTCTATAATCCATATCTTGTTACTTGGATTTCGTTCGTGTGTTTTATCGCATTTTCTTTTACCTTATTCACTAGAGCGAAAATGTAATTACTTAAAGCATGCCTCCATGTGATGCGAAGATACCTACTAGGCAAATGCGCTCATTACCCTACTTTTCCAATCTTTTCAGGAAGTTCAAGTGAGTCGAATTCAGATTATTCTAGCAACGGGTCCGAGAGTGATGATTGATGGTCGAGAGAAGACTTAGAATGTCAAAAGTTCTCAAGTAGTCTAGAGTCATGATGTACTTTTCACTTTATTGAGTCTTACTATGTAATTTTCATTTTTCTTGAGTCTAGTAGATCAAGAGTTAACCTTATGTAATTATGCATCATTATTATCAATAAAAGTTAGAATTTTGGTCAAATATTGTGTACTCCATCTTTATGTGGATGTTTATTGCACTCTACTTTTATTGTTGGCTTTAGGCGTATTGCCGACTGCTTACGTTCCTCGATATTACTTCCGATGTACATATGTCTTGGGGCGTGATAGGTAAGGGGCATGACATAGTATATAGCAAGAAGTTCCATATAATGGCCGTAGCAAGGACGCAAGTATAATCATGTAGAGTCACGAATTTTTATCTAGAGATGAATGTCATAGATTAACATGTTAATAAGTACTTCGGTGCAATGTCACACCTTGTCATTACAAACTCCCGTGGACACAAGTACTTTCGGGCGCTCCTCCCAGGACCAGACTGGACCCTTTATAATGTGTTGGCTTTGGGTGGTGGATCAAAGATCCCAAGTAAAAATGTAGACATTCATTAATTACTAGCCAAGAGTTCCAAGGTTAAGCTCAAGTAACCAAGCACTAAGAACGAAGTCATTTCCTTAGAAGGAAATTCAAGAGATAAGTCATAAGAATGTGACTTGGGAGCCAAAAATTATAAAGGAGTCATGAACATGATAGGATAGTAGCCTGAAGAGGTTACATCTAGCACAGCTAGCTATGTCACACAAAATCACAAGATTCAAGAAAATTGGAAGAGGTCACGGTCAACAGAGAACCGCTATCTTATGGTAGCGGTCTAGGTAGAACCGCTATCATAAGGGGCAAATCAGGGGGTCTGAGTCGACTCACTGGCAGGTGGGGTCGACTCTCTGAGTAGGAAAATATGATCGCAGTCTGGCGAGAACCGCAGTCATGAAGTAGTGGTCCAGGAATAACCGCGATAAATAGAGGTCAACAGGTGCCTGCGTCAACTCACTAGGTAGGTGTCACGCCCCGACGCGGAATATTGAGGGCGTGAGCGAGTCGTAAACAATCGTGTCGATCAGAGCATGTACAATTTTATTTCTAAAGACAGAAATGAATGGAAAAAATGATACTTTTATTCCATCAAAATGAAGTTTACATCACTAATTCATAAGCCATAAAGGCAAATTACAACTTCCAATCCCAAAGTACATCATTCTTGTAAAAATACTAATGATCTACATAAACCAAGGTAAAAAGGAAAATCACATTCTCACTCTTGTCCATTCCCTTGTTCATTTTCATTTCCTGCAACAATTAACCAAAACGTAGGGTGAGCTAAAAGCTCAGTAGGATTTTATATCTCTAAGAACTAGGCAATCTTTAAGTATTAACAATTTAAGTAATTTTCTAACTTGTATCGGGAAGTGTATAAACATGAATGGAATTTCCAAGTAATTGAGATAATATGATATCAAGAGGAATTTTCAAGCAATAACTTTGAACAAGTAAAGAATTTCATGTAATTGGCCATTTCACGCAAGTCAAGTAATTCATGTAATTTTCAAGTAATCATGTAAACAAGTAACAAGTACGAATAGTGGAATGCCGTAAAATCTAGCAAGTCATGCACTTCGGTGCAATGCCACACCGTGGTCAATCAACTCCCATGGGCACAAGTACTTTCAGGCGCTCCTCCCAGGACCAGACCGGGCCTCATAAATGCCAAGCATTGGGTCGGTGAATCATAAGATCCGAAGTACGTTTAGACATCCACTTTATATAATTATGACCAACAAATTTCAAGAAATAAGTTGATTCTAATTAAGTACAGATCTGGCAAAATTCAGAAATTTCAAGAAGAGTGGATAAGCTTTAAGGCATCATATTTAACGACATTAAGTCGTGGAATTCAAGAACGAACGGTAACTAGGATGAAAATGTAAGTAAATAGAACTTATAGAATTATTTTAATTCCATAATTTAATCTGATGTTCAATTAGTTTAACAAGTGTTTAGACATATTTTTAGGAAGTTTTTATATCCTAGAGATATTTTAGTTTAGCCAAAATACAGATTTTATAGCCATTTGTAATTCTGTTATGAACATGGTGTAAGTGAGCGTCACGTTCTGAACGTGATCACCGCCTGCGCCACGTTCATGAAATATTTCTAGAAATTATCTATTTTGTGGTTTCCAATTTTCACAAGTTCTGACCATTGTTTTTAACATACTGGTAAAGCCTTAATTTAATTAGACCTCAGAATAATTTTATTTTAAAATTTTAAACATGTTGTTATGAACGTGGTCGTTGCCTGCGCCACGTTCTTAATAAGAATGTGGTGTAGGTGAGCGTCACGTTCATGAAATCATTAGAAAATTTATTTTTAATACTGTTAAAACTTGCAAAAAATAACAGAATCCAGAAATAATAAGTTTTAGGTAGGAAGTATAAACTTATGCATTAAAATCACGATTTTGATATTATTTACTAATTATGCATCATTATACTAATTAATTGATAAGAAAATAGATTTAATATGCTGAAAATAATCCTATCATGCTGAAAATAATCTTATCATGCTGAAAATAATTTTAACGTGCTGTAAATAACTTTTATATGTTACTTTACTGATAAAATGACAAAAATAGATTTTTCATGCTGACATTAATTTTTAACATGCTGTAAAGATTCAAACATGCTACTATTGCTTTTCCTTATTTTTGGTGACTTAATGCTTACATTTAATGTGGATTCCAAATGTTATAATTCCTATTATATAGTGACTTAAACCTTTAGTCCCACATTGGAAGTTAGAAAAACTTCCTTGGGTTTATATGTTGGAGAGCTCACCCTGGGGTCAGGACCCAAGGGGCATAGGATGTGGACTCGAGTTGTGTGTCGAATTGAATAGATATGAAAACCCAAATATATTTATTTATTTATTTATTTGTGCCGTGCCGCACCGCACCGCACCGCACCGAGGTGTGGTGTGGTGTGGTTTTTAAAGAATGCGGTATACCCTATGGGCGCGTTCTTATATATATATATATATATATATATATTGAAAAAAAATTCCGTCGGACCTCGGAATTTTTCAGGGTTCTTGAGCAGAACGCGGCCATAAGGATGACCGCGATCTCCTGGTAGACCGCATTCTCAGGCATTATTATTTTTTTTTTTTACATATACATATTAACGCGGTGTAAGGGTTGGGTGCGTTTATTAACGCGGCCATACCCTTGGATGCGTTCTCAAAATTATTTTTTATATTTTTCTTTGAATTTTCTGGATGGTGGGAAAAGACATGTATGAATGCGGCGTATCGGGGCAACGCGCTTATTAACGAGGCCCTGTGATACAGCGCGTTCTTGACAGAGCCCAGTTTTTGAAAATTTAAGGATACCTCTTCTGTAAGACCCCGAGTTTCTGTGCAATTATTTAATTTCGTGAATAAAAAAAAAAAAAAAAAATTTGAATAGTAACTATGGTAAATAGTAAATCGTAATTTTTTTGACTATCATATGAAAATACTTAAAAATGGTAGTTAATTAGTAAACACTATGGTAAACACTTTAGTCTTCTATACTTGACCCTAATAAAATCAGTTACATGGCTTAATCGATGATTTAAGCTTGACTTAAAAACGCGGAAAACACTATTCACCCGAAAATACAACTACCGTAGAAAAATCTACAAAAATCACATCTGATAGAGAGTATTTTTCTTAGCAACTTTGTCTTCTGGGTCAATTTCATTAAAAATCGTTTGGTAACATTTAAAGGAGGTTTTAGTTAACTATTCCTTAATCCATAGGATTAGGCTTAGCTTAAGACTAACCTACCTTATGGAACACGTGAAAACGTGTTTTAGGTCGGCAAGAACACGGCTTGGACGCAGGGATGGGTTTTGCGGCTCTGACCAGTCTTGTGTGAAGTGTGTGAAGATTTCACACGTTCCTTCAAATGAAAACTATAAATAGAAGCCCCCTTAAGCCTTCCTTAGCAATCCTTAAGCCTAAACAAAGGAGACTCTGCTGCTACGTGCTGTGAAGGCTTCTGCAAATATCACTATTCATCTTCTTCCTCAAGACATCTCTTATTTTCCTTCCTTGGTTAAGGTAGGTAACCATGGCACAAACCTCAAATTTGATAAATAGAATGAAAGGGCATGCTGTTAACTTCTAGAAATCATGTTTTATTATCCATTTGCATGCTTAAACTCATGAATTGAAGCCCCATTACCGGATTATACTTCTGTTTTCAATATCCCCGTGTTACAGAGAAAGACGGCTCCACACGGACCGTTTATTTACTTTAACGGCCCCGTAACGACCGCCATATAGTACGTCTTAACGGCTTTTCATGAACCGTTTTGTCCCCTGGCATTCCACGGTTCACCCCAAACCGTTGTACATGCATAACGGTCAACCCGAGACCGCTTTAGAATAAATTTAGTAATATTATCATTTAAGTGTATTTTTTTTATTACGGCTAGAAAACGACCGTTTTACATGATAAATGGCCCTACCATGACCGTTGTACCCTTTTACCCTAGAAACGGCCCCTGACCGACGTGTGTTAGCAGACAGCCGAAGGTAAATTCCTCAGACTAGAACGGCTGTTAGGGAACCGTTGTTTATCCATTTAACGGTCATTCCCAGACCGCTGTTCTCCTGAAAACGGCCGTACTTAGACCGCTTAACAGAAACCTATTTCTGGTCCAATTTTCACCCAATAGGTTTAACGGCCCATTTTCAACTGTTTAACTTCCAGAAAACCTGATTTTTGCTATTCTGACCCATTTAACAATGTTAAATAGTAAAAACTGATAATCCACATAAATAACAAATAATGAGATGAGTAAATTTCTATTAATTGCAGTATCTATTTTGTTAAAGTGAAAATTATTGTAATTCACTTGTAACTTTGGATAAATTGGCTAATTACCATAAGCTAAAAATTTACCGTAGGTAATTTCTGTAAATTACTGTAAATCAGAAAATTACTGGCCAACTTATGGCAAGTCTTTGGCCAATTAACCGGACACTCTATCCGGTAAACTTCACATTTTTACCGTGAGACAATTTACCGTGGTAAAATTACGGTTACATCATGACTATCGTTTTAACTTGATAAATTGACCGATTACCCTTGGATAATCTTCGGTCATACTTGAGCCCGGAATTGACCAATGGACATTAAACTGAAATTGGTTGGTTTAATTGTTATTGGCAACCCGGTAAATATTTCACATAAATTATCTTATATTTAGATCATTATACTTAATACGGATTCTCTAGAACCGTATTTCTTGAAAAATACGACCCAAATGGTTCGTATATTCTCGTTCTTCGGAACTTACTTCTCTTTCTCGAACGGCTTACTGTCACCCGTTCATTCTTGGCCCCGTGACTCGTTACTCATAAGAGTACGGCCCAGTGATTGCCGTACGAATACCTTGTTTTGGGTTTTTCGTTGTGTTTAAACTCTAGAATCAAAGGAGACAAGTGTCGTCCTTTACATCTTGTACCCGACAGAAATTCATCTGATTATATTGGCCATAATTGACTATGTCTAGACGGGGGATCGGTGATCCAATTGAAATGAAATGCCATCGCATCATAAGGGCCCAGTCTGGTCCTGGGGAGAGCGCCCGAAAAGATATTGAGCCCATTGGGATGTTTATGACAAGGGTGAGGCATTACACCCGAATACTTGACTTGACTTGTTACGTCTACGACAAATTCTGGATACTCGACTCGTGTGTATTTACCTGGTTACATGTGTAACATACTTGCTGGCCAAATTTTCTTACTGTTACTTTACTTGTTCATTACTTGATAAATTGCTATATTTCTTGACTTTGCAAGTTATTTCTATCGTCATTCTTTATTTACTGCATTTCATATAAATTGGAAATCAATGGTTAATTACTTAAACCTGTTTGTGGTTATCTACTGAGCGCGTTTAGCTCACTCCTACTGTTTCCCCTCTTTCCAGGTGACGAACTTGTCAGGGATGGACTGGAGTGATATCGAGAGATAGTTTTAGTTTATTGAGTCAGTTTGTACCCGTAGAATTAATGAGAAATTGTTCTAGTTTGATTATTATATGGATGTAGTTGTTCTACCCATTGTACTCAATTTTTATCAATAAAACTCTGATTATTACTTTTCCAACCTTTAGTGCAATGGATTGCAATGGTTCGGAATTATATATTGCCCGCTTGCCTCTAACCGTACGTCCCGAGATTCCGCATCGGGGCGTGACAGTTTAGTTGGTATCAGAGCATAGTTCGCATTGACCTAGAAATTTAGGTTAAAATTGTCCTAGGTTTCCTTCTCTCCTATAAGTTTAGGAAAAACTAGACCTTGTGAGATTTGGGTAGAAATCGGGTTAAGCTATTAATCGTAATCGTGTCTCACTCCTCTAGTTCTTTCTCTCTCATCTCATCTGAGAATTCTTTTCTCATAATAATCGACTCATAATAATCGACTCATGAACAACGGATTACCTTATAGGTACTTGAAATGGCAGCCAATCGTGCTGAGATGAGGAATTTGCAACGTACGATTCAAGGACTTACGCAAGCCTTGAATGCATTGGCTCAGGCAGGAGCTGGAGCCGGAGCGGCACCTCATGGCGCAGCTCATGGTACTGGTGAATTGTATCGGAATTTCCGAGGGATGAACCCGCCTAGGTTTGCTGGTTCAACCGATCCTGATGAAGCCGAGAACTGGCTCGACGAGATGGCAAGGATTTTTGAGGTCATGCAATGCACTGACCAGGAGCGTGTTCTCTTGTCCATTTTCCAACTGGAACGTGATGCGCGTACTTGGTGGGAGTCTATTAAACCGACTCTCGGTGACCAACAAGTCTCGTGGGAGGAATTCGAGGAATTCTTCAATGATAAATATTTTTCTGATCGCGTGCAAGAAAAGAAGGCCGCGGAATTCGCAGCTCTGAAGCAGCGAAGCTTATCGGTATCAGAATATGAAGCCCAGTTTGCAAGACTCTCTCGTTATGCGAGACATCTCATTTCAACTGAGAAAATGAAGGCGAAGCGTTTCCTTAACGGTCTTCGACTTCATTATATTAATCAACTGGCACCACTGGAAATTTCTACATATTCTGAGATGGTAAGAAAGGCACAAGTATTAGAAGATACATTGGAAATGACGGAAAGGATTCGTGGTCAAGGTAGTAAGAAGAATCAACCGAAGGCACTCAAGAATGATAAGACTGATTCTGGCACTGGTCCTAACAAGAAAAGACCTTTCACTAGTACTGGTTCTAGTTCTGGTTCTGGTTCGTGGAAGGGCAAGGCGCCAAGACAAGAAGACAAGAAACCTGATTCTGTGGTTCCATTCAAAGGCGTATGCCGATATTGTGATCGTCCCGGTCACAAAATGGAGGATTGTTGGCGCAAGCAAGGTGCATGTTTGCGATGTGGAAGCAAGGAGCACCGCATTCCCAACTGCCCCTTATTATCGGAACAAGCTATTCCGGCAAAACCTCTAAACGTCAAGAAGCCTCAAGGCAGGCTCCAGGCTCTTCATACAAAGGAAAAGGGTATCTCCGAGGATGGTGGACTCGTCGAAGGTACTCTCATTATATCCGACTTTCCGGCTTTTGTTCTATTTGATACTGGTGCAACACATTCTTTTATATCCCGGAGATTTGCTAAGTTATTAGCTATAGAACCTGTTTTGATGGACTCTCCGTTAGAGATATCAACCCCTATTGGGACCAGTTCAGCTATTCAGCATTATTATCCTTCTAGTAAAGTTATGGTGAATGATCGGAATTTTCCAGCCGACTTGATTTGCATAGACATGAAGGATTACGATGTAATCCTAGGAGCCGACTGGTTGGCCCAGTATGAGGTCAATGTTCACTGCAATTCTTGTTCGGTGTCTTTTTCTAAGCACCCCGGATTATTCTTCAAAGGAGTGAAACATCCTAGTCCGGTGTCTCTTATCTCGACTCTTCGTGCTGACAAGTTATTGAGGCGTGGATGCGAAGCTTTTCTGGCTTTTGTTCATGCGTCCCCTGAACAGCAGATCGAGATTAAGGATATTGCTATTGTTCGGGAATTTCCGGACGTATTTCCAGAGGAGTTACCAGGACTTCCGCCTCAGCGTGAAGTTACATTCTCTATTGATCTTATTCCTGGATCATCTCCTGTTTCCAGAGCCCCTTATCGTATGTCTCCTGCGGAATTGCGGGAATTGAAGCAACAATTGTTAGAATTACTCGAGAAGGGTTTTATTCGCCCGAGTGTTTCCCCTTGGGGAGCTCCTGTATTGTTTGTTCGGAAGAAAGATGGTTCGATGAGGTTGTGCATCGACTATCGGCAACTCAACCAGATAACTATCAAGAATAAATATCCACTGCCGAGGATTGATGAGTTATTTGACCAGATTGCTGGAGCTTCGTATTTTTCTAAGATCGATCTTCGATCTGGGTATCATCAATTGAGAATTAAGGAAGATGATATTTACAAGTCAGCTTTTCGAAGCCGATATGGTCACTTTGAGTTTGTCGTTATGCCCTTTGGGTTAACGAATGCACCGGCAGCTTTCATGCAACTTATGAACAATGTGTTCCGACCTTATCTTGATCAATGGGTCGTGGTATTTATTGATGACATTTTGATCTACTCAAAGAGTGAAGAAGATCATGCCGAGCATCTAAGAACGGCTCTTCAATTATTGAGAGATCACCAATTATATGCCAAATTCAGCAAGTGTGAATTTTGGCTGAGTGAAGTGTCCTTTCTAGGACATATTATTACTAAGGATGGAATTTCTGTGGATCCATCTAAAGTGGAAGCAGTCAAGAATTGGGAACAGCCTACAAATGCTACTGAAGTAAGGAGTTTTCTTGGCCTGGCTGGTTATTATCGAAGGTTCATTCAAGATTTCTCTAAAATTGCGGTACCTTTGACCAAATTAACCCGCAAAGAAATCAAGTTTGAGTGGTCAGCTGAATGCCAACGGAGTTTTCAAACTCTGAAGGATTGTTTGACTACTGCCCCTATTTTGACCTTACCTTCGGGTGAAGGCGGTTTTGTGGTCTACACAGATGCTTCTGGTATTGGCTTAGGCTGTGTGCTTATGCAGCATGGCAAGGTGATTGCCTATTCTTCCAGGCAGTTAAGGAAGCATGAAGTTAATTATCCCGTGCATGATCTGGAATTGGCAGCCGTAGTATTCGCATTAAAGATTTGGAGGCACTATTTATATGGAGAATCATTCACGGTATTTTCGGATCACAAAAGTCTGAAATACTTATTTTCTCAAAAGGAATTAAACATGAGGCAAAGAAGGTGGTTGGAATATATAAAGGATTTCGACTTCTCTATCGAGTATCACCCTGGCAAAGGCAATGTCGTGGCTGATGCGTTAAGTCGGAAGCCTGTGGCTAAGTTATCCAGTCTTATGTTACAAGAATGGAAGTTACTAGAGCTGATGGCTAGTCTGGATCTCAATATTGATAATGATCGGATTTTGATTTCCCAGATGCAACTCAAGCCCGAACTGTTAGTGGAAATCAAGCTATTACAAGATATTGATCCCGAGCTAGTCGAGATTAAGGAAAACTTAAGTGGCAGACCTGACTTCTCGATAGCCAATGATGGAAGACTGGTGTTTCAAGGTAGAACTTGTGTACCGGATGAGGCTAATATAAAGAATCGGATCCTTGAAGAAGCACATAGATCCCGATACACTATCCATCCGGGAGGCACTAAGATGTTCAAAGACTTGAAGAGGACATTTTGGTGGCCAAACATGAAAAGGGAAATTGCAGATTTTGTAAGCAGATGTCTTGTTTGTCAACAAGTAAAGGCCGAGCATTTTAGACCGGCAGGTAAATTGAAACCACTTGATATTCCCCAATGGAAGTGGGAGAGTATTGGTATGGACTTTATTATGGGTCTTCCTAAGACTCGAGGTGGCTATGATGCAATATGGGTCATCGTGGATCGATTGACTAAGTCAGCCCATTTTCTAGCTATTAAGTCCAAGTGGACGGTTGATGTACTAGCAGCATTATATCTGAAGGAAGTGGTTAGACTTCATGGTATTCCAGTCAGCATTGTGTCTGACCGAGACCCGAGATTTACATCTCATTTCTGGAAGGGTTTGCAAGAATCTCTTGGTACCCGTCTGAATTTCAGTACTGCATTTCATCCGCAGACAGATGGACAGACCGAGAGAACAAATCAGATTGTGGAAGATATGTTGAGAGCTTGTATGATTGACTTCGATGGCAGCTGGAGTGATCATTTGGCATTGATAGAATTCGCCTATAACAATAGTTATCAATCCAGCATACAAATGGCACCTTTCGAGGCTTTGTATGGAAGGAGTTGTCGTTCTCCATTATGTTGGGATGAGATTGGCGAGAAGCAATGGCTTGGACCGGATCTTGTCTCAGAATCATCACAGAATATTCGAATTATTCGAGACCGGTTACTTGTAGCTCAATCAAGGCAGAAAAGTTATGCTGATAATAGAAGAAGAGATTTGAAATTCCAGATTGGCGAGCATGTATTTTTGAAGGTCTCTCCGTCGAGAGGTATTCGCCGATTCGGTATTCATGGCAAGTTAAGCCCAAGGTATATTGGTCCATTTGAGATCCTTGATCGAGTGGGTGAAGTCGCCTATAGATTGGCCTTACCTCCTCAACTAGCTGGAGTACACAACGTGTTCCATGTTTCTATGCTTCGGAAATACGTGTACGACCCTAGTCACGTCATTCAACATGCGGACCTCGAAGTGAAGAAGGACTTGTCTTATGAAGAAAGACCAGTGAAGATTCTGGATCGGAAAGAGCAACAACTTCGGAATCGTTCCATACCGATGGTTAAAATACAATGGAGTCGGCGTGGAATAGAAGAAGCTACATGGGAATCCGAGGACGCTATACGGAAGCGTTATCCCGATCTACTCTAGGTAAGCGATATTTTTACCGTATTTTGGTCCAGTGAATTTGGAGGACCAAATTCTTTAAGTAGGGGAGGGTGTAAGACCCCGAGTTTCTGTGCAATTATTTAATTTCGTGAATAGTAAAAAAAAAAAAAAAAAATTTTTTGAATAGTAACTATGGTAAATAGTAAATCGTAATTTTTTTGACTATCATATGAAAATACTTAAAAATGGTAGTTAATTAGTAAACACTATGGTAAACACTTTAGTCTTCTATACTTGACCCTAATAAAATCAGTTACATGGCTTAATCGATGATTTAAGCTTGACTTAAAAACGCGGAAAACACTATTCACCCGAAAATACAACTACCGTAGAAAAATCTACAAAAATCACATCTGATAGAGAGTATTTTTCTTAGCAACTTTGTCTTCTGGGTCAATTTCATTAAAAATCGTTTGGTAACATTTAAAGGAGGTTTTAGTTAACTATTCCTTAATCCATAGGATTAGGCTTAGCTTAAGACTAACCTACCTTATGGAACACGTGAAAACGTGTTTTAGGTCGGCAAGAACACGGCTTGGACGCAGGGATGGGTTTTGCGGCTCTGACCAGTCTTGTGTGAAGTGTGTGAAGATTTCACACGTTCCTTCAAATGAAAACTATAAATAGAAGCCCCCTTAAGCCTTCCTTAGCAATCCTTAAGCCTAAACAAAGGAGACTCTGCTGCTACGTGCTGTGAAGGCTTCTGCAAATATCACTATTCATCTTCTTCCTCAAGACATCTCTTATTTTCCTTCCTTGGTTAAGGTAGGTAACCATGGCACAAACCTCAAATTTGATAAATGGAATGAAAGGGCATGCTGTTAACTTCTAGAAATCATGTTTTATTATCCATTTGCATGCTTAAACTCATGAATTGAAGCCCCATTACCGGATTATACTTCTGTTTTCAATATCCCCGTGTTACAGAGAAAGACGGCTCCACACGGACCGTTTATTTACTTTAACGGCCCCGTAACGACCGCCATATAGTACGTCTTAACGGCTTTTCATGAACCGTTTTGTCCCCTGGCATTCCACGGTTCACCCCAAACCGTTGTACATGCATAACGGTCAACCCGAGACCGCTTTAGAATAAATTTAGTAATATTATCATTTAAGTGTATTTTTTTTATTACGGCTAGAAAACGACCGTTTTACATGATAAATGGCCCTACCATGACCGTTGTACCCTTTTACCCTAGAAACGGCCCCTGACCGACGTGTGTTAGCAGACAGCCGAAGGTAAATTCCTCAGACTAGAACGGCTGTTAGGGAACCGTTGTTTATCCATTTAACGGTCATTCCCAGACCGCTGTTCTCCTGAAAACGGCCGTACTTAGACCGCTTAACAGAAACCTATTTCTGGTCCAATTTTCACCCAATAGGTTTAACGGCCCATTTTCAACTGTTTAACTTCCAGAAAACCTGATTTTTGCTATTCTGACCCATTTAACAATGTTAAATAGTAAAAACTGATAATCCACATAAATAACAAATAATGAGATGAGTAAATTTCTATTAATTGCAGTATCTATTTTGTTAAAGTGAAAATTATTGTAATTCACTTGTAACTTTGGATAAATTGGCTAATTACCATAAGCTAAAAATTTACCGTAGGTAATTTCTGTAAATTACTGTAAATCAGAAAATTACTGGCCAACTTATGGCAAGTCTTTGGCCAATTAACCGGACACTCTATCCGGTAAACTTCACATTTTTACCGTGAGACAATTTACCGTGGTAAAATTACGGTTACATCATGACTATCGTTTTAACTTGATAAATTGACCGATTACCCTTGGATAATCTTCGGTCATACTTGAGCCCGGAATTGACCAATGGACATTAAACTGAAATTGGTTGGTTTAATTGTTATTGGCAACCCGGTAAATATTTCACATAAATTATCTTATATTTAGATCATTATACTTAATACGGATTCTCTAGAACCGTATTTCTTGAAAAATACGACCCAAATGGTTCGTATATTCTCGTTCTTCGGAACTTACTTCTCTTTCTCGAACGGCTTACTGTCACCCGTTCATTCTTGGCCCCGTGACTCGTTACTCATAAGAGTACGGCCCAGTGATTGCCGTACGAATACCTTGTTTTGGGTTTTTCGTTGTGTTTAAACTCTAGAATCAAAGGAGACAAGTGTCGTCCTTTACATCTTGTACCCGACAGAAATTCATCTGATTATATTGGCCATAATTGACTATGTCTAGACGGGGGATCGGTGATCCAATTGAAATGAAATGCCATCGCATCATAAGGGCCCAGTCTGGTCCTGGGGAGAGCGCCCGAAAAGATATTGAGCCCATTGGGATGTTTATGACAAGGGTGAGGCATTACACCCGAATACTTGACTTGACTTGTTACGTCTACGACAAATTCTGGATACTCGACTCATGTGTATTTACCTGGTTACATGTGTAACATACTTGCTGGCCAAATTTTCTTACTGTTACTTTACTTGTTCATTACTTGATAAATTGCTATATTTCTTGACTTTGCAAGTTATTTCTATCGTCATTCTTTATTTACTGCATTTCATATAAATTGGAAATCAATGGTTAATTACTTAAACCTGTTTGTGGTTATCTACTGAGCGCGTTTAGCTCACTCCTACTGTTTCCCCTCTTTCCAGGTGACGAACTTGTCAGGGATGGACTGGAGTGATATCGAGAGATAGTTTTAGTTTATTGAGTCAGTTTGTACCCGTAGAATTAATGAGAAATTGTTCTAGTTTGATTATTATATGGATGTAGTTGTTCTACCCATTGTACTCAATTTTTATCAATAAAACTCTGATTATTACTTTTCCAACCTTTAGTGCAATGGATTGCAATGGTTCGGAATTATATATTGCCCGCTTGCCTCTAACCGTACGTCCCGAGATTCCGCATCGGGGCGTGACATCTTCACTAAAACGACCATATCTTACTCATTTCTCAATGGAATTTAATAAATGAGCTATCAATGAAAGAGGACAGAAAAACAAACAAGATGGCATGCTTTAATTAGAGTTTAGCCTGAGAGACACCTACCTTTTGACGATTCTAAGGAAATATCCCCAAATATAAGAAAACCCTTTTGATCTTCCAAATCCTCCTTCAAATCTCCACCAAACTTCGCAGCAGTATAACCTTAGCCTCCAGGAATGGTTTAAGGGTCGAATGGGGTTCTATTTATAGTCAAAACTTGGCCAAATTTGTCAAGATTCCTTGCCTAATATTTCCAAACTTTCCACCAATGAATTAGAAGAAAAATTGAATTTTTCTTCTTAATCTAGCTCTATTTTGGTGTAAAAATAATGTAATTTCAGTTGGTATAAAGTTATATGTTAGGTTGGGGTTGATTCTTGAGTCAATCTTCTAGAAATAGGGTTATTTTAATCCCTTAAATTACATATTAAACACATGTTACGAATTTATGTTAATTTAACCTTTAATAAATCCTTTAACCCATTAATCCAATCCATTCTGGATTATCCAATGGGCCAATTGTAATCCTAACACATTATATGGACTTTTATTGGACTTCCTAAGATTTATCTAAAGTTTAAAGCATTTAATCTCTATTTACTTCTAGTTAATTCAAGTAAATTCAAAAAATTAGCTTATTTCATATAGTAAAAATGTAATTTAATTATTTCATGAAAAATTTAATTACATGATGAAATTGAAATTTTTATTTGTCATTTTTAATTATCAGGTTTCTACATCATTCCCCACTTAAAAGAATTTGATCCTCCAAATTCATATTATACAACTAAAATTCAAAAATTCGAGTAGAAAGGTCGAAATTCTAACCTGAGATTAAATTCAGGTATTTCTTCTTGATGGATTCTTCTAATTCCTAGGTTGCTTCCTCGAATCCATGCTTGCTCCATTGGACTTTCACCATCGGTATGGCCCGATTTCTCAGTTGGTGTAATTTCTAATCCAATATTTTGATTGGTCTTTCTTCATATGATAGGTCCTTTTGGAGTTTCAACTCTTCAAATTGAGTCACATGTGAAGGATCATAGACGTATTTCCTTAACATGGATACATGGAATACGTCGTGTACACCGGCCAGTTGAGGAGGCAAAGCCAGCTTGTACGCCACCTCGCCGATTCTCTCCAGAATCTCGAAAGGGCCGATAAATCTCGGACTTAACTTTCCTTTGATGCCGAATCTTATAATTCCTCGTGTGGGTGAGATCTTTAAGAAGACATGCTCCCTCACTTGGAATTCAATGTCTCTCTTCCGATTGTCAGCATAGCTCTTTTGCCGTGATTGAGCAACCTTTAGCCTTTCTTGTATCAACTGGATTTTGTCTGTTGTGTCTTGTACAATGTCGGGACCAATCAATCCTTTGTCACCAATCTCGCTCCATCATAGAGGCGATCTGCAACTTCGGCCATATAATGCTTCGAATGGTGCCATTTGAATACTCGACTGATAGCTATTGTTGTAAGCGAACTCAGTCAATGGTAAGTGTTCATGCCAGTTACCACCGAAGTCAATCATACATGCTCTCAACATATCTTCAATAATTTGATTCGTCCTCTCGGTTTGTCCATCAGTCTGAGGGTGAAAAGCAGTGCTAAATCTTAGTCTAGTACCTATAGATGATTGTAAACCCTTCCAGAAATGAGAGGTGAATCTCGGATCTCGGTTCGAAATAATAGAGCTTGGAATACCGTGCAGCCTTACGATCTCCTTGATATATAAAGCGGCTAGAACATCCACGGTCCATCTACTCTTGATAGGTAAAAAGTGAGCGGACTTTGTTAGCCTATCCACAATTACCCATATAGCATCAAAACCACTTCGGGTCTTTGGTAATCCAACAATGAAGTCCATACCGATACTATCCCATTTCCATTCCGATATTTCGAGAGGCTTGAGCTTGCCAGCCGGTTTGAGGTGTTAGGCCTTGACTTGTTGACAAACCAAACATCGACTTACGAACTCAGCTACCACTCTCTTCATATTAGGCCACCAGAAAGTTCTCTTGAGGTCTTGGTATATTTTTGTAGCACCAGGGTGAATAGTGTACCTTGACCGATGTGCTTCCTCCAGGATTTTACCCTTGATAGTAGAACAATCCGGTACACATGTTCTTCCTTTGAATAATAACCTTCCATCATCAATTAGAAGAAAAATTGGTCGTTGATCTAATTTCTCTTTAATTTCCACGATCAACGGATCATCACCCTGCCATTCCTTAATTTTCGAGAGTAACTCGGGTTGGAGTCGAATATTAGCAATAAAGACTCCGCCTTCCTTCTCCTCTATATTGAAGTTTAAGTTGGCCATTTGCTCAAGTAGATGCAATTCTTTAACCATCATGCTCGATAATAAAGCTATCGGCTTCCGGCTAAGTGCATCAGCTACGGCATTGCCTTTTCCAGGGTGATATTGTATAGAGAAGTCGAAATCCTTTAAATATTCCAACAACCATCTTTGTCTCATATTGAGCTCCTTTTGAGAGAATAAATATTTGAGACTCTTGTGATCAGAATACACCGTAAAGGCTTCGCCATAGAGGTAATGTCGCCAGATCTTCAAAGCAAAGACTATAGCTGCCAGTTCTAGGTCATGTATGGGATAATTTGTCTTGTGTTTCTTCAATTGCCGTGAAGAGTAGGCTAGAACCTTACCATGTTGCATTAATACGCAACCTAGGCCAATTCCGGATGCATCAACATACACTTCGAATCCTCCTCCTTCCGTAGGTAATGTGAGAATAGGAGCAGTCGTCAGATAATCCTTTAAAGTTTGAAAGCTTTTCTCGCATTCATCGAACCATATAAAAGGATTCTCCTTCCTTGTCAATCTTGATAAAGATACTACGATCTTTGAGAAATCCTTGATAAATATTCGGTAATATCTAGCCAATCCCAAGAAGCTTCAAATTTCCGTCACACTAGTAGGTCTTTCCCAGTTCTTTACGGCCTCAACCTTTGAAGGATCGACGGTGAAACCGTTCTGGGAAATTATGTGACCGAGAAAAGAAACTTTCTCCAACCAGAAATCACACTTGCTTAATTTGGCATAAAGCTTGTGATCTCTTAATAAGTAAAGGGCCTTCTTGAGATGTTCTTCATGTTCTTCCTTGGATTTGGAGTAGATCAAAATGTCATCGATGAAGACAACCACAAATTGATCGAGCTATGGCCTGAATACGTTGTTCATTAATTGCATGAATGCGGCAGGCGCATTTGTTAAGCCAAAAGGCATAACGGTGAACTCGTAATGTCCATACCTACTCCAAAATGCCATCTTGTGAATATCACTTTTGTAATGTCCCGGATCTTTGCTGGATCCTTAGTAGGTCTGGTTGGATCTTTATTGGATCTTTCGGATCTGTTTCGGTGAGTTTCGGTACGCTTATGTGACTTCCGAGTTGAGTTTTACGATCCGTGTGGGTTTTTCTCTCGTACTAGTTACGGAACCCTACGGTGAGTTTATTTGTCAGTTCATCGACTCGTGAATGCTGCAGCGACAATGTACTCTCCGAGCCGGTCGTTTCGACTATTTTTGTGTATTTTTTGGAGATAGGGCCAAAAATCAGATTTTCAGAAATTAGGAAAATTCCTAATTTTCTTTTCTATTTCTTTTCCTTCCTCTCTCCTCCCTTCTCATTTCACGCCGCCGCCTCCTCTCTCTTCTTTTTCTCTCCTCTCGAGCTTCCTTGGCTCCGGCTGCATACGGAAGACCTAGGGGCGCATGCTGGGGATGCTGTGGAGTTGGTCGGGTGCGCGACGGGGCGAGGATGGAGTGGTTTTGGCGCGATCCTGAACGGTGGATTCAAAGCAGACGTTTGAGCTCACGGCACGGTTTTCGACGCGGTTTACTCCCTTCGGGGCACAGTTTCTTCGGTGAAGGTAGGGAGATGGATCGCCTACCTGTTCTACACATTTTCCCTGCTTCTGTGCGTAGTTTGGTGCTCGATCGGGAGAAATCGGGCCGATTTAGTGAAAGCCGTCATTTTCGGAGTTTTCAGGGTTCGCAGGAAAATGGCAACCATTTATGATGTGGTTAGTATCAAAATGACCGCTGGGATGTCCGGATCCCATTCATGTTAGTTTCATGTCGATCGGTCTTCATTCGAGGCCGGTAGGAGTCTGGGAACCTCGGTGACTCATTTAGGGTCGATTTGTTAAAATCGCCCTAATCTTGCGTTTTAATGCGTGCATGTGGGCTTTCTAGCCTCCTGAAGTTGTTTTTCGTCATCTAGCTTTATTTCCCCTGCGCTTCGGCGTGAATGGGGCATGGAACGGGCCGATTCGGCCATTCCTCTATTTTTCTGTCGTGGCTGGTGCAGCGGTCGTATCAGAGACCGTCAGAGGTCCCTGACGGCCCTACGATAGACTGCCACAGCATTCAAGTGTTTTGATCTTTTTGAGGTTGAGTGAGCGTGACAGTCGAGTCCTTGACTGTTACACTCCTCTAACGCGCCTAGGTTGGTGCGTCACAGCCATTTTTGCCTTCTTGTGGTTTGGCTAAGGCGGTTTCTCTGACGGCCCTTCCCTAGTGCGTCAGAGCCTTGTAACGCGCATGTCCTGGACCGTTACATTCTGTTTTGACCGAGTTTGACTAAGTAAGTCGGTTACTATGACGGCCTTGCCTTAGACCGCTAGAGTAGTGTGACGCATCTTCCCTAGGCAGTTACAGTCTGTTTGACTGGAGTTGACCGTTTAAGGCGATTCGTGTAGCGGTCTTGACCCCGTGCGTCATCGCGCTATAATGCGTCCGTCTTGGACCGTTACATGTTGTTCGTTTGTGTTTCCTTGGTTTGAGTTTGTTGGCCCTGACGGCCCTGGATGGGTGCATCAGAGCTGTGTAACGCGCCTGGGTTAGGCCGTTACATGCCTTGTGCATTTTAGCTGTTGGTTAGGGCGGTGTCTGTGACGGCTCATCCTTCGACCGTCACGTCGCTGTAGTGCGTCTTCGATAGACCACCACAGTCTTGTTCTCTAGAGTGTAACGGCCTAGCGTTAGACCGCCACATTCGTGTAACGGTCTAAGGGTGGTGTGTTACAGTCCTAGAGCCCCGATTTCCGTCATTGTGGTTTCTGATTGTCTTGGCTTCACCTTGTGGCCTACCCGTTTTCCTGCGGATGTCTCCTGACATCCTATGAGGGCTAAGACTACATTAAAAGGTAGCCAGGAGTCTTCTTGCTTGAGGCGGGATTCTCTTTCCTGCTATAGAATGTCTTTGCCTCTGGTTGCGTGGCGATTCCTCCTTGACTGCTTGGTTGACCTAGCGGCCGAGTGATGGATAGCCTATGCCCAGAGAGTGGTTTATCGGTGGTTTGGTTTCCGGTACCTTGGCTTGACCTGGTGGTTCGCCCATTGTCACGTGGACATCACCCGATGTCCTATGAGGGCTATAACCGTGTTCCGAGGTGGCCAAGAGGGTTTGTGCTTGTGTGTGTGTCTCGGCGGTTTTGTCCAGTTCGTGATGCTGGTTCTGGTTGCCTCGGGGTGCTGTTTTACCTGGAGTTGCGTGTCCAGGCGTGTTGAGGGTTCTTGCTGTTCCCTCAGGTATCCGTGAGTCATTTTCTGCGAAGTGTCGTTTCTCGTGGCTTAGGATTAGACCGATTGGCGACTTGTTCCGCTATCAGTGACGATCTTACCTTTGAGTCATCCGACTCAAGGATCGTTACGTTGTAGGTCTAGTTGCCTAATCCTGAGTCTGTTGGCAGCAGTAGTACTGCCAGTGGTGCCTAGTAGTGCGTGTGACAGCACGTTCTAGCTTGTCCGTACTCTAGCACTTGTGTTTTTGAGTTTGGTGTCTCGTGTGCCTCCGCTTGTTGTTGCCTGTCGATGCACGTGATCCAATGTGTCGGCCCACCTCGGAGCGGTGGAAAGGGCAGTTCCCGTAATACGGTTTGTAAGCTGGTTTCTGTGGGCTCCTGTGTGGTAGTAGCATCCGCTACGAGGAGAAAACCAGCTAGAGGGCCTGGCTTGGGCATAAAGCCAGTGTGTGCGCACGTGGTTAGGGGCTGAGGACTTACGTCGACGGGCGTACCCCTGACTAGTCACTTGTTATTGTTGTTCCTGTTTGGTTCAGCGCGTGTCTGCGACTCTGCCGTGGTTTTAGCGGTACCATAGGCGAGACACTTGTGGCGCAGTGTAAGAAATCAGTGGACGTAGCTGGCTGTTGTTCTAGCGAGGAGGTGCGTCCGTCTCGTGACGCGTGGCTCTTCGTTGTTCTTTCGCATTTCTTGTGCATTGTGACCTTTCCGAGTTAGCCCTCTCGTGGCCCTACTCGAGGTCAGTGTTGTGTTGTGTGCACAACGTTCTAGTCGTGCGTGTCATCGAGTCTGTCTGTCGTTTGTGTGGGTCTTTTCTAGACCTTTTTGTCGGTCCTTGTAGGTCTTCATTTTAGGCCTGGCGTCATGTCGATAGATCGGTAACTCCTAACGTTGTCAGATCAGGGTCACCCTTCTGTCGCTGCTTGGAGTAGCTTAGGGAGCCGAGTTCCTCTCGGTGGCCGTGTTCCGAGTTTTATGGCCTCGCTTTTCCCTTTTCTTTTAGCTTCCCTTGTTCTTAGCATGTTCCCTACTGCTGCTGTTCCCGTTCTTTTTACAGCTTTGTAGTGTAGTTTTTCCACTTTACTACACCTGCTGTTCTTCTTGTTGCTTTTGTTGTTCTGTGTTACTGCGTGTTTTTCAGGCCTGCTGTTCTTCCTGTTGTTTTTATGGTTCCGTGTTACTACGTGTTTTTCAGTGGGGATCCGCGTGACCCCTACTGAGCCAGTGACACGAGGCTTACCCCTGCTTTTCAGGTGGGGTGACGTGTTGGTTCTGCTTCCGCGGGTCCTGGAGTTCGAGTCGTAGCTGCCAGCTGGTACCTACGTCGGGCTTCCCCCGACTTCTCGGTACGTCTTTCTTTTCTGTCGACTATACTTGCTAGACTTGATGTCTTTAGCTTAGGACTTGACTCTGATATATAATTGCTAATTTGAAACTGTTAATTAAAAGGTAATTTTATTTCTGCTACTTTAGCAAACCGATCTAATGAAATTTAATTGCTTACTGTTATATCTCTGTGGCTTCAATGTACTCTACACATACCTTTTATCCCTTCGGAGCTTTACCGCTCTTGGGAGGCCTCGCGGGTTCCAAGTGGTATCAGGTGTATTCGATAGTCCTATCAGGTATATCTGGTATCCGGGATCCGGGTCGTCACAGTTGGTATCAGAGCAGTGTTCTGAGATGTTCGGAGTTCTTTTATGAGCTATCAGAGCGTTGTTGTGTGAAGTACATGGGAATCCGAGATATACATTATCCAGAGTCCTGAAAGTCCAGTACAGTCTTTCGCTGGCTTAGGTTTGCAATTCTTTGTCGCTTCATTTTCTGTGTGTCGTCTTGTGCGTGCTGTCCTAGCACTGTACGAGATGGTCCTGCTCTCGTCAGGATGTGACGAGGTGCTTCTTTTTCGTTGTTGTGTCCGTCTCGATCATGTTGTACTTGGCAGAGTTCGCCGGAAGGCTTGAATCTACGGTACATTATTTGAGATCTTTTCCGTGATTTGTTCAGGTGGCTGGTGACTTTTCGCGTTGTTGTGATGGCCGTACACGTTCTTACGTTATTTTGGTCATCCCAGCTTGAGTCTGTTCAGCTCCTGATGTGTTTCGCTTCTGTTGAAGTGCTCGATTAGATTCCGTGTTTGAGAAATTGCTCAGGCAAGCTAGGATTTTCCCTTCTTGGTGAGCTTTCGTGGTTGAGCTTATTGCTTCTCGTCCTTTCTGGTGGAATCTTTTCGAGGTTTGCCTTGGAATTGCTATCTTAGTGATGCCCTTGTCCTGTGTCTGCTTAAGTGTGGACAGCTTTGTTCTGAGCCTGATCTGCTCTTTGCTATATGGTTGCTTGGCTTTGGACTCCATCATGGTGTTAAGATCTGTCGCGTACCGTATTTGTCGTGCTGTGTCCAACGGCCGATGTATTGTGAAGGCTCATTTACCGTTTTCAGGATGTGAAGGTAAGCTGAGGTTAGCCTTTTCCTTGGGCTTTGTGCTGAAGCTGGTACTCCTTTTACTTGCACTTAGGCTTCTTGTGATCGGTTGTTCGCTGGATCAGTACTCGTTGCGTGTTATATTACGATTTTCATGAATTGCGATGGCGCCTAGAGTGCGCTGAGATGCGGATACCAAGGTCTTTCTGGTGCCTACGTGCGTTGTTGAGTGCACAGCTGAAGTGTGTGGGCTGATTACCCACGGGCTCAGGATCGTTGGTGGTGAGATTCTGGCCAGTTGAGAGGTTTGTTGTTCTCGATGTGACTTTGTCTTGGCTTCATGTGCCTTGACGTTGTCGTTGCCGTGCCGTGCTGTAATTAGAAGCATTTATGGTGTTGGCATTGGCATTTGCGAGTGCTGGGGAATCTGTCGGCATTCCTTCTGATTGAGTACCCTCTGCTCCTCTATTTTTTCTCTCTTGGGTGTTGTGCTCTCGAGGTGTGATCGTGGTCCTTGAGTTGCGTTCCCCGAGATTGTTGTCGCTTCTCGTTGTTGTGGGTCCTTTCTTGGTGAGCTGCTTGATGCATGACTAGTCCCTTGTGGTCGTGTGTTCAGCTATTCTTGTGCCTTGATGTGACCCTGCTTGTAGTCGTGTTCCCTGGTTCTGTGTTCTATATGGAGCCGGAATCCTGCAGGTGCGGTTGTCGTCGTTTTATTACTGTTTCTCTATGATTTTGTGTCTCTGTCTTGGACCAGGTCTTGTCGGTTAGCTTTGCTATACTCTTTTTCCCTAGAGTTAGCTTGCGGCTCGATCAGAGGTAATATCTGAGTGAGGACTGACTTGATTGTGCTTGTGGCCCAGTGTTGTCGTTGGCGTCCTGTGTGCCGGGTATTCTCTGTCACCTTTGGCACTGGAGCCGATGATGTGGTCAAGCTGTCAGCTGAGAGGACTGTGTCTCCTTGTTTGAGCTGATACTCGCCGTGTCCGTCGTTTCATTTCCTCGATATCTGTTGCCGTGGTAGTCGTGTCTCTTTCCCGGTGAGACGTAAGCGACGTTGCTTTGTTTCAGAGGTGTTGGACTTGTGTTCACTTGTGTCATGCTTGATCTAGAGCGTGTGCTTGTGATTGTGGTCCGACGATGTTCCTATGAGGTGTGTTTCTCGAGATTTGTGTCGTTTCCGCCGTTGTGCTGTCAGGTTGTTCTTCCATCCTTACCTTTGCTAGTCCTTAAATTTTGAGGATGAAATTTCTTAAAGGAGGGGAGGATGTAATGTCCCGGATCTTTGCTGGATAGTTAGTAGGTCTGGTTGGATCTTCATTGGATCTTTCGGATCTGTTTCGGTGAGTTTCAGTTCGCTTATGTGGCTTCCGAGTTGAGTTTTACGATCCGTGTGGATTTTTCTCTCGTACTAGTTACGGAACCCTACGGTGAGTTTATTTGTCAGTTCATCGACTCGTGAATGCTGCAGCGACAATGTACTCTCCGAGCCGGTCGTTTCAACTATTTTTGCGTATTTTTCGGAGATAGGGCCAAAAATCGGATTTTTGGAAATTAGGAAAATTCCTAATTTTCTTTTCTATTTCTTTTCCTTCCTCTCTCCTCCCTTCTCATTTCACACCGCCACCTCCTCCCTCTTCATTTTCTCTCCTCTCGAGCTTCCTTGGCTCCGACTGCAGACGGAGGACCTAGGGGCGCGTGCTAGGGATGCTGTGGAGTTGGTCGGGTGCGCGACGGGGCGAGGATGGAGTGGTTTTGGCGCGATCCCGAACGGTGGATTCAAAGCCGACGTTTGAGCTCGCGGCGCAGTTTTCAGCGTGGTTTAGTCCCTTCGGGGCATGGTTTCTTCGGTGAAGATAGGGAGATGGATCGCCTACCTGTTCTGCACGTTTTCCCTGCTTCTGTGCATAGTTTGGTGCTCGATCGGGAGAGATCGGGCCGATTTAGAGAAAACCGTCATTTTCGGAGTTTTCAGAGTTCGCCAGAAAACGGCAACCATTTGTGATGTGGTTAGTATCAAAATGACCGCTGGGATGTCTGGATCCCATTCATGTTAGTTTCATGTCGATCGGTCATCATTCGAGGCCGGTAGGAGTCCGGGAACCTCGATGACTCGTTTAGGGTCGATTTGTTCAAATCGCCCTGATCTTACGTTTTAATGCGTGCATGTGGGTTTTTTAGCCTCCTGAAGTTATTTTTCGTCGTCTAGCTTTGTTTCCCCTGTGCTTCGGCGTGAATGGGGCGTGGAACCGGCCGATTCAGCCATTCCTCTGTTTTCCTGCCGTGGCTGGTGTAGCAGTCGTATTAGAGACCGTCAGAGGTCCCTGACGGCCCTACGATAGACCGCCACATCATTCAAGTGTTTTAATCTTTTTGAGGCTGAGTGAGCGTGACGGTCGAGTCCTTGACCGTTACACTCCTCTGACGCGCCTAGGTTGGTGCGTCACAGCCATTTTTGCCTTCTTGTGGTTTGGCTAAGGCGGTTTCTCTGACGGCCCTTCCCTGGTGCGTCAGAGCCTTGTAACGCGCCTATCTTGGGCCGTTACATTCTATTTTGACCGAGTTTGACTGAGTAAGTTGGTTACTCTGACGGCCTTGGCTTAGACCGCCAGAGTAGTGTGACGCATCTTCCCTAGGCCGTTACAGTCTGTTTGGCTGGAGTTGACCATTTAAGGCGGTTCGTGTAGGGGTCTTGCCCCCATGCGTCATAGTGCTGTAACGCGTCCGTCTTGGACCGTTACATGTTGTTCGTTTGTGTTTCCTTGGTTTGAGTTTGTTGGCCCTGACGGTCCTGGATGGGTGCGTCAGAGCTGTGTAGCGCGCCTGGGTTAGGCCGTTACATGCCTTGTGCGTTTTAGCTGTTGATTAGGGCGGTGTCTGTGACGGCTCATCCTTCGACCGTCACGTCGCTGTAGCGCGTCTTCGATAGACCGCCACAGTCTTGTTCTCTAGAGTGTAATGGCCTAGCGTTAGACCGCCACATTCGTGTAACGGTCTAAGGGTGGTGCGTTACAGTCCTAGAGCCCCGATTTCCGTCGTTGTGGTTTCTGATTGTCTTGGCTTCACCTTGTGGCCTACCCGTTTTCCTGCGGATGTCTCCTGACATCCTATGAGAGCTAAGACTACATTATAAGGTAGCCAGGAGTCTTCTTGCTTGAGGCAGGATTCTCTTTCCTGCTATAGAATGTCTTTGCCTCTGGTTACGTGGTGATTCCTCCTTGACTGCTTGGTTGACCTAGCGGCCGAGTGATGGATAGCCTATGCCCAGAGAGTGGTTTACCGGTGGTTTGGTTTCCGGTACCTTGGCTTGACCTGGTGGTTCGCCCATTGTCACGTGGACATCACCCGATGTCCTATGAGGGCTATAACCGTGTTCTGAGGTGGCCAAGAGGGTTTGTGCTTGTGTGTGTGTCTCGGCGGTTTTGTCCAGTTCGAGACACTGGTTCTGGATGCCTTGGGGTGCTATTTTACCTTGAGTTGCGTGTCCAGGCGTGTTGAGGGTTCTTGCTGTTCCCTCGGGTATCCGTGAGTCGTTTTCTGCGAAGTGTCGTTTCTCGTGGCTTAGGATTAGACCGATTGGCGGCTTGTTCCGCTGTCAATGACGATCTTGCCTTTGAGACGTCTGACTCAAGGATCGTTACATTGTAGGTCTATTTGCCTAATCCTGAGTCTGTTGGCAGTAGTAGTACTACTAGTGGTGCCTAGTAGTGCGTGTGACAGCGCGTTCTAGCTTGTCCGTACTCGAGCACTTGTGTTTTTAAGTTTGGTGTCTCGTGTGCCTCCGCTTGTTGTTGCCTGTCGATGCGCGCGATCCAGTGTATCGACCCACCTCGGAGTGGTGGAAAGGGCAGTTCCCGTAATACGGTTTGTAAGTTAGTTTCCGTGGGCTCCTGTGTGGTAGTAGAGTCCGCTACGAGGAGAAAACTAGCTAGAGGGCCTGGCTTGGGCATAAAGCCAGTGTGTGCACACGTGGTTAGGGGCTGAGGACTTACGTCGATGGGCGTACCCCTGACTAGTCACTTGTTATTGTTGTTCCTGTTTGGTTCAGCACGTGTCTGCGACTCTGCCGTGGTTTCAGCGGTACTGTAGGCGAGACACTTGTGGCGCAGTGTAAGATGTCAGTGGATGCAGCTGGCTGTTATTCTAGCGAGGAGGTGCGTCCGTCTCGTGATGCGTGGCTCTTTGCTGTTCTTTCACGTTTCTTGTGCGTTGTGACCTTTTCGAGTTAGCCCTCTCGTGGCCCTACTCGAGGTCAGTGTTGTGTTGTGTGCACAACGTTCTAGTCGTGCGTGTCGTCGAGTCTGTCTATCGTCTGTGTGGGTCTTTTGTAGACCTTTTTGTCGGTCCTTGCAGGTCTTCATTTTAGGCCTGGCGTCGTGTCGACAGATCGGTAACTCCTGACGTTGTCAGATCAGGGTCGCCCTTCTGTCGCTGCTTGGAGTAGCTTAGGGAGCCGAGTTCCTCTCGGTGGCCGTGTTCCAAGTTTTATGGCCTCGCTTTTCCCTTTTCTTATAGCTTCCCCATTTCTTAGCCTGTTCCCTACTCCTGCTGTTCCTGTTCTTTTTACAGCTTTGTAGTGTAGTTTTTCCACTTTACTACACCTGCTGTTCTTCTTGTTATTTTTGTTGTTCCGTGTTACTACGTGTTTTTCAGTGGGGATCTGCATGACCCCTACTGAGCCAGTGACACGAGGCTCACCCCTGCCTTTCAGGTGGGGTGACGTGTGTGAGCGACGTCACGTGGTTCAGGGTGCGAAGAGGACGCGGAGCGCGCGGGCTCCTTTTTGTTTACTGCAACACAGAAATAAGAGAAAAGAGAAGGGGCCACCACGGGAGATTGCTCCGGCGGGGCGAGCGGGACAAATGTAATATAGCAAGATATGGGGGTTAAACGGCCGTAGCGGGAAGTGACTCGCCGCGACCTCGGGGGGACGGGAATGGTGCAGAAATTAAATAGCAAGAATTGAAACGGCCATTGGGGAAGTGACTCACCGCGGCCTCGAGAATATGAGCAGATAAGAATATAACAGAATATAAGGAGAATATAAAGAGCGGGAATTTAAATGGCCATTGGGGAAGTGACTCGCCGCGGCCTCGAGAACATGAATAGATAAGAATATAATATATAAGAACGGGAATTTAAACGGCCATTGGGGAAGTGACTCGCCGCGGCCTCGAGAATATGAATAGATAAGAATATAACATATAAGAACGGGAATTTAAACGGCCATTGGGGAAGTGACTCGCCGCGGCCTCGAGAATATGAGCAGAATACAACAGAATATAAAGAGAATATAAGAACGAGAATTTAAACGGCTATTGGGGAAGTGACTCGCCGCGGCCTCGAGAACAAGATGTGATCGCCAGGGGCCAAAAGACCCCAAAATAAAGAAAGTGATCACGCCTACCTCAAGAGCGGGAGATGGCGGGTTGCTTCTTCCTCCCCCTTCGGCCGGTCGATGGAGAGGGCTTTCCTTGGGTACCCTTGCAAAACAGTAGACAATAAATGAACGGAATTAGAAAATGGCAGTGTAGTAACAATTCCTTGCAATAAAAGTAACGAGATCGTGACCTGACACACACCTGGTTGGTGTGGTTTTAAACCCCTCTCGGACTCGAGTAGGAGGAAAATGCGATGATGAATGCAAGAAGTATGCAAGAGACAGCGCCCTTATGTAGGGAGATAGAGGATGCAGTATGATGAATGTAAAGAACTATTGAGAAAAAGGGGAAGAAAAGGCTTATTGGATGAGCCGAAGGTGAGATCCGGCGGAGCTCCGGCAGCGTAGGGACGACGTGGAAGCGCGGTGGACGAAGATAGCCTTCCTCTCGCGAGCCTGGACACCCGAGAAGCCGGCAGAACCTCCACCTACAAAAGACCCCACGGGTTAGAAATGACTCCGGTAGCCTCTGGGCTCCGGCAGCCTATCGGATCTCTTAGAAGATCCCCCAGAACTGAGGGGGTGGGCCTCTATTTATAGGGCTCCGGAGGGTGGAGGCGTCCAGGACCCTGGACACCTCCATCAAGGCCGAACTAGTATTTTATTCTATTTTTATTTATTTTTTCGGAATATTTTTGTGGAGGCGTCCAGGGCCCCGGACACCTCAAACAGGTCCACCGAACCCCACCGACGGCCGCACGTGGTTTGACACAACGCGTGGTTTTGTGAGCGGCGCCTCATGATTTTGAAATGGGCGCGTCCAGCTGCCTGGACGTCTCCACAATTTGGATTTTTTCACACACGACAAACCGTCGTTCGGTGGGCGGCGCCCGTGAGGGAGTTGATGGAGGCGTCCAGGGTCCTGGACGCCTCCAAGAAAATATTTTTTATTATTTTTGTTTTGTTTTTTATGCCAAAGTTGGCACATTAATTTTTATACTTGTTTTTATGGAGGCGTCTAGGGGCCTGGACGCCTCCATTAATATATTATTTTTTTATTTTATGTTTTGTTTTTATGCCAAAGCTGGCATTTTATATTTTTTATACTTGTTTTTATGGAGGCGTCCATGGTCCTGGACGCCTCCATTAATATATTATTTTTTATTTGATTTTGGGATGTGAAAAATAAATTAAAAGAATGGGGGCGTCCAGGGGCCTGGACGCCCCCATAAAGACCCACCCGGGTCCTCAGGTCAGGCGTTGGTGGCTGCCCAGTAGATACCCTTCTTGGTTCCGGAACCTCCTGATGCGTCTGACTGGTGTTGATGCCGTCTGAATGCCGTGACGAGATGATTCCGGATGCCGAAAAGGGCGGAAGAAGACTCAAGAAAAGAAAGCACTCAAGTGATTCAAAACGCGTAAGCCGTCGCGGGGCGTTGTATAGTGATATGAGACTTTCTCAGGAGACGTCAGGAATAGCGTGTCTACAGCTGTCCCGCCTTGGCGTCTGCTTTGCAAGGGAGCGACACGTAGTGGAATGGTTTCGAAGTGGAGTGAAATGAAGTGGGAGCGGACTGATAAGTTGATGCCAAGGTGTGATGAGACACGCTTTTGACGTTACTGTCTGGAATTTTTCCTGGAGTTTCAATGAGGCAACCTTTGAAGAAGGTCTTTCAAATCTTGACGATTGCTTGGACGGAGATCAAATAAGGGAGGGTGAGATGTGCGCTCAGGCACGAAAAAGAGACCAACTTCTCGGTGTGGAAGTACCTGGGTCATAAACCGGAGGTTTCACCTTTGGGGAGCGGTTACCAGCCAATGTGGAAGTGCTGCGGCCAAGGTGGGTCAAACAAGGTAAAAAGTAAAGGAACATCTGAGGGTCTGTCCAAACAAGGGTCTCCTTTGGAAGAGCAGCGTAAGGCCGTTTCAAGGAAATTCAGTATTTTATTCGGAGTGGAATATCTCATATTTGTAAGAATTGAAGCACAGCGGCTTTCGCAATCGAATCACTTGAATGATCTTCCGTAATAAATCAAAGTCCTATATGAATGCATGCTGGGCTTAAAGAAAATTTTAAAACAAACTAAAATAGAAAATAGCCAAGGATAATATTGTCAACTTGTTAAGAACGGGTCAGGATACCGATCCGATGAGCCGACACTGGGCTAGGGCCCGTTTATCCGCGCACCAACTCACTGAATGGAACCGTCGTCCCCATGCTACTACAAGTTAACGGCCTATTCGTACAACCCAATTTCTTCGGGATCATCACTGTTTTTGTTGAAGGGGAACTCAAATCCTGGATTCGTTCGGGCCGCAAGGTTCTTGACATGTTCTAGTAGCGTAGGTATCATATACTATGATGCATGACATGGTGGGACCAACCATTGAAAGGTGGGACAGGAGACAAGACAGAGACGTCCGTTAGTAAAACCTGCACAGACTAGCAAATGTTAGCAACATCAGAAAGTAGCAGAATCATAGCAGAATCGCACCACAGTACAAAGGAGATCCAGACAAAATCTTGACAATGACCACTGATGTGACATGTTTTGTCCTGTAGCGATCTTTTCTTCCTATAAGAACTCCCCTTAGGCTAGTTCATTCAAATGCACCAAGGTGGGTTTTGGAAGCTCAGGAGAGGAAGGAGAGGGGGATCCAGAGACCTCAGGATGGAAGGAGAGTCTTCCCGCCTTATGAAGATGAGCAGGCCTAGCAGCGAGATCAGGCGACTCTCCGACCTCGAGGGTCATTTGAGTGGGACGATCATGTCGCATATGGTAAGCTGATTCTTTTCAAATTTCTCCACGTAAATGTTCTTCTTACTTCCTTCATTTCTTCTTCTTTCTTTTCTCTTCCAGCCATATCCACTCTTCCCAGGCCCGAGGAAGTTTTCCAAACTGCCATGGCTTTCAAAGCTAACTTCCAACATCTCCATCGGCATGAGGGCCATACTCTCGAAGTGGCATCTGCACGGGCTCCTTATTCACGCCAAACACTATGAGAAGATTCGTATGGACTGGGCGGCTATGGGCACACTAGTGGAGATCTGGCATCCCCAGACCCACACTTTTATCTTCCCGACCTTCGAGGCGACCATCCTCCTCGAGGAGGTGGAACTTCTGCTCGGACTGAAGAAATTCAAGAGTGACGGGAAGGTGAAGGCTATGCGGATGCTGACACGGGGGACTTCCGAAAGCGTCCTTGGAAGCTTCATGCAGCCCGATGCAGCCCGAAAGGTTCGTACTCAAAAGGGAATTGATTTGCAAAAGCTCGCGGAATGGGTCATGGAGGCCCTGAGAGGGTTACCAGACGATGACTATTTGGAGGGAATCATGAAAGGGTTCACCATTTGTCTGGCGGGTGCTCTCTTGTTTCCTTATACTGACAACATGGTGGAGGAAGACCAACTGAGTGCTATCTGCGGGATCTGGCGTGGAAAGAGGGTGGGACCCACTGTCCTTGCCTACCTATATAATGGCCTTACTGCCTCGAGCCTGGGTAATCCTCCTTTTGGTAGCGCACTTGTCCTGAATTGCTGGCTGGATTTGCATTTCAAGTTTGATCACCGTGAGGGAATGCCAACCGCTTCGAAGCTCTTCCAACAAAGCCCGCTTCATCACATAGCCGACGTGTTAGGCTTTAGTGGCACTGTAGCGAACCGTGTTCCGTGGCTGAAGAAACGTGAAGACTGGCAGTCCCACTTCCGCATCGTGACACAAGGCTTCTTCACTTGCGCACCGGCATGTTTGCTTTCGCTTGATCTCCTCGTGAGGCCTTCTCCCGAAGTTGATCTTCAACTGATCGGCGTGACCGAGTTTGTCCTTTATAACGCACATCGATGCTGCCTCCAGGTCGGCATTCCACGCCATTCGTTCCCACTATCGACTGGCATCGTTCCTTTGAAGAAGAGAGAGTTGGGTACTAAACCGGATGCGAAGGAAGCGAAGGCCGTCAAAGCAACCTGGAAGACAAGTGTTGCGGGAAAGGCCTTAGCGCATGTGGGGGAAGAATGCGAGCTGTGGAGGGCTTATGTAACCGAACTGGGGAAGTTAAGGCCTAAGGCGCCTAAGCCCCTGATGTAGCTCATTCTGCTTCTCTGATGGAATAAAATCTGGCATGGATGTTTTGGGACCCCCGTCCCCTTAATTATTATTATCTTTTTTGTGGTTTTTCTTTTTCTTTGTGTTTTTGCTTTTGTTTGGATTATATACATACTCTTATCTTATTTCTCTTTTATTATTATATTTTTTTTTTGAAATTTTTATTATGGGGGTGTCCAGAGCCTTGGACGCCCCTAAGTTTTTATTTTTTTTGTTTTGAAATTATTATTATTATTATTATTAGTTTTTTTTTGGAGGCGTCCGGAGTCCTGGACGCCCCTAATTTTTTATTTTTTTAATTTTTTTAGTTTTTGTTTTGGGGGCGTCCAGGCTCCTGGACGCCCCTAATTTTTTTGAATTTTGAAAAATAAAAAAATGTGGGGGCGTCCAGGCGCCTGGACGCCCCAAAGAAGGTAGATTCTATATATAAGGGATGGCCTCCCCCCCCTTTGCTCATTTACTGTTCATTCAGACGACCCAGTCAAACCAGACGACCCATTCTTAGTCCCAATGGAGCAAGGAGGCCCGAGCCGGGGTGGAGAGAAGCGCAAACGACGGGCTCGTCGTCCGAGGAGGCTGAGGGACGATGCCGAGGAGGCTGCTGCGGCGGAGGAGATTGCCGCGGGGGAGGAGGCTCCTCCTTTGGCCATGGAGGCTGCAGTGGATGCTGGCGACGTGGGAGAGGACGAGCATGATCCGGTAAGCCCCTTAGACTTCCATTCTATTGGTTCACTGGGCTAAAAGGGCGGACGAGAGGCTGTGTGGAGAACGCCGGGGGTGAGGGAAGGAGGCGTCCAGGGGCCTGGATGCCTCCATATTTTTTTCTCTTTTTTATTTATTTATTTACGTAAATAATAATAGAAATAGAATTAAAAATAAGGAGGCGTCCTGGGAATGGGACGCCTCCATGATAATATATATATATATTTTATTTATTTTTATTTTGGTTTTTGGGTTTTTCTAAAAATAAAATGAAGAAAATAAAAAGGAGGCGTCCTAGGAGTTGGACGCCTCCAAAAAAATATAAATACTTTTTAAATAAAAATAAAAATAAAATAACTAAGTAGCATATACAATGTTATTGTTTATTACTATCCATGATGCTGATGTGTTCTTTTGTTGGTTTTGTGGTGTGCAGGGCGTGATGAAGGGCAGGATCAGCTGGTCCCTAGTGGTGGCAGCATACCGTGGGCTGCCAGACTTTCAGAGGGCGCGTGTGGACGCCATGGGCTTTGGAGCTTTCCTTAGGATCGAGCCCTTTCGGCTCGACCTTCCTCTTATCCAGGCATTGAGGGAGCGGTGGCACGCGCCGAGCCGGGCGTTTCTGATGCCCTGGGGGCACATGGTGCCATCACTGGAGGACGTGGCTCGGATCACCGGGCTACGGGTGGATGGAGAGGCGGTGAGTGGGGTCACCTACCCCGACTACCGAGAGAGTGCCCTGGACCTGCTGTGGTTAGAGACGAGCGTGACTGATAGAGACAGCAGGGTAGTTGGCCGAGTGGAGATTATGGAGGCGCTCGGATTCGTCGACCCGCGCCAGCGGGTTAGCGAGACTGGAGCGGAGTTTCTGGCACGACTGGAGGGAGATGCCCGTGCAGCTTTCACCCAGGACCCGAGCGAGCGGGAGCTGGTGGACCTAGACCTCCGGAGGTTTCTTTTCTTCTTCTTGGGCCGCCTTCTGCTGGGGACGAAGGGGGATGGCATCCACTGCCGTTTCCTCAGGATTCTGGCGGACCTTGACAGAGTGGGGCACTACGCGTGGGGAGTGGCTCTGCTTGCCCATTTGATTACTGATCTCTCCCAGAATTCAGAGAGGGAGACGACAGTCAGTAGCTTCGCACCTTTTCTCCAGGTACATAATTTATTTATGCATTTTACCGTAGTTAAATATGCAATTACTCGTGCTAATGATGTATGATGGATGCAGGTGTGGAGCTACTACTACTTCCCGATGGGGAGGGCTAGGCATGGGAACAGGAGGGTCGTGCCTCTAGCGCGACAGTGGAGGCCGGTTGTGGTAGCGGCACCACACAGCTACCAGCTGGCGTCACTTCGTCGGGAGCCGAGCGAGTATCCTGAGGCCATGGTATGATGCGTATGATTTTTTGTGTTTTCTTATGTGACTGAATGGCAACTAATATGATGCATGTATGATGATGTAGGTGGTGTGGAGACCCTACCTGGGCATGGGCGACGCTGGCCAGTCTTGGGTTGTAGCGGGTCTTCCTCGTTTCAGGCGGGACGTGTGGGTCCATTGCCTGAACAAGATCGAGCCGCTTCGACTGAGGCTGGTTATGAGGACGTTGGGGCTAGCCCAGGAGTGGGTTGATGTAGATGAGCCGGCCCGCATCGGGCGAAAGACCAAGGGGAAGGCGAAGATTGTGGACTGGCGTACGCGCTTCCCAGCATAGTACGAGGACTGGAAGCAGGGCGGGGTCCCAGTGGTGTCCCATGTACAGGACAGTACTGATTACCTGAGATGGTACCGGGCTACGTACGGGGACCGCCTCTTCCTTGGTGGTATGGCAGGGGTAAGTGAAATGAAAATGCTTCACCCTTCTATATGTAGGCATGTGGCACTAACTTATGTGCAATGCAGGATGCTCGTAACAACATGATCGCCGACCTGCTGGCCCAGTTGGCGGACGCCAGGCGGCAGTTGGTGGCCATCCGACAGGAGTTGGAGATCCTGGTGAGTTTATGGGATGCATTTTTTTTGTGACCTGGATTTTTGATACTTGGCCTCTAACTGTCGTTTGCTCTGTGTTTCAGCGGGCCCACCAGCCAGCAGCAGCCGGGACAGCTGGTGGAGCGGGTTCCAGTTCGTGGGGCCCTCCCTCGGAGATCTCTGCCCTTCAGGAGCAGCTGGCGCATGCGGTGGCTCGGGCTGAGGAGGCCGAGCGTGACCGCGAGGCTCGAGTGAGTGCTTGCTTGGCCCTGACCCTCTTCTAGCTGCTTTCCTTCCATCACTGCTCTCTCACGGTGCATGCGTGTTTGGACAGGTGGCCGAGATTCGGGAGGCCCTGGCCCGAGCTGTTCTTGCCGAGCAGGAGCGCGATGCTCGGGTGGCGGAGCGTGACGCCCGGTTTGTGGAGCTGGAGGAGGAGCGGCGACGGGAGGCTGAGGAGCTCCTCGTGACGTGCTGGATCTGTGGATCGCCCTCGAGCTGTCGAGGAGGGAGGCAGTGAGAGAGAGAGAGGAGAGGGAGAGAGAGAGGGAGGAGCGACAGCGGGATCAGACCGAGAGGAGGGCTCTGGAGGCCCAGCTGCTGGAGCTCCGATTGAGTCTCGGCACGGCGGAGGGGAGGCTTCGGGAGAGCGAGGAGCGGTACCAGAGGGCGAAGGAATGCGGGGCGCGACTTCGTCAGTCTGGTTCTTTTTCCATGGGCAGCTATCTGGTTTCTTCGGCCGAGGAGCGTCGTCGCGCCTTCGAGGCTGGAGTGCCACCGTAGGGCGAGGCGAGCACGGCTTCTCAGGGTTCGCAAAGGCCCCCTAGGGATCCCCGGCAGAGGAGGGAGGAGAGAGATGACCAGGTGGGTGGCAGCGAGAGTTAGAGAGTTGCTTGTACACGTCACTCTTCTCACTGTATGATGTACTTTGACTATTATATGAAATGGATTTCGTGTGGCGTGCCCTTTTCTTTCCCGCACTTTCTTTTGCACCACGTTGTTTACGCTTCACGAGACTTTTGCCCTGGACAGAAGGGAACTACTTTGCACGGGGGGATTATGTTCCTTTCTCCCTTTTTGGGCGCGTCCAGGCGCGAGGACGCGTCTTAATCCTTGAATTCAAATTTAAAGCGTCGGGTGGCCTTTCTTCTCTCGTGCCTTACCCGCAAACGAGCCCGCCTTCCGCCGAAACTCGCTTGCCCCCTTTTTCATCTTCCTCCTCTTTTGATCGATGGAGTTCGGCGGGCCCGACCATGGTGAAGGTGGAGAGGGACGAGGAACTCCTCGCCCGAGGAGGGACACGTAAGAACACGGAACGGCGTCCATGGAGGAGGAAGGGCCGCTTCGGGAGGGAGGTGAACACAGTCTAGTAGGTCCTCCGATCTCTTCCTATTTTGATCCATTTTGAGTTTTGAAGCGAGCCGCGCGAGGGGGGAAAGGGTTCGGCGAGTGTTGCACTCAAATGATGGACGCGTCCTAGACAAGGGACGCGTTCTTTGTTATGATGCGAGGCCCTTCTTTCTTGGTGCAGGACATGGCGAGGACCCTGGGCCTGGCCGATGAGTGGGCGAGTGCAGAAGAGCTGAGCCACGTCAGGAAGGAGAGTCGCGGCAAGGCGAAACTTGAAGACTGGCGTATACGTCTCCCTGGGTAGCAAGGGAGCGTACTGGTGCAGGATAGTGCCGACTTCCTGCTGCGGCAAAGAGAGAGTTATGCGGGGCTTCCCCAAGTCGGGGATACGCACGATGTCGACGGGTCGCGTGCCCAATTAGCCGAGGTCAGGAGGCAGCTGGCCGCCACTCAACAGGAACTATCGCTCTTGGTAAGCTAAGTGCTGCATTTTCTATTTTTAAATGTGGAGCTTAGCTGACGGTTGTTGTTTGTTCGTTCCAGCGTGCCCAGCAGATAGCGATGGGGGGAGTGGCTGGCGACACATCTTTTAGTTCCTCGGCCCCTTTTCTTGAGATTGCCTCCCTCCGGGAGCAACTTGCTAGTGCGGTAGCTCGGGCTGCCCGGGTGGAAGAGGAGCGTGATGCCTGGGTGGCGACTATAGCAGAGCTGTGACATCGCGGTGAGGAGAGACCTTCTCCAGACATCCTGGAGTTAAGGGTTCTTCTGCAGATGATGAGGAGAGAGGCAGAGAGAGAGAAAGCCGAGAGAAGGTCCGAGCGACAGCGGGATCAGACCGAGAGGAGGGCCTTGGAGGCCCAAGTGAGGGAGCTCCAGCTGGGCCTTTAGGCCGTCGTGCAGAGGCTAGGAGGGATGGAGACGTGCTATGAGAGAGCACAAGAGTTCGGGGAGCGACTGCACCAGTCTGGTCGCTTTGTCGCTAGTGGCTTCTTTGCCACGCCAGGGGAGGAGCAGCGAGTCATTGCTGTGGAGCCGGTGCCACGAGGCGAGGCGGGTGCTACTGCACGGGGATCCCGGAGGCTTCTGAGGGACCCTCAGCTCAGGGGAGAGGAGAGGGACGCCTAGAGGGACGAGCATGAAGATAATGGCAAGAGTTGGGGAGCTAGTGGACCCGCCACCTCTCTATGATTGTAGTGTTTATGACAGCTTATGTAGAATTATGAATGGAGTGATTTGATTTTCTGCTGCTTGTTTATTCTCTTGTGCGTTCCTTCTTCTCTACACTTCTTCTCCTTTGCACTGTTCCCATGTGATGGGTCTGTCGAGACTCCACCCCGAGCAGAGAATCGCGTCTTGTTGTGACCATTTTCCACGGGAATCTGCTGTCGAAGTCAATAATGACGGCCCTAGTCCCTTTTCCCGGATGTTGTGTCAAAATTTACGGACGTCCTCCAAAACATGATAGGGTATCCCTAGACAACATAGGGTGCTAGTCGTCATATTCTTCGTCTAATCAATCACCCTGTGCGAGCGGTGAAGTGACACACGGGACCGCATGGTAGGTGCCTCATCGCGAGGGCTATCATTAAAGGTGATGGAGGCAATCTTGACCTGCACTCCTTCCATTTCTATAAATTCTTGTCCCTTTTATCCTCCCAGGTATATCGAGAGCTAACTCGAGGAGCACAAGTTCTCACGGGAGAGGAGGAGTTCAAAATTCCGAGAGTTGGATGGAGGGCGAATCTTCCCACTCCTCGAAGAGAAGCAGGTCCAGTGGTAGTAGTTCCAGGAGGCTTTCGGACCTCGAAGGACACTTTAACGAAAGGGCCCAATCATAACTCGTAAGCTGAGCTTTCCTGCCCTTTTCTCATTCTTTTTTCTTCCTTTCTTTCTGACCAAACCTCCTCTCCATTCCCTACATGCGTAGAGTGTGATGAAATCACACATTTCATGGGAGTTAGCAGTGGCCGCATACAGGGGTCTCCCAGATTTTCAGAAGGCCAGGCTAGACGTGATGGGTTTTGACACCTTTCTTCGGATCGAGCCGATCCAGCTCGACCTGGTCCTGATCCAAGCCTTGTGTGAGAGATGCGACCCAGTGAGTCGGGCATTCCTGATGCCCTGGGGGCACATGGTGCCCAACTTGGAGGATGTGGTCCGGATCACAAGCCTGAAGGTGGAGGGCGAGGCAGTGACCGGGGTCACTTATGCGGATTACCGAGAAGGTGCTCGGAAGCTACTGGGTTTGGACCTAGATGGTCGGAAAAATAGGTCGGTAGCTAGGGCATCCCTCATGGATGGGTTAGGGCTCACCGACACTCGTCGGTGGGACGATGAATCCTCAGAAGAGTTCATGGAAAGGATGGAAATAGGATGCCGTGCCGTGTACTGCACAGATTTCGGCAACTGGGAAAGATGCAACATAGATTTGAGAAGATTTCTCCTCTTCCTTTTGGGGAGATTGGTACTGAGCTCGAAAGGGGACGGTATCCAATGTCGCTTCCTGGAGCTGCTGTCAGACCTTGAAAGAGTAGGATACTACGCCTGGGGAGCTGCCATGCTGGCGCACTTGTTTGCAGGCCTGTTCCAAGAAGCGGATCGTGAGATGGCTGTGAGTGGTTTTACACCATTTATCCAGGTATTTTTGGTTTTGCTTGTTTTGTATATTTTTTTTTGTGTTTTTGCAAGGTACTGATGACCTGCGCTGAGCAGCTATGGAGCTATTATTACCTCCCCATGGGGAGAGCTCGGCATTGGCGACCCGCGATGGTGCCGCTAGCCAGGCGGTGGGAACCCATCATGAGTGCGGCACCCCTAACCTATCAACTGATGGTGCTAAGGCGGGAGCTACATGAGCTCCCTGCAGCGATGGTAAACTGGAGACCCTACTCAGACATGGTCGATGCCGACCAGCCGTGGGTTCTAGCAAGTCGTGCCCGGTTCGGACGGGAATTATGGATGCACTGCCTGAATGAAATCGAGCCGCTTCGGCTACGATTGGTTATGAAGACTTTGGGACTGGCTCAAGAATGGGTGGATTCAGCTGCGTCACCTCGCGTTGGGAGAGAGACGCGAGGACCGGCGACCTGCATTGACTGGTGCGTGCGGTTCCCCAAACAGTATTGTAGCAACCCTGATAAATGAATATTTGAAATGAATTAAAATATATATATAATACAGATAATAAGAAGAGGGTTAAATAGAGGAATAAAACCCAAGATGCAAATAACGCCTCTCATTAAGGCGTTAATTTAATAATAAACGCCTCTATCAAAGGCGTTATTCAAGAAGTGACGCCCTCACCACACGGCGTCAAATTCCAACGTCAAAAAGGGTAAGGCCAAGAAACGCCCCTATCTTGGGCGTGTTTTAAAACAAAGAACGCCTTCATACCAGGCGCTTCTTAAGAAACGACCTGAACCAGGTAGTCAATTCAAGAATCGACGACCTGACCAAAGTCGTTAATTCAGTTCGTGAACCGTTCGACCCAGAAACTTATCCAGGGTAATGGATAAGTATTAGAAAGAGTTAAAAGGTGGTAATGACTCTATCATGGAAGTATTACTTCCACACAATCACTAACCCTAATAAGATTTCCCAAAATCCTATAAAGACTCTTGACAGCCGAACCCTAAACCTATTTGGACGTTCGAACTGCACAGGTACGTGAAGAACATCAAGTTCTTCTTCTTCTGTTTCTTTTTCTTATGAACGTAGTTCATGAAGAACTAATAGGTTCTTCCTCTTCTTTCCTCTAATACAGGTTAAGGGATCCAGTGCGTACGTAAAGAACAAGGTGATGTTCTTCATCGTTTTCCTAACTTCGGTTATATCTGTGAAGATTATTAGTATCTTCATCTTCCTTCCTTTCTTTCCCTCTACAGGTTGACGGTAGAGTGAAGATTTCTGAAGAACGATTGTTCTTCTTCTTGCTATTGCTGCTACTGTTCTTGAGTTGCAGTTGAAGCTTCAGAGTTTTAGGCTTCTCCTCGATCAAACTAAGGTAGGTTTTCTCAAGTTATGGTAGCCTAAACAAAATTAATGCAAGATATACATATATATAAGCATGACATGCATATGGTTTTAATACGTTTCTACAATATTTTGAAAGAGACGCCCCTGTCAAGGGCGCTAATTCACATGAAACGACCCTTCCCAGGTCGTCAATTTCATATTTGACGCCCTGTACACAGGCGTTAATTTCATGTAAATGTTAATCACCTATCTTAAAAACTGATTATCCATGAAATTACATGAAATCAATAATTGTTAACGATTAAAAGTCAATAAACATGAAAAATCAAATCTAATATACTGCATCTGAATTCCTGCCAATTTTCCTATCATGACTATATGATTGTTATTCTTGATTATCGTGCAAATCTTGCTGATCATGCAAATTCCTGGTATTTCTTGAATTCACGACCTAGACTAGGTCGTTTTCCATGTGTTAACGCCCCATCACAGGGCATGAATTACAAAGAAACGCCCCTTACTAGGGCGCGTATCTGTTAAAATCCTGGAATACATATTCTGAAAAATAGAATTAAATGGTCACGCCCCTTCCCAGGACGCGTTTTTGATAAATTCCTGAAAATATGGATATTCTGTCAAACAGTGAAAATAAAAGGACGCCTTCTGGAGTAGTCATCAAATCTTAAATAAACGCCCCTGATCAGGGCGCGTTTTTGACAAATTACTGAAATATTGAAATTTTGAAAAATGGAAACATGTGTAAACGCCCTTCTGTTAGGCGTTAATTACTTGATAAATGACTCTGATTAAGTCGTTATTTTACTGTAAAAAACTGATTTTTCCACTGTTTCTATTAACCGATGGTTTCATATGTTATATAATATATATATCGGCACTATTCTCCACTCTGTGAGTATAGTCCCATGTTTCATGTTGTTTCATCGATCACACTCAACTCTCATTGACATACAAGCTCTCCATTGGACATTCCGTTCCTTTGGACTAGCGAGTTAGTCATAGAGACCTCCGTAAGACTCCTCGTACCTTGGATTCCCTCAAGGTCGACTGAGCTGGTTGTACCCTAAAAACTCATTACACGATCTTTGCCATGTCAATCTAAAGAAACATGGTATACCAGCCCTTATGATATACAAAGAGTCTATCATAAGAAAATTCTTAATGGGATGATGATATCATGCCACATCATGTCGTTCTTGTAAACCTCAATTCTATGATAAGAATGAGGGTATCTTACCTTTGATATACTGTTCATGTGGACCTCAATTCTATATAAAGAATGTCCATATTGATTTGTCATGGTACCCAAGTTAAGGGAACCATATTCTACCTAGTTTTATCGATATTGTGATTATACCGTTATTATCGCCATTCTATGTCCTTTGTCATATTTTTGGACTCCATTCTGTCAAAGTTGTCATACGTGTCTACAAGCTTGATGATTGAAATTCTATATTGGCTATATAAACAAGAGTGGATGTCAAAACACATGATAAATGCCTGCGCATATAGGGCCCGATCTGGTCCTGGGAGGAGCACCCGAAAGTACTTGTGCCCATAGGAGTTTTAATGATAAGGTATCTGGCATTATACCGAGTACTTGACTTGCTTGATTGAACATTCCACACATATCTTGTACTTGAATCGTACTTGACTTGACATGAAATGTGTGGCCCGAGAAAGGGTAATTACTTGCTTGCTTGATACATGATAGCCAAAGTTCTTGACATGACTTGTTAAACGTACTTGCTTGAATATCTTGAATAAACTTGTCATCTTGTTGAAAGTTCATGATTAGTTCATCTTATTCTTTGATATTACATTCTCTCTATCTTGTTATTTTATGCGAGCATGCATAGCTTTATTGCATTCATGAAAGATGTAATTACTTAAACCCCTTGCTAGTACTTGAGATATAATTTCCTACTGAGCGTTCGCTCATTCCGTTTGTCCCTTTTTTACTTTTCAGGTAAGTCCGACGATGGAAGTCAATCAGGTGGGAATGGTCAAGAGTGAAAGTGATAGAGCTGCTCAAGTGTTATCTAGTCTTTTCTATAGTTTCTTGAGTCAACTATGTATTCTTTTCCTTTTTATTAAACAGAGTATTGGATTTGTAATAGTCTATCCATTATGAAATAAAGGATTAGGTTATCTTGCTATTTTGCGCATCTCTGTCTTTGTGTCGAATACACGACCACTCTGATTGACATGATTGATATAAACTCGTCGCGCATCTCCGGGTATCTTCCGCGCTCGGGGCGTGACAGTTTTTGTGGTATCAGAGCCTAAGGTATTCAATTCCTAAGAAAAACCCAAGTCCAAGGATAAGTTGAACCTTTAAACCAGTGAGATTGGGTAGAACCAAGGGTTAAATTTAACATAGTGTACGAGTCTTTAAATACGATCACGTACTAATATAGCTATTGTAATTGTAGGATAATGGCTGCCGAACGTGCTCAATGGCGCAACATGCAGCGTACCCTTCAAGGAATGACTCAAGTGCTACAACAGGTAGCACAGGGTGGTGCTCCACGAACTGGAAGCTTACACCAAGCATTTAAGAGTATGAATCCCCCGAAGTTCATAGGATCGACCGATCCGGACGATGCCGAGCATTGGGTTCGGGAAACCGAACGCATATTCCGTGTCATGCAATGCACGGATCAGGACAAAGTTCTATTAGCTACATTCCAGTTAGAGAAAGATGCTAGATGCTGGTGGGAGTCTATTGAAGCAACCATCGATCCTACTCAAGTAACATGGGAAGAATTTGTGGAATACTTCAATGCTAAATATTTCTCGGACCGAGTCCAAGAAAAGAAGGCTGCAGAATTCGCTGCATTAAAGCAACGATCTTTATCATTAGCAGATTATGAAGCTCAGTTCTCCAGGTTGTCTAGATATGCTAAACATTTGATTAGCATGGAGAAGATGAAAGCCCGTAGATTTCTTAATGGGCTTAGGCCCCACTATATTACTCAACTGGCGCCTATGGACATCCAAGTTTATTCTGAAATAGTGCGCCGAGCTCAATTGCTTGAAGATGCCACGGAACTATCTGATAGGATCCGTGGGAAAGACAAGAAGGAGCAAGTCACAGGATCGGGTTCTTTTAAACCCAACTTTAAGAAGAGGCCCAATAATGGAGGTTCATCCTCTCAAGATTCCAAGTTCAAGAAATCCAAGCCCTTCTCTATCACCACTACACCTTCAAACGTAGTATGCAAGCATTGTGACAAGGCTGGTCACAAGACCGAAGAATGCTGGAGAAAATTAGGAGCATGTCTCCGTTGTGGAAGCCGTGAGCATCGGATTCCCGACTGTCCGTTACTTAATGATCAAGCCGAAGACGGTAAGCGCCCGGTGACAAAGAACGCTCGACTTCATGCAATACAGGAGACCGAACCTGAAGAAGAAGGCGGATTAGTGGAAGGTACATTGAAAATTTGTTCCAAAAGTGCTTATGTCTTATTTGATACGGGTGCATCGCATTCCATTATTTCTAAGAAGTTTGCCGACTCGTTACCGTTAGAACCAGAATGGATAAAAATAGTTCTAACTACTCCTCTTGGAAGTGAAAATGATATTACTCATCACTACCAAAACTGTGAGGTAATGGTTCAAGGTAGGAATTTACCTATAGATCTCATATGCCTCGATCTAAAGGAGTATGATGTTATACTGGGAGCGGACTGGTTATCCAAATTCCAGGCAACGGTTGATTGCCGCAATAGCCAAATTGCTTTCAAAGATTTTCCAGAATTAGTCTTTACTCGCCCCAAGAGTCGGAGCAATTCCCCTCTTATTTCGGCCCTCCGAGCTAGCAAGCTCGTCAGGAAGGGATGTGTAGCTTTCCTTGCATTTGTCACAGTTAAGGAAACAAAGGACACTAAGATAGAAGACATTCAGGTAGTGTAAGAATTTCCAGACGTATTTCCGGAAGATTTGCTGGGATTACCCCCTCAAAGAGAAGTGGCCTTCACCATTGACTTAGTCCCTGGTGCTGGTCCTGTTTCAAGGGCACCATATAGAATGTCCCCTGCGGAACTCAAAGAGTTGAAGGAGCAGTTGATGGAACTAATTCAAAAAGGATTTATTAGACCAAGTACTTCCCCGTGGGGAGCACCTGTACTGTTTGTAAAGAAGAAAGATGGATCCATGAGGCTATGCATCGACTATCGACAGTTGAATCATCTCACTATCAAGAACAAGTATCCACTGCCGAGAATCGATGAATTATTTGATCAAATTTCTGGATCCAAATATTTTTTGAAGATTGACCTCAGATCAGGATATCATCAGTTAAGAATCAAGGATGATGACATTCATAAGACTGCATTCAGAAGCAGGTATGGCCATTACGAATTTGTTGTTATGCCTTTTGGACTAACAAATGCCCCTGCTGCCTTTATGCAGTTAATGAATAGCATATTCAGGCCTTACTTGGATCAATTCATAGTAGTCTTCATTGATAATATATTGATATATTATAAGACTAAGGAAGAACATGAAAAGCATTTGAGGATTGCATTGCAAGTCTTGAGGACAAATCAATTATATGCAAAACTCAGCGGAGTATGAATCCCCCGAAGTTCATAGGATCGACCGATCCGGACGATGCCGAGCATTGGGTTCGGGAAACCGAACGCATATTCCGTGTCATGCAATGCACGGATCAGGACAAAGTTCTATTAGCTACATTCCAGTTAGAGAAAGATGCTAGATGCTGGTGGGAGTCTATTGAAGCAACCATCGATCCTACTCAAGTAACATGGGAAGAATTTGTGGAATACTTCAATGCTAAATATTTCTCGGACCGAGTCCAAGAAAAGAAGGCTGCAGAATTCGCTGCATTAAAGCAACGATCTTTATCATTAGCAGATTATGAAGCTCAGTTCTCCAGGTTGTCTAGATATGCTAAACATTTGATTAGCATGGAGAAGATGAAAGCCCGTAGATTTCTTAATGGGCTTAGGCCCCACTATATTACTCAACTGGCGCCTATGGACATCCAAGTTTATTCTGAAATAGTGCGCCGAGCTCAATTGCTTGAAGATGCCACGGAACTATCTGATAGGATCCGTGGGAAAGACAAGAAGGAGCAAGTCACAGGATCGGGTTCTTTTAAACCCAACTTTAAGAAGAGGCCCAATAATGGAGGTTCATCCTCTCAAGATTCCAAGTTCAAGAAATCCAAGCCCTTCTCTATCACCACTACACCTTCAAACGTAGTATGCAAGCATTGTGACAAGGCTGGTCACAAGACCGAAGAATGCTGGAGGAAATTAGGAGCATGTCTCCGTTGTGGAAGCCGTGAGCATCGGATTCCCGACTGTCCGTTACTTAATGATCAAGCCGAAGACGGTAAGCGCCCGGTGACAAAGAACGCTCGACTTCATGCAATACAGGAGACCGAACCTGAAGAAGAAGGCGGATTAGTGGAAGGTACATTGAAAATTTGTTCCAAAAGTGCTTATGTCTTATTTGATACGGGTGCATCGCATTCCATTATTTCTAAGAAGTTTGCCGACTCGTTACCGTTAGAACCAGAATGGATAAAAATAGTTCTAACTACTCCTCTTGGAAGTGAAAATGATATTACTCATCACTACCAAAACTGTGAGGTAATGGTTCAAGGTAGGAATTTACCTATAGATCTCATATGCCTCGATCTAAAGGAGTATGATGTTATACTGGGAGCGGACTGGTTATCCAAATACCAGGCAACGGTTGATTGCCGCAATAGCCAAATTGCTTTCAAAGATTTTCCAGAATTAGTCTTTACTCGCCCCAAGAGTCGGAGCAATTCCCCTCTTATTTCGGCCCTCCGAGCTAGCAAGCTCGTCAGGAAGGGATGTGTAGCTTTCCTTGCATTTGTCACAGTTAAGGAAACAAAGGACACTAAGATAGAAGACATTCAGGTAGTGTAAGAATTTCCAGACGTATTTCCGGAAGATTTGCTGGGATTACCCCCTCAAAGAGAAGTGGCCTTCACCATTGACTTAGTCCCTGGTGCTGGTCCTGTTTCAAGGGCACCATATAGAATGTCCCCTGCGGAACTCAAAGAGTTGAAGGAGCAGTTGATGGAACTAATTCAAAAAGGATTTATTAGACCAAGTACTTCCCCGTGGGGAGCACCTGTACTGTTTGTAAAGAAGAAAGATGGATCCATGAGGCTATGCATCGACTATCGACAGTTGAATCATCTCACTATCAAGAACAAGTATCCACTGCCGAGAATCGATGAATTATTTGATCAAATTTCTGGATCCAAATATTTTTTGAAGATTGACCTCAGATCAGGATATCATCAGTTAAGAATCAAGGATGATGACATTCATAAGACTGCATTCAGAAGCAGGTATGGCCATTACGAATTTGTTGTTATGCCTTTTGGACTAACAAATGCCCCTGCTGCCTTTATGCAGTTAATGAATAGCATATTCAGGCCTTACTTGGATCAATTCATAGTAGTCTTCATTGATAATATATTGATATATTATAAGACTAAGGAAGAACATGAAAAGCATTTGAGGATTGCATTGCAAGTCTTGAGGACAAATCAATTATATGCAAAACTCAGCAAGTGTGAATTCTGGCTTGAAGAAGTGGCTTTTCTAGGACATGTGATTTCAAAAGATGGATTATCTGTAGATCCGTCAAAGGTTGAAGCTGTAAGAAGCTGGGAAAAACCTACCAATGCTAGCGAGATCAGAAGTTTCTTAGGCCTTGCAGGCTATTATCGGCGATTCATCAAAGACTTCTCCAAGATCGCCGTGCCCCTTACAAGGTTAACTCGCAAGGAGATCCGATATGAATGGAGTGAGGAATGTGAAAGAAGTTTCCAAACTCTCAAGGATCATCTCACTACAGCTTCGGTGTTAGCTCTACCAATAGAAGGAGAGAAATTCGAGGTCTACACAGATGCTTCTGGCATTGGCCTCGGATGTGTCCTAATGCAACAAGGAAAGGTCATAGCATACTCTTCACGTCAACTGAAGAAGCATGAGGAGAATTACCCCGTCCATGACTTAGAACTGGCCACGGTGGTATTTGCCCTAAAGATATGGAGACACTACTTATATGGAGTGCAGTTTACTGTATACTCCGATCACAAAAGTCTCAAATATCTATTTTCACAAAAGGAGCTAAACATGAGACAAAGACGCTGGCTAGAATATCTCAAGGACTTCGACTTCAATATACAATATCATCCTGGAAAGGGTAATTATGTTGCTGATGCCCTTAGTCGAAAGTCGAGAGCAAGGATAGTCAATTGTATGATACAAGAATGGAGGTTGCTAGAACAATTCTCCGAGCTCAATATAAGCTTGGACAAGGAAGCCAAATTTGTCACATTATCTCATATAAGCATACAGTCAGATTTATTATCTGAGATACAAGCACTTCAGGATGATGATCCTATATTAGTGGAAATCAAAGGCAGATTAGAAGGACAATCTGATTTTCAACTAACTTCTGATGGAAGATTGTTGTTCAAGAATAGAACTTGTATACCGAACTGCCCAGAATTGAAGAAAAAGATCTTAGATGAAGCTCACAGATCAAGGTACACGATTCATCCAGGATCAACCAAAATGTACCAAGATGTAAAGAGGAACTTTTGGTGGCCCAATATGAAAAGAGAAATAGCGGACTATGTATCACGCTGTCTCACATGCCAACAGGTCAAGGCGGAACACCAAAAGCCTGCTGAAAAACTACATCCTCTAGATATTCCTAAGTGGAAGTGGGAGGATATTGGTATGGACTTCATCATGAGTTTATCTAAATCAAAAGGAGGACACGATGGAATCTGGGTTATCATTGACCGATTAACTAAATCGGCGCATTTCTTGCCAATAAAAAGCCGATGGTCAATTGATGTGCTAGCTGCACTATACATCAAGGAAATAGTCAGGATACATGAAATTCCTGTCTCAATCGTGTCTGACAGAGATCCCCGTTTTACTTCTCATTTTTGGAAGGGACTACAACATTCATTGGGAACAAGGCTCAACTTTAGTACTGCTTTTCACCCACAAACGGATGGTCAGACCGAGAGAGCAAATCAAGTTGTTGAGGATATGCTAAGAGCTTGCATCATTGACTTTGGTGGAAGCTGGCATGAACATTTGCCACTAGTGAAATTTGCATATAATAATAGCTACCAAGCTAGTATCCAAATGGCACCTTTCGAAGCTTTATATGGAAGGAGTTGCCGATCACCTTTATGCTGGAACGAAGTTGGAGAAAAATAACTATTAGGTCCAGACATGGTAAGGGATACAACTGAGAAGATACAAGTAATCCAAGAAAGATTACAAGTTGCCCAGACCAGGCAGAAGGCTTATGCAGATACAAGAAGGAGAGATCTTGAATTCCAAATCGGAGATCATGTATTTCTTAAGATATCGCCTGGATGTGGCATACGAAGATTTGGTGTTAAGGGCAAACTTACGCCAAGATTCATCGGACCATTTGAGGTACTCGAAAGAGTTGGCGAGGTTGCTTATCGCATCGCATTGCCTCCTCAATTGTCCGAGGTACATAATGTATTTCACATATCTATGTTGAAGAAGTATGTACACGACCCATCTCATATTATTGCACATGGAGATCTGGTGATCCAGAAAGATCTCACCTATGAACAGAAGCCTATGAAGATCTTAGATCGAGAAATATGAGCTCTAAGGAATAAGGTTATTCCCATGCATAGGGTGCAATGGAATAAGAATTCTGAACACGAAGCGACATGGGAGACTGAGGAATCTATGAAGAAACGATTTCCCGAGTTGTTCTAAGAGGTATATACTCTACACTCTCCGCGTGTATACATAATATGCAATTGAATTTGGGGACCAAATTCTTTTTAAGTGGGGGAGGATGTAGCAACCCTGATAAATGAATATTTGAAATGAATTAAAAAATATATATAATACAGATAATAAGAAGAGGGTTAAATAGAGGAATAAAACCCAAGATGCAAATAACGCCTCTCATTAAGGCGTTAATTTAATAATAAACGCCTCTATCAAAGGCGTTATTCAAGAAGTGACGCCCTCACCACACGGCGTCAAATTCCAACGTCAAAAAGGGTAAGGCCAAGAAACGCCCCTATCTTGGGCGTGTTTTAAAACAAAGAACGCCTTCATACCAGGCGCTTCTTAAGAAACGACCTGAACCAGGTCGTCAATTCAAGAATCGACGACCTGACCAAAGTCGTTAATTCAGTTCGTGAACCGTTCGACCCAGAAACTTATCCAGGGTTATGGATAAGTATTAGAAAGAGTTAAAATGTGGTAATGACTCTATCATGGAAGTATTACTTCCACACAATCACTAACCCTAGTAAGATTTCCCAAAATCCTATAAAGACTCTTGACAGCCGAACCCTAAACCTATTTGGACGTTCGAACTGCACAGGTACGTGAAGAACATCAAGTACTTCTTCTTCTATTTCTTTTTCTTATGAACGTAGTTCCTGAAGAACTAATAGGTTCTTCCTCTTCTTTCCTCTAATACAGGTTAAGGGATCCAGTGCGTACGTAAAGAATAAGGTGATGTTCTTCATCATTTTCCTAACTTCGGTTATATCTGTGAAGATTATTAGTATCTTCATCTTCCTTCCTTTCTTTCCCTCTACAGGTTGACGGTAGAGTGAAGATTTCTGAAGAACGATTGTTCTTCTTCTTGCTGTTGCTGCTACTGTTCTTGAGTTGCAGTTGAAGCTTCAGAGTTTTAGGCTTCTCCTCGATCAAACTAAGGTAGGTTTTCTCAAGTTATGGTAGCCCAAACAAAATTAATGCAAGATATACATATATATAAGCATGACATGCATATGGTTTTAATATGTTTCTGCAATATTTTGAAAGAGACGCCCCTGTCAAGGGCGCTAATTCACATGAAACGACCCTTCCCAGGTCGTCAATTTCATATTTGACGCCCTGTACACAGGCGTTAATTTCATGTAAATGTTAATCACCTATCTTAAAAACTGATTATCCATGAAATTACATGAAATCAATAATTGTTAATGATTAAAAGTCAATAAACATGAAAAATCAAATCTAATATACTGCATCTGAATTCCTGCCAATTTTCCTGTCATGACTATATGATTGTTATTCTTGATTATCGTGCAAATCTTGCTGATCATGCAAATTCCTGGTATTTCTTTAATTCACGACCTAGACTAGGTCGTTTTCCATGTGTTAACGCCCCATCACAGGGCGTGAATTAAAAAGAAACACCCCATACTAGGGTGCGCATCTGTTAAAATCCTGGAATACATATTCTGAAAAATAGAATTAAATGGTAACGCCCCTTCCCAGGGCGCGTTTTTGATAAATTCCTGAAAATATGGATATTCTGTCAAACAGTGAAAATAAAAGGACGCCTTCTGGAGTAGTCGTCAAATCTTAAATAAACGCCCCTGATCAGGGCGCATTTTTGACAAATTACTGAAATATTGAAATTTTGAAAAATGGAAACATGTGTAAACGCCCTTCTATTAGGCGTTAATTACTTGATAAACGACTCTGATTAAGTCGTTATTTTACTGTAAGAAACTGATTTTTCCACTGTTTCTATTAACCGATGGTTTCATATGTTATATAATATATATATATCGGCACTATTCTCCACTCCGTGAGTATAGTCCCATGTTTCATGTTGTTTCATCGATCACACTCAACTCTCATTGACCTACAAGCTCTCCATTGGACATTCCGTTCCTTTGGACTAGCGAGTTAGTCATAGAGACCTCCGTAAGACTCCTCGTACCTTGGATTCCCTCAAGGTCGACTGAGCTGGTTGTACCCTAAAAACCTATTACACGATCTTTGCCATGTCAATCTAAAGAAACATGGTATACCGGCCCTTATGATATACAAAGAGTCTATCATAAGAAAATTCTTAATGGGATGATGATATCATGCCACATCATGTCGTTCTTGTAAACCTCAATTCTATGATAAGAATGAGGGTATCTTACCTTTGATATACTGTTCATGTGGACCTCAATTCTATATAAAGAATGTCCATATTGATTTGTCATGGTACCCAAGTTAAGGGAACCATATTCTACCTAGTTTTATCGATATCGTGATTATACCGTTATTATCGCCATTCTATGTCCTTTGTCATATTTTTGGACTCCATTCTGTCAAAGTTGTCATACGTGTCTACAAGCTTGATGATTGAAATTCTATATTGGCTATATAAACAAGAGTGGATGTCAAAACACATGATAAATGCCTGCGCATATAGGGCCCGATCTGGTCCTGGGAGAAGCACCCGAAAGTACTTGTGCCCATGGGAGTTTTAATGATAAGGTATCTGGCATTATACCGAGTACTTGACTTGCTTGATTGAACATTCCACACATATCTTGTACTTGAATCGTACTTGACTTGACATGAAATGCGTGGCCCGAGAAAGGGTAATTACTTGCTTGCTTGATACATGATAGCCAAAGTTCTTGACATGACTTGTTAAATGTACTTGCTTGAATATCTTGAATAAACTTGTCATCTTGTTGAAAGTTCATGATTAGTTCATCTTATCCTTTGATATTACATTCTCTCTATCTTGTTGTTTTATGCGAGCATGCATAGCTTTATTGCATTCATGAAAGATGTAATTACTTAAACCCCTTGCTAGTACTTGAGATATAATTTCCTACTGAGCGTTCGCTCATTCCGTTTGTCCCTTTTTTACTTTTCAGGTAAGTCTGACGATGGAAGTCAATCGGATGGGAATGGTCAAGAGTGAAAGTGATAGAGCTGCTCAAGTGTCATCTAGTCTTTTCTATAGTTTCTTGAGTCAACTATGTATTCTTTTCCTTTTTATTAAACAGAGTATTGGATTTGTAATAGTCTATCCATTATGAAATAAAGGATTGGGTTATCTTGCTATTTTGCGCATCTCTGTCTTTGTGTCGAATACACGACCACTCTGATTGACATGATTGATATAAACTCGTCGCGCATCTCCGGGTATCTTCCGCGCTCGGGACATGACAAGTATGAAGACTGACAACGGGGTGGCACGATTGTAGAACCGCATGCAGGCACGGGATAGCGAGGATTACCTGCGTCTATACAAGACAAGGTACGCAGAGCGGTTCCAACCCCGGGGACTTGTGGAGGTAGATTTTCCCTTTTCTCTTTTCTTCTTTCTCCTTTTTGGTTTTCTGGTGGAGATGCTGACTCGTATGGCTGCAGGATGTCCGGGATGCCATGATAGCGAATTTACGAACTCGCTTGGCAGAGATGGACCAACAGTTGGGCGATGCCCGCGGAGCTACGAGTGCCTTGGTAGGTGTACAATACGTTCCTAATTAAAACCCCAGATTCCAGATGTTGACTGCTAATTCACACGGTCGTAGCATGCCCAGATTGGCGCGGCTTCCCCAGCGATGGGAGTAGGTGGTGCCTCTTCCAGCTTGTGGATTCCCACCTCAGAACTCGACTTGCTTCATGAGCAACTTGCTCACGCCACGCACCGCGCTGCGGAGGCAGAAGGGATGCTATGTATACAGGTAAAAGTTTCAGTGTTGAGTTCTCTTTATTTACGCCTTATCGCGTATCTGAGATGGTACACTCGGCAGGAAAAGGAGACGGAAGAAGCGCTTGCCCAAGCTGCGCAGAAGGAGGTTAGGATAGCAGAACTGGAGAGGGAACTACGGCGTCATCCTGATGACGACTCCTCTAGGGATGCCGTGGAACTGAGGATCACTCTCCAGTTGGAGAGGGAAGACCGCGAGAGAGAACGTGCAGAGAAAGAAAGAGACGCAGAGAGAGAAAGAGCCAACAGATTGACTGAAAGGGAGGAACGAAGGGCCATGGAGGCCCAACTATTCAAACTCCGAATCAGCCTTGGTCTTGCTGAACAGTGGCTGAGAGATGGTGAGGAGTGCTACCGAAGAGCACGAGAGCGTGTCTTTCGTGTTGGTAGCTTCTCTGCTGCTTCCGTGGATCAACGCCGGGATGTGGGAATAGGAAGGGGAGTACAGAGCGGTAGGAGTACCGCTTTTCGTAGTTGGGTAGCACCTTTGAGAGCGTTTTGCCCGGAGAGTAGTGGGACGAGTAATGCAGAGAGAGAGGGCGGAACTTGATGTAATTTTTTTGGTTTTTTGGAATAAAATACAGGGTTCGGTTTGTTTGGTTTTCACCTTTGCTTCTGTTGCCTGAATCCCTGCACACATCACTGAAACAAACAAATCAGAATTTATGTTCTGACTTGGCCCCTTGCTCAATAAGCAAATGGTCACTGTGACTGTCCTTGATAACTGGTCAAGGGGCCAAGCCTTTATTTAGCGAAGGCAAGGGAAAGATGCGGTGATGATAAATGCGATAGGCAAGCACACGAATGCAAGCGGTATTAAAAGTGAGATGCTGCACGCAAATGCAATCATGCAAAATTGATTTGTTTTCTTTTTTATATTTGGCATTTTTTTTGTTTTATCATAAAAAAGATTTTTTTGTTTGCAAATTTGTACATTTTCTTTTTTCCATTTTTTTGTTACTTTTATTATAAAATTTTTTTGTTGCTAACGCCTGGCAAGCACCCAAATGGCACCTAACCTACGTGAGAACAGGGGTTTCTTACTAATCTCCCAGGTATCCTAAGTGCACATCTAGGTTGATTTGGGCCTCTAGACCCCTCGAATGATGATCCCGCCGGCTAAGACTTACCCTGATGACAATACCGTCATGCCATGCTTAGGCTCCCAGTCGCTTCCGACCACAGGATTCACCCAAAAGGTGTTTGAGGTAAGAGATTTGCCCGACCCGGGTCTGTTTTCTCACAACTCTAGATGGTATATGATGGAACACCCTGGAACCCTAACGACCAACCGCGCGACGCTGACCCGGAATCAGACGCCGTCGCACCCATAGGTGACGCGCTTGCATTGGCCTAAGCCCGAGGTTAAACAAGAAGACATCAAGGCGGTAAACAGGGGTCTTGACCAGCCAGAAACATGGAGACTCCTTCGCAGCGATAGCTTTTGCTTTTAAAAGTAGGCAACCATATGTGTATATTAAAATAAGGTCGCAGACCCTAGGCAGTTTTCACCCTTCAGAAACTCCATCGAACCTTCATCTTTAGAGGAAGAAGGAAGAGCGTGGGAGATAAACCTCTTGAGAGGATCGGTAAAACCGTTAACCCGGTGAGCGAATAAGAGCCCATTAACTCTTTCCTTTCGGACAACTTCGGACCAAATCTCGAGCATTTACATTCCACGGCCCCTTTTGTGGATTCAGACTTTTGCTTTAAGGGGTTCTGTTTATCGCAACAGGCACGGTCACGACCAGGCTTTTCTCTTGATTTTTATTTTGCATTTCTTTTTGTGAGGGAGATATAGTCGTTTGACGTTTGTGGGCTCCCTTTTTGTATGCCTGCGGGGACACTGCCCTCTTCTCGTGCTCTGATCGATGCTCGAGGAAATGGATCGTACTCTTGCCTTTGGGGTTTGAGTTTCGATTTCTCATGCTCAGCGTTTTAAGGGCGCCGACTGTCTCATTTGGTCGAAGAGAAAAGAATAAAGATTACAGCTTCCGGAGATCTTCTGGGTGGGGCCCCACCGTAGGTGATGCTACCGACTTTTTTTTTGAATAAAATACATAAGTGAGCACATGTTAGCTTCCTTCGAGCGAGCATAGGCCGACGTGGCCGGACAGGGATCTCCACGGTTCTGGCAAACCAAGACCCGGTGCCTACCAAGCCTTAATGGGCCCTATCCTAACATGAAGGTTAGATGCAGTGACTTGACTATATGGTGACCACCAGGCATTGGCATTTGAATTTTCCATATTTTTAGTGGTTTTCAATATTTCTTTGTTTTTGATATTTTTATCTTTTCATCATTTTTTTTGTTTTGTGCTAAGGGTAGTATTTCTTAAGATAAAGCCCATTCCAAGGGTGGGATAACTCGGTCCCTTCGGCGTTGATTAGCTTGTAGGCGTTGCCAGGGTATACGGCTTGAATTACAAATGGTCCTTCCCAATTAGGTTGGAGCTTAGAACGCGGCCCTCCAGGTTTGACAAAAATTCTTTTTACGACCATCTCACCGACTTTGAATTTTCTCTCAACGACTTTCTTTTGGTAAAAGCGAGCGAGTCTATTTTGATACACACGCGCGTGTTCGGCAGCGGCCAGTCGCTTCTCATCCAAGAGTTCCAACTGGGCGAGGAGTGAATTACGACGATCGTCGAGGGGAAATTCCTCGTCCAATTGTACCCTGAGAGAAGGGATCAGAGTCTCGTACGGGACTATCGCTTCCATACCATAAGTAAGGGCAAATGGAGTCTGTCCGGTGGGGGTACGGATTGAAGTGCGATAGGCCCATAGAGCTTCGATAAGCTTTTCTGGTCAGTCTGAAAACTTACTAGACTCGCAGGTTTTTTTGATGATTTTGAGCAATGTTTTATTGGTGGCCTCCGCTTGGCCATTACCTTGTGGGTAATAAGGCGATGAATGATGCAATGCAATTGCGTACCTTTTGCAGAGGTCCTGTAGGTCCTGAGAAATGAACTGTGGCCCATTGTCGTTGACGATCGTGCTTGGGACGCCGAATCTGGCGAGGATGTTCTTCATGATGAACTTGCAGACTATTGACGCCTTGATTTCCGCGTAAGCTTCAGCTTCGGCCCATTTGGTGAAGTATTCCGTCGCAGTAAGGATGAAAGATTTCTGCTTGGTGAGGGAATTGGGATCACCTAGGGGACCAATGATGTCGAATGCCCACATGGAGAAAGGCCACGGGGAGGATATTGGGTGAAGTGAGGAAGATGGTGAATGGATTTTATCGGCGTGAAGTTGACACTTGGCACACCTACGGACATAGACAACACAATCCTCTTCCATAGTGGGCCAATAAAAGCCTTGCCGAATGATCTTCTTGGCGAGTATCTGACTATTCACGTGGCCACCGCACACACCCGAGTGCGTCTCCTCTACACATTTCCAAACCTCATCGTCACCAAGACATCTTAACAGAACACCAGTAAGGCTCCTCCTATAGAGTAGACCTCCAACCAAAGTATATTTCTGAGCCACCCTTCTTATGGCTTTCTTGTCCTCTGTGGTGGCCCCTTCAGGATAAGACTGATCTTGGCAGTATTTGACGATTTCATAGAACCATGGTTTCTCTTCATCAGCCAGTTCTTCTTCGGCCTCTGCCAACATGATCTCCCTCTTCTCAAGGATATCTTCCTGCAGGATCTTTCTTGCTATCCTGTCTTTGATATTTACGTAGGAAGCATCATCGATTGCAGGGGCGTGAAGTTTGTAGATGGAAATGGACTTAAACCATCTTCCTAGAGGGAACCTTATGGATGATGCCAACGAGGCGAGGGCATCGGCGAGAATATTCTGATGACGAGGGACATGAACAAAGATCAGTTTTGTGAATAGTTTGGCAAAGGCAGCAGTGAGTTCTTGGTATGGCTTGAGTTTGGGATCGCGAGTGCGATATTTAGTGAGCACCTGGCGAAGGATGAGTTGACTATCACCTACGACTCGCAACTCAGTGATACGAAAAGAATGAGCGAGTTCTAGGCCAGCTAGAAGAGCTTCATATTCGGCTATATTGTTGGTAACTGGAAATTTGAGTTGGTATGCCAATGGGAATGTGAGGCCTTCAGGCGACAGGAGGGCGATGCCGATTCCTCTCCCTTGAGAATTCAGAGCTCCATCAAAATATAGCGTCCACATTGGCTCCTCTGATTGGTTGACGGACATTAGTTCCTCATCTGGAAACTCTGATTGGACGGGATCGAACTTGGGAAGAGGATGGTGAGCGAGATGCTCGGCTATGGCATAGCCTTTAATCGCCTTTTGCTGGATGTAGGTGATGTCGAACTGAGAGAGAAAACTTTGCCAGCGTGCTAGCCTATCCGTAAGGACGGATTTCTCCAGAAGGAATTTGATAGGATTCATTCGAGCAATCAAATGGACCTCATGAGCCAAGAAGTAGTGCTTCAATTTCTGCACTACCCAAACGAGGGCAGCACAGGTTTTCTCCATGATGGTGTACTTCTGCTCACAGGGATTGAGAAGTTTAGACAAGTAATAGGTTACCCGTTCCTTGCCTTCTTCATCAGCTTGTGCGAGGACGGCTCCCACGGAGTCATCCAAGACTGAGACGTAAAGGATCAGAGGGTTTTCTGGTTTAGGTGGAATGAGAACGGGTGGACTAGCCAGATATTCCTTCAACCCTTCAAAAGCTTTCTGACATTTAGAATTCCAGTGGAATTCTACTCCTGACTTGGTCAACTCGTAGAGAGGTCTACACCTTTGTGAATGTTGGGACACAAACTGATGAATAAACTACAACCTCCCAATTAAACCTCGGACTTCCCTCAAATTCTTGGGAGGCGGCATATCCCTGATAGCCTTAGCTTTGTCGGGATCTATCTCGATCCCTCTTTTACTCACAATGAACCCCAGCAATTTACCCGACGACACACCAAACACACACTTCTTCGGGTTCATTTTCAATTGGAACTCCCTTGACCTCTGTAAGACCTTAGCCAAAACTTCTGGATGTTCCATCCTGGTCCTTGATTTCACCAATAAGTCATCCACATACACTTCCAGATATATGTGCATCATGTCATGAAATATGGCCATCATAGCTCTTTGGTAAGTATCTCCAGCATTCTTTAACCCAAACGGCATGACCACGTAACAATATGTTCCCCAAGGGGTAGTGAATGACGTCTTTTCCTGATCCTCTTCTGCCAAACGAATTTGATTGTATCCTGAAAATCCATCCATGAATGAGAGGAGTTCGTAGCCTGCCGTGTTATCAATCAACACATCAATGTGAGGTAAGGGAAAATCGTCTTTTGGACACGCGCGGTTAAGGTCCCGGAAGTCGATACAAATCCTGACTTTCCCATCTTTTTTCATGACCGAGACAATGTTCGCCACCCATTGAGGATAAAGAACGACTCTAATGAACCTGGCTTTGTGGAGCTTATCGACCTCTTCTTTCATTTTCAAAGCCATCTGAGGGTGGAAACGCCTTAACCTTTGTTTTACCGAGACGGACCCTGGTTTTAGGGTTAAACGGTGTTCGACCAAGGTTAAATCTAGACCCGGCATATCCTCGTAGCTCCATGCAAACGTGTCCTTATATTCCTTGAGAACCTCAATTAATGCCTCTTCTTCAGAGGGTGGTAGGTTGTCACTTATGAGGATGATCCTAGGGTCTTCCTCAGTTCCCAAGTTGACTTCTTTGGTGGATTCTTCTACGGCGGTTGACGGCTCATCAAATCTCCTCATTCCACTAGCATATGCGCCAGCCGCATCCTCATATTCTCACCCTCATCTTCAGTGGGGCATTCTTCATCCGTGATCTCGTAGACTCCGTACCCTTCATCAAATGCACAGTCGCCCTCACATTCTATTTCCGGTAGCCGGATGGGATTTTCTAACAACTGGGGGATGGCAAGGAGGGCTTGACACCTGGAGGCTAAATCCAGAAGGAATCGACGAGGGATCTGCCTACCCTTGGATTTCTTCCTAGGTAGTACCCTTGACCTATCATTCCTAGATTGACTGACATTATTTACAGAAGAAGAGGAAGATGAAGAGGATGGTGTAGAATGTACAGGAGAAGACCCCTCAGAGGAGGGGTAGAAAAGGTCACTCATCGGACCTTGGACGGGTGGTCCGCAAGGGGGGACGCACCCGTGGGAGATGTAGGAGGTTTCCTCAATGAAGATGTGTTGTTGGGGAGTTTGAAAATTGATTTTTTTTTTTCATTTTCATTTTTGATGACAAAACAGTGAAAAGAAATCGGAGGAGAAAGAAAAGTGGTTATGGCTAGAGGATTGGGAGGCTCGTAGAGCAGATCATGATTGAAAGCCTGGCGCGGGTTGAGAAGCCCGCGTATGTATGTAAGCAGAGAAGGGGACCTGGGAAGATCATCAGACAATTGTCTGGCCCAGGAAGAAGATATCAGCAAAGGCTGAGACGAGTGGATGGAGAAGATGGCGACTAATGAGCCGTCGATGACAATGTTGAGGACGGATGAAGATCCGTCGATGACAGGTTCCTTCTGGCGAGGACGAGGATAGTTTGGAACCTTGGCAAGAGTGGTAATATTCTATGGTATTCCGGAGATCAATGGTGGTCCTTCAAGCTGCGGAGACGAGAACATCCTTTCAGTGCAACTGAAATGTCCCGTATGTCGAACCATTTGTTCCACTCGCATTCCGGATCTTTGATCTTGCCTCTTTTGGTGATCCTCGGACATTTTTCAGCCAAATATACAGCATGTGATCCCCCATATGCTTCTCGTGGGTAATCTCCCATCTGAACAACGGGCTCTCTGTTGAAGTGGTTTGATAGAGTCCATGTGAGGGGCTTCCAATCCGCCTTGAATGGTCCTTTGAAGCCTAGGCCAAACCTACGGTTCGACCTAATTTCCTTTGGCGGTTTGAGGATACCCTGTAATTGTGTGCCCAGACCTTTACCCTGTTGATAGCCGATGTTCCTCATAATCTCCCAACCTTTGGAGTGAAAAGGGAGACATGATGTTGCGGTTGTCCTGACCGGCTCCTTTGGTGCTAGTGGAACGTGAGATAGATCACGCACGTCCAGCAATGACAATATGGGCCGATGAGATGGCCACACAGAGGGCAGAGAGGTGTTGATAGCATCCACTATGTGAAGGACAGGTGTACTGACCACTTTAATAATCCTCCCATTGTAAGGAAACTTCAGGCATTGATGGTTGGTAAAAGGCACAGCGTCCATGGCTTCGATGTAAGGGCGACCCAGTATAGCCTTGAATGTGGGGTCCATGTCAAGGACATGGAATTCCATGGGAATTGACATGGGGCCTAGTTCTGCCTTCAGAATAATCATCCCCTGTGGCGGCCTTTTGCTATTGTCATAAGCCGTGACCGTGATCGAGGAAGGTCTTATTTGTTCCTCGTTGACCCCACACAACTGAAGGGTGTCCATGGAGATCACATTTATGGACGCACCCGTGTCCACAAGACACGGGTTTATGGATACCACATTAATTTTTATCGAAATGCACAATGCATATTTCCGAGCTTCCTTGGGAGCGAGCTCGTAGTTGTGGAACATGATGGCCGGTTGTGTGTCTGTTGGGGTCAGGACGGTCGAAATCTTCTCCACGGGGAGGTCCTCATTTACCATGACTTTTTTAAGGTATTCCATCAAGGCCGCCTGGTGGGATGTGGATCTTTGAAGTAGCTCCAGGATGGAGATTCGAGCAGGTGTCTTGTCCAAGTGTTTCAATAGATCATACTGTGTTCCAGGGATAGCTCTTTCTGGTTGTTCTCCATCATCCTTCTCTGGCTGAGATTGCTCAGGATTCTGACTGTTGTAGGGGAAGACCCTGTGGAAAATCCTTCCACTCCGGAGCACCATTGCCTGCGGCTTTTGTACCTCTGTGGGGGTAGCAGTGGGTTTTAACAGGGATTTGAGGGGTAGCGGTGGAGGAATGGTTGATGAAGCAGGGGTGACTACGGGAGCAGGGATTCTGATGAGGGGTTTGTTAGGTGGAGGCATGGTGGAGGTAGAGGGGATATCGCGCGGATTATGAAGGATAAGGGGTCTGGAAGGTGGAGGTGGAGATGAAGTAGAAGTGGGTAGGGCTTGAAGCGGGCAATGATTTTGAGGTGGGTGATGGGTAATGAGTGGTTTTGAAGGCATTAGTGGTGATATGGTGGAGAAAGACGGGGTTATGTATGGTTGATGGATGATAAGGGGTTTAGAAGGCGCAGGGGTAAATGTGGTAGAGGTGGATGGTAAAGTGGGGGAGTGGGAGAAGATGAGAGGGTGTGAAGGCGTAGTGGAGAGTGTCGGTTGATAGGGGATCGGGGTACGGATGAGAGGGCATAATGGTAGTGGAAATGGTGAAGGCGATACTGACGCGGGTTGATGAGAGAGAGGTACTACCCGGGCAACGTAAGGGTGTTGCGTGATGATAGGATTGGCGGTAGAAAGAATGGAGGTACTTTCCTGGTGCCACACCTGCTCTCACCCGACTTCCGGGAAGGAGGAGATGGGGTTAACCTGATGATTGGGCTGTTGGTGCTCCGGTAATGGATTCTGGATTATGCCCATGTCGGGCTGTTTTGTGGGGCCTGCTGAGGCTGTTGTTGTTGTTGTGGTTGCTGCTGCTGCTGCTGTTGTAACTACTGCTGTGGCCTATGAGGAGGTCTCCTAGCCTTAAGAGCGGCGACGTATCGTCTCATTTCATCCCAATCTATTTGATGTTCATCATTCATATCGTAGATGTAATCTTTGAAATGGAAGCAAAAATCTACTGTGTGTCCTAGCTGCCTATGGTAGACGCAGTATTTGGAGGTATCAACATTTGGGGGCCACACGGGCCTTTCTCTGGGTAGGGCGAGTTGGTTTGATGCCATGAGGGCATTAAAAATGTCTGCTAAGGTTTCTGGCAATGGTGGATAGTAGGCTCTGTTGGGACCGAGCGGCCTCCTTTGTTGCTGTTGGGGACCATAGTTCCCCGGGAGTGGAACTTGGTTGTACTGAAGCGGTGGTTGTTGTTGCTGAGGTTGTGGTTGTTGTTGCTGGGGTTGACGTAATGGAGGCATATTATCCTGGGGTGGATTATTTTGGGGTGGAGGACGAAGAGGGAAAGGACCTGGTTGGAGGGGAAGTCGGGGCATTTGTGGAGGCCTTGGGTTGACTGCATAGTTGGCATTGTTGACCGCACCCACTTGCTCATTTGTCACGACCCCTTCTGTGGCTCTGCCCGGGACACCAGCGCCTGTCTTTCTGACTACTTTGGGCTTCGTCGACTCAAACATGTTCATAATGGGGGAGTCTTTTAACTGGGTTTGGATGTACCGGGCTCTTTCATAGAGTTCCTCCATTGTAGTAAGTTTATTCATGGCCAGGACGTGTCTGAACTGTGGGGTTGCATTAGACACAATCATCTTCACTTGTTCGGGCTCGGAGAGGGTATCCCTTATTCTTTCCGCCAGAGACCTCCATCTATCAGCATAGCGGACAAAATCTTCGTCGGGCTTCATCTTTTCGGCCACTAGGTCGGTAATGGAGAGTGAGGGACCGACCCTATCCCTATATTTCTGCAAGAACCTTCTCTGGACTATTTCAAAATTCTCGGCCTCGCGGGGCTCCAAAGAATAGAACCACTCTAGCGCGGGACCATCCAATGATCTCCGAAAGAGGTATGCCAGGGACCTCTGATCGTTTTGCCAATAGGAGGATTCATACATGAAATCCTTGAGGTGAATGAAGGGGTTGTCGGTACCATTGTATCTGCAGTACGTGGGCATTTCGGAGGGAGGAAGATGAATGACGGGAAGGATTGGCAAAGCAACCTCCAGGGTGGCTTTCACGTCCACCATCCTTCTCATATTTTGAAACTGCTCGTCCATGCGATTGAACCTATTGAGGAGCGATTGGGCGAGCTCCTCTGGAGGTGAAGGTGGCACTTGCCACTGGGGGAGAAACTGTCTCCCGGAGACTTGAGGGGGGAACCCGGAATGAGAGGGAGCTGTCGGACCGCCGACAGTTGGCCCTGGCTGAAGCGGTGTGTGGGGAACAACGGAAAGTTTGAGATTGTGACGGGAACTGGAATGAGGGTGGTTGTTGGCTCACTTGTCCTTGAAGCGAGGGAGACTGGATGGCTTGCGCCAATGAAGGAGATGGACTGGCCTGCACGGACTCTTGGAGAGGTGCGATGGCCGGAGTTGATTCCTGGGGCGTGGGGGAAACAGATTTCCCCTTCAGAATGGCCTGGAAGGCCCGGAGCTGTTCAGAGGTAAGCTCCGTGTTGGCGAGGACGCCCAGTAAGGAAGAGATATCCTGCGGTGGGGATGTGTCCCCGGCAATAACCTGCACCTCATGCGAGGGCTCATGAGAAGGACCCGAGTCCATAGCATAGACTCGCGGGTCGGCTGACAAATCACGACTAGGGTGGTTCTCCTCAAAAGACTCGTGAGCCATGCTCACAGTTTTCCCAGAACGCAAAAACATACACTAGCGAGCAGGTAGCAGAGATTATCAAACAAGTGGATGCCTTTACGCCTTTTTGTGTTTTGATTTTGATGATTTTTTTTATGTTTTTAGCGAGATCCGAAGTTCACACAAAATAGGGACCCTAGTTTATTTTTGTTTCACCGCTGTGTCAGCTAGGGTCTCTCGTCTCACCACAAATGAAATGACTAACTCCGGGAAACTTCAATGGTACAACCAGCCCAGTGAACGAAGAGGAGATTCTTCGATGTCGGGGACTTACGGAGGTCCCAGTGGAGGAGATTCTAGTCCGTTGAGAGGAATTCTCAAACGGAGAGTCCTTCCTTCACTGGGAAAGGGTGATCCTCAAAAAAAATGAAAAAAAGGATAGAAAAGAGGGATGGATGCATGCAATGAAATGCTGACAGAGATATGAAGTGGGAAAACAACAGAAATAATAGACATATAATAAACAAACAACCAATCACAACTGACAGTGCTGCCGTGAGCACAACGGGGGCACGCGCGGGCGCCAAGGTGGAGAGGCACGGATGGTGCCGAACTTGCAAGGGTAGCCGAATGGAAGCAGTAGAAGTCCCACCGTGATCGCCAATCTGTGAGCGATGTCACGCGGTTCGGGGTGCGAAGAGGACGCGGAGCGCGCGGGCTCCTTTTTGTTTGCTGCAACACAGAAATAAGAGAAAAGAGAAGGGGCCACCACGGGAGATTGCTCCGGCGGGGCGAGCGGGACAAATGTAATATAACAAGATATGGGGGTTAAACGGCCATAGCAGGAAGTGACTCGCCGCGACCTCGGGGGGACGGGAATGGTGCAGAAATTAAATAGCAAGAATTGAAACGGCCATTGGGGAAGTGACTCGCCGCGGCCTCGAGAATATGAGCAGATAAGAATATAACAGAATATAAGGAGAATATAAAGAGCGGGAATTTAAACGGCCATTGGGGAAGTGACTCACCGCGGCCTCGAGAACATGAATAGATAATAATATAATATATAAGAACAGGAATTTAAACGGCCATTGGGGAAGTGACTCGCCGCGGCCTCGAGAATATGAATAGATAAGAATATAACATATAAGAACGGGAATTTAAACGGCCATTGGGGAAGTGACTCGCCGCGGCCTCAAGAATATGAGCAGAATACAACAGAATATAAAGAGAATATAAGAACGAGAATTTAAACGGCCATTGGGGAAGTGACTCGCCGCGGCCTCGAGAACAAGATGTGATCGCCAGGGGCCAAAAGACCCCAAAATAAAGAAAGTGATCGCGCCTACCTCAAGAGCGGGAGATGGCGGGTTGCTTCTTCCTCCCCCTTCGACCGGCCGACGGAGAGGGCTTTCCTTGGGTACCCTTGCAAAACAGTAGACAATAAATGAACGGAATTAAAAAATGGCAGTGTAGTAACAATTCCTTGCAATAAAAGTAACGAGATCGTGACCTGACACACACCTGGTTGGTGTGGTTTTAAACCCCTCTCGGACTCGAGTAGGAGGAAAATGCGATGATGAATGCAAGAAGTATGCAAGAGACGGCGCCCTTATGTAGGGAGATAGAGGATGCAGTATGATGAATGTAAAGAACTAGGGAGAAAAAGGGGAAGAAAAGGCTTATTGGATGAGCCGAAGGTGAGATCCGGCGGAGCTCCGGCAGCGTAGGGACGACATGGAAGCGCGGTGGATGAAGATAGCCTTCCTCTCGCGAGCCTGGACACCCGAGAAGCCAACAGAACCTCCACCTACAAAAGACCCCACGGGTTAGAAATGACTCCGGTAGCCTCTGGGCGCCGGCAGCCTATCGGATCTCTTAGAAGCTCCCCCAGAACTGAGGGGGTGGGCCTCTATTTATAGGGCTCCGGAGGGTGGAGGCGTCCAGGACCCTGGACACCTCCATCAAGGCCGAACTAATATTTTATTCTATTTTTATTTATTTTTTTGGAATATTTTTGTGGAGGCGTCCAGGGCCCCGGACGCCTCAAACAGGTCCACCGAACCCCACCGACGACCGCACGCGGTTTGACACAACGCGTGGTTTTGTGAGCGGCGCCTCGTGATTTTGAAATGGGCGCGTCCAGCTGCCTGGACGTCTCCACAATTTGGATTTTTTCACACACGACAAACCATCGTTCGGTGGGCGGCGCCCGTGAGGGAGTTGATGGAGGCGTCCAGGACCCTGGACGCCTCCAAGAAAATATTTTTTATTATTTTTGTTTTGTTTTTTATGCCAAAGCTGGCATTTTATATTTTTTATACTTATTTTTATGGAGGCGTCCATGGTCCTGGACGCCTCCATTAATATATTAGTTTTTATTTGATTTTGGGATGTGAAAAATAAATTAAAAGAATGGGGGCGTCCAGGGGCCTGGACGCCCCCATAAAGACCCACCCGGGTCCTCAGTTCAGGCGTTGGTGGCTGCCCGGTAGATACCCTTCTTGGTTCCGGAACCTCCTGATGCGTCTGACTGGTGTTGATGCCGTCTGAATGCCGTGACGAGACGATTCCGGATGCCGAAAAGGGCGGAAGAAGACTCAAGAAAAGAAAGCACTCAAGTGATTCAAAACGCGTAAGCCGTCGCGGGGCGTTGTATAGTGATATGAGACTTTCTCAGGAGACGTCAGGAATAGCGTGTCTACAGTATGCCTTGATATGGGAAGGCTATGATGCCATATTAGGAGTTGATTGGCTTGTAGACCACGACGCCTATATAAATTATCGCAGTAGAATAATTTCCTTTCGAAAACTTGGTCTCCCACGATTTTTCTTTCTTGGTATCAAATACTGGAAGCATCCCTCTCTTATTTCATCCCTTCACGCTTGCAAACTCATTGCGCAAGGATGTGAAGCTTTTTTTGCCTCTGTGATAGTTACCGAGTCTAAGAAAATTCATATAGATAAAATCCCCATAGTTAGGGAATTTCTTGATATTTTTCCTTCCGAGTTACCTAGCTTACCGCCCGAAAGGGAGGTTAATTTCACCATTGAACTAA